>JANAVB010033417.1:4903835-5503835 GCA_029216955.1 Iris pallida
TTAGAGAAAATATTTCCACCGGACGTTTTTGACAGCATGGAGCATCTACCGATTCATCTACCATACGAAGTCCGTGTCGGTGCATCTGTTTATTATCGATGGATGTACCCCTTTGAAAGGTAAATAAAAATCGATATAATTTAAGTAAAATTTTATAATTCATTGTTAATTTTTAAGATAATTTGTCTTTCTAGGTACCTACACCATCTAAAGAAAAAAGTTGGCAACAAGGCTCATATAGAGGCTTCGATATGCGAAGCATATCTTATCGAAGAGGTGTCAAACTTCTGCTCCATTTATTTCGATACTCATGTCGAGACAAATCGAAATAGACCTCAAAGGAATGACGAAGACGTTGAGGATGGAAGCATATTCAATTTAAGGGACAAGCCTATTGGAGCTAGTAAGAAACGGTGGTTGACTGACGATGAGTATGATGCCGCGCACCGATATGTCTTGTTAAATTGTGACGTACAAGAAGTGAGAGATTTGGAGAAGTAAGTGACTACACCTCGTTATAATCTCTAATTTAGTGAAGTAAGTGACGACACTTATTTTTATTCTCTCTAACAATGTATTTAGAGATGAAGTCAAAATAAGGACACCCGATATTACCGATGAGGGACTTCAAAGAGAGGTTTATTGTACCTTTCCGACCTGGTTTCGAAAATACGTAAGTAACTGAGATAATATGTTATGCGGCTACCATTAAAATATATGCAAGTAAAACATTTAAATTATCATTATTTCTTTACAGATTTTATTGTCTGAAACAACACTCACAAATGATAGCATTCGTTATTTTGCATTGGGACCGAAGAAGCATGCGAAGACTTGGCCAGGCTATATCGTTAATGGCTTCAAGTTTAAGGCAACTCAGCATGCTATAAATATCGAATTTGTCAATGACAACTTCAGTACTAAGGATTCTGGTGTTTGCATAAGAGGCACCATCTGTCACGACCCGCACCCTAGAGTAAGGGCACGAGACGTGGGTACGTCCAGCCTATGTCGCAGTGTCGACGGTAGAACGCTGTCCTAGGTCACAACATCTAACAATATAATGCTAAGCAGTTTATACTCTCCGAATGGGGGTGACATAGCAGAAAGTAAACTCAATCACAACCAAGGAAGAAGAAGCACGATATGATATAGAACTCAAAGAAATACAGATTATTAGAAGAGTCTAAGTGTCTAAGATAATATCTCAGCAAACATTCCGAAATATAAGTCTCAACTACAGAGTATGAAAGAATATATACAATCCAGATCTCAAATGACAGAAATAATAAAACCTAAACTAGGGAGTCTCAGTCTCTACAGCTAGTGGATCCGGCTAGAAATCCGGATCACTGGTGTCATCTAGAGCTGCTCCGTAGAAGGTATCCACACAGGCCTCCTCCTCGTCCTCTGTAATATTTTCAACAGGTCCAGTCAGGACAGGAACGAGCACAATACATCTCAACAGATCATAGCAGGTTAGAAATATAAGCATGCAGTAGAGTAAGATACAGAAAATTGAAAGAAACTACAGAATGTAAACAGAGAAAGAACTGTAATAGAAATATCTACTATAAATAGAGAAGTAACAGTGGCTAGTGAGTCAGAGTACAATATAGACATGTGAATGGCATAGGAAATTCTGGGAACTATACTATGGAGTGATTCTGGGAACTACACTACTTTGATATTATTCACATGTCCACTTCTACTCCCCCGTACCCCCAATCAATACACAAGGATCCAGCCAGGTTATGTTATGATCCATGCAATGGCCCACAAGGGGTGATACATGGTAGGCCCATAAATGGGTGATTCTGGGAATATCCATAAATGGGTGATTCAAGGAAAACTCTGTGATCATGAGAGTACATGTCACAAGTGATCAATGAACCATGAAGCATAGTGATCCATAATGTAAGTGAAACGCACAGAACATGTAGTATCCGATGCTCCCTGAGGGGATAACATCTCAAGAAAGGATCCATATAGTACTAATCCGTGTTACCAACGTGACAGCATCAAGTAAAGTAATCTAAAGCAGGAAAATAATTCTAAACAGGATATGAAATGATCAAAGAATGTACTCGCCTGATGTCTGAATGTCCAAAGTAAATATATTGTCTGAGGAGAGGTGTCTGGCTCCTAATCAGAACAGCACATGTCACAACAAGTCTAAAATGATAACAAGATGCAATTCAATGCATTCTAAATGAATCTAGGTCAATCTAGGCCAAAGTCAACTCTTGGTCAACTCTGGTCAACCCTAGAAGTCAAACTAGGTCAACTATGGTCAAACTAGGTCTAACAAGTCCATACTAGGTCAATCTAGTCTATACTAATCTATCTAGATCTACCAAGGCTATACAAGCCTAGACCAAGCCATCACACACATTTACATATAGGCTATACCATTACACTATCTACATTACAATACATCTATATAGCTACCTACATACATATTTAGATACATACATATAGGCATTCAATATTACATATAGACATGTACATTTCATATATGTATAGAGAGGGATAGAAAGAGGAGTGAGGGAGAGTGACAAGTGTGTGAGTGTGTGATAAAGAGTGTCATAGTGAACATGAAAAAGGGTGATGTGTGTGTACTATGTATCAATGAAGGGGGTGTAACAGTCAGTCCAAGACTGGACAGCAGTGAGTGATGTATTAATGATACAATGTGTGCAGGAATCACATAAAAATGGACTGAAACATGTGTGTGTGTAGGTAGGATGTGTATGTGTCTGTGTGTGCCACAGGGTTGTGTGTTAGCAGGAAATAGAGTGTGTGTCACAGGAATCCCAAGACAGGGACTGGTGAACCTGTGTGTGAGTACTCAGAAATGGGAAAAATGTTGACAGGATATGTTATCAGGTTTACACAAACAGTAAACATTAGATAGGAACTCTTTACAGTTCAAAACAATGAAATCCAATGCAACTAAACTTAGATAATATAGGCATCAATATGAGATTAGCAAAACCAATTGAAGAAAAATCAGGAATCAGTGATCGAGTGTAGTAACCAGTGTCATATAGGGAAACAAGGTATCATAGTATCTCAGTGTTCATATAATCAGGGAAAACAGTGTCTGTGTGCAAATTGAATCTTAACTCAGGAATCGACAGTTAATACAAATGTAAGCTCAACATTGAAACCAAACTCATAACAATATCCCATTCCAAACAAAAGCCTATTTGAATATGTAAATCAAACTAACAGAGATTTAGGGAATATGTTAGGATATAATTTAGCATTTAATCATAAATTAAACCATAATGAAATCTCTAAGTAACAGGAACTAAACAGTGTACAGTCACTGATACTTTGAGTATCAGTCGACTGGAATTCAAATCCACATTCGATATTAAATTTAACAATTCATGAAGAACATAAGGTAGATAATTATTAGGGTATATTAGTGTGTGTCACATACTCAAAATGGTGTCCTAAAACAGGACACACGAGTGTCCAAATCAACTCATACACACGCACGAGACTGGCACGAGTTCGTGTGACCAGTGCACGTGTCTAAACACACCCGACACGCATCCATAGGACACGAAACTTTGGGGATGACACGACAGTCATTGCCCCTCACTCCATGTCCAACCACGTATGTCCACGTGCTCTATGCACTAAGCACGAACACGCTGGCTATGACGACGAGCCGGACTTTGACTATTATGGAGTGCTTCGGGATATTGTAGATTTACAATATAGTGCCCCATATGATATGCATATTGTGATGTTCAAATGTGAGTGGTTCGGTACGACACCAAATATCGATTGAAGAATCGATAAACAATTTGGATTCGTCGATATAAATCATCGCAGGAGGTATAGATGGTCCGACACGTTTGTGATAGCATGTCAGGCTGTTCAAGTCTACTATACAAGCTACCCAAGACGTCGTAGAGATCAAATTGACTGGTGGGCAATATGCAAGATTAAATCTAGAAATATATTCAACGTTGGAGATCCAGCATACCAAGAGGACGAAATCAAAAAACCCTAATACTTGGGACAACAGTCGGATACCATGGATGTTGAATTAGAGGTTGATATACCTCCTGCTGAGAAAAATAGAGGGGAGGAAGAGGTTGATATACAAGACTTAGATGTCAACCAGGGGAGAAAGAGGCGTCTTGTCCCAAGTATTGAGACTGAAGAAGAAGAAGAAGAAGAAGAAGAAGAAGAAGAAGAAGAACTTGATGAGGATGAGGATACAGATGAAGTCGACGATGAGGATGAGGATGATGATGAGAATGAAGACAAGACCGAGGACGATGACGATAATTAAATATCGGTATATTTTAGTTCATGTTTTTTTCGAGGCCGAGGACGATTCAGTTTAAATTAAACTTCTGTATTCTTATTTCAGTTTATGTTTTTGTCGTTCGATCATCTACTTATTGTATGATTTTTTTTTGCAGATGGCACTCCTAGTCCTACTCGTCTGGGCGGCACTCGTCGCCTGCTGCTGGTATATATATTTTAGTTTAGTTTTATATTCATTTATACTACTATATTATTAATTATGTTTATGTGTTCTATTTACAGGGCATGGTTGCGAGCACTCGTGCTGGTGGTGGTGGTGGCGGTGGGCGTGGGCGTGGTGGTAGCGGTCGTGGTCGTCATCCGTATTCCTCGGATGTGACCTTCGATCCCGACCTGGAGAGCCCGGGCACAAACTCTTTCCGTCGTTAATCTACCTCGGTGCCACCGTCATCTTCGTCGAGGCATGCGACTTCATCCGCTAGCGGATCCGTTCCGCCACCGGATGCACCAGTGGATGCATCAGCAGATGTAGCAGCAGACCCAGCAGTTACTGCACGGTGGGCCCCGGAGTACCCCCGGATTCAGTTTCATCCTGTTACCGGGGAGTACATGTGCGGACCCTCGGATCCTCCGACGACACCAGAGAGGGCGATTGGCGAGTTTCGACGAGAGATATGGCCGGTAGATGAATCGTAAGTAAATTTAAGTTAATTTATTAAATTTGTTTTATTTATTCTTGTCAATAATCCAGTCGTTGTTTCTTTATAGATTTTTCCCGTGGGATGTTGCCCGGATTCTAGGGCGCATTATTCGGGATAACTACCATGGCCCCTACCTCAATTTTTCTGAGGTGCCTTAGGACAGGCAGTACGTCTGGTTCGACGAGATGAGGGTATATATCTTTTGGTTAATTATTAATTATTCTTTAATTCATTAATTTTTTAATTACGTGATATTTGAATTTGTATGTCAGAGGGTATTCTGGTGGCCCCCCCATCGCGAGGAGGCGATCCGCAGGACCTACAAAGCCGCCGCCGGAAAGAAGATACGGGATGCGGTGTACGACCTTCGTACGGCGCATACGAAGAAAGACTGGATCCGGACGTAGTACTATGAGTAGATGTTGGAGAAGATGGATACTCTTTAATACAAGGAGAAATCAAAGAAAGCCAAGGCGAATAGATAGGCCACGGGTCTGCATACGGGGGGATCAAGGCCCCACGCATTGACGCGTACAGATTTGGTGAGATACCGTAAATTTATTTCACTATTTAATTCGGTACTATTAATATACGATGTTAATTAAATTCTACGTATGCAGGCCCAACGGACAGTGAAGGAGGGGAGAGAGGCGGAGGCGGTCACCGCTCACGAATTATTCGTGCATACGCACAAGAGGCGGAAGGACGGGAGCTTCGTCGATGCGAGGGCCCAGGAGACTAATGTAAGTACTTACGTTTATGAGATTTATGTTAGAAATATAATTATTGTTAACTTAATTAGGTAAACTTAGGATTCAGACTATAACTTAGGGAAACATAGTATTTAGATTATAACTTAGTAAAACTTATAGTATAAACGCATTCATTGGATAGGCTGCGTATCGTGAGGCACTCCGTCGGATTGAGCCCCCTGCCGAGGATGTCGGTGAAACGACGCCCATCCAGACGCCCTCTTCTATGGTCGCTCTCTACGACGACGTGTTCATAGAATCTGCCGACGACTTTAGGAAAGGGCACCTCTACGGCTAGGTTCCATGGCGTCGTCGTTGCAGGCGTCGACTCCGAGATATCCACCGCCTCCGCCTCTTTCCGCGTCCCCCGCAGACGATGTGAGGACGCAGCTTGCGACTCTCACCACGGTGGTGTCGGATTTACGGGTAATAGTGCTGGGGCACTATCCGCATCCTTCTTCTGCTCCCGATCCGTCTGCTCCTGGTCCGTCTGCTGCCGGTCCGTCTACTGCTGCTGTCGGTGCTTTGGATCGACCTGGTCCTTCTTCCACCGGACGACTTTCTTTTGACCGCTCTTCCGAGGCCCGCCTGGTACCGGATGCTGCTATCGTGGCGCTCTTTGACATGATGTCGTTAGAGCAGCTACGCTCGCTTCCAGACCATGTCTTGTCCCAAGTGCCGGCACACATGGTGGAGCATTATATGCGCAGAGCGGAAGCTGCAAAGAGAGCACGAGACGATCCACCTCCTCCTTCTCAGTGATTTTGTTTATGTTTTTGGACATTTGGACATGTGTATATTTTGGATATTTTGTTTATGTTTGGATATTTTGTTGTATGTATGTTGGGATATTGTGTTGGATATTTTGTTGGTTATTGTGTTGGATATTTTTTGTGTATGTTCGGATATATTGGATGTTTGGAGATATTGTGTTGGCAATATGGATATTTGTTGGATATGTTGGATGTCGGATATGTTATATTTGTGTATGGTGGATGGTGGATGTTGGATATGTTATATTTGTGTATGGTGGATGTTGGATATGTTGTACGTACAGGGAATAGTATGTTTCCTGCAAAAAAAAATTCAAAAATATTGCAGTTAGCGACGGACTCGCGACAGATTATCCGTCGGCCTGGTTCTGGAAAAACATATAGCGACGGAATGTTGACAGATTAGCGATGGATTTTACGTATCAGAAACTCTCCGATACTCTTTTACCGACAGATTAGCGACGGATCTTTCCGTCGCTAAACGTTGGTATTAAAATTTTAAAATGTCGAAGTTGACGGGAAACCGTCGGCTTGCCGTCGCTAACGGTTTTGATGTAGCCAATGGTAATCCGTCGCTAAGTAGTCGCTAAGCGACGGAATGGCGACAGACTTGTTTTAGCGACGAGGTTATTGCCGACGGATTTTTTTAGCCAGTATCCGTCGGTAATCCGTCGGTAATGTCATTTAGCGACGGATTAGCGATGGATAGGTCCGTCGCTAAATCGGTGTATTTTAGTAGTGTATGGATGTCCCACCTCTCATACTTAGGCAATTTTGATGCGACGACACCATTTTTTTTTTTCTAGTGTGCAACTGATCACTTTTTTTAGCTTTACATTATTAGGTGCATGGTTCTAGTTCTGTTCAATAATAGATGTTACACAAATTTAATGAGACCTTATTATACTACATTTGAGTAGAACTACGAGTGTTCTAGGTAGTGTAAATAAAAAATGAATGAAATTTGGTTGTTGTTATGAGCCTTTACTTAATTTATTAATTTTCTTATATAACTTTGGTTATAATTAACTCACATGATCACTTAATTACCTTGCTTTTGTAAACTAGGAAGTATCGAGCTTTAGTCTCTCTTCCTCTATGTACCTCTCATACACATCTCTCTTAATGTTATAGTTTATTTACATTAATTAACTCATGTCACATGATCACTTAACTACCTTGCTTTTGCTTCTAAACCATCAGTATCGATCTTTAGTCTCTCTTCCTCTATGTACCTCTCATATACATCTCTCTTAATGTTATAGTTTATTTACATTTAGTCCCTTAGAGCTTGCGTTAATATTTTCGTGGACTAGCTCCAGACAAAATTGTAACTTTAGTGACTCCCTACAAAAATATATATTGTGTTGACTTATACAAAGAAATAGAAGACATATATATATAAGAATCAAGTTATGGTTAAAAGACCTGAGTGTGCATGCTTTAATAGACTATGACTTATTATTCTTTTTGCTATCGAGACAAAATAGTGTTCACCTTTCAGTGTCCTTGACAAAATCACATGTTGCAAGAAAGCATATACTTATGATTCTCTTATGGGGTGTTAAAACACTATCCGTATGAGAACCATAACGATATGTCTTCATGCAACATGCCATTATGTCAAAGATCCTGAATGTGAACATCATATTGTACGGTAGTGGAAGACAATAAATCATAGTCCTTTAATGCATATACATTTAGCTCTTTCGTCCGTCACTCTATTCCTATGTATATATTTTTATATATTTTTGTAGAAGTCAACATGTATGCATATGTTGTTGTTGGAAGTCGCTAAAGTTATAGTCTTGTTTACCTAGTCCATAAAATATTCTTCGCAAGTTCTTAGGGAAAAAATGCAAACAAACTTGAAATATATTAGAAATGTGACATGACAAACGGATTTATGCACGGACTATTTGGCGTGCAAAGGCGGAAGCACCTATGGCACCGGCCATGACAAAGGTGGCCAATGTCATAGATATGACAATTGTTGTTTTCAAAAATGTTGTAGTTTTGAATTAATGTTGTATCAATTTACCATTGTACCAAAAATGTTGTATCAATGTTCCATCTTGATTAAACATTTTTTCTTCCAATTGTCTCTGTATCGTATTATTTACTGTCTTTTTATCAAACATTTTGTCTCTTAAAAATATTGTATCAATCTATGTGAATCAATGTATTCTTTGTATTCTGGTTGTGTCAATATTTTGGAGCTCTATTCAGGTGGCATGGCTTGTTCCGGGCCCAATCGTTCCTCTGCTTCCCACCAATGATGGACGTTGCTGGTCAGCTGCATCCTGACATATATCATCCACTCTCTAGGAAGCTCGGCAGCTTTCAATTGGTGCTCATTGTTTGTGAGCCAAGCGTGCACCTCCGTCGGATCCTCATTTCCAGAGAATGGCAGAGGTTCCATCTTCCGGAAATCGGATATAGAACCCATCACTGGCTCGCGGGCTGATGGTGCCACTTGTCCTTAAGTCGTTACTCAGTGATTTGACTTCTCGCTGCTGGGTCTGCAATTGCACTATGTTTGATAAAAATGTTGTATCAATATATCTGGATCAATATATTATTTATTGCCTCTGTATCAAATATTTTTATTAATATTTTTTATATAACATGGCTAATTTATGTTAAATCATCGCTAGATGTATCATAACGTTGTTACTAGTATATATGTCGTTGTATAGAATATAAACTGGGAGGATTTAGGACATATAGCGACGTATTGTACGTCGCTTAATTTAAAAAAATAGACGACGCCAAAGACTATAATCTGTGTCGTAAATGTTACGACATGAGTGTTAGAAATTGCTTGTACTTCACTTTTGAGTTCTGCGAAGTTGAAAATGTCGTCGAGGCTTGAATCGTGCATTTAGCAGACTTTCACCGGCGTAGGGAAGAACACCTTTATGGAAAACTTTGGAAGAGAAAAGAAAGAGAGAATGAATACTGAGATTCTGTGTGTTTTAGACTCAAAGATCTGTAGTATATATAGATGGATTCGTGTTGTTTCGTGAAGTCGCGACCCTTCCGAAACAACATTCATTCACCTGTTCGCAGGTTCATTCACCCTTTCGTCTGTTTGGGTCGCTGCAAAAAATAGGAATTCTCGGGGCGAGAATCTCCGTGAGGAGCCCGAGGCCACGTTGCCCAAGTGCACAAGTGCGTCTACAATGCGCCACTATCGCCTCTACGCCCGAGCCCGTGCCCGAGCCCGAGCCCGAGCCGGTGTTGCCGGTGGCAACACTGGCTACATTTTCATGAAGAAGATAAAACAACAACCAATGGTCACCCACTAGCAACCCTTTGGTTGTTGCACACTCCTCATGAGTGCACATACCTATTTAAGCATCCTCAAACCTTTCTCTTTTTCCGATGTGGGACTAAAGTCCCTTCTCTTTCCTTTTCATCCTTATGAATAATAAATGGAATTAATAATTCCAGCAATCCCCCACTTGTTCCATAAATTATGGAAAGGAATTCCAGAATACATCATTTAAAGAATGTTAATGCAGTTAGGTATCTTTCGATTTGAACCTAACCTTAGTAGATGCAACATAAGATTTTATCGGAATCTCTGGTAGCTGGGCTTTGAACCAGTTATTCCTTGTGATAAAATCGGTGTTACTTTACACACATTCTTTTGTAGTTCTTCGCCTACATCTCTCGCTTAGCACTATTAATGGCCATGTGCTGATCCTGTCTCATGAATTTTTATAAGATAAACTCCAGATCTTACTGAGACGGCACCATCTCCAAATTCACATAGGTGAATTTCTTTCAGTATCTCTGTTGCTTTACGAATACATGTCAATATTACTGAATTTTATTAAGAGTTTTATAAACTCAACCCTCAAATTGCAACAGTCGACATTATCATGTCGTATACATCCAAATCAACAGTTTGTTGTTACCCATTGAATCTAAGGTTGAAGTTTTCTTACATTAGATTGGATTGCCACTGTTGTTGGAACTCTTACTCAAGGAGTTTCAATCCCATACCTCTCGAGATAGATTTTACTAAATTTCTAGCTAGTGGTTTAGTAAATGGATCAGCTAAATTATAGCTGGTACGCACATACGTAAGAGAAATAATTTCATCTTTGATCAATTTCCTTACGTAGGTATATCTTAGACTTATATGTCTAGACTTCCCATTATACACTTCATTGTAGGCTCTTGCAAGAGTAGCTTGACTATCACAATGTCTTGACACTTTTGATACATTGTCCCTAGCCAGCAGAACTTCTAATAGAAGATCCCTCAACCACTCAGCTTCTTGTCCTGCAAAAGCTAGAGCCACAAACTCTGACTCCATGGTCGAATGGGTAATGCACATTTGTTTCTTGCTCTTCCAAAAAACTGCCCCTCCGGCAAGCGTAAATACCCAACCTGTCGTAGATTTGTTATTCCCGACACTTGATATCCAACTAGCGTCGGTATATCCTTATAATACGGCAGGAAATCTACCATACTGTAATCCACGATTCTTGGTTTTCAAAAGATAACCAAAAGTTCTTCCGATAGCCCTCCAATGTTCATTATTAGGGTTGCTAGTAAATCTACTCATTTTACTAACTGCAAATGCTATATCAGGTCTTGTGCATTTCATCAAATACATAAAATATCTAATAGCACTTGCGTATTCTAATTGAGCGACGGCTCTTCCAGAATTCTTTTCTAGTTTAACACTTGGATCAAATGGAGTGTTTACTTCTTTGAACTTTAGGTATTTGAACTTGTCTAGCACTTTCTCAACATAGTACGACTGCGTAAGTTCAAAACCTCCACTGTTTTGTATTACTTTGATCCCCAAAATAGTGTCAACTATTCCAAGATCTTTCATCTTGAATGTGAAAGTTAGAAACCTCTTCGTTTCTGTAATTTCACTCATCTCGTTGCTAATGGTCAACATATCATCAACGTTGAGACAAAGAAATATCACGATATTTCCATATACTTTAGTGTATAAACACTTATCACAAATATTGTGAACAAAGCCATTAGTAATTATGACTGAGTCAAATTTCTGATGCCGCTGCTTTCGTGCTTGTTTTAATCTGTACAAGGATTTAACAAGTTTGTATACCTTTTGTTCATTTCCCGGGAGCACGAACCCTTCCGGTTGCTCCATGTAAATCTCCTCATCGAGATCTCCATTTAAGAATGTCGTTTTGACATCCATCGGATGAACATTAAGATGATGCAATAAAGCTAATACAAACAATATTTTAATTGTAGTCGTTCTTGCTACTGGTGCATATGTGTCAAAATAATCAATTCTTTCTCTTTGTCAAAATCCTTTGGCTACTAGTCTAGCCTTGTACGTGTTTAAAGTATTATCACTATGATACTTTCTCCTGAACACCCACTTACATCCAATAGGTCTTGACTGTCACGCCCCGCTCCCGTAAGGGCGATCGTCATCGCTAAGGGGTGATGCCTCACGGGCCTAGGTTGCGCCCGTGGAAGGCTAAGTCCAGAAACGGCCGATTTGAGCTAGGCCACAGAGTCGCACAGAGTGTTCCCATTTGCAGCAGAAAGTAAATAAACACAAATGGAAGCAAATTTAAACTCTTTATTGACATTCAAGAAGTTTACAAGCGGTGCTAGGCCGAGATTACAAATCGCTCAAGCTCTCTCTATCTCTGAAACATAAAAGGCGTGCCAAGTGGCTTACAACATGGAATGATTCATGTCGATGTTTCGATACATTATGTCTTGTATATGGTGCTTCAGCTCCTTGCAATGCTCCAAGGCTCCAGAGTTAGCTCCGTGCCTTAGCACGTTCGAGGGAAGCTCCGTACCCGGCGACGTCTCCAGCGTCATGCAAGCAAACTATTGGGTTATCAGTACATTGTTATGCACTGGTAGACAGGCTATCTCTCCCACAATGCTATCATTACCAAACACGTTCTATTTACTTTTGTGCACCGTCCATCATTCATTGTCTTTCTAATTTTGCCTTAGGATCAGTTTCATGGCATATTTCATAACCTATCCCGTGTTGCCAAATTCAAATGTTTGCATGGAAATACATGCACGACTTACTCATACTTACCGTCCGGCCTTTCCTGTCCAAAGTAAACCAA
This sequence comes from Iris pallida, assembly GCA_029216955.1. Taxonomy (NCBI): domain Eukaryota; kingdom Viridiplantae; phylum Streptophyta; class Magnoliopsida; order Asparagales; family Iridaceae; genus Iris; species Iris pallida. Next base: position 4,916,462 of record JANAVB010033417.1, read on the forward strand.
GTTAGTCAACAATTCATATAAACTTTCAATGTCAAGTGCGTGTCCCTGCCTCAGATTCTAGCCCATCGTAAGCATGTTCTCTAACTCATTTGCATGAAGTACTCTTTATCATTTGGTGTCTTACATTTCAAGCCAGTTCAGAAGGCACTTTATTTAGTTAACTTAGACTACTTTGTTTCAATATAAGGACTTGTACGTGGATTGCCACCAGCAAAGCCCACTTAATCTATATGCACCGGTCGCTGGCACCACAAGCCATTTTGGACCCTTTCTCCCTTGGTAATTTCTCACCTATCATAGCGTGCAGCTGAAACACCTTGATAGTCTCTTGAAATATCCCGTACTTACGTCTCCTGGGTGGCCAAGCCCGCACCCAAGTAGCCCGTAAGCCTCTTTGATTCTGCCTAGGCCGGCCACGATCCTCCCTTTGATCATGCCGCGGAATCCCTTATTTCTCCTACCTCCCGTATATGAGGGAATTGTCCACGACCATTTCGTATTGTTTGTCATTTTAACTTAACGGCTGTCTCTGAGCCGTAGGCTAACCCTTAGCCATAATGCGTTATCGACCAGGTTAGCGGCGGTGTCCGTGCAGCGCGGGTAGCGAGCCCCGTTGCACGTCCCCGTCATACATGTCGCTAACCATTCCTTCCTTTCTTTCTTATCTTTTATTCATTCTTTCTTTTCTTTCTTTCACTTGTTCGTTCGTTCATTGATTCATTCATATTCATTCATTTATTCGTTATGCAACTCCCCGTACGGGAGTCGCCTTGGCGACCCATCGGTCCCGGAGTCTTCCAATGTTGCTATACACTACTCGAAACGACTATGTCGATAGTCTTCCGTTTTATTGTTGTAAACCATTCATTGTTTTATTGTTGAACGTATAGGAAACTTTAATGTAAGCTTGTGCCTTAGCATGAGCGTGGAGTGCGGTACGAGAGTTCTCACATTTTCTATGTTCTTTTCCATATTCTATACAAGCATACAAGATGGGATTATTCCCTTAGCTAGGTGCGTTAAGTCATTTATTAGCATGCACGGTGTTATAGCCTAGCGATTCTAGCAATAGTGTCCGTATTGTTAAGTGTCTAGGCTAAGCAAAGACGGGTTCATCGGAGCCACCCACCTTAGCGATGTTTGCATCGGCCGAGCGATACTCCGAGCGCGCCTTTGAAAGTCTAAGTTTCGATTCCTCTTAACGGGCCAATGTAAGCCTTGCATCGATTCTTCATCAGGTCGATGCCAACTCTTCGGGTCGACGGCTCGTTTGAGCCGTTGCACTTACCGTTTGAATTGGCGTTCCGCTAGGACGGAGCGGGTCATTACATAATACACCATTCAAAACAAGTCTCGTCCTCGAAACTTTCCGAGTGCAGGTCATCCTACCGTTCCCTAACTCATGTTGTGTGCGTATCTTAGACAATCCCTATCGAATGACTTTATCGCTCGATGGTATCGAACTATGCTCGGTTATCCTTCCAAGTTTTATGTTGCATGCGTTTGGTGAATTTTATTGAATGACTGTTCACTCATTTTAGACTTGATAATACTTATTCGATCGTCGTATTTCTTCGACTTGGTTGCTATTTCTTTGTGTCATGGGACTGTAATGGTCGCACGAGGTGCGTTGTAATTCATCAAATACGAGAGTCGTAGGTTGAGGCTAAGTCACACATTCGTTTATGCGTATCTCAACACCCACTTGCAGCTGCATTCGAGTTTATCATATCGTTGAGTTTGGATCGTGCACATATTCAAGGCGTCTTCCGAATACGTACATTTCAACCAAGCTTAGCGATTAGCGAAGTCGGACAAGCTACTCGTGATAGTTTCGATTTGTCGATTATTTTGCTAACTTCGATTTAAAACCAAACTCGTGTGCATCTCACCATCGTTTATCTCGGTCATCGAGATGACCCGATTCGCTTCTCTAGCATTCTTGTCCACGAAATTAGTATGATTTTTTCTTAGTGGGGTCGACCAAGTCTAAGTTATTTTCGTCCGATTCAAGACCAAGTATTACAATATCATCGAGTACGTCTTCCTATCAATGATTCAATTCGTTATCCCAACTTTACTTGTGCATCATCCATTCCTATCATTCACTTCGTTTGGGGTCAATCTCGTTGTCGTTCACACACACTCCCAGTTCCCCGTCCTATTCTAAGTCTTATTGCCCCAAGTCTATCGTCCGTCCAGACGATACCGTAAACCACACAGGTTCAATCACTCGGCATATGGTCGTCGCCTATCCGCTAGGTTATCTCACCAGGTCATAGTTACAAGTCAAGTCCGTGGCACATCATGCAAGGTCGTTGCACGATGCTCGTCCCAAATCCTATGGTCAAACCATTTGTTCGTTGTACGGGAGTTTCTACCCAAGTTTGTTTCGCTCAAATTTCTAAACATCAAGCAGCGTTCACCCTATTAGCATCAACACATTCTCCGCTCCAAGTTTGTGCTCGTTTAGAAAAGTCATCCTACGATAGATTGTCCTCAACCAAATCCTCGACATGTTAATATCGTATGTCCACAATAGCAATTTTTATAGTCTATCTCTTCAAGTATTTTTGATATAATTCACCTATCCATCCTATCTAATTTACGTAGTCGATCACAAGGTCGTCTAGCCTTGCAATATGTCACGCCCCGATCTCACGCAAGTCCGATTATCTACGGCGGACATGAATCACCGTGTCAACGTTCCCGCGGAATAATCGTCCTCATCGGGACGTAACTCTTGCATTGAATCTAGACTTACTCATTTTCGATACGCGGATTGGGTCTACTCAATCCTCAAATTCGCCTTCGTTTCAAATCACAAGTTGTAGCAATCAAAATTGCCATGTCAAGGTATTTCGAGTTCGATCATTCCCGCTGGACATGAATCACCATGCCAACGCTCATGTGGAATGATCATTCGAAATCCGACATGACGCATGTGCGAGGCTGAAGTTACGCTCGCACAAGACAAGATCGTTGTCGTTGTGGTTATCACCGAACAATCAATTCACTTCCCTTCTTCATCTAAACGTTCATTCCTATCAAAATCTCTAATAGTTTGAAATAATAACTTCTAACACGATCATCATTCATCGAATCAGAGTACCCTCGAGTTATCGTACATCGATCTTTGATACGCCTCAATACCATCGATGATGTACATAACCTGACGATCTTCCTTTTGCAACGAATTCCGAGTCGTGCAACTTAATTTCCTTAATTCACATTGTCTCGTGCTAACTCTTCTTTGAGCAACATCCATTCCAAATCCTTAGTCATTCTCGTATCTCCAAATCAATGTTTCCTATGCACGCTATCTTCCGATCGTGCTATCTTCGATCTCGTCCATAGGTATTTCACCTTAACTCAAGTTTCAATCCCTTCGACTAAATTCAAAATCGCATGCACGATCTCCTATGTTTTCTCGACCAAGACCTCCATTCGTTTCATCGTTCCGACTCTCTATTCAACTTGTTTTGTACTTGCGCTACACATTCATATTTCGTCCGAAGAATATCTCGTTTGAGAATCCCGAATCATGACCAAATAAGCGTTTCTCATTCTAAGGCTTGCACGATATCATCGCTTGCCGAAATACTCGTTCTATCCGTATATCCTTTAGTCTCGCTCGAACAATTTCTATGACGGCCATACACCACTCAGGGTTCGAGCCACTCGACTAGTCATCGACACTCATTCTTATTCTTCCTCGAACCTATCACATACACCACTCGGGGTCAAGTCACTCTACAAATCCTCAAAAGGTCATTCGATTCCCAATCGATATGTTCAATTGCGCGTTCCTCCGTTCCTTAAAGTCTAAGAACCACTTCTCGTGTTCGGTTTAGCGTTGGTCAAGCAGCGTCTCTATCGACATACAGTCTAAGTCTCACTTATTCTCGTCCAAGCGATAGTCGGTCTCGCTCGCAAACTCGTTTGTACGAGAAGGTCTAGGTACGCGACACTCGGCAGAACTTAGCCAAAAGGCTGCATGCATAATCATCTCGTTCGAACTATACTTCGATCTTGCGTACTCGTTCGCTATTGTCAGCGTAAGGTTATTCAAGCACGCCTTGCATTTGCTAACTTTTAGCACTTCGGTTTCTTCCGACTCAAGTCCGTCGTAGTTTGGCACAAAGGTCTTCGCCTATCGATCCCATTCAACCGAGTACTTATACGAGCTTTTGAAACTATTAGACTTATTGTATGGAACATCCCAAGGCACAATGAGAGAGAGCGTACACTTCTTTTATTTCCAAACAAACTTTCAAAATTGAGAAAATCGAAATAAAGTCCAAGGATGTAAAGCCGTGCTCTGATACCAATCTGTTACGTCCCGCTCCCGTAAGAGCGATCGTCCTCGCTAAGGTGTGATGTCGCACGGGCCTAGGTTGCGCCCGTGCAAGGCTAAGTCCAGAAACGGTCGATTTGAGCTAGGCCACAGAGTCGCACAGAATGTTTCCATTTGCAGCGAAAAATAAATGAACACAAATTGAAGCGAATTCAAACTCTTTATTGACATTCAAGAAGTTTACAAGCGACGCTAGGCCGAGATTACAAATCGCTCAAGCTCTCTCTCTCTGAAACATAAAAGGCGTGCCAAGTGGCTTACAACATGGAATGATTCATGGCGATGTTTCGATATATTATATCTTGTATATGGTGCTTCAGCTCCTTGCAACGCTCCAAGACTCCAGAGTTAGCTCCGCGCCTTAGCACGTTCGAGGGAAGCTCTGCACCCGGCGACATCTTCTGCGTCCTGCAAGCAAACTGTGGGATTATCAGTACATTGTTATGCGCTGGTGGGGAGGCTAGCTCGCCCACAATTGTCACGACCCGGTCCCAATTGCTTGGGTCGAATCGGATCATGCCCAGCCTGCACCGTTGTTGAGACGGCGGCAGTAAGCTGTTCAGTAGCAGGTAACCATACAACAACACTATATTTGTCACAACTCAACATTCGAAAATTTAAAACTTTATTAAACTTTTACATGAAATAAAAGATACAACTTAAACCATTTTTTTTTTATACATCATGAATAAAAGAAAACTCTAGGCAAACAGCTCAGCAATCTCGAATTCCTCGTCTTGGGATCGCGTAACAAAGCCTCATCATTGATACCTAAAATGTTGGGTCTCCAGTCAGGAGGGAGCAAGAACGAAATATGCATCTCATATCTTAAATAGTAATTGGAAAGTGCAAGATAAACAGTTTGAAATAATGATTTTCAGCAGTTTAAAACAGTTCAGTGTGTTTGAATATGCAAACGTCTATGACCGGCTTGGGTTGATCAGTAGTATCCTAGCGATACGATATGGCTTATCCCCGTGTGTGAGAGGGGTAAGCTAACACAGTCAGTTCAGTAGGGGCTTTGGTCATAAACGTTTACATTATTCCCCCAGTCCCAGATTCAGTAACAGTAACAGTCGGTAGAGTTCCGTGCCAGCAGTGTGGTTTAACATGCATCTTAACTTTACTAAATAAAATACAGGAATACACAAATCGTAACTTGCCTTGTATTAGATTGACTGGAAGAACAGTTCGGTACCGAGGAGGACGTCAGGTCCGACTTCGAGTTCCTACAGTTGAGAACTCGATTTAGAATCCTGAAAACCAGACTAAGTGTGCTAGTTGCAATCTCTAGTAGTCATGTCCTAGTCAAGTTTTAAGTTGTTTTAATCTACAGCTAACGGTTACGTCGCAACTACGTGCGTTGATTAAGTCGGTTAATTGGTTTATTTGGAAAATCCCGAAAATCAAGTACAATTTGAAAAATCGCGAGAATCAATTATGATTTGGAAAACTTTGTGTTTGTAATATTAAAATACAATTTCTTTTTAGTGATAATCTGTGAGTTAACATTATTTTATTCATTTTAGCTAACTTCGAATTAAACCGTAAATTACGTCCTAAACTACGAATATGCAATCAACCCAAAATCCACCCAAATCACATCCACCAGAAAAGAAAAGAAAATAACTACGCTACTCAAATACATGGGCACAGCTACTGGTCCTAGGATGGGCTTATGCCCGATACATTTTTCTTTTTACATTAAATAAGAAAATGACAGAATTAAATAATTAAAATGCGGGAAAATAGAAGACTATAATAATTAGCCTAAAAAAATAAAATAATTAAAATAAAGGAAACTAGGAGTCTCAGACTCGGTCCATTCCTCAAATTCGGTTTATGCCTCAACGTCCGGTCGGACCGGTGCGTTTGCATTTCACCGGAGCCCACAGACCGGTACGGTCGTCGCCCAAAAATCGATTTTAGAATCATTTTCGAAAGCCGGTTTGAAATCAAATAAAAATATAATTTTCGTAAAAATTTGGGCAGCACTTCCTCTATTCCGGGATAAACCCAAAACTGGGAAAGAGCGCCGATAAATACCTGCAAATAATTCCAACCCAAATAATCCACCGAAAATAACCACCAAATAATTCCAACACCACAACCATAATTTCCAACCCACAGAATAGTTCCCGAAAAGTCCGGGAAAAATCTATCCAAACCATGCCAACCCAGCAAGTAAAACACAGGTAATTAAAATAACGCGGCTAATCGAAAAGTAAAGCACAGCTATCCGGATTCCCAGGAGGGAACCGGGGGACCGATCTATCATCATCGACTCACGGGAGGGACGAACTACTCTGATTAACAGAAAATACCAGTTTCCGTTGGCGGGGAGCCGCGGGAAAAACTCGGGAAAGAATCCGAACAAAGTCGGCAGCAGGTAGAAGTCCCGATCCGCGGGAAAATCCACGGGAACAGCAAGGACAGCGACGGGGCGCTGGACAGCGAGATCGTCTGCGGGAAAAGCGGGCTCGACGGCGAGTTCTGGCCGCGGGGGTCGCGGCGGAGGTCGCGGGAACATCGGGCTCGGAGAGCCGCGGAGACAGAAGGGCGCGGATTTGGAGCTCGCCACGGGGAGGAGTCGCGGAGCTCGGGGGTCGCCGGAGTGGGCCGCGAAGAGGCGCTGACCTGGCCGGGGAGGGTCGCGCGGAGAGGCGCGGACGGCGGAGAGGGGCTCGACGGCGGGCGGGCGCGGCTGTGCGGGACGGCAGCGGCGCGGGGAAACCCTCGGGGACGCACGGATGGGGAGCTCGGGTCGCCGGAGCTCTGGCTCGGGTTGGGGTTAGGGGGTGAGCTCGGTCGGGGAAAATGGGTTCTCTAGGAAGAAAAGTAAGGAAAGACGAGAGAGAGAGAGAAGAGGGATTAGGTGAGTATGGGTTCTCAGAGAATGAGAGAAGTGTATTTGTGTGTGGGAGTTGTTGAGAAAGTTTCTCTCTGTTTGGAGAACGTGGGAGAGTGGGAAATAAAGGAGGAAGAGTTATAAGGAGAGGTGGGTTTAATGCTGTGGGGAGTTACAAGAGGGGAAGTGGAAGAGTTTGTGGAGAGGAATAAGGGGGTTATGGAACGTGGGAAGTTGGGGGAGTGTGCTGGTCCTTCGGGACCATCTCTCCAAAAATATATATTTTTTTTTAATAAAAACCAAGTCAGATCAGAATTAAATAGGAAAGGGTTCGGGCTCAGGCCTGGGTCTGGGTTCGGACTCAAAAATCCATGTTTATTAATTTTTAAAATAATTTTAACACTCAAATAATATAATAATAATAATAATAATAATAATAATAATAATAATAATAATAATAATAATAATAATAATAGAAATACCGATATTAATTGATACACAAGAAATGGGTTTCACAATCTTCCCTCCTTAGAAAATTTCGTCCTCGAAATTAAAGGCAGGGTAGGAGAAACAAACAATTACGGGTACTACGACCGTAACTCAGGTCCAACAATAAGAATTTCCAAGGCAGTCATGAATGAGACGGTTTAGGGACAAGTTTCATTTATGGTGACATCCATGTAGAAAGAATACAAAAGCGAACCAAAGTACATGAGGTTGATCAGACCATCACGCACCGGTCCTGATTAGACAATATATTAGTGAGTGCACCCAATAAAATACCGTCATGATCAAGCTTGACAAAAGATAGCTTGCAAAACTAGGCTAATTTAGCAGCATTAGTCAAATTTTAGAACGGAAAAAGAAAAGATAAGGAATAGGAGTTTAAGTGATGGCTCAAATTCTGATTTCTTCTCATTTCTGACTAGGCTTGCAACTGATTTCTCTGGCACTGAAAGGTTGATTCCAATCTTCAGTTCTGAATTATCCAAAATGTAACTCGGATCCGAAATGTAACGTCTGAGCTGTGACGTAGAAAACGTTGCACACTCCCAAGATTAGCTGGTAGATCTAACTGGTATGCTACTTCCAACTTGTCTTAACTTCAAATGGCCTGATGTTCCTGGCCTCAATTTCCAGCTCCGTCAAAACTGATTGTTCCTCTGGTAGGAGAAAACTTCACCAAAAGCAATTTGGTCTTCCCAAGACCTACCAAATTCCAAGACGCAAAATCCCAATACATCTTCAAGCATCTGGATTGACCTCTCTGCTTGCTCGTCCACGGTACTCCATGAATCCGGTAGATGTGCTTCTCGTGCAATGCTGCCAACTTCTTAGTGGATAAACCAACTTTGAAAGTGTGCTGACTTAGTCAGTCGGTTTATTAAAATCCAATTGGTGCCCTTCCCTCCTTGGGAACAAGGCAATCCTTACTCCAAGTTCATTGTTATATGCTTCTACTTCCACTCCGAATTGTTCAGCGGCTACAACAAACTCGTTGTTCTCTTGCTAAATTCCTCATGTTGACAAATTCACATCTAATCCTATACCTGAAATTGTCCTTCTTCATTTCATAGCACCAATCAATGGAGGCATATTCCGATACATCTTATCGTCTCCTGAATTTATGGAATACTGCGACTGGTGCATTTCTTCCTTCAACTTGTTCCTCCATTTGTCAGCCGATACGCAAAGTCTCGTACCATTCTTCAGAGTTAGAACCCTCAAGTGTTCCAGCCAACACTTGATCTCTAAGTCTGCAAAGTGCCTCGTTTTGAAACTACGTCATCTTGATTTTGTCCATCAGCCTCGAACTTCATCAATACTGAATCAGCATCCAGCTCCGTCCTTCATCTCCAGGTATTATAACCTCCAGTCCAAACTTCTCGATGTCTTCTAGCAGGTGCTAGTCCTTGGTTAAGAACTTCGCCATCAGTATCGACCAAGTGCAACAGCGACCACATTAGCCTTACCTGAATGGTACTGCAAGTTGATGTCGAAATCCTTCATCTACTTCAGCCATCTTCTTAGTCTAACATTCAGCCCTTTCTGAGTGAAGACATATTTCAGACTTTTGTAGTCCGTATATATTTCACCCCCTTTCCATAAAAATCATGCTTCCATAGCTTCAAAGTAAAGATAATTGCAGCAAATTCCAAATTAGGCGTGGGATGATTCTTCTCATGAGTCTGTAGTTGTCTACACGTGTAAGCAATTACTTTCCCATGTTGTTGAAGAACACAACCCAGTCCTTTTCCAGAGGCATTACTGTAAATTGAGAAACCACCGGTTCCTGCGGGTAGCGCAAGGATTGGTGTAGTGGTAAGTCTCTTCTTCAGTTTCTCAATGCCGCCTGGCAAACTTTTCGTTCAGATGAATTCTTCATTCTTCCAAGTGAGCTTCGTCATTGGCTCAGCAATCTTGGCGAAATCCTTCACGAACTTCTGATAGTAGCCGGCCAAGTTCAAGAATCTTCCGAATTGAACTTGGGGTACATCACTCTTCGACAACAGCTATCTTCCATCGAAATTTCTTCTCTTGACAACATGGCCAAAAATCCACCTTGTCAAAAATCCACGTTCAGATAGCTTACCATAAAACTTCTTTTTCTTCAAAGTTTCCAGAACTTTCATCAGATGTTCTTCATGCTCTTCTTCAGTCTTCGAATATATCAGAAGGTTATCTATGGGGAAGATAAACTGATTCAAATACTCATGAAAATCTCTGTTCATGAGATTCATGAACACAGCAGAAGCATTTGTCAGTCTAACGTCCTGACCACAGAAAACTATCCTTACTTGGTATTTGAACGCCGCCTTTGGAAATGTCCTCTTTCCTGACTTTGGTTTGATGGTAGTCAAATCTTAAGTCAAACTTCGAAACACCCTAACTTCACACAAACAGATCAAACAGATCCTCGATCCGGGCAGAGGGTACTTGTTCTGATAATTTGATGCACATCCATTGTTCCATCCTTCTGGGGCATATACATATAGATGCTCCTAAGATAAAGTTCCACTCTGAATAAATCCTAAAGCCTTCAGTTCATCGATCTGGTCCTTCATCTTCTATGATCTTCGAGTCTGAATCATGCCTTATTGTAAGGGGCAGGGTCTGCTGGATAGGAAGAGGGTCCTTAGATTGTGGCCTAACAGGTGTTGCTGGCCTATGAGCTCTGGCTTGATAAACAGATAAGGGCAGTCCTTTACCCGATGTTTAGCAGATCCACATGCCAAACATTGTCCCAATCTTTTGCGGCAACTAACGGTCTGATGACCAGGCCTCTTGCAGTAGTTACAAGCCCATAGTTTCTTACGACAAAGCTGCCGGAAGTAGAGTATTTGATGGGACCCAAATATCTTCAGGGGTATTCTTCCTAAGGCAAAAGTTCTGCTCTAACTTGGTTGGAGATAACTAAGGCTACATCATGACGTTCTTCGTGTCTTCTCTCGTGGTATTCATCTGTTCCTGCTGGGCTTCATCTTGAGCTTTCTGGAACTCCAGGATTTCTTGAAATAGGACAACCATTTGGAAGATGATTGCTGGTACTGGTGGAGCAACAAAAATGGATACTCCACCAAGGAAATGCAACTCAGTTGAGATGAGGTAGGAATCGCCAGTGTAGTGAAATCTTCACTGGATGCATTATGCGGACGGTCAAACAGCCGCGAGGGGAAGGACCCTGGGCTTGGTTGAGGGGATGGGGTATGATCCGGAGATAACACCTCATCGCCAACAGGATTTGGTCTTGTCTATGGTCATTCTCTGGAAGGTTTAGGATGCAAACATAAGCAAGGTATCCTACCAGTCTATAATCAAACAAAAATATTTATTTATAATATATTTCGGTCCTATGTTGTGACAAATTGATGTTCTAGTGTTCTAATTGTTTCTAAATATGTTTTCCTAAGTTGTTGTTCAGACCTGCATGGGCCACCACTAAAAACATGTCACGACCCGGTCCCAATTGCTTGGGTCGAATCGGATCATGCCCAGCCTGCACCGTTGTTGAGACGGCGGCAGTAAGCTGTTCAGTAGCAGGTAACCATACAACAACACTATATTTGTCACAACTCAACATTCGAAAATTTAAAACTTTATTAAACTTTTACATGAAATAAAAGATATAACTTAAACCATTTTTTTTTTTTATACATCATGAATAAAAGAAAACTCTAGGCAAACAGCTCAGCAATCTCGAATTCCTCGTCTTGGGATCGCGTAACAAAGCCTCATCATTGATACCTAAAATGTTGGGTCTCCAGTCAGGAGGGAGCAAGAACGAAATATGCATCTCATATCTTAAATAGTAATTGGAAAGTGCAAGATAAACAGTTTGAAATAATGATTTTCAGCAGTTTAAAACAGTTCAGTGTGTTTGAATATGCAAACGTCTATGACCGGCTTGGGTTGATCAGTAGTATCCTAGCGATACGATATGGCTTATCCCCGTGTGTGAGAGGGGTAAGCTAACACAGTCAGTTCAGTAGGGGCTTTGGTCATAAACGTTTACATTATTCCCCCAGTCCCAGATTCAGTAACAGTAACAGTCGGTAGAGTTCCGTGCCAGCAGTGTGGTTTAACATGCATCTTAACTTTACTAAATAAAATACAGGAATACACAAATCGTAACTTGCCTTGTATTAGATTGACTGGAAGAACAGTTCGGTACCGAGGAGGACGTCAGGTCCGACTTCGAGTTCCTACAGTTGAGAACTCGATTTAGAATCCTGAAAACCAGACTAAGTGTGCTAGTTGCAATCTCTAGTAGTCATGTCCTAGTCAAGTTTTAAGTTGTTTTAATCTACAGCTAACGGTTACGTCGCAACTACGTGCGTTGATTAAGTCGGTTAATTGGTTTATTTGGAAAATCCCGAAAATCAAGTACAATTTGAAAAATCGCGAGAATCAATTATGATTTGGAAAACTTTGTGTTTGTAATATTAAAATACAATTTCTTTTTAGTGATAATCTGTGAGTTAACATTATTTTATTCATTTTAGCTAACTTCGAATTAAACCGTAAATTACGTCCTAAACTACGAATATGCAATCAACCCAAAATCCACCCAAATCACATCCACCAGAAAAGAAAAGAAAATAACTACGCTACTCAAATACATGGGCACAGCTACTGGTCCTAGGATGGGCTTATGCCCGATACATTTTTCTATTTACATTAAATAAGAAAATGACAGAATTAAATAATTAAAATGCGGGAAAATAGAAGACTATAATAATTAGCCTAAAAAAATAAAATAATTAAAATAAAGGAAACTAGGAGTCTCAGACTCGGTCCATTCCTCAAATTCGGTTTATGCCTCAACGTCCGGTCGGACCGGTGCGTTTGCATTTCACCGGAGCCCACAGACCGGTACGGTCGTCGCCCAAAAATCGATTTTAGAATCATTTTCGAAAGCCGGTTTGAAATCAAATAAAAATATAATTTTCGTAAAAATTTGGGCAGCACTTCCTCTATTCCGGGATAAACCCAAAACTGGGAAAGAGCGCCGATAAATACCTGCAAATAATTCCAACCCAAATAATCCACCGAAAATAACCACCAAATAATTCCAACACCACAACCATAATTTCTAACCCACAGAATAGTTCCCGAAAAGTCCGGGAAAAATCTATCCAAACCATGCCAACCCAGCAAGTAAAACACAGGTAATTAAAATAACGCGGCTAATCGAAAAGTAAAGCACAGCTATCCGGATTCCCAGGAGGGAACCGGGGGACCGATCTATCATCATCGACTCACGGGAGGGACGAACTACTCTGATTAACAGAAAATACCAGTTTCCGTTGGCGGGGAGCCGCGGGAAAAACTCGGGAAAGAATCCGAACAAAGTCGGCAGCAGGTAGAAGTCCCGATCCGCGGGAAAATCCACGGGAACAGCAAGGACAGCGACGGGGCGCTGGACAGCGAGATCGTCTGCGGGAAAAGCGGGCTCGACGGCGAGTTCTGGCCGCGGGGGTCGCGGCGGAGGTCGCGGGAACATCGGGCTCGGAGAGCCGCGGAGACAGAAGGGCGCAGATTTGGAGCTCGCCACGGGGAGGAGTCGCGGAGCTCGGGGGTCGCCGGAGTGGGCCGCGAAGAGGCGCTGACCTGGCCGGGGAGGGTCGCGCGGAGAGGCGCGGACGGCGGAGAGGGGCTCGACGGCGGGCGGGCGCGGCTGTGCGGGACGGCAGCGGCGCGGGGAAACCCTCGGGGACGCACGGATGGGGAGCTCGGGTCGCCGGAGCTCTGGCTCGGGTTGGGGTTAGGGGGTGAGCTCGGTCGGGGAAAATGGGTTCTCTAGGAAGAAAAGTAAGGAAAGACGAGAGAGAGAGAGAAGAGGGATTAGGTGAGTATGGGTTCTCAGAGAATGAGAGAAGTGTATTTGTGTGTGGGAGTTGTTGAGAAAGTTTCTCTCTGTTTGGAGAACGTGGGAGAGTGGGAAATAAAGGAGGAAGAGTTATAAGGAGAGGTGGGTTTAATGCTGTGGGGAGTTACAAGAGGGGAAGTGGAAGAGTTTGTGGAGAGGAATAAGGGGGTTATGGAACGTGGGAAGTTGGGGGAGTGTGCTGGTCCTTCGGGACCATCTCTCCAAAAATATATATTTTTTTTTTAATAAAAACCAAGTCAGATCAGAATTAAATAGGAAAGGGTTCGGGCTCAGGCCTGGGTCTGGGTTCGGACTCAAAAATCCATGTTTATTAATTTTTAAAATAATTTTAACACTCAAATAATATAATAATAATAATAATAATAATAATAATAATAATAATAATAATAATAATAATAATAATAATAATAGAAATACCGATATTAATTGATACACAAGAAATGGGTTTCACAACAATGCTATCATTACCAAACACGTTCTATTTACTTTTGTGCACCGTCTATCATTCATTGTCTTTCTAATCTTGCCTTAGGATCAGTTTCATGGCATATTTTATAACCTATTCTGTGTTGCCAAATTCAAGTGTTTGCATGGAAATACATGCACGACTTACCCATACTTACCGTCCGGCCTTTCCTGTCCAAAGTAAACCAAGTTAGTCAACAATTCATATAAACTTTCAATGTTAATGCGTGTTCCTGCCTCAGATTCTAACCCGTCGTAAGCATGTTCTCTAAATCATTTGCATGAAGTACTCTTTATTATTTGGTGTGTTATATTTCAAGCCTGTTTAGAAGGCACTTTATTTAGTTAACTTAGACTACTTTATTTCAATGCAAGGACTTGCACGTGGATTGCCACCAGCAAAGCCCACTTAATGTATATGCACCGGTCGCTGGCACCACAAGTCATTTTGGACCCTTTCTTCCTTGGTAATTTCTCACCTATCATAGCGTGCGGCTGGAACACCTTCATAGTCTCTTGAAATATCTTGCACTTACGTCTCCTGGGTGGCCAAGCCCGCACCCAAGTAGCCCGTAAGCCCTTTTGGTTCTGCCTAGGCCGGCCACGATCCTCCCTTTGATCATGCCGTAGAATCCCTTATTTCTCCTACCTCCCGTATACGAGGGGATTGTCCACGACCATTTCGTAATGTTTGTCATTTTAACTTAACGGCTGTCTCTGAGCCGTAGGCTAATCCTTAGCCATAATGCGTTATCGACCAGGTTGGCGGCGGCGTCCGTGCAACGCGGGTAGCGAGTCCCGTTGCACGTCTCCGTCATACCTGTCGTTAACCATTCCTTCCTTTCTTTCTTATCTTTTATTCATTCTTTCTTTTCTTTCTTTCACTTGTTCGTTCGTTTATTGATTCATTCACATATTCATTCATTCATTCGTTATACAACTCCCCGTACGGGAGTCGCCTTGGTGACCCATCGGTCCCGGAGTCTTCCAATGTTGCTATACTCTACTCGGAACGACTATGTCGATAGTCTTCCATTTTATTGTTGTAAACCATTCATTATTTCATTATCGAACGCATAGGCAACTTTAATGTAAGCTTGTGCCTTAGCACGAGCGTGGAGTACGGTGCGAGAGTTCTCATATTTTTTATGTTCTTTTTCATATTCTATACAAGCATACAAGATGGGATTATTCCCTTAGCTAGGTGCGTTAAGTTATTTATTAGCATGCGCGGTGTTATCGCCTAGCGATTCTAGCAATAGTGTCCATATTATTAAGTGTCTAGGCTAAGCAAAGACGAGTTCATCGGAGCCGCCTACCTTAGCGATGTTCGCATCGGCCGAGCGATACTCCGAGCGCGCACTCGTTTGAGCCGTTGCACTTGACGTTTGAATTGGCGTTCCGCTAGGGCGGAGCGGGTCATTACATTGACCCTTTGGGCAGATCGATAATTTCTCAAGTGTGGTTAGATATTATCGAATCCATCTCATCTTGGATAGCATCTTTCCAAAAAGATGAATCCTGCGAAGCTATTGCTTCCTTAAAGGTTTTAGGATCATCTTCCATCTGAAGAATGATAGGAATCTTTCGAATAAATTTCTCTGTATTTCCTTCTACTAAGTAAAAAGAAATTAGTTGAGAATCTATTTCGTCAGATCCTAGATCCTTAGCCTTTCGAACTCACTTGCTGATCCGAAGCTCGGGTTGTTTTTCAACTAACCGTGAAGAGCTCTCCTCACGAGACTCTTCATTAGCAGGAATCTCAGAATCCTTATTCTTAGTAATAAGGTTCTCGAAAAATTTCTCATCTCTGGATTCGACAATAATTTTATACTCCAAGTTTAAAAGTCTATATGCCTTACTATTGGCAGCATAACCTACAAAAGCACTTTTGATTCCACGAGGACCTAATTTGGTCCTTTTAGGATCCATGTTTTTGTAATAAGCTATGCCCCCCCACACTCTAAAATAACTGATATTAGGCTTACGGCCTTTTCATATCTCATATGGTGAAATACCAGTTTTCTTCAAAGGAATTCGGTTCATTATATGACATGCAGTAAGTAAAGCTTCTCCCCACAAACTAAATGATAGTTCAGAATGCATTAGCATTGCATTTATCATTTCTTGATATGTTCTATTTTTTTCTTTCGGCTAGTCCGTTCTGTTGTGGTGTCCGTGGTGCAGAACATTCGTGAATAATATCGTTCTCTTCACAGAAGGTATTAAATTCAAAAGAAAAATATTCACCACCTCTATCACTTCTAAGTATTTTAATGTTTCTACCAAGTTGATTTTTAACCTCTGATTTGTATATTTTAAAAGTATTAAAGGCTTCATCTTTATGCTTTAATAAATATACATATGTAAATCTAGAGCAATCATCAATGAAGGTAATAAAGTATTTATTACCTCCTCGAGATAATGTGCCATTAAATTCACATAAATCAGAGTGAACTAAATCTAGTAGGTTGGTATTACGCTCTACACTGTGAAAAAGTTTTTTAATCATTTTAGATTTTGCACAAACTTCACACTTATCTAAGTCTTCAGAATTACATAAAATTAATCCAGATTTTATTAATCTTTTCATAGTGCTAATATCTATATGCGCTAATCTACTATGCCATAAAGTAGAGGACTCAATCATGTAAGCAGAAGTAGAAACTTTATTTATATTATTTTTAATGATACAAAGTTTGATTATACCCTCATCGGTATATCCCTTTCCAACAAACACACCATTACAGGTCAAAATTAATTTGTCCGACTCAAAAATAGATTTTATTCCTGGTTTATCCAACAAGACTCCACTTACGAGGTTCCTACTCATATCCGGGACGTGAAGTACGTTAGTCAGAGTTACTTTCTTCCCGAAAGTGAATTGAATTTCCACATCACCTGTTCCCACGACCGTTGAGTGTCCTTTATTTTCCATCTGAACTTCTTGTCCATCATTGACTTCAGAATAGGTCTTGAATGCTGCTTTGTCGTATAAAACATGAACGGTAGCACAAGTATCGTACCACCATCCTGGAGCCTTCCCTTTGACCATCATGAGTTTGCTCACCGTAGCAATTATGTCATCTGTCTCAGTGAGATTTACCTTGCTGTTTTGGGTCTTTCGAACCCGACAGTCTCTGGCATAATGTCCTGCTTTGTCACATACAAAACAGCTGGTCTTGGGTCCTTTGGCGGTGCTGGAGTTCTTGAACTTTTGTTGTTCCTTCTTAGGACCGAGAAAGTTCTTCTTTCCTGCAGGCCTCTTGCCTTTCGTATTCACCGCATTAGTTTTAGAAACTCCGTTGTTCTCGGATTTCTGTCTTTCCTTCGATTCCTCTTCGATTCGAAGGTGTTTTTGAATCTGTTCCAGTAAAAAATCCTCAGAACTGTGAAGTAGTTTCTTCCAATTATTCCAAGATGCTGGCAATTTAGTAATTATAGCACCAATTTGGAATGGTTCCGGAAGTTCTATCTTCACTGCCCTGAGTTTATTGATTAGAACTTGAAGTTCGTGTACTTGGGCGAGTATAGGCTTTGTATCAATCATTTTGAAATCAAAATACTTTGATATAAGAAATTTCTTTGTACCTTCTTCTTCTGCTCTGAATTTGAATTTCAGAGCCTTCCAGATGTCAATCGCTAAAGAATTTTCTGTATAGAGGTCGTACAGTCTGTCCGACAGGGTGTTCAGAATGTGAATACGACACAACAGTTCGTCCTCTTTGCGCTTTTTGCGTTCTGTCTTGACTGCATCAGAATCTGTTGGAGTGGGTTCTGAAACAGGTGGCAGATTTGGGTCGAGGACGTAGTAGATCTTCAACGCCGTCAGGAGGAAGATCATCTTGTCCTGCCAGCATGTGAAGTTCGTCCCGTCGAAGCGATCCAGTTTGACTAGATCCTGATTCATGACTTTGATGCTCGAAATTGCAGCCTCGGACGCCATTATTTGTAACACTTTAAGATTGTTAGAAATTGCTTGTACTTCACTTTTGAGTTCTGCGAAGTTGAAAATGTCGTTGAGGCTTGAATCGTGCATTTAGCAGCACTTTCCTTAAAGTGTTTCGGGCACTCCGGTAACGTCTTGGAGTCAGCACGCCAGAATACCCAGGATAAGACAGCCTTCTGCCGGAGGTTCACCAGATGTTGTGAGACACTGGCGTAGGGAAGAACACCTTTCTGGAAAATTTTGGAAGAGAGAATGAATACTGAGATTCTGTGTTTTAGACTCAGAGATCTGTAGTATATATAGATGGATTCGTGTTGTTTCGTGAAGTCGCGACCCTTCCGAAACAACATTCATTCACTTGTTCGCAGGTTCATTCACCCTTTCGTCTGTTTGGGTGTCACGCCCCAGAACCAGAATACTGGAGAGCGGGGGCAGACATAGCCAGCTACGTATATTGAAATAGAATACATCTCAACTATACGGTCACGGCTGTCTAGATATGAGGGTTTACTACAAGCCAACAGTCTCTTAAGGTCAAGCCTATTGTCTCAATCTCAAGCAAGTAATATAATTACAAGATGTATGATCATTAAATATACAATAAAAGGCGTCCCAAATATTACATATCAGCTGATCATGAAGCTAGTCGTACAAAATATTAGGACTAGCAAGAGTTTAAGTCATATATGATCAACCCTAGGATTTGTCAATCATGTTTACAGCCCGTAGGCAGACAGTAAGTAAAAGTGCTTCGAGCTAACAGGTGCTCGTCGGCTAAACGCCTCAAAAGAATAATTTTTACAATAGAGTGAGCGAAACAAAATAGAAAACCCACTCTTGGCCCGGATTCCGTCTAGTGTTCACCATTGGGCTGGAAGCTTGGTAGATCCTCGGGAGCTGCTCCGAAATCTGGCCACACAAAACCAGCTGGGTCAACCCCAAAAAGAGCAAGTGCCACAAGGGGGCCACGAAATAAGAACAAAAGCCAGCATTAACACAAGAAGATATAATATTAAAAACTAGAATTTACGAAAACATATCAGGATGATATACGACGAGATAACCATGGAACTATTCCGATAGCCAGGTTACAACCCGTAAACCAAACAAGGACCGGGGTTGTAACCCTTCATCTGAACAGAACTTAGTTTTCCACCATTTATCGGCAAGATAATAATGTAAGAAATCAGGACAGGGAGCAATCTTGTACTGGATCAAGACATGGCTAGACTGGTTATACCTCATTCAATCAATCACGGCCTAGTAGATACTACGGCTTACTACTTTAACTAACTAGGGTTATCACAGGACTAATTACTAACAAGATGCAGTGAGATTGTTCCACAGCCACAAGCCCTGCAGACCATCCAGGTTACCCAGGACGAAAGATTATGGTTGAATTCAGGTGGGTACATCGTCCAGGAGACGCATGTACCCTTAGGTGACTTAGAGGGTGCAACACCTGACAGTGTGCTGGAAATGCGCCCTACTCGACGGCAGGCTACAAATCCCTGGAGCACCCAGGTAACGGGATTGCCTGTAGCTGTGTCATCTCTTCATGACTACTGTGTTATTCTAGTTATTAGCCTTAATCCATTTTAGTAGGTACTCCTGACCGTGGTACTCAGGAGTCCCATCCTAGACATGATGCGAGACTGGACAAGTGGATTTAACAAGCAAGCAAGAAAGAACCACCCACGGTGTCAAGACAGGTCAAGCTAAGTTATCAGGTCATGTCAAGTCAGGAGTGCGCCGTCACGGGCCACTATCAAGTTATCAAGATAAATCATGTCAGGGTACTTGTCAGGAGTGCGCCACGACGGGCCACTATCATGTCAGGTTGGTTATGTCAGGAGTGCACCACTACGGGTCACTGTCGTGTTATGCTAGTTCCTTGTCATACCACGCCATATACAATAGTCATTCCAAACATATTAAGTAAAATCAAGTTCATGACAAAAGGCGTAAGGATATAAAATGGGCACAAAATATCTAATAAAATATTAATACACATGACTATAGAAAAGCCAAGCTCAAAGAAATAAGACCAAACTCCAAGAGCCAATGGGTTAAGCAAGGGATCAGGGGAGCAGCGTACGAAAAGTCACGCACGCTGAGAAAGCAGCGTAGGTGAAAGTCACGCACGCTACAGGGAGCAGCTGCGTGAAAGTCACGCACGCTCAAGGGAGCAGCTGCTTGAAAAGTCACGCACGCTCAAGGGGAGCAGCTGCGTGAAAGTCACGCACGCTACAGGGAGCAGTGTACGTAAAAGTCACGCACGCTCAAGGGAGCAGTGCATGAAAGTCACGCACGCTACAGGGAGCAGTGCGTGAAAGTCACGCACGCTACAGGGAGCAGCTGCGTGAAAGTCACGCACGCTCAAGGGAGCAGTGTACGGGAAAGTCACGCACGCTCAAGGGAGCAGTGCGTGAAAGTCACACACACTCAAGGGAGCAGTGCGTGAAAGTCACGTATGCTACAGGGAGCAGTGTACGTGAAAATCACGCACGCTCAAGGGAGCAGTGCGTGAAAGTCACGCACGCTCAAGGGAGCAGTACGTGAAAGTCACGCACGCTCAAGGAGACACGCTTCCAACAGGAAGCGTACTCAAGCCTGCATACGCAGAGCTAAAGAGCGCGCGTAGCTCAGTGTGCATAAGCTAAATAGCTCTGCACACTGCTCACTGTCTTCTCCAAACAGCAAGAACACCATGGATGAACCCAAGGCTTCAAAGCATCATAACTTGGCCATCCGAACTCCAAATCCAGATTTCCAAAGTTCCAACTTGGGTAGAATTGAATGCTCTTCCACTTGGAAACATCAAAACCTATGAAAATCTAACCAAAACAGCTCAAACCATGCAAAATCCGAAAATAAAAATAACTTAGATCTATCATAATGGAGGCTCCAAATCACAAAAACCCAAATTCTAATGTTGATCACCATGTCCTAATCTAGCAAATGGACAAGGAAAAAGAGGGCTCTCATGTAGTGGCAAGGTGCACTTGCCTAGGGTTAGGAGAGTTATAGAGGAAGGAGAAGAAGAAGAAGGAAATTAATGGTGGAAGTTATGAGGAGAGAGACTGGTAGGTGGGGATATAAAGAGGGGGAGTTGTGGTGGGTTGAGGGTGGAGTGTAGGTTAAGGTGATCCAACACATAAACCAAACCGAACCAAACTAATAAAACCGAGCCAAGCCAAAAACCCAAATACAAGAAATACCGAAATCCCACAAGTTTGAGAAAAATAAAAATACATGCCAAAATCCAGATACGAGTATAAATACGAAATATGGGAAATACGGGAAATGAGGGTGACAACTCTACCCACCTTAAAAGAATTATGTCATCAGAATTTAATCAAGGAGCTAGAGATTGCCACGACAAGCTACACTAAGCACAGGCAAGCTACACTAAGCAGTCCAATCATACAATCATACAATGCAAGCAAGGAAGGAAAAAAGTAAGGCATAAGAAAGACATTATACCTCACGAGTCAAACAGGTAGGTATATCGCGATCGGATGTCGTCCTCACGCTCCCACGTTGACTCACCTAGAGAGTGATGACCCCAAGCAACACGGACCAATTTAATAGTCTTGTTCTTGAGTATCTTTTTCCTCCGATCCAAAATAGACACGGGCCTCTCCTCATACGAAAGGTTGGTACCAACAACCAATTCCGAATGGTCTAGGATGTGGCTCGGGTCTGAAATATACCGTCGTAATTGGGACACATGGAATACATCATGCACCTCACTTAGCGACGGCAAAAGAGCGAGACGATAGGATACATCTCCTACTCGCTCTAGAATATCGAACGGCCCTATATACCTAGGACTAAGCTTTCCCCGTACCCCGAAGCGAATGACGTCGCGGTTAGACGAGATCCTAAGGAATACATGGTCGCCGACAGCAAATTCTAAGGGACGTCGATGAGCATCGGCCCAATAGCGCTGGCGGTCCTGGGCAACTCGGAGGTGATCTCTGACCTTCCTGACTACTTCAACCGTCTGGGAAATCAATTCGGGTCCGAGCATCTGCCTCTCCCCGACATCGTCCCATGCTAGCGGGGATCTGCACTTCCTGCCATAGAGAGCCTCGAAGGGTGCCATCTGGATACTGGCCTGATAACTGTTGTTGTACAAGAATTCCACAAGATGCAGGTGATTCTCCCATGAACCACCGAAGTCAAGGGTACAAGATCTCAACATATTTTCAAGAGTCTGGATTGTGCGCTCTGATTGACCATCCGTCTGCGGGTGATAAGCTGAGCTGAACTGAAGACGAGTCCCCAAACTCTTCTGCAAGCTGCACCAAAAGTGTGATGTGAATCTTGAATCCCTGTCTGAGGTGATGCTGACTGGCACACCGTGAAGCCTGACGATCTGCCTGAGATACATCTTTGCTAACTGCGCCGTCGACTGTCCAACTCTGAATGGGAGAAAGTGTGCCACCTTGGTAAGCCTGTCCACAATTACCCAAATAGCATCTCTGTCGACTGGAGACCTGGGCAATCCGGTCACGAAATCCATGGTTATATGCTTCCATTTCCATTCTGGGATCGGTAAGGGTTGAAGAAGTCCAGCGGGCCTCTGATGTTCAGTTTTAACCTGTTGGCAAACCAAACACCGAGAGACAAACCGGGCTATCTCCCTCTTCATGCCATTCCACCAAAAATGCTGACGAATATCTTGGTACATCTTCGTACCACCCGGATGAATAGAATACTGTGAACTGTGGGCTTCTGCCATGACTTCCTGTCTGATATCTCCACTAGGTACACAAAGACGAGTGCCGTACCGAAGGGTACCGTCTTCATGGATACATAACTCTGGCCTTCTTTCTGCTTCACACTCTGCTCTGAGTTGCGGAAGCTTGGAATCTACTGACTGCGCCATCCGGATCCTCTCAACTATGCTGGACTGAACCTGTAGACTGGCCATCAATGCCACACTGGTAGGAAGAACCACATCAATTCCCATCTTCTGAAGATCTGCCAATAATTTTGGTTGCGCCGTCAGGAGATAAACTCCGGCTCTCCTGCTCAATGCATCTGCTACAACGTTGGCCTTCCCGGGATGATACTGCAAATCCACATCATAATCCACCAATAGCTCGAGCCATCTTCTCTGCCGCATATTAAGGTCCTTCTGGGTGAAAACATACTTCAGGCTCTTATGATCAGTAAAGATCTCCACTCTATCTCCGTACAAGTAGTGTCTCCACAATTTCAAAGCAAACACTACCGCCGCCAATTCCAAGTCGTGGGTCGGGTAATTCTTCTCATGATCCCGAAGTTGGCGTGACGCGTAAGATATTACCTTCCCATGCTGCATCAAGACACACCCCAATCCTTCGCCTGAAGCGTCGCAATAAACTGTGAATCCTCCGGTCCCATCTGGAAGGGCGAGAATGGGAGCCGTTATCAAACCTTGCTTCAACTTCTCAAATGATTCCTGACACTCTGCTGTCCAAACAAATGGCACATCCTTGCGGGTCAACTGGGTCATCGGCGCTGAAATCCTTGCGAAATCTGAAACGAACCGCCGGTAGTAGTCGGCCAATCCAAGGAAGCTGTGAACCTCTGCCACTGAGCTGGGTACCGGCCATGACTCGATAGCCACAATCTTCTGGGGATCCACTTCCACTCCTCCTCGGGTAATGACGTGACCCAAGTATGAAATGCGATCGAGCCAGAACTCGCATTTACTAAACTTGGCGTACAACTGATGCTCCCTAAGCGTCTGAAGGACGACTCTGAGATGCTGCTCATGCTCTGCTTCACTCTTGCTGTAGACCAGGATATCATCTAGGAACACCATCACAAATTGATCCAAGTAAGGCATAAAAATACGATTCATAAGGTCCATGAATACTGCCGGCGCATTGGTCGCTCCAAAGGGCATAACAAGGAACTCCCAATGTCTATACCTCGATCTGAATGCTGTCTTCGGAATGTCCTGCTCTCTGACTCTGATCTGGTGGTATCCTGACCACAAGTCGATCTTCGAGAACACTGAAGCCCCTCTGAGCTGATCAAACAAGTCATCTATCCTCGGAAGAGGGTATCTGTTCTTGATTGTTATCGAATTCAAGGTACGATAATTAACACATAGCCTGGACGTACCATCCTTCTTTTTCACAAGAAGCATCGAGGCTCCCCAAGGCGATCCACTTGCACGGATGAATCCCTTGGTCCTCAATTCTTCAATCATCTTGTACAAAATCTCTAATTCTGAAGGTGCCATCCTGTAGACTCGCTCTGACACTGGTGCTGTCCCAGGAATCAAGTCTATAGTGAACTCAATCTCCCGCTCTGGCGGCATCCCTGGAAGCTCCTCTGGAAAGACATCTGGAAACTCTTCAACTATCCGGGGTAACTGCACTGCTGCTACTGCCATCCGCAATGCTGGGGAAGATGGCTCCACTGCGCCTCTGGAAAACGAAAACTCTGGCTCGCCGAGGATACTAAAGACAACTCTGCCAATATGGCAGTCTATCCTAGCATACTGATTCCTCAACCAATCCATGCCTAGGACTACATCATAGTCTACCATAGGAAACTCTATGAATCTAGCGGGGAACTCCCTACCGCTACTACGATCCGACACGAGGAAAACACTCGATCTACTCCCACAAGACCATTACCAGTAAGTATATTGAGCCTCACTGATAATGACTCAGGCTCCAATCCTATCCGTGTCGCAAATCGTGCAGACATGAATGAATGCGATGCACCAGAATCAAATAATACAGACGCTGGAGAGGAGTTGACGAGAATAGTACCTGCTACAACCTCACCTGGTGCAACTTCTTCTTCCATAGCCATCATCATGGCCTGACCTCTAGCTGCGGGTCCCCTCTGCTGGAAACCTCTCTGCCTATTCTAGGTCTGAGCTTGGGCTTGTGCATACTGCTGGGGGTGTTGTTGCTGGAATGCCTGAGACTGAGGCGGCAAGGGCCTCGAATACTGATACTGCTGCTGCTAAACCGGTGCTGGGGCCGGTCCTCTCACCGAAGAGCTAGAAGGGTTGGATGCTGATGAACCACCCCTATTCGGGCAAGCCCCTATCTTATGATCTGCTGCTCCACAAGCCAGGCACAATCCCTGCGCCCTACGGCAGTCTGCCACCACATGCCCTGGCTTCCCGCAATAAGAACATCCCATCGCGGAAGTCTGCTTCTGCTTCTGCTGCTACGGGTACGTCGGGGTCGAATGCTGAACCGACGTTACTGAGGCCGCCCGCCTTGGAGTTTTAATGGTCAATCTACTAGCTGCCGGGGCTGGAGCTGATGATTGGGGCATCTGACTGTGGGACCGCTTCCTACTTTCGGTCCTATCCACGATCCTCTGGGAGGTATACTCATGCCTCCTAGCTGCTCTCAAGACTGCATCGAACGTCTGGTGCTCGAACTGCTCAACCTCCAATAAGATCTCCAAATGCAGCCCCTGCTGGAATCGCTGGGCCCTATCAAACTCGGTCGCCACCAAGGTGGGGGCAAACCTACTAAGTCTAGAAAACTTCGATGCATAACTGTCGACTGTTCTGCCTCCTTGCTTCAAGTTGGTAAATCTGGTCTGCAGATCGTACCGAGCCACAGCATCAAAGTACTTTGTCTGGAATCTCTCTCTAAACACTGCCCAAGCAATGGGTGCCACTAATCCCATGGCTTGTGCTGCCCACCAACTGCGAGCCAAGTCCAACAACTGCAGGCGTACCACCGCCACCTTCTCATTCTCGGGTGTCCTAGCTGCTTCCAGAATTACCTCGGTATCCTGAAGCCATGCATCCGCGGCAATCGCATCCTCGCTGCCGTCGAAGAAAGGAGGGTTCAAGCGCTTGAAGCTGTTCGCCGCCTGGTTCCCTGGATGTCCGCCTCGGGTCAAAGTATCTTGAATTGTCTGGTACAGGGCGTCGCTTCGACGATCCTGGAAAGCTATCAAGGTTTTGATGAGGCCTACTAAGGTACCATCATCTGGCTCTGCAGGTTGGACGGGCCGAACTGGTGACTCTCCTCCAGTAGGTATC
The DNA here is from genome assembly GCA_029216955.1 of Iris pallida. Taxonomy (NCBI): domain Eukaryota; kingdom Viridiplantae; phylum Streptophyta; class Magnoliopsida; order Asparagales; family Iridaceae; genus Iris; species Iris pallida. Next base: position 4,942,501 of record JANAVB010033417.1, read on the forward strand.
ACTCTGGAGGCTACCCCGGAATGCTGGGCTTGATCTCCGGGTTGCTGCTGGTCCACGGGAGGTGCTCTTCCTTGCTGATCGGCAGGGTCAGGTACAGTGCCGCTGAGGAAGACGACACAGGAAAATAATAAGGAAGGACCAGGACAGATCAACGATATAAGCACAGGATCAGGGCAAGAATCTAGGGATTCAGAGGATACGAACAGAGATCAAGGACGAGTACTGATTGAGACATCTATTCGGTAAACCCTCACATTTCTTGATTGACAAGACCTGCATGGGCCACCACTTAAACCATGTCACGTCCCAGAACCAGAATACTGGAGAGCGGGGGCAGACATAGCCAGCTACGTATATTGAAATAGAATACATCTCAACTATACGGTCACGGCTGTCTAGATATGAGGGTTTACTACAAGCCAACAGTCTCTTAAGGTCAAGCCTATAGTCTCAATCTCAAGCAAGTAATATAATTACAAGATGTATGATCATTAAATATACAATAAAAGGCGTCCCAAATATTACATATCAGCTGATCATAAAGCTAATCGTACAAAATGTTAGGACTAGCAAGAGTTTAAGTCATACATGATCAACCCTAGGATTAGTCAATCATGTTTACAGCCCGTAGGCAGACAGTAAGTAAAAGTGCTTCGAGCTAACAGGTGCTCGTCGGCTAAACGCCTCAAAAGAATAATTTTTACAATAGAGTGAGCGAAACAAAATAGAAAACCCACTCTTGGCCTGGATTCCGTCTAGTGTTCACCATTGGGCTGGAAGCTTGGTAGATCCTCGGGAGCTGCTCCGAAATCTGGCCACACAAAACCAGCTGGGTCAACCCCAGAAAGAGCAAGTGCCACAAGGGGACCACGAAATAAGAACAAAAGCCAGTATTAACACAAGAAGATATAATATTAAAAACTAGAATTTACGAAACTATGTCAGGATGATATACGACGAGATAACCATGGAACTATTCCGATAGCCAGGTTACAACCCGTAAACCAAACAAGGACCGGGGTTGTAACCCTTCATCTGAACAGAACTTGGTTTCCCACCATTTATCGGCAAGATAATAATGTAAGAAATCAGGACAGGGAGCAATCTTGTACTGGATCAAGACATGGCTAGACTGGTTATACCTCATTCAATCAATCACGGCCAAGCAGATACTACGGCTGACTACTTTAACTAACTAGGGTTATCACAGGCCTAATTACTAACAAGATACAGTGAGATTGTTCCACAGCCACAAGCCCTGCAGACCATCCAGGTTACCCAGGACGAAAGATTAGGGTTGAATTCAGGTGGGTACATCGTCCAGGAGACGCATGTACCCTTAGGTGACTTAGAGGGTGCAACACCTGACAGTGTGCTGGAAATGCGCCCTACTCGACGGCAGGCTACAAATCCCTGGAGCGCCCAGGTAACGGGATTGCCTGTAGCTGTGTCATCTCTTCATGACTACTGTGTTATTCTAGTTATTAGCCTTAATCCATTTTAGTAGGTACTCCTGACCGTGGTACTCAGGAGTCCCATCCTAGACATGATACGAGACTGACAAGTGGATTTAACAAGCAAGCAAGAAAGAACCACCCACGGTGTCAAGACAGGTCAAGCTAAGTTATCAGGTCATGTCAAGTCAGGAGTGCGCCGTCACGGGCCACTATCAAGTTATCAAGATAAATCATGTCAGGGTACTTGTCAGGAGTGCGCCACGACGGACCACTATCATGTCAGGTTGGTCATGTCAGGAGTGCACCACTACGGGTCACTGTCGTGTTATGCTAGTTCCTTGTCATACCACGCCATGTGCAATAGTCATTCCAAACATATTAAGTAAAATCAAGTTCATGACAAAATGCGTAAGGATATAAAATGGGCACAAAATATCTAATAAAATATTAATACACAGGACTATAGAAAAGCCAAGCTCAAAGAAATAAGACCAAACTCCAAGAGCCAATGGGTTAAGCAAGGGGTCAGGGGAGCAGCGTACGAAAAGTCACACACGCTGAGAAAGCAGCATAGGTGAAAGTCACGCACGCTACAGGGAGCAGCTGTGTGAAAAGTCACGCACGCTCAAGGGGAGCAGCTGCGTGAAAGTCACGCACGCTACAGGGAGCAGTGTACGTGAAAGTCACGCACGCTCAAGGGAGCAGTGCGTGAAAGTCACGCACGCTACAGGGAGCAGTGCGTGAAAGTCACGCACGCTACAGGGAACAGCTGCGTGAAAGTCACGCACGCTCAAAGGAGCAGTGTACGGGAAAGTCATGCACGCTCAAGGGAGCAGTGCGTGAAAGTCACGCACGCTCAAGGGAGCAGTACGTGAAAGTCACGCACGCTACAGGGAGCAGTGTACGTGAAAGTCACGCACGCTCAAGGGAGCAGTGCGTGAAAGTCATGCACGCTCAAGGGAGCAGTGCGTGAAAGTCACGCACGCTCAAGGAGGCACGCTTCCAACAGGAAGCGTACTCAAGCCTGCGTACGCAGCACTAAAGAGCGCACGTAGCTCAGTGTGCATAAGCTAAATAGCTCTGCACACTGCTCACTGTCTTCTCCAAACAGCAAGAACACCATGGATGAATCCAAGGCTTCAAAGCATCATAACTTGGCCATCCGAACTCCAAATCCAGATTTTCAAAGTTCCAACTTGGGTAGAATTGAATGTTCTTCCACTTGGAAACATCAAAACCCATGAAAATCCAACCAAAACAGCTTAAACCATGCAAAATCCGAAAATAGAAATAACTTAGATCTATCATAATGGAGGCTCCAAATCACAAAAACCCAAATTCTAATGTTGATCACCATGTCCTAATCTAGCAAATGGACAAGGAAAAAGAGGGCTCTCATGTAGTGGCAAGGTGCACTTGCCTAGGGTTAGGAGAGTTGTGGAGGAAGGAGAAGAAGAAGAAGAAGGAAATTAATGGTGGAAGTTATGAGGAGAGAGAGAGTGGTAGGTGGGGATATAAAGAGGGGGAGTTGTGGTGGGTTGAGGGTGGAGTGTAGGTTAAGGTGATCCAACACATAAACCAAATCGAACCAAACCAATAAAACCGAGCCAAGCCAAAAACCCAAATACAAGAAATACCGAAATCCCACAAGTTTGAGAAAAATAAAAATACATGCCAAAATCCAGATACGAGTATAAATACGAAATATGGAAAATACGGGAAATGAGGGTGACATTGGGCCGCTGCAAAAAATAGGAATTCTCGAGGCGAGAATCGCCGCGAAGAGCCCGAGGCCCGAGCCTACGCCGCCCAAGTGCACAAGTGCGTCTACAATGCGCCACTATCGCCTCTACGTCCGAGCCCGAGCCCATGTTGCCGGTGGCAACACCGGCTACATTTTCATGAATAAGATAAAACAACAACCAATGGTCACCCACTAGCAACCCTTTGGTTGTTGCATACTCCTCATGAGTGCACATACCTATTTAAGCATCCTCAAACCTTTCTCTTTTTTCGATGTGGGACTAAAGTCCCTTCTCTTTCCTTTTCATCCTTATGAACAATAAATGAAATTAATAAAACAATGAGTCCCTACATGCCATACAATGGTGACACAATTTTACGTCGTTAAATACATCGCTATAGGAATGGTTTGCAACGTTTTGCTCTTCTGCGACTAGGTTAACGACAACGCCAAAATGTTGCTAATAACGTAGCTAAGTCGAATTAGGGACGCATTTTTATTGTTTAGCGTCGTATGTTTGCAGTGTTAAACTTATTTTAGTAGTGCTTGGATCCACAATTGAAATACAAAAAATGTATGTATAAAAACTATAAGATTTAATATAATTTAATCACAATAGTAACTTTGATTCCACCCATTAAATGATAAAAATAGTCTAACTGAACAAATCAAATAAATCGAATCGTCAATCTGTTTGGTTCAGTTTCGATTATGGCTAATATCAGCTCGGTTTCGATTTTGAATTTTTAAAATTTTGGTTTATTCAATTTTGACTACTCGGACTCGGTTGAAACCGAATAAACCGAACACTCACCCGGTCACCCCTAGGCACGGATATATGCACTCTTTCGTGAGGCATAAAAGAGACCGCGAGGATATGAGTGTGGTTATGATCGGTTGATAAAACAGCCTCAAAAGTTTTTTAAAAAAATGATAGAGCTAGAAACGATTAATGAATTCAAAAGTCATTTTCCGTTATATGTTTGCTTCATGAAACCATGTGATGCAGTTGCAGAAACTTGTTTTGCTTGCGTAGAACGGGTTCTTGGTAGCGGAAGAGGTAGAGGTAGGTGACCTAACTGTACAGATCGATCAGGTCGGGACCTTACATAGATTCAGCGATAGAACATTCAAGATTCAACGACAACGTCGATGATGAAGGCCGGTGGGCACGTACGTACGTAGGCAACGCAGGTGATTGTGAAATTGACAAGAACCACCGCAACCAAGCAAAAATACTAATAATAGAAATAAAATTGGCAAACAACCGTGCATGCATGCGCATGTGAGTCTTGTCGACAACGAAAGAGGCCCTCCACGTTAGCGCTATCGCTACGGTGAGGTGTGCAAAATGGGAAGAGGGAGAGGGCGCCACGTTGATCCTGTTTAATTCTTTATATAGTGCTAACAGCTTGCACGTACAATTCGTTAAACGACGAAATTGCATTTGCATGCACCAATATATATATATATATATATATATATATATATATATATATATATATATATATATTTATTGATGGATATATATCGATCAATCTATTGTACTCTAGCGCATGCAAAATTAATATAAACATGTGCGCGATGAGTACGAAGTGTACTGGCATTCAGTTGTGTGGATCCAGCGATGTTTTTTTTTCAATATCAGACGTAATGCACAATGACGAAGCATAAGCTGAACTGTTCCTAAATATAGTCCGGACTTCGAAACAAATAAATACTAAAAACTATCAATATATTATCACATGTAATTCTTAACTTATATGTTTGAGTGGTTGTGTGTTTATATGAAAGGTCCATGGTTTGATTCTTGTGGGTGTGGTTTGTTGTAAATTTTTGTAGGTTTTTTTTTTTTTTTTTTTGTCCTTTCAATTTTGAGTTATTACATGATTTTTTTTAATCCATGCTCTTAGTCCCCCTTAAAAAAGTTTTCGGGCTCTGCTCTTTGTAACGCACGAACCCCGAGACTTTGCACATCCTACGTTATATGTTATTTGGGTTCATTGTCGCTAAATTTCACACCCACACTATTCTCTTGTAGATCGACTGCTCGACCGTCCGTCTCGCCAAAAAAGTTATACATCTGATCCCTTTGAATTCGGTGGAGCCAGCCATGTTAATGTGGTAAGTAGTGAAGAACTCTTAACTTGTTCCCCTGGCTTCCCATGACATGGCATAATTTCAGTCAATTTCTGATGAGGCCATGTGTACAAAACACCAACAAGTGTGTTGTCGGATTTGTTGGGAGTCCATATGCGTCCGTGACAATTTAATCCTCCCTCTGGAATTCCTAAGAGTTTGGGTAGATCGTACTGTATTGATTTGCATTTTGATTGTTTAATATTATTCGTTAAGTAAGCATTACAAAGCATTCATCTATTATATATATAGCACTGGCTAGTAGTGGTTGTGCATGCATGTTCTTTGGATGTGTACGTCAAATTAATTATAATTTACTCGATTTGGATAAAGTTTGACGGATAATTTTGTTTTATGATCATTTTATCCTCAATATGTGTGAATTATCTAACACATTCTTGTCTGTATGACAAATGTTGTCTTTGTCGCCCCTTCTGGTTATTTTAACCTATAAAATTACAATTACAGAGAAAGCTTTTACACTAACTTCTGATTTAATTTCAACATGAATTATCAAAATTGTTCTTAATTTATAGTTTTTTAAAAATAAAATTTATATGTTTTTTATCAATTAAGAATAATTTTGATAAGTTACTTTAAAGATATGTCTGACATGGTAAAAACTTTTCCGACAATTACAATTCCGCACTTTATGTTTTATTTAGCGGAATTGCTACGTTGTCCGCGATTTATAACCGCAGACGTGACCGTCGGCCATTGACTCCGGTCCGAATGAGATCCGGAGATAGCAGGGAAGTCAATGGATGTCTATCACGTCTGCGATTATAAATTACGGACAAAATATTATTTTTGTTTGTTTATTGTGATTCATAGGCTTATTGTTGATAGTAGGAGGAGGAATAGCGCACGTTGATGTGGAAAGGAAAGAGTAAGCGACATTATACCTCAGTTTGTCTTTATATATCGAGCATCGAAGTAACGGATACTATTTTTAAAATTTCCTTACCAATGTATATGGGACATGTATAAACCCACGACAAAATCCTTGTTGTGTTCGTCTCGAGCATTATCTGCTTGAACTAATGCATTTTGACTGTCCAATATTCAATATCGTTTTCACTGTTTTATTATGCAAGGCTGTTCTTACAATTTCATTCTATAATATAATCACTCTATGATTAAGGATTCATTGATTTCATCCCCTCCTCTCTTTTACGCAGATTAGGTTACTAAAGTGTTCAATTCATTGCCTTTGGACTAGAAAAGATAGTCCCACATCGGCTACACCAAATGGTGAGTATCTCAATATAATGCATTGCTTGTGTTGAGGTGTGCACATGAGGTGTAGTGGGGCACAAGTTTGTGCCATGTGGAAGTATTTTCCTAGAAGGAAAAAGGATTAAATCCAACAAGGATGCAAGTTAATTTTTGTTGTGCGAACTCGGACTCGGACGCGGACTCCAAGATGTCTCGTGCATGCACGGGAGGGTTCGGGGGGTAGGCGTGGACTGGCACACTTCTATGCTGATTGTGGGATGATCTAAAATATCAAACTCTATTTTTGAGTATTGGTATTTTAGTCCCACATCGGATAGGAGAAGAGGTGAAGTCTCAACTCCACTCTATAAATAGAGCCCCTTGGCCTCCTTTGAAAGATGCACCAAGAAGAGAGTTGAGGGAATCTGTTAAGTCCAGAAAGCCCGTTCAAGTCTCAAATATTGACTTACGAGCGTTCCAGAAGTTCTCCTGAACTTGCTGGTTCCTGGGAGCTTATCCGTACTGCGGGTATAGCTTTGAGCGCCGGTGTTCAACACCCCAGCGAGATCCGCTCTTCTTCTTCCTTCCTCTTTCTGTTGCCTTCGAGAATCTGAGACTCAACTGTTGTTGATCATCTCTTGTTGCCTTCGAGAAACCGCTATTGCAAACGCGATTCGAATTTTTTTTTAATCGTTTAGGCTACGCAATCAGCATTATTTGCATCTCTTTTTTAGGGATTGCAACTGCATTATTTGCATCTCTTTTTTAGGAATTGCAACTGCATTCTTTGCATCTCTTCTTAGGGATTGCAACTGAGTTTTTTCATCGATTGTTTGCAAATAGACCAACAATCTCAAAGCTATACGATTCGATGGAAAACACTCGTGCTTCGCTTGTCGATACCGGCTTTAACAAGTTGGAGAAATTCGACGGCGAACACTTCCAGATCTGGAAGCGAAAGGTGACTCTGAACCTTCAACTCGTGGATGTTGATCACGTGTTGGATGAGGAAGAACCAATCGTTCCAGCAACAGGATCTGCTGCTGTTCTGGCCGCTGCTACGAGCAAGCAGACGAAGTGGAAAAAGGATAACAGCATATGCAGGCTGCTGATCCTGAATTCCATGGAAGACTCTCTGGCCGAGTCCTACACAAAGAGGACTTCTGCCAAAGAGATCTGGGAGTCCGTGGGGAAGCTGTATGACGACGACGAGGCCCGGTCGAAGATGTTCATGGTTGAAAAATACCACAAATGGGTCTTTGAAGACGAGAAGACCATGCTGCCCCAAGTGAAAGCGTTCCTGAAGCTGCGCCAGAAACTGGAGGACGATAGCATGCCCCTCGTCGACAAGTTCGTCGTTGGAGGGATCGTGGCAAAACTTCCTCCAGGATGGAGCAACATCTATGCAAGGATGCATAGGAAGAAGATGGAGATTAGCCTGGATAATCTCCTCAGCGAGATTCATGTTGAGGACGAGATGCGCTCTCAACAGAAGTTGGACACCCTGTCCAAGCAACTAGCAACGGCGAATCTGGTTCAAGCCACCAGAGAGAACAAAGGGAAGCAGGCGGCTTCTCACCACAAGAAGGACTTCTCGAATCTGAAAGTGAAGGGTCCAGGATTCAAGCAACAGAAGTCCAAGTCCCATGTGACTTGCTTCAACTGTGGCAAGAAGGGTCACTATAAAAGTGAATGCAAGTCCAAGCCCAAAGAGCAAGGTGAGCCTAACAAGGTTTCTTTGGTTACTAATCAGGTTGCCATGATAGCACAGGTTGCAACTGTGGGGGCAGACTTGGACTGGTGGATAGACACTGGCGCGACATGTCATGTCTGTTCAGACAAGGACTGGTTCGTCTCCTATGAGCCTACTTCCGAGAAAGTCATGATGGCGAACCAGGCACAAGCTGAAGTACTGGGGATCGGGACGGTGGAGCTGAAGCTTACATCGGGGAATATTCTGACGCTTCAAGGTGTGAAGCATGTTCCTGCAATCGCAAAGAACCTGATCTCTGGGAGCCTGCTCTGCAACGCAGGCTTGAGGATGGACATCAATGCTGGCCAAATGGTGATGTCCAAGAAGGGTACTTTCTTCGGGAAAGCTTTTCAGACTGAAGGAATGTACAAAATTCAGCTTGTTGTAACCCAGCATAATAATGTCAATGCTATCACTAGTTTGAATTACTCTCTTGAGTTGTGGCATAATAGACTAGGACATGTTCATTGTAAGCGAATAAACAAAATGTCTAGTCTAGGACTTATCTCCAAGTGTGGGGGTAAGGTAGAGAAATGTGAGATATGTGCTCAGACGAAGATCACTAGAAAACCCTTCCACAGGGTCCATCGAAGCACAGATCTTCTGGAGTTGGTTCACTCAGATATCTGTGACTTCAAACAATTCTCTACAAAGGCCGGAATGAAGTATTTTATTACTTTCATCGATGACTTCTCCAAGTATGCCTTCGTCTATTTACTCAAATCTAAAGACGAAGCATTCGAGAAGTTCAAGGAGTTCAGGGCCGAGGCTGAACGGCAAACTGGACAACAACTCAAGAGGCTGAGGAGTGATCGAGGTGGGGAATATAGGTCTCATGAATTCTCATCATTCTGCAAAGAACATGGAATCATCAACGAGACGACGGCTCCGTATTCTCCACAATCCAACGGAGTAGCAGAAAGGAAGAACAGAACGTTGACAGAGATGATGAATTCTATGCTGTTGACTGCGGGTCTCCCAAAGTGCTATTGGGGAGAAGCTGCATTAACGGCCACTTTCATTCTGAACAGAGTGCCGTATGCAACTTCTGACATAACTCCTCATGAACTCTGGTTCAAAGTCAGACCCAACCTGAATGTCATTCGAGTGTGGGGGTGCCTGGCTTATGTGAAGCTCCCGGATCTAAAGATTCAGAAGCTGGGGACAAGGACTACTAAGGCGATCTTCCTGGGGTATGCCGAGAAGAGTGATGCTCGGAGATTCCTTGATATCGAGTCAAATCATATCATCGAATCTCGCGATGCTGAATATTTTGAAGAAAAGTTTGCAAGGCACAAGAACATTGTTCTCACGGACAATAATGAGGGTGCGGAGCAGACAGAGATCTTTATCGAACCAGTAGTCCAAGATGGAGTTGTTGTCGAGGAGACACCAGCTGAACCAGAACTCGCTGAGCCGTCAACTAAGCGAGCGAGGAGGCCGAAAGACTTCGGAGATGACTTCGTCACCTATCATGTGGAAGCAGATCCGCTTACCTATGATGAGGCGATGAAGACCAGAGATGCTATATTCTGGAAGGAGGCGATTGACAACGAGATTGACTCAATCACCTCCAATAACACATGGGTATTGGTCGACCTACCAGAAGGAGCAAGACCCATCGGATGCAAATGGATCTTCAAGAAGAAGATGAAAGCAGATGGAACCATTGACAAGTTCAAGGCCAGGCTAGTGGCCAAGGGGTTTGCTCAGAAGCAGGGGATCGACTACTTTGACACTTATGCTCCAGTAGCTCGGATGACAACTATCAGATTGTTAATTGCTTTAGCAGCAATACACAAGCTGGTGATACATCAGATGGATGCGAAAACGGCATTCCTTAATGGCGAGCTAACCGAAGAAATCTACATGCAACAACCAGAAGGTTTTGTCGTCAGAGGTCTGGAAGACAAAGTCTGCAAGTTGATGAAGTCTCTGTATGGTTTGAAGCAAGCTCCCAAAATGTGGCATGAGAAGTTTGACAAGGTGATAAGGTCAAATGGCTACAGGGTCAGTGAAACAGACAAGTGTGTCTATACGAAGTTTGCTGACGGAAGAGGAGTAATCGTTTGTCTATACGTGGACGACATGCTAATCCTAGGTACGGATTTAAGCTGCGTCACAGAGACAAAGAAATTCCTCTCGACCAAGTTCAGTATGAAGGACTTGGGGGATGCCGACGTAATCTTGGGGCTCAAGATCATCCGGACAGGCACTGGAATAGCGCTGTCACAGTCTCATTACATTGAGAAGATGCTCTCTCGCTACGGGTATCAAGATCTTCCTATTATTGATACACCGTACAGGAGTGATCTGAAACTGGAGCCAAATTCGAAGGAGAGCGTCAGGCAGTTGGAGTACGCTAGCGTCATCGGAAGTTTGATGTACGCTACTACTGCCACAAGGCCTGACATAGCCTTTGCAGTGGGAATGTTGAGTCGATTTACGAGCAATCCAGGCGTAAAGCATTGGAAAGCTGTGAAGCGTGTTATGAGATATCTCAAGAAGACTCAGACATATGCACTATACTACAGCGGAGATCCGTCAGTAGTGGAAGGCTTCAGTGATGCTAGCTGGTGTTCAGAGGTGGAGAGCGAATATTCCACAGGTGGATATGTGTTCGCCATAGGTGGAGCTGCTATATCGTGGAAGTCGAAGAAGCAGACTATGTTATCTCGCTCCTCCATGGAATCTGAATTCTTTGCATTGGACGCTGCAGCAGATGAAGCAGAGTGGCTTCGGGAGCTCATGTATGACCTTCCAATGGTTGGGGCTCAGATACCGGCGATTCCGATGTGACAACCAGGCGGCAGCAGCAGTGGCATCAAATGAACTCTTCAACGGGAAGAAGAGGACTGTGCGGTTGAAGCACAGAGCAGTGAACGATCTCATAAAAAGGGGCGTCATTGCAGTGATCGATGTTCGGAGTCAGAAAAACCTGGCGGATCCGTTCACGAAGGGTCTCAAGCGTCAGCTGGTCGAGGACACAGCAAGGAAGATGGGCTTGAAGGCATTCTAATATTGTGTCATTATAATCCTATCAATAAATTTTATGTTATTGGTTCAAAGAGAAATCTACCAGATATCTAATTTTTTGATTCAAGGGAGGACTATTGACTGGAAAAATATTAGTTAACAGTGGGCACTTGTTCTGCGGAACATGTAAGGGTTTCGAACCCAGAACCACTGTTGTCTACTATGAATTTTCTACGGAAAATTGATCCTGTGAGAAGGATGGCATAATGCCTTAATGAGTTCTCAGACTGAGTGAAGGTCTGTTATGCTTTACAGGAAGCATGGTGGCGCAACAACCACAAAGGAGTGTTACAACTCCATGCTACAGTGGGGTGACTCCACCATGAGGTTCCCAGGTAGGGGTAATGCCTCGGCTTTGTTAGCCAAGTTACAGGCGGCGTAGCACCGCATATAGGCAGGTAGCCTAATGTTGCATAATCGTAATAAAGAGATGTAGGCAGCACTACAAAGAGGCCGGTGTCCTCATGTTACAGTGGCATGACACCACGATGAGGTACCCAGGTAGGGGTAAAGCCTCGGCTTTGCAAGCCATGTCATAGTGGCGTAACACCACAAAGGAGCGCAAGGCTTCATGCTGGGTAGTTTGGCACTACAAAGAGGCTTGAGACCTCATGCTACAGTAGTATGACACTACGATGAGGTTCCCAGGTAGGGGTAATGCCTTGGCTTTGTCAACCATGTCATAGCGGCGTAGCACCGCAAAGAAGCGCAATGCTTCATGCCAATGACTCTTTATATAGAACTCACCTATAGTGTATGGACAGAGATATCAGGCCGTCTCTTGAGGGTAAACTTGTAGACGCCCAAAAATTATACACTAAAACCAGGCTGGCACAAGGCCTTCAATGTGCAGCCAGAAGCACAGTTGATGTCACTATGTGAGTAGGAAGAATTGCAGTTATGGTACAGAATTCAAGGCTTAGTCCATTCTTGTATCATGCTGTTATTTAACCTATGCGGGAAGATTCAAGTCGTAGCGACATCTCTCCTAATGCATGATGGACAATCACTGTGGGGAACGCTCAACCCATATATTGAGATATGTGGGAGATTGTTGGTGTTTTTGCCTTTGGACTAGAAAAGATAGTCCCACATCGGCTACACCAAATGGTGAGTATCTCAATATAATGCATTGCTTGTGTTGAGGTGTGCACATGAGGTGTAGTGGGGCACAAGTTTGTGCCATGTGGAAGTATTTTCCTAAAAGGAAAAAGGATTAAATCCAACAAGGATGCAAGTTAATTTTTGTTGTGCGGACTCGGACTCGGACGCGGACTCCAAGATGTCTCGTGCATGCACGGGAGGGTTCGGGGGGTAGGCGTGGACTGGCACACTTCTATGCTGATTGTGGGATGATCTAAAATATCAAACTCTATTTTTGAGTATTGGTATTTTAGTCCCACATCGGATAGGAGAAGAGGTGAAGTCTCAACTCCACTCTATAAATAGAGCCCCTTGGCCTCCTTTGAAAGATGCACCAAGAAGAGAGTTGAGGGAGTCTGTTAAGTCCAGGAAGCCCGTTCAAGTCTCAAATATTGACTTACGAGCGTTCCAGAAGTTCTCCTGAACTTGCTGGTTCCTGGGAGCTTATCCGTACTGCGGGTATAGCTTTGAGCGCCGGTGTTCAACACCCCAGCGAGATCCGCTCTTCTTCTTCCTTCCTCTTTCTGTTGCCTTCGAGAATCTGAGACTCAACTGTTGTTGATCATCTCTTGTTGCCTTCGAGAAACCGCTATTGCAAACGCGATTCAATTTTTTTTTTAATCGTTTAGGCTACGCAATCAGCATTATTTGCATCTCTTTTTTAGGGATTGCAACTGCATTATTTGCATCTCTTTTTTAGGGATTGCAACTGCATTCTTTGCATCTCTTCTTAGGGATTGCAACTGAGTTTTTCCATCGATTGTTTGCAAATAGACCAACAGTTCTTACAATTTCATTCTATAATATAATCACTCTATGATTAAGGATTCATTGATTTCATCCCCTCCTCTCTTTTACGCAGATTAGGTTACTAAAGTGTTCAATTTCTTGCAACAAACACACGATCTAATGGTTTTAATATAATTTTAAAATAATCGAAAATACTTAATAACACGGATCCCCATATATTAGAGAGAGAGAAGGTAAAATTTATTCAGATCCCTACGAGAGGCTACAAACTCAGCCGGAAGACTTACAATCAAACTCACTCCAACCATCCCAGTCTGAAAGCTACATTCCGATCCGTAGGCACCACCACCGTCTGAAGGTACCATCCGGTCTGAAGGCCTCACGCAACCGCAACCATAGCCGCACCACACTAGCACCGCACCTGCACCCACATCGCATTCGCGCACCACCGCATCGCATAGAACCGCTCCCGCCTCCTTCGAACCGCACTTGGATTGCACCCACCACCACTAACTTAATACATTAATAAATGTGCATTTTATATGGATACTCCCATAAACACATTTATCAATATGCATTTTACATTTTTACATTATAAATACAATTTTTTGTAAAAGGTACACTGATAAATACGTATATTAACATGTGCCCTAAGGCACATGTTAACAAAATACTGTATAAACAAGTAAACAATTATCTGTATTCATTTAGACTGAGATCTGATAATGTTATAGATTTAAACCTCTCTTTCATCCCTTCCCCTTAGCATTTATAAACATTAGTGCAATTGTGTCCCCTTGATTTTATCTATACTATTTTCTTTTTCTTTCATATACTGCTATATGCTATTGGATAATATTAACTTATTTATTAGACTTTAGGTTGCAGAAACATCTGAAAATTAGTGTTTGGCTTCTAAAAATGTTCAACTTAAGATTTGGACACAGTTGATCCGTGTTGACGACCCAAAATTTGTTAATAAATGTGGTAGGGTTAGTTAGACCTAAGATTCCAAAAACATTATTGTCCTTCTTGAGTTTTGATACGATTTATTTATTAACAAATTTTGGTTAGTCAATATGGTCAACTATTATCTCATGATCCAAATCTTAAACTGGACATCTTGATAACTCAAATACCAATTTACAAATATTTCTGAAACCCAATGTATACTTATACCCAAAATTATTATTGTCATTGTTTCTTATGTGACACGTGCGGGCAAGTTTTTGGTTGGCATGTCAGCTCATTGCTCAATCTTTTAGTTTCCGGTTATCTAACCAGAATGGTTGGATCATTGCAATCAAATGTGGGACAAAATGTTCCATATTGCAATAGCAAAATAACAACACCACCACCAAAAGGAAGAAGCAATGAGAAAAACAAAGGGACAGACAAAAGAAACTTGGGTTTGATTTTCAGATACTGATCCACACCAACTAAATTTTGTAGAGACAAGACAACGTTGAGAAGCTGTTTGTTGCTTAGTAACTCAAAAAAGCAGACAAAGGACTTTTGTGCCTTACTTTGTAGAGCACAACATTGTTTGTTAAACTCTTTGGACTATTAGAATGTCCCTCATTCGGAGTTCTATTTCTTCCAAAAGGGTTGTTTTCATGATAAGTTGTGAGAAGTTTTGTAGTAGCTTTAAGAAGAAGAAGATAATTCTTTGAATGGTTGGAGATATTCAAAAACCTGAAAATAAACATCCCTGGCAGAAACAAGTATCGTCACATCCGGAGAGTGGTCACAGGAAAAAAAAAAAAACTACAGCCAAAATCCCTATATAATCCAAATAAAAGTAAATTTTTGCGATAGCAAAGTTGCATAACCCCCATAATTTACAAGTGTATTTCGCCATAATAACTTAAAAAGAAAAAGGAAAAAAAAATGCGACGATTAGACAAGTAGATCATGGATCGAAATACCAACAATCAGGAGGAACATTTAGTAAATTCAACATTCTTATATGAAGTAATTAATAACAAACTAATTCTCATATATTGTTCTTCAATATGGAATCACACCTCCCAAAATGACCCGTGCAGAACTGCAAAGTTAACTCTTAGCTCTTGCAGATGAATCTCTGACTGCAAAACCTCAGTCAACTTGAAAGACAAAAAAGCACTGAAGAAAGGCAGCAGAGAGTAAAAATTCCAACACAAAATGGTCCCTCGCTTCCAAAAATGGCCTTCCCTTGAATAGTGAACCTCCAGAATTCAAACGAGTCACAGAACGTACTTTGACCACCATAGCAGAACGTTGTCCCTAATTTATCTGAAGTTGAAGATGTCACAACCAACAATTACATTGTTATTAAAGATGTCACAACCAACCAACAATTATATTGATATTTCTTTAGGACAACAACAAAGCCAGAATCAAAACTTTTTCATCATCCATCTCCCTACTTTGCCCAACTTGAGCCAAATTTGCAATCGACCTATTAAACAATAAAAATAGTCCGTCCAAACAAACAAAACTAATAAACCAAATCGATTATATCAGTTCGGTTTGGTTCGGTTATGGCTAATTTCGGTTCAGTTTTGATTTTTTAGAATTTCGGTCTATTCGACTTTGACTATTTTTAATCAGTTGAAAGGGAATAAACTGATTGCTCGTGGCTGTAAGGTATATAAGACATTCATAGCAGCATATGGCGGACTGTTTTTTTTTTTCAGGGCAGATCACCCTTCCCGACATGATCTGCACAAAACTGCAGAGTTGTAGATTTCTCGCAAATAAATCTTTGACTGTGACTCTGATCTTCTGCATAAGCAAGCATGCATCTTTCCGAATCTAAGAAAGAAAAATCAACAGTCCTACCCTCACGAGGTGTGATCAATTGGGAAGAGAAATAACCAATTCCTTCATGGACGAACCTGCATGTGAATGACCATCAAGAATGTCTACTACTGGAAGACACATCCTCGTCTCATCCGCTTCCAAGGACATGTGGTTGTGGGTCATGTAGATTGCTCAAATCTAAGCCTTTGCTCTACCACAGTAGTCCTCTGTCTCCTGAAATTGACAAAAATGTACTAGATGAGGAATGGCCATTGGCTGGGGAACTTGAAGTGGCTGTTGATAGGATATACAGAATGGACTTGCAAAGTTGGATAAGCACTAGGCTAAAAAAGAATTTACATGGCAGTGTCATGTTATCATCAACCATCCATGTTATCATAATTAGATAAGGCCTTCTGGCTTACAGTGATTATCAAGAGGGCCAAGACCAATTTCCAGAGTATCTAAAAAAAATGTTACTCACCCCCCTTGGATTCTCAGGAATATCCTCTACAGCTGTGGACCTCATTTTTGGCTTCCATGACCCTAAGAAGAGCAAGTCCACTGCTTGCTTCTACTTTCTACTTATGCTTTGATGACCCGGCCTATAATCTTTCTTTTCCATTGGACTCGGATGATTCTATTGAGAGCACAATTCAGTAATCTGCCTTTCGTACCCTTTTCAAACTATTAAAATGGAATAGTCGTTGGCAACAGTTAAAAGAATACGAAACAGCTTAAAATTGTAAATGAAAGTAGCAGCAGGATACTCCGTGCCAGTGCTACTTCTATTGACAGGTGAGCACATAATAAACCACCCAGATTAACGATTTCACTGTACTGAACGGGATTGTCAAGAATTAAAGTGCCATAAAGCTCATATTTGGAAGGTTGTAACTCATAATCTTGAAATATGACAATAAACAGTTTTTTTTTTTTTGGCCTACTAAATAAATTTAACACGTACTATAAACATACTATCTGTCAACCCCTGATTTTCAAAATTTATTAAACTAGTGTTAATTAATTATTAAATGTCATTATTGGTTTTAAAATAATTTAATATGATTTTAGAAATTTTCTAGAATTTTTAAATGAATTTTTATGAGTTTTAAAATACAAAAAATATCATTTTGCAATTTTCTGAATTGTTTTAATAATGTTTAGCAATTTTTAGAATAGTTAGTATATCAGTTTGTAATAAAAGGAAATGTTTTAATTAGGATTTGCAAATCCTGTTTTGTATTATCTCGCTAATAAATCGATTATGCAATTCCTAAACTTGGGGGACTTTTGTGCTAACCTGCCAAACCCCCCCCCCCCCCCGACCAGTCACTCACTCTCTCTCCTCCCTCACCAACCCCCGCTGACCCGACGACTGCCCCGACCGACTCACCGCCCTGCCCCCGCCTTTCCCGGCTGCCCCCACCGCCTCCAGAGGCCCTATAAAATCCCCCTCACTCCCCTCGACCAGACCCTAACCCTAAATTTCCCCCACGACCGCCAGCGCCGCCCCATCACCCCCTCTCACCCCACCGGAACCCTAGCTCCGGCTAGACCCGAGCGCCGCCCCTACGACGCACGCCACCACCTACCACCACCGTCACAAGGTTCGCCGCAGTGAGGCGAACACGTCGCCACCGGAGCGCCCTGACCCCGACGTCTCCTCCGCCCGTCAGCACCATCGAACCCCCCTACGACGGCCGGACACGTAAGTTGCAAGTGTCACGACGTGTCGTGCGTGTCTCGTGTTGGGTCGAAAGTGTTCGCCGTGTCCTGGCGAACACGAACGCAGACGAGGACACACGAAACTCGTGTCGTACGTGTCGTGCTAAGCGAAGACACGTTGATACCTGTGTCCTTAACTGTCAGGACACAGGATGGTTTCTATATTTTTTTTTTATATATGTTAATTAATTCGAAACTAAATAAAATAAACCCAACCCTTTTCCTAACACAACTGATGGGCTGACCCCCTGGCCAGCCCATCCTAATCTAAACCCCCCCCCCCTCCCGCGCGCGCTGTGTTGGCTCAGGTTCGAGCCCGGCCACTGCTGCGTTTTCCTTTTCTTTTTCTTTTCTTTTTCCTTTTTCTTTTTCTTTTGTTATTTATATATATATGTATATACATATATTTGTATATATATATATAATTATATATACTGTATTTTTGTATATATACTTACTGTTTTTCTTATATATATATGTATATATACTTTATTCTCTTGTACTTTATTATTCTATGTATATATATATATATGTATTATGTATACATATATATTTATGTATATATATTTCCTTGTGTATATATATATATATTACTATGCGGGATATTTCCTTGCCGTACAGATATATATATAGTAATATATATATATATACACAAGGAAATATATATACATAAATATATATGTATACATAATACATATATATATATATATACATAGAATAATAAAGTACAAGAGAATAAAGTATATATACATATATATATAAGAAAAACAGTAAGTATATATACAAAAATACAGTATATATAATTATATATATATATACAAATATATGTATATACATATATATATAAATAACAAAAGAAAAAGAAAAAGGAAAAAGAAAAGAAAAGGAAAACGCAGCAGTGGCCGGGCTCGAACCCGAGCCAACACAGCGCGCGCGCGGGGGGGGGGGGGGGTTAGATTAGGATGGGCTGGCCAGGGGGTCAGCCCATCAGTTGTGTTAGGGAAAGGGTTGGGTTTATTTTATTTAGTTTCGAATTAATTAACATATATAAAAAAAAAATATAGAAACCATCCTGTGTCCTGACAGTTAAGGACACAGGTATCAACGTGTCTTCGCTTAGCACGACACGTACGACACGAGTTTCGTGTGTCCTCGTCTGCGTTCGTGTTCGCCAGGACACGGCGAACACTTTCGACCCAACACGAGACACGCACGACACGTCGTGACACTTGCAACTTACGTGTCCGGCCGTCGTAGGGGGGTTCGATGGTGCTGACGGGCGGAGGAGACGTCGGGGTCAGGGCGCTCCGGTGGCGACGTGTTCGCCTCACTGCGGCGAACCTTGTGACGGTGGTGGTAGGTGGTGGCGTGCGTCGTAGGGGCGGCGCTCGGGTCTAGCCGGAGCTAGGGTTCCGGTGGGGTGAGAGGGGGTGATGGGGCGGCGCTGGCGGTCGTGGGAAAAATTTAGGGTTAGGGTCTGGTCGAGGGGAGTGAGGGGGATTTTATAGGGCCTCTGGAGGCGGTGGGGGCAGCCGGAAAAGGCGGGGGCAGGGCGGTGAGTCGGTCGGGGCAGTCGTCGGGTCAGCGGGGGTTGGTGAGGGAGGAGAGAGAGTGAGTGACTGGTCGGGGGGGGGGGGGGGTTGGCAGGTTAGCACAAAAGTCCCCCAAGTTTAGGAATTGCATAATCGATTTATTAGCGAGATAATACAAAACAGGATTTGCAAATCCTAATGAAAACATTTCCTTTTATTACAAGCTGATATACTAACTATTCTAAAAATTGCAAAACATTATTAAAACAATTCAGAAAATTGCAAAATGATATTTTTTTTGTATTTTAAAACTCATAAAAATTCATTTAAAAATTCTAGAAAATTTCTAAAATCATATTAAATTATTTTAAAACCAATAATGACATTTAATAATTAATTAACACTAGTTTAATAAATTTTGAAAATCAGGGGTTGACAAGTCTTCCCTCCTTGAAAAATTTCGTCCTCGAAATTCACAAGGATTGAAGACCTACAATATTCTAACATAGCAAGCAATGCAACAAAATGACTAAGGCTGCGATCGAAACTAACCTCTAAGGTATCAAGCGGGAACGGGTGGTTCCCTCGCAGCGGTTGGGTCGAACAAGTAAGGGTATCTCTCCCTCATGTCCGACTCCCTCTCCCAAGTAGATTCACCTGGGGAGTGACGGCTCCAAGCTACTCGCACTAGGGGTATAACCTTGTTCCTCAGCCTCTTCTCTCTCCGGTCTAATATCTCCACTGGCAGCTCAGAAACTGTAAGGCCCGGTCCGACCTCCAACTCTGAATGATCTAGCACATGACTGGGGTCTGGAACATATCTCCTCAGCTGAGATACGTGAAAGACGTCGTGAACTCCTGCTAGATTGGATGGAAGTGCAACCCTGTAAGCTACCTCTCCGATCCTGCCAAGTACCTCGAATGGCCCGATGTATCTGGGGCTCAGCTTCCCTCCTCGTCCGAACCGGATCGTCCCTCGAGTAGGTGATATCTTCACTAGCACCATATCACCGTCTGCGAACTCTATCGGCCTGCGACTAGCATCAGCCCAGTGTTTCTGCCTGTCTTGAGCTACTCTGAGCCTATCTCTGATCATCCCGACTTTCTCTGCTGCATCCGTGATCATCTCTGGTCCGAGCATAACTCTGTCTCCGACATCATCCCAAAAGAGCGGTGTGCGGCATCGTCGTCCATATAGCGCCTCGAAAGGAGACATACCAATACTGGCCTGGTAGCTGTTGTTGTATGAAAACTCTACCAAGTGCAGATGGCTCTCCCATGATCCTCCGAAGTCCAGCACGCAGGTCCTCAGCATATCCTCCAATGTCTGTATCGTCCTCTCGGACTGCCCATCTGTCTGTGGGTGGTACGCCGTACTGAACTTGAGCCTACTGCCCAACTCCTCCTGCAAGCTCCTCCAGTAGTAGGATGTAAATCTGCTGTCTCTGTCTGACATGATGCTCGCCGGCACTCCGTGTAGGCGAACTATCTGCTGCATGTATAGCTCCGCCAACTTCTCGGTGGAAAGCCCCACCTTGAAGGGTATGAAGTGCGCACACTTCGTCAGCCTGTCTACGATGACCCAGATGGCATCCTTCCCTCCTTGGGAACGAGGAAGCCCTGAAACGAAGTCCATCGTAATATGTTCCCACTTCCACTCAGGAATGGGTAACGGCTGCAACAAACCAGCTGGCCTCTGGCGCTCCGCCTTGACCTGCTGGCAAACTAGACATCTCGAGATAAAACGCGATACATCCCTCTTCATCCCGTGCCACCAAAGATGTTCCCGCAAGTCACGGTACATCTTGTTAGCACCAGGGTGAATAGAATATCTCGATCGGTGCGCCTCCTGCAAAACTGCCTCTACTAGCTCTCCCTTCGGCACGCACAATCGGCTGCCATGCCTCAGGGATCCATCCTCTGCTATAGTGAAGTCATCCAGCAATCCAGCTAATGCCTGGGGTCGAAGTCTGCGAAGACTCTCATCTGTAGACTGTGCCTCCCGGATCTGCTCCATCAAACCTGACTGAATGTCAAGCGCCATCATCTGTATCACTGATCCTGGCCGAACTAGCTCGATACCGAGCTTCTCCAGATCCTCCCGCAAATGCCGATCAATCATCAGGTACCATGCCATCGGATGCCTGCTCAGAGCATCCGCCACCACATTTGCCTTCCCAGGATAATACTGTAAATCGATGTCGAAGTCCTTCATCAACTCCAACCATCGTCTTTGCCTCATGTTCAGCTTTTTCTGCGTGAACACATACTTCAAGCTTTTGTGGTCAGTAAATATTTCCACACGCTCTCCGTATAAGTAATGTTTCCATAACTTGAGTGCAAAGATCACCGCAGCTAACTCTAGGTCATGGGTAGGATAATTCCTTTCATGAGTCCGCAATTGCCTAGATGCATAAGCAATTACTTTCCCATGCTGCTGTAGGACACATCCTAGCCCCTTCCCAGAAGCATCACTGTATATGGTGAAACCTCCAGAACCTGAAGGTAAAGTCAGAACTGGAGCAGTCGTCAGCCTCCTCTTCAGCTCCTCAAATGCCGCCTGGCAGTCCTCTGACCAGATGTACTCTGCGTCCTTCCGCGTCAGCTTCGTCATGGGTTCAGCTATCCTAGCAAAGTCCTGGACGAACTTTCTATAATAGCCTGCTAAACCAAGAAAGCTCCTGATCTCTGAAACTGACGTCGGAGCCTTCCACGTCTCAACTGCAGCAATCTTCCTGGGATCCACCGAGATTCCATCTCCAGTGACTACATGGCCGAGAAACTCCACTCGGTCTAAAAAGAACTCGCACTTCGGCAATTTGGCAAACAATCTCTCCTGCCTCAGAATCCCCAAAACTATCCGCAAGTGCTCTGCATGCTCTCCCGGCGTCTTCGAGTATATCAGGATGTCGTCGATAAACACTACGACGAACTTATCCAGATACTGGTGAAATGTCTTATTCATCAAGTTCATAAAGACAGCTAGCGCATTTGTGAGACCAAATGGCATCACCAGAAACTCGTATTGCCCGTACTTCGTGTTGAACGCCGTCTTCTGGATGTCTGCTGGCCTAACCTTCACCTGGTGGTACCCGGATCTCAAGTCTATCCTGGAAAATACCTTCGCCCCGCTCAACTGGTCGAACAAATCATCTATCCTGGGCAGAGGATATTTGTTCTTGATGGTGATGGCATTCAAGGCCCGATAGTCAATACACAACCGGACTGTACCATCCTTCTTAGGCACAAAGAGCACTGGTGCTCCCCATGGAGAAGCACTGGATCGAATGAAACCCTTTTTCAACAGGTCATCAATCTGCTCTTTCATCTCTATGGCCTCCTTGGGATTCACTCTATAGCAAGCCCGGGATACTGGTGATGAACCCGGCACTAGATCTATAGTGAACTCCACATCTCTGTCAGGCGGAAGTCCTGGAAGATCCTCTGGGAATACATCCATAAACTCCCTAATGATAGGGTGTGGCGGTGCTGCGTCCCCGACTGTAGCACAACAGTTCGGCTCTAGGCTGATCTCCGGCCCTGTCCTCCTGACACTGAATGGTGTTGTGCCTGGGGGACTGAACAAAATACTACCCTCATAGCAATCTATAGATGCATGGGCATAGCTAAGCCAGTCCATCCCCAATATGATATCATAACCGGGGAGTGGCATCACAAAGAATCGCCCTCTGAACTCTCTCCCGGCTATAAAAATAGAACATCTATAGATAGATCTAATAGGCACTGGTCCTCCTCCCGTCATCACTCTACTAATCTCCGCAGTAGGTGTAGCTACTAGATGATGTTTATGCATAAACTCTAATGATAGGAAGCTATGAGATGCACCAGAATCAAACAAACATACAGCTAGAAAAGTATGCAAATAAACATGACCTGTGATGACGTCGGCTAAGTAATCCGGCTCCGAAACCTGCTCCGGCTCCGGCTCAATGGCTAGACTATAAACCCTCCCCTGAGGTCCCTTCTGCTGCTGCAGATGCTGCCCAAACCTCTGCTGCTGAGTCGGAAGCGGTCCTCTAGGTCCCTTGGATGCTGGGCAGTCCCGAAGCTGATGGTTGGTAGACCCACAAATCAAGCACTGCTTCAACCTCTTCCTACAGATGGAGATGTCGTGCCCTGGTCTTCCGCAGAAAGAATATATGGCTCCCTTCTGTTGCTGCTGTCGGGGTCCCGGGGCTCTAACTGGCGGGGTCTGATGATGTGGTGTAGGGGGACGGTAAGTCTGCTGGGGTGGCGTCGGCGCTCTCTGCTGGAAAGCCTGACGCTTGGACGGACTCTCATGGTGTACAGGAGCCGGCCTCTTGCATGACAGAAGACGCTCCTCGATGCTCCGGGCTAACTCTAGGCTCTGGTAATAGTCAGTCGTACCGTTTGCCACTATAAGAATGCCAATGTCTGGAACTAGACCATGGCAAAACCTACGGGTCATCTCCTCTGGATCAGCAACCAGACTAGGAGCAAAACGGCTCAGGCGACTAAACTCTCCCGCATAGTCATCAACAGAACGGTTCCCCTGCTGGATGTTCTGGAATCGTAGCCCCATGGCTACTCTAGCAGTGGTCGAGAAGAATTTCTTCTTGAACTGGGTCAAGAACTGGTCCCAGGTGGCTCTACCTCTCGCGAACAACGGCTCATTTCTGAACCAGACTCCGGCTAAGTCTATCAGCAGAAATCCTGCTGCCTCGACCTGAAGATCATCCGGCATCCTAACTCCCAGAAGCTTCCTCTCTACAGAATCTAGCCAGTCATCAGCTACTACTATGCCCTCAGTCCCTGAGAACTCCTTGGGATTCAGATCCATGAAGTCCTTGACCGTCCCCGCTCTCTGCCGTGGCTCTAAATGTGGTGGGACCACGGGACGTCCCTCAGAACGCTCCATGCTCTGGCGGAGTAGGGTAGTCTGCTCCTGATGGGTTGTTAGGAACCCCTGGATCAGTGTGAGCAGCTGGGTCCCGTCGAGTGTGACGGAAGCCTGGGTGGGTATAGTGATAGGGGGTGGTGGAAGTATCGGGTCCTGCCGGGCCTGGGATGTGGAAGGTGGTATCTGGGTCTGTGGATCTGTGGAGTGGGAAAATGTGGTAGGTGGAGGTGTATCAGTCAACTGGTCAGCTGACTGGATATGGAGGGCCCCATTCTCGGGGGTAACATACTGGGACGAACGAGTAAGCACCATCTAAATTACATAAAAAGACTTATAAGGACTTTGTTTAAAGTAAACAATCATATGCAAGAAAATCTAATTATAATAGCAAACATGTGATGTATTTCCTATGTTGCAATCCTAGCATTCCTCTAAGTGTTCTAAGCGTCTTTCCTAATGTTGTCTAATTACCTTAAGTTCCTAATTGCAGGCATGCTTGGTACAATAACGTAACCAAACAGTTTAGTCAGGACCTGCATAGGCTACCACTAAAAACATGTCACGACCCGCTACCCAAATTGTTGGGCCAGGCCGAGTCATGTCCAATATGACTTTTGTGTTTGGAGCATTTATGATTCTTCTTCACTTATAGAACTGTTAGCACATTTAGTCTTATCCTGTTGTCTTTAGAACAGCTTACTACGTTTTATCTCAACGTAGGCTGGACATGACTCGGCCTGGCCCAACAATTTGGGTAGCGGGTCGTGACACTATCCCTTGATAGTAAATCTAGAAATCGTCTGAATCAAATTTAGTCTTTGTTTTTGTATATATGATTCACCTCATAAATTTGATCAAATTTGATATTGTACTATCCATTTCTTCATCCTTATCCAGAACTTTTTCTCCAAACAGTTCTGCTATGAAAAACGAGAATATGACAACATTTCATGATAAACAGTCAACTTAGACCTACATCAACCCTTTGTTTTGGTTCAATATTCCTATCAAAGGAAGCTACGAGTAACTGTAGATAGATAATCAGTCCTACCTTCTTGGTCATATAGCTTAAGCTCATGCAAGCAAGATGCACCCTCCAAGTCCAGTAGATTATAGAAGTGTCTAGAAGAAGAGGTAAAAGATGTTATAATTTGCTGCAGCGTATAACATTCATCCCTATGGCACATAAGTGAAACAAGGATCGCACCTCCTAAGTGCATGATGCATAAAATAAACAGCCTCGACAAGTACTCACATTCTATTTATAAACTTCCACTTGTAGCAAATTTCCAAGTTATAACACTCATTACAGCACCTCCTCAGAGTATGTACCACCTTTTCTGTTCCATCTAATTATATATCCTAATAAGTATCGGTATTCTATTTATATCTATGTCACTTCTTGCCAATTCGAAAGTCCATTTTTTCGCTAAATATGAATATATATCATCACTCCTGCAGCTTCATCCAAATACAGGTATTTGTAATCTATTCTATAACTGAAGAGAATTTGTAGCATCAATCCTCTTTACAGCACCCTACTCACCTTTTTAAAGCTCACACCAACATTTTCTCCAGTTTCATCTAAATATAAGGTTCTGCCGCGAGCATTTACAAAAGTAAATGACTTCAAATATAATAAATTTGAAAGAGACCTATAATAGTAAACATGTGAAAGACATCCTAACCTATAATAGTAAACATGTGTAGTATTGTACCTCCTATAGCACATGAATTACTATGAAGCTATTTGGCAAACAGAAAACAACCAAGTACATCGATTTTTTACACCCCACCCCCTCCCAGACACGCACACACACGTTCCAAAAAAGGGTGCGTCTCTTGTAATAAATGTCTTTAGCAAGTATAGTCTGCCCAGGGGATTTAAACCTCCGACCTACTTCTTAGTCTTTGTCTCAAGAGATGACCACTTGGATTATATATATATATATATATATATATATATATATATATATATATATAGTATCACTGGGGCCATGGCACAATCCTGATACCGCCCCTTCTCCCTCACTCTGTGTCATATCCTGGTTGGTATAATTGCTTAACCAATACATGTACATCCTCCATCATTCTTTTTAATATCATTCTTTTATGACTTTTCTCATCCGCAAACCGTCTCCTATTTCTTTCCTTCCACGTGTCAGAGTGCAGCACCCAAGACTGTTCTTGAGAGAACACAACCTATATTTTTTTTCCCTTAAACTCTCTGAATTTTCCTCATTCATATCCATTATCAGGTCGCAGCGTCTCTTGCTCTTTAATAATAATTCCATCCTCCACATGGACCAGATATAGGAGGTATAGGAACATTTAGAGAACAAATGTTCTATATCCTCCCCCTGTTACACAGGAGACGAGTGGTGGAGATATTCATTCCATGCAACTGAAGTCCTGGATAGCTTTGTAGAGTAAGAAACTCATTTTGGTACAGCAACCCTTGAACCAAATTTCTTTGTGCACTCAACCTCAGGGGATGGTCTCAGTACCCTGCAAGCAGATTGAATGAGAACTTCAACCTGTCATTCTCAGTCCATATCCAAAAGTCAGTCCATATCCAAAATCTGCTTGTTTCTCCTTAAGAATTGGAATATTTCTGCTCTGACTGCTGACCTCCAAGTGGCATCCACTACGATGTAACCCACTTTTTTCATTGCGTCAAAAGGGAATAGAAGCTTTCCCAGCCTAGCCTTTCAAATAATCTCCCTCCTGGAATCCAAGAGTCAAACCACACACTAGTGGACTGACCATTGGCCATACCCCTCTTAAGGTGTAAAAGAAGAGTGGGTCTCAACCTCATCATTGCTGATGAAGCATTGTTATCCATGGAAATATCCCATATGTTCATGTCCTCGATGTATCTACCTCTCCTCCAAGCGGCCGAAAGAGTATCTGAATCCATAATTTTCAGAAGGACCAGAGAGTGTGAGTTTTTTAGAGCTTTGAGACTTCTCAGTCCTACCCCTCCTCTAGTTTTTCATAGCTGGTCCCAACTGATAAGCATGGATAGACCCCCTCCATATGTACTTAGGCATCTCCAATGGGGATTTCTAAAATTGAGTGTCTATCCTATTTGTCCTTGTCCTTTAAGGAAATTTCTATCCTAGTTGATAGAATTTCTATGTAGAAATTGCACATGCATATAAATACTCTCCAATCAGGGCCGGCCCTGTGCAATTGGGGGCCCGAGGTAAAATTTTCTAAATGGACCCATACATAATGTTAAAAAAAGTACAAATAAAACAAAAATTTGTTGTAGTCAAGATTTAAACCAAGGACCTCTTAAATACAAGTCTTGCATTGTAACCACTACACCACAATATTTTTTGTTAAAATAAAAGGCACATGATACATACTAGTTCTATTATAGACAGTTCCATGTTGGTGCCCCTTTTCGTCAGGGGGCCCTGGGCCGTCGCCTAGCCTGCCCTAGGCCAGGGCCGCCCTTGTCTCCAATGGTTCTCTATTTCTATCCTATGTGGCAAAAAATGAAATGAACAATTTAATAGAGTGGGGCCCAATATTAATTGCCATGAGGAGAGTTTCTATGAGGGTTTCTACATGTAGAAACCCTCATAGAAATTCTCCATCCTACATCAATGTCATATATGATAGAAATTGGAATGTAAATCACCTTTGGGAGAAGATTTTTCTAAAATGAGTTTCTACCATAGAAATAGGGGAGATAGAAACTCCCATTGGAGATGGCCTTAGCACACGCAGGTTCCATCTTAGCAAGGATGGCTTAGGTATAGGAATAGATTGGAGACAATAGTTGTGGATAGAAGCTATAACTGCATTGACTAGAAGATCCTCCCTCCAAAGGATAATCTCATAGCTTGCCAACCTTCTAGTCTTCCACTACAGACTTCCAGTATATGTTGACAATCTTGATATGTGGTCTTCTTTTTCCAAGATCTTGAGGCACACCCAAGTATTTGACTGGTAAGACTCCGTTTTCTATTTCAAGATCTGTCTTCTATTTCCAAGATCGCTCTCAGTTGGGCCTTTGATGTGATGTGTTTTGTGGAGATATAGAGTTCAACAATCAGATTATACAAAATACGTTCACCAAAAAGCAAGATTAACTTCAGAAGTGATTATAGAAGATGATATAGAAAATTATTACGGTATGTTGAAATTAGCCCAAATAAATTATTTAGGAATTTGGAATAATACAAATATTCTATTTTTAGCATAACCCGAAGGTTAATGTCAAGATGGTTATTTATTTCAAACAGAGTTATTATTATCTCAATATTTGTGGACAACATGAATTAATAATACAGTGGAAATGTTTAGAGACATAATAGTTCCTAACAATATTTAACAAATTGGAAAGAGAAAAGTAACCGACACCCGGTAGAAATTCGACCGTCATATGAGGTCGGTGACGAAGGAGACGGACGACAGAGACGATGGCAAGTAAAGGCTAGGGTTTTGGCGACGGAGAGGGTGGCGATGGTGGTTGCGGCTTTGACAGGTTCTAGATGATGATAGTTGGATTTGTTAGAAGAGAAAATAAAATTTATTGGACTAGGGCAAGTTCACCCTTCGCACCTAGGTTAGATGGGATTTCACATCTCAATCACAACAAACGCACCAATAATTACTAAAGCAAAAAATCATGTATTTATTAATTCAATATTTTTTAATTGTCCTTTCCACATAGACCTACCTCATTTATATAGAAGCAACTGAAAAGAAAACTACTACTCTCCATGTGGGAATTAAAAAAAGGAGTAAAATCAACCTAAAGAATAGCTATTAATAACCCTAGAGCTTATCCAAATAAAATAAAACAAAATCGATATCCCCGTATCAAAACTTAATCTGGTTGCTACACCTTATGCGTCTCGTGTACACACGCCAAGGATGACGGGTGTGCGTCTGGATGTCCTCATCACCCTTATCTCTACAACATTTGTTGAAATGATCTTACTCTCTCCTTGTTCATAAGTAGTCCGAGGTTCTTGCCCAATTCCTCTAGTATTCCTTAACATGAAGAGGAAGGTTTAAGAAATACATGTAGGTCGACTAAGGGTTACTTTGGATTGAAAGTTACTTTTCATTCCTTTTGCTCAAACATCCATTTTTTTATGCATGTTGGCCTAGTGTTTCGGAAATACCCATTCGAACCCAGACATGAATGGCGTGTTTGAGAAAACGCCCATACGGAATGGAAACCATTTGGCTTGCCCCTTTTATTGGACACCAATTGGAGTCTCGGATGAAACATAACTGCAAACTAACTGACCCTAAGTGAGTCATAGCAGAGGAGAGATTTGCAAACAATGGTTGTATATCTCATGTGTCTTCTGCAAGTTCCAACAAGTTGCTGAGATGTTCCTTGGCGAAAGTGAAAAGATAAGGATAAAGAAGATCTCCTTGTCTCAAAGCCCTATTGCTCTTGAAGAATCCATTAGGTTCCCCATCCACCAAGACCAATAAGGTAGGGGTATCACATACAAACCTTTAATGAGTTGCACCCAGTATTCACTGAAGTTCGTACACCTAAGAAAGTGGTATATGAAGCTTCTGTTAAGAGTGTCATGCTTTCTGCAGGTCAATCTTCAAGCAGCATTTGTTCCCACCTTCCTTAAGTTCCTGATCAATTCATGAGCACTTCTCAGCAAGGCTCCTACCCTGAATGAATGCATTTTGGTTAGACAATTAAGTCCCCTCATAATGCCCTCCATTCTTCTACACATTATTTTTTTAATGATCCTATACAGGATGTTGCAGCAAGAGATGGGTCTAAAATCCTGAATCCTAGCAGCTCCCTCTTTTTTAGGGATAGGGATAATAGTGATGAAAGTGGAATTTACCTCTTTAAGAAGTCTGCCTTGTTGGAAGAAATCTTTGATGGCTTCGCAAATTCCATTTTAATCTTCTCCCAGTGAACTTATATAATTTTTGTCCTTCTTTCTCAAGGTTGTTGCTGTCTTGGTGTATCCAAATCATGCCGTAGCCCTGGCATTCTATCTTTTTTGATACAACGTACCTACTATCATATTTTTAGGGAGAAGTGTGCACCATGTTACATAAACGAGATATATGAAATGCATTGCAAATTCAAATGGCTTACAGCTTAACAAACTACATAGAAAAGCGGGTGAAACAAGACCGAATATCAAAGCATATATCTTACATACATTAGATACAGAGTAATGGGATTACCCATCCCAAACAACAAAAATAAAAGATGAAAGCATAACAAAGCCTCAAACTCCAATCTTTGAAAAATACAGAGAGAACCCTTCAAACAAACAACTACTTCCTAAGAAAGTTTTAAGAACAAATCAATAAAACAGAATATTTTAATTGCTTCATGCGGTTTTGTGTAGATCTTTAGTAGGAGGCGATTGTTTCCTTTTTGTTCCAAGAAATGCCAAATAATGTTTGTGTATAGAAAATGAACTCATCCTGATCGGTATAAACAATGTGAGCATCACACTCAAGTACAAATACAAATGACTCAAATGGGGGAAAAAAAGTTTCTGGAAAGATGTCTCTGGCCAGAAGCTTGTTCTATTGAAGAAGAGAAAAAAAATTGTGTAGAAAATGAAGCAATAGCCGGAACAGGTGTAAGTCCATCATCTAAGCAATATAGGTTACTCTTCCTAGAGACTCCACCAATGCCCGCCCCTGACGTGAAGATCCTAAAGGAAACAATGTGAAGGAAAGAATGTGACAAAGCAACATAAGAAATGTATGAGGCAACTAATCAAAACAAGTAACTGATAAACAATATCCATAAAGAACACAATCCAAGGTGAGAGGAGGATAGGCCTTAACCATCCATGCCGTAGTGGCCGATGAGGGGTGTGCAATGACAATATATACAGGTGGAATAGAAGTATGAGAAAAATAAATGTGAGAAATTGGAGGGATCACATGTCATTTTGAGAAGTGGCCTTGAAATCCAATAAGCATGACTTATGTTAGGAAGCATAAAGGCACTAACACCTGAGATAGAAGGCTGGACAGCTGTACGAGATGACTATAGATGGACAAGACGCTCATGCTTCTCTTGGGAGATAGTCACGGATGACAAACAACAGGAATTGATGAACTAATGGGTACAAACAGACTCGTAGTATCAACAGAGTGGTTCATGCGACCATAGTGAGTACAGGATGGATAAAGTCAGCACCTAGTCCTGTGTTCATCTACATCCCTTCAAGGAAGCATAGTACTCGGGCAAGGAAGTATTCTGGTAAGGAAGAGAAATTCTCTTGCTTTAGGAAAAATATGCGCTAATATATATCAAAGACGCAAGAATTAGGTCGTGGGATGGCGGCTTGGCTATGGTTAGAAAAAGGAACTACTTATAAATACAAACAAAAGTTTCACATACAACATTATATTTTTCTAACCTTCTTTTCAGTCACTGTTGAGATCCAGCATATCCATTGCTTTAAAAGATGGACTATCTCCGGTTACTTCATAAGTTCAAACAAAGTCGTTTGATTGTTAAATATGTTTGGATTATAAATTTGCTTACAATGAACATATCTTTAATATGGTTGCTGAATAAATTTTATATTGAATGAAGAGCAAAAGTATTTTTTTGATAACACTTACGTATTCGTACTTCTTCCAAGATCTGAACCAGCTGACTATTTTTCTTAACTGGGAAAAATTTCTCAAACTCAAAATACTCCTCTCAAATGGTAATACTTGGACTGGGCAATTTTCTAAAACCTAAATCACATACTACCTACACATGAATAGTAAACTAGCCAACATACTGCCGTTGCACCTATTATAACCAAAAATAACAGAAACAATTTGTTATGCAACTTGTCACTTTTTGACCACCACCTTATTCGTAATATTACATTTAACTTTTTTATTTCCTATAAAACCACTAATTAGATTACTGCATTATTTTCATCTTCTTATACTTTTAGTTCCCCATAATACCAATCCGGTTACGGATGTCAGAAATGTCCTAACAATTTTCTAACTAAAGGAGGTTAAGCAAAGATATTGTGAGCTTCCGTAATCAAGTTCCCCACTTTTACAAAAGAAATTTACACAAGCCAATTCCAAATGCATCTATTCCACCTCCTCCTACAACATGTCCCATTAATATTCTTCCCAAAAAATTACCATTTAATGAGTGTCATCGCACCTATCTCCTTCGAAATCTTAGTTTTCATGTGATACTATACCTACTGGTGTTAATAGATCTTGCTATAACAAGGTGGTTCAAGTGGAAATATCATTGGCATGGTTCAATATCATGAGAAAATTTTCATATGCACTATTCCCCAGTAATTTATTCAAGATATTAAATTTTAGAGCCACTACAAGATGTTCAGTCGTATTAGTAGCCATAATAAAAAAGCTACAAAAACCAAACATAAGAAGACTACAAATGATTTCGATGGAGGCAACGGAATACGATGTTTGAAGACTAATGAACATCATGGAGCTGGTTTTATGGCACTACACAATGGTATAGTCTATAGAACACCTTGTTCTGTAGCTTTTTTGTGTGTGTGTGATGAGGATTACATAAATGAGATGTCCAAAATACCATAATGTAAGAGGTTCACGAAAAGAAGTAATTTTCTATCGCAAAAATCCTCGTTGATAACTTAACATCGAAAAAGAAGTCATTTTCTATCAAAAAATCCTCACTGATAACTTAATATGTGAAATGGAATGGTAAACTTGCTTTCGGCGAGGGTGCATGGACAGAAATACAACAGGACATAAAATGGAATCTCTGATGTATATAGGAGTATATGCACCGTGTCCGACACAATATGACACGGACACTATGCATATTTTTGGAGTATCCTATACGGCTAGGCATTCGGTAATTGATAATGTAGTATTGCATGTCAGAATCTGCGAGAATCGGACACAAGACTTTGAAATCCATGTTAGGGGCACATCCTCAAACATTAGACTCGTGTTTATCGATTGTTGAGCTATCGCCATATGAAGTGATTTCGGTGTGGTGCATGTCAGCATCACACTGATAAGCAGCCAATATCGCATACTAAATAAGGAAACAAAGTGAGCAAAACAAACATGCGCATCAGAACCTTAATAAGTCAGCTGCACTCTGTCACTGAGTGCAATTTAGTGAGTGTTAAATTAATAAATTTGCCTCATCCAAGAGTGAGAATCACAATGCTGTGGTCTAGGAAGCAAAGACACCCCATAAGTAGTGCAGTGTCCAAGTGTCATGTCGTTTTGGACACGTATCAGTGTTATGTCAGTGTCGCCGTGTCTGTACTGTGTCCGTACAGCATAAGCTGCTGTCTTACAGAGCTATGTCAGATCTGAAATGTCGCAATTTACCTTCTTCTTTTTGACGGGATCAAGAACTGATTGAGAATTTCTTCTTGTCCAAACATCACATGGACCTGTGCTCCCTGCTACCAAATAAACAACCCCCTCCCAAAAAGAAATGAGAAACCTAGACATAATCGAAAATGAAAATTTGGAAACTAACCTCCTTGGAACAGTGAGAGATTCATTGACGACGGCCAGAGGCGGCAGTTGGAATTTTGGGGGGGAAGGAAAGGAAATGAAGCGGGAGATAAAAACAAGGCAGTGGTCATTTGCTAATTGCTATATTAGGAAACAAATGGAAAGTTATGTAATTCATGGATAGAAAATAAAAATTAAGGAAAATAAATATCTTTTTTTTTCTTAATTATCCTGGAAAGGTCTATGCAAAGGAAAGTGATTGCCTAATGTCTCATTTGGTTGAGAAATTATTGGATGGTCCAGCCTCATCACGTGACAATTGTGAATGGTGAGCCCGACCACTAATTTATTGACACTTGGCATAATACATTATATCACTACATTTTTTTTAATTTTTAGGTTAATTTTTTTAATGTTTTTGAAAGAAAAAAAAATTTCTAATTATATGCCAAGTGAATTTCTATATATTAAATATATTTTTTACAATTTTTTGGAAATTTTTATGCCAAATATTATGCCAACTGTCAAAAAATTAGTGGACGGGCTCACCATTCACCATTGCCACGTGGTGAGGTCGGATCACACAATAATTTCTCCATTTGGTTCCCCGAAAAGAAAATTAATTCATTTTTTATCGATTTTTTTTTCGGTCAGAAATGCCAAATAAATTGAAAAGAAAAATGAATAATTACATAATACTATTATTATTATTATTATTAAATATTAATTAACCAATAATATTTAGCTATTCGTAATTTTGTCTAAAGTATTACTAATTGGCATTATGAGTAGTGGCGGACACGAGGTCGGATAAGGAAACCTAAGAATTATAACCTAGGTTAATAATTTAAGGAATAAATAGATTAACACATATAGTTTAATTTTAACCTAATAATAATAATAAATAAACTTATATTTATGTTAATAGTCTCTTTGGATTAACCAAATCTGTGATCAAAATCGTACCATAATCTTAACACCACAGATTTGGACTATTATCCAAACAAATACACATTGTCCTTGTTCTAGTATTTTTCATGCTTTAGTACTGGATTTTATTTTTTGATTTTTTTTATATTTGAAGTTCACCTCTCTCATCCCTGATCAAAAGCCTCATGATGTTTTTCTCACCGCCAGAAATATTAGGACTTTGGGCTTTCTTCTTGATTAGGGGTGTAAACGGATCGGACGGACACGGACAGTCCACTGTCCGTGTTTGGTCCGTTAATAAAAATGAGTTCAGACGGACGGACACGGACAGTTCATTGTTCAAGTTCGGGCCGGACGAACACAGACAACCACTGTTTGTTAATTCAATCGGACGGTCCGCGGACAAATTAAATATATTACCAAAAGTTATTATTTTATCAAGATACCTTAATAGTTGATTCAAAAAATCTAGCTAAAAGAAAATACAATTGAAGGTTATAGAATACAACAAACAATAGTAAAATGATAAAAAAAATCGAGACGGGACAACAAAAACTTGATGCAAAACTAAAATATTTTGACATAATTGATACAAAACCAAAAGGAGTCTCCACTATCGGACTGTTTACGGACGAATTCGGAACGGACATGGATATGACCGTGTCCGGGTCCGATTTTTAATCGGACAAAAAAATATCCAAATTTTGTTCGTTAATGAATCGAACGTTCCGCGGTCGAACCATTTATCGAGCGACACGTACGGACAACGGACTACTTTCTCAATTTTACACCCCTATTCTTGATCTGCTGGAATTACACCTTGTTGGTTCATGCTTCGTATGTACTTTTCATACATGAACACACATGAGGGGCTATATAACTCTCTGAGACAATAAAATTTAGTAAAGTTGCATATTGATAAGCACCAGTCCTATAGTTTATGGGACCTACAATAAAATCTAAAATTTGAACGCTTTTTCACATAAATATTTTTTTTAACATATTCACAAGCAAAATTATCAATTAAGCTATCGAAATCATCAAAAAAAAAAAAAAATTTAAAACATATTCACAAGCAAAATTATCAATTAAGCTATCGAAATAATCAATCAAGCTATCGTGTATTTTTTTTTTTTAGATTGGAGCGATGATTTTTTATTGTAATTTTCAGATTTGTTCTTTGTTTAAATTTTTTTTTTATATGATATATTTAGTCTATTTTAAAATTATGAGAAAAATTGGGGGCCCAAGACGAGGGACATTGTATATAGGCAATATTATGTAATTGCCGAGATATGTATTACCAATGTCATTAGGAGATATAAACATCGGGCAATCCAAGTCCTCATGCTAACTAGTTCTTTGTTTTTTCAATTGTTTGTTCATAATTTTGAGAGAAAAAAAAAACTACTTCATTGCATAAAAAGAAAATGTGAGTCCATATATGTTGAATACGGGAATTATATCGGCCTTTGGACCTATAGCCCAAGAGGATATAAGAAACGGTATTTATTATAATTAACTATCCAAAAAAGAAGGAAGCAACGTCCAAAAAGAAACTCTTATAAATAATTATTTTAATATTTCTTGAAGGATACTATTTATTAAGGAATCATCACCAAATAAAAACACTTTTATCTTCATCATATTTCTACTTATGTATACTAAAAAAAAATCCAAAATAATTATATTTTTTATATTTGTTTATTTTACACCGCCTTGTAAGATGGTTGCGCAATCGAGTGTCAGCTTACGTTATGCAGCCAGCTAAGGGGATGTTTGTTCAAGTTTTGGATGCTTGAAAATGAGTGTTAAATTTCTTATCCTTATTTGGTATGTCTAGGATTAAAAATTAAGGGGGAATATGATTGACTTCATATTTTCATTGATGTGGGAAAGGTATTCACAACCCCCACCAGTGGGAATAGTTTTGCTTTTCTAGAAATATTTCTGGATATTTTATTTGGACGTTAATACCTTCCATTTATTTTTAAATTTTTCACTTCTATCCCAATCATGTAAATTTAGGTAATAGCATCATAAAATTAATGAAGGGATATTTATGGAAAAATAAACAAATTAAAATTCCTATCCTCCCTGTGTAAAAGCAAACACGAGAATGAAAAAATTGATTTTTTTGGGGTTACTTATACCCAACAAATTAAGATTCGTATTCCTAACATGACCAAAATATGGGTATGAAAATGTTGAATTACTTGCTCATAGAAAAGAAATAGAAAATAAATTCCTAGAAATACAGAAACTTTATCTAACAAGACCTAACAGATTTAAGCTGGTAGGAAAAAAAGAAGTGATTTTAGCCGGTCTATTTTTTTTCTCTACTATTATAAAGCGGCTTTGAAACGGCTCAAGATAGAGCCGTCTAAGTCGTGTATATCATCAATCTTTTTTAAAAAATAAAATTTTAAATTAAGTATATTTCTTATCTTCTATGTGGATAACCGAACCCTCTCTATTCACATAAAAATATAAAAACCACACAATACTAAAATATATTTAAAATTAAAATTATGTTTAAACTAACTACATAATATTATCTAATTAAACGCATATTCATAATTTAAAATAAATAACCATAATAAATCATATTAAAATATATTGAAATTATATTTAAAATATTATAATATAATTTAAATTTTATATATTTTATTAATACTATTATTGATTTTTTTTGATATGTGCAACATACGTGAACGTGACTAGTTCTTAATAAACAGCTGTAAAGAATGTAATTGCTTAAAACCATACTAAGTTGTTAGAAATCAGTTAAATGCATAATTAACCGTGTCACCATGTGCACATGAATGGACCGTGGAAGAGCAACCCATTACATCACCGGTGTGGTTCTTTACGTCGTAATAGTGAAATCTTCACTCCTTCGAGGATAACTAGTGATATAAGGATCGATAACTGGACTCATCTTTCAAGCTACCACCGTGAAGATTTTACGACTTGTATTTCAAGCTGGCTTGTCCAAATGTTGTGCTTATCTAGTGCTATATGTTGCGTATTTCGATATAAAAAAAAAAATTCTAGTCCCCAAATATTAAAACAAAAATTATAACTATTATTTGTTTTCTGATATCAAAAAATTCGATATTTCGATCTGAGGACGTAGATACTTTCGATACCGTCGATCCTAAAAAGTCCGATACAGATCCTGCAAACCTCCGTTTCCAATACAATATTGATTATACCGTTGTAATTTTTTCAAAGAAAAGAAAAGAGCAAATAATTGATTTTCTTGCCTTTCCTTTCCGCAAACCAAAGTGTTTCTAATCTTTCCTTTTTTTTAAGCATTGATATAGTACTTGCATATCAGATCCTGGGCATATATACTTTCATCTTGTTAGCCTTGGTTCCATGTTGTGCCTTTCAGTCTGTTTAATTGTTTGTGTTTAGTTAGGAACTCAAAACTGAAAACTGAAGCGCATTAATTATAACACTCTTGCGTACGTGTAGACGGTTAATTGGTACTCAATCCACTATGTTGCTAGTTTATCAATCTTCCACATTGTTTGGGTTCCGAAATAACTGTTCATTAGTCTATGTCAACAGTGATTTCGAGACCCATATCCTAACGTTGGACAATCTCGAAATCCAAACCCTCAGGGACGGATGTACATTGTGGTTGCCCATACCCAAAAAAAGTCAATTTTTTTAAAATGTAAGAAAGAGTAGCCCAAGTTGGCGGCCACTAGCCCAAGGCCCCAGTGGTAGTGTCCCCTCACCTCCAGGTAATGATCAAAAGATCTGCTAGCTTCTGTTAGCTTCTAAACACCTGGAATGGTTCTATAACTCACTAATTTAAATTGAACTACATTCAAAGGCCTGGAAAGGTTCTCCCTTGGTGTTTCTGTTAGCCTCTAGTTAAGAGAGTATTTTCTTGAACACCCAAACATTTCCATTTCTTCCTTAATGTTAATCCATGAGTTTGATAAACTGCATACATTTGTTATTAAGGTATTTGTAATTAAATATATTGATCAATATGCAGTTAAAGAGAAAGGCTGTTGTAGAAGATAATGTAGCTGCTGAAACAAATGAGTGGAGTACTAGTTAAGCAATTCATGATAATGCTGAATGATGTATGTGCTTTTGTCTTGGCTTAAATTTCTCACCATGCTACTGGCAGTCATTCGATTTAACTGGTTAAATCTACTTTAATTTGATGAAACTAGTGTTGGTTTGTTGCTTTTGCAGATTCTCCTAACAACCCTCTCACCCCAGTTAGCACATGTCGTTATGACAACTCTTTAGGTGACCGAAGTTAATCTTTTTATTGTTGTAGAGGTCTTGGTTAAATAAAATCACGACCCTTGGGTTGGAATTAATTGAACATTTTTTAACTAAATAATCAATTTCTAGCTTAAAAGAATGAAGGATCTGCACAACATCCTAGTTGCTGACTGTCATGTACTGCTATTCTCTTTCAGGCCTCCTAACGAAAAAGTTCATTCATTTGCTTAAACATGCACCAAACGAAATACTTGATTTGAATAATGTTGCAAAAGCTTTGGAGGTGAGTAGATTATTATAGAACATTTTCTTTTTCTTATTTTTATCATCTAAGCCTATTATACGCATGGGACAAGTAAAAGAATTACAAAATTCTCTTGCATCTGGTGGTCGTTATGAGTTGGGACAAAAAGTTTTCCATATAATCAAACTTTATACCAAAACAAGATGTTGAATATATAGTAGCCATTTTAGTATTATACAATGTGTATATGCAAAGAAGTTTTACCAAGGTTTACTCTTTTATGTTTCTGGAGAATCTGCAACGTGGATGTGTTAATTTCTCTTCGAAAATGATATGTCAAATTTATCATCTAATTTACAAAGAAAACTTTAGCGAATTTTTAGCATAAATTTTAGAACTTTATCGTAACTATTAGTCTATTAGCTATCCCACCATACTTCAAAATCCTGGCTCCGTTCCTGCAAACCCTAATATCCACTATTATGTGAGATCCTATTACTAAATGTACTTTTAGATTTCGTATAACCATACATATGTAACGCAACTTTTGAACCCATTCTTGACAAGTTAACTAATGATGTTATATGGTGTTTTCTTCCTATGGTCCATACTGTCTGATGGCGTGGTACTCTTGCGATTTGAATTGAAGCATAAGCCAGTGCTAGGCTGCTACCAGAACTTCCTGATGAACTTATTTTGGCCCATGTCTAATGGTCTATAAGCCTGAAGGTTCATTAATGTATTTGGTTGGGCGGGCTCGACACGTAGAAAGCAAACATATTTATATTTTTTATTGACATGTTCAGATTTCCCATCTTGAAGAAGCTATCAAAATTTTATACTCTCTGTTGAAGCAAGGAATAAAAGAACAAATACTCCTCAGCCTTTATGGAAAACTTTATACTCTCTGTTGACCGCCTGTTTGAGTAGGAAATGGGCTTGTTTTTGCAACTAAATATTCTTAATTTTTGTTTATTAGCAACTAAATATCATGAATTATTCCGAGTAGGAGTTATCAAATATGACCATAAAAAGACGACGACAACAACAAAATTCAAACTCAAGAAAAAAAAGCAAAATAAAAAATAAAAAATTTAATGGAAATAGGAAGAAAAAATATAGCGATAGCGAAAGCAAAACCAAAAGAATAAAGAAAGAATACCTTGATCTACCCTATGCAAAGATCTGTCATTAGTTACCTAAAAAGTGACCCTCTCTTATAATGGTGACCCTCAACTAAAAGCTACCACCTAAAGCTTCAACTATATCCCAGAAAACTAGGGCCTGGTCTGATTTCCTCATATCATATCTCAGCTGTCTTTAATTTGTGAACTTTTGATAGGGTACGTATGACCCGCGCAATAGCTGAGGGAGCATATAAGAAACTAAAATACTTTGTTGGCCACGGACTTGGACCGCAGTTTCGACCCGCGGGCCACGTATCGCCACCCCACTGGCCCTCCCGCTATCCTCCGGATCCACCCGTCAGCAGCGCCCTATAGGAAATAGACACCATAACCACTATTTGTACAAAGTTCTCATCCCCCAATATTAAAATAATTAAATTGCTGCCTTTGTCTGTCAAAAAAAAAAAGAAAGAAAGGAGCCTCTGCCTCTGTCCATTCTAATATTCCTTGAAGACGCATAGTACTTTTGCTTAAACTTTGGATGGTGCCCGTAAAGCCATTCATGTATCGCAATTTCTTTATTAACAAGAAGATTAAAGATGGATCGTTCACGTCACCTTTCAGTGTGACAAGCATGATATCTAAGTTATCTTAATTTGCATGTAATTAAGTACTATATATCCAACGCAAATTATGGATGGCATTCTCTCTTTACAATTCTGTGGAGTTGCAGGGAATGTGCGTCGCTTCCCACTTTATTAGATGCTGCCAACCCACAAATGGTCCCGGCCTTCTAAGTAAAGGTGTGCAGATTGCGAATGTATATATGCATGCTGACTCCATTTGCAAATAATGTGACAGACAGATGATATCCAATTAGCAACTCGTAATAAAACTTATATTGATAAATTGCATATACCTGGACTGGTTTATATATCTACATTTGACTTAAAAATATACATATTAATGGTTTTATATTTGAAGCTTTACTTACTCGAGCATATTATGTCTATCATAGATAGAGTGTTGATATATGTATCTTGTCTCAAGAATTTGTGAATTCCGTAATGAAGCTTTCTCGTGTTTCACATATGATGGAAGAAGATTTGTACGGTGATATGATCAATTATGTTGTTAAAAATTAATATTTAATTTGTCAAACTTGTTTATTTCTTGTACCGTGCCTTTTCTGTCTGGCAACAATATCGTGTTAAACGGGGCATCATTGCTTATGATCGCCTTGTGCATCCTTTATGGATCAAATTAGGCTGTCTTCTACCCCCCAGGCATTGTGCTCAAATGCTAGTAAGGTGTCATACCCATGTCAAAAATCCATCAGTCAAAAGTTAAAAAAAAAAAAACCTCAACGAAACCTAACACGATGTTAGTCTATTTGCAACCAATCGATGGAAAAACTCAGTTGCAATCCCTAAGAAGAGATGCAAAGAATGCAGTTGCAATCCCTAAAAAAGAGATGCAAATAATGCAGTTGCAATCCCTAAAAAAGAGATGCAAATAATGCTGATTGCGTAGCCTAAACAATTAAAAAATCGAATCGCGTTTGCAATAGCGGTTTCTCGAAGGCAACAAGAGATGATCAACAACAGTTGAGTCTCAGATTCTCGAAGGCAACAGAAAGAGGAAGGAAGAAGAAGAGCGGATCTCGCTGGGGTGTTGAACACCGGCGCTCAAAGCTATACCCGCAGTACGGATAAGCTCCCAGGAACCAGCAAGTTCAGGAGAACTTCTGGAACGCTCGTAAGTCAATATTTGAGACTTGAACGGGCTTCCTGGACTTAACAGACTCCCTCAACTCTCTTCTTGGTGCCTCTTTCAAAGGAGGCCAAGGGGCTCTATTTATAGAGTGGAGTTGAGACTTCACCTCTTCTCCTATCCGATGTGGGACTAAAATACCAATACTCAAAAATAGAGTTTGATATTTTAGATCATCCCACAATCAGCATAGAAGTGTGCCAGTCCACGCCTACCCCCCGAACCCTCCCGTGCATGCACGAGACATCTTGGAGTCCGCGTCCGAGTCCGAGTCCGCACAACAAAAATTAACTTGCATCCTTGTTGGATTTAATCCTTTTTTCTTCTAGGAAAATACTTCCACATGGCACAAACTTGTGCCCCACTACACCTCATGTGCACACCTCAACACAAGCAATGCATTATATTGAGATACTCACCATTTGGTGTAGCTGATGTGGGACTATCTTTTCTAGTCCAAAGGTAAAAACACCAACAATCCCCCACATATCTCAATATATGGGTTGAGCGTTCCCCACAGTGATTGTCCATCATGCATTAGGAGAGATGTCGCTACGACTTGAATCTTCCCGCATAGGTTAAATAACAGCATGATACAAGAATGGACTAAGCCTTGAATTCTGCACCATAACTGCAATTCTTCCTACTCACATAGTGACATCAACTGTGCTTCTGGCTGCACATTGAAGGCCTTGTGCCAGCCTGGTTTCAGTGTATAATTTTTGGGCGTCTACAAGTTTACCATCAAGAGACGGCCTGATATCTCTGTCCATACACTATAGGTGAGTTCTATATAAAGAGTCATTGGCATGAAGCATTGCGCTTCTTTGCGGTGCTACGCCGCTATGACATGGCTGACAAAGCCGAGGCATTACCCCTACCTGGGAACCTCATCGTAGTGTCATACTACTGTAGCATGAGGTTCCAAGCCTCTTTGTAGTGCCAAACTACCCAGCATGAAGCCTTGCGCTCCCTTGTGGTGTTACGCCACTATGACATGGCTTGCAAAGCCTAGGCTTTACCCCTACCTGGGTACCTCATCGTGGTGTCATGCCACTGTAACATGAGGACACCGGCCTCTTTGTAGTGCTGTCTACATCTCTTTATTACGATTATGCAACATTAGGCTACCTGCCTATATGCGGTGCTACGCCGCCTGTAACTTGGCTAACAAAGCCGAGGCATTACCCCTACCTGGGAACCTCATGGTGGAGTCACCCCACTGTAGCATGGAGTTGTAACACTCCTTTGTGGTTGTTGCGCCACCATGCTTCCTGCAAAGCATAACAGACCTTCATTCAGTCTGAGAACTCATTAAGGCATTATGCCATCCTTCCCACAGGATCAATTTTCCGTAGAAAATTCATAGTAGAAAACAGTGGTTCTGGGTCCGAAACCCTTACATGTTCCGCAGAACAAGTGCCCACTGTTAACTAATATTTTTCCAGTCAATAGTCCTCCCTTGAATCAAAAAATTAGATATCTGGTAGATTTCTCTTTGAACCAATAACATAAAATTTATTGATAGGATTATAATGACACAATATTAGAATGCCTTCAAGCCCATCTTCCTTGCTGTGTCCTCGACCAGCTGACGCTTGAGACCCTTCGTGAACGGATCCGCCAGGTTTTCCTGACTCCGAACATCGATCACTGCAATGACGCCCCTTTTTATGAGATCGTTCACTGCTCTGTGCTTCAACCGCACAGTCCTCTTCTTCCCGTTGAAGAGTTCATTTGATGCCACTGCTGCTGCCGCCTGGTTGTCACAGTATATCGGAATCGCCGGTATCTGAGCCCCAACCATTGGAAGGTCATACATGAGCTCCCGAAGCCACTCTGCTTCATCTGCTGCAGCGTCCAATGCAAAGAATTCAGATTCCATGGAGGAGCGAGATAACATAGTCTGCTTCTTCGACTTCCACGATATAGCAGCTCCACCCATGGCGAACACATATCCACCTGTGGAATATTCGCTCTCCACCTCTGAACACCAGCTAGCATCACTGAAGCCTTCCACTACTGACGGATCTCCGCTGTAGTATAGTGCATATGTCTGAGTCTTCTTGAGATATCTCATAACACGCTTCACAGCTTTCCAATGCTTTACGCCTGGATTGCTCGTAAATCGACTCAACATTCCCACTGCAAAGGCTATGTCAGGCCTTGTGGCAGTAGTAGCGTACATCAAACTTCCGATGATGCTAGCGTACTCCAACTGCCTGACGCTCTCCTTCGAATTTGGCTCCAGTTTCAGATCACTCCTGTACGGTGTATCAATAATAGGAAGATCTTGATACCCGTAGCGAGAGAGCATCTTCTCAATGTAATGAGACTGTGACAGCGCTATTCCAGTGCCTGTCCGGATGATCTTGAGCCCCAAGATTACGTCGGCATCCCCCAAGTCCTTCATACTGAACTTGGTCGAGAGGAATTTCTTTGTCTCTGTGACGCAGCTTAAATCCGTACCTAGGATTAGCATGTCGTCCACGTATAGACAAACGATTACTCCTCTTCTGTCAGCAAACTTCGTATAGACACACTTGTCTGTTTCACTGACCCTGTAGCCATTTGACCTTATCACCTTGTCAAACTTCTCATGCCACATTTTGGGAGCTTGCTTCAAACCATACAGAGACTTCATCAACT
Source organism: Iris pallida (assembly GCA_029216955.1). Classification (NCBI taxonomy): domain Eukaryota; kingdom Viridiplantae; phylum Streptophyta; class Magnoliopsida; order Asparagales; family Iridaceae; genus Iris; species Iris pallida. The sequence continues at coordinate 4,987,127 of JANAVB010033417.1, forward strand.
TGCAGACTTTGTCTTCCAGACCTCTGACGACAAAACCTTCTGGTTGTTGCATGTAGATCTCTTCGGTCAGCTCGCCATTAAGGAATGCCGTTTTCACATCCATCTGATGTATCACCAGCTTGTGTATTGCTGCTAAAGCAATTAACAATCTGATAGTTGTCATCCGAGCTACTGGAGCATAAGTGTCAAAGTAGTCGATCCCCTGCTTCTGAGCAAACCCCTTGGCCACTAGCCTGGCCTTGAACTTGTCAATGGTTCCATCTGCTTTCATCTTCTTCTTGAAGATCCATTTGCATCCGATGGGTCTTGCTCCTTCTGGTAGGTCGACCAATACCCATGTGTTATTGGAGGTGATTGAGTCAATCTCGTTGTCAATCGCCTCCTTCCAGAAAATAGCATCTCTGGTCTTCATTGCCTCATCATAGGTAAGCGGATCTGCTTCCACATGATAGGTGACGAAGTCATCTCCGAAGTCTTTCGGCCTCCTCGCTCGCTTAGTTGACGGCCCAGCGAGTTCTGGTTCAGCTGGTGTCTCCTCGACAACAGCTCCATCTTGGACTACTGGTTCGATAAAGACCTCTGTCTGCTTCGCACCCTCATTATTCTCCGGAATGTCCGCGAGAACAATGTTCTTGTGCCTTGCAAACTTTTCTTCAAAATATTCAGCATCGCGAGATTCGATGATATGATTTGACTCGATATCAAGGAATCTCCGAGCATCACTCTTCTCGGCATACCCCAGGAAGATCGCCTTAGTAGTCCTTGTCCCCAGCTTCTGAATCTTTAGATCCGGGAGCTTCACATAAGCCAGGCACCCCCACACTCGAATGACATTCAGGTTGGGTCTGACTTTGAACCAGAGTTCATGAGGAGTTATGTCGGAAGTTGCATACGGCACTCTGTTCAGAATGAAAGTGGCCGTTAATGCAGCTTCTCCCCAATAGCACTTTGGGAGACCCGCAGTCAACAGCATAGAATTCATCATCTCTGTCAACGTTCTGTTCTTCCTTTCTGCTACTCCGTTGGATTGTGGAGAATACGGAGCCGTCGTCTCGTTGATGATTCCATGTTCTTTGCAGAATGATGAGAATTCATGAGACCTATATTCCCCACCTCGATCACTCCTCAGCCTCTTGAGTTGTTGTCCAGTTTGCCGTTCAGCCTCGGCCCTGAACTCCTTGAACTTCTCGAATGCTTCGTCTTTAGATTTGAGTAAATAGACGAAGGCATACTTGGAGAAGTCATCGATGAAAGTAATGAAATACTTCATCCCGGCCTTTGTAGAGAATTGTTTGAAGTCACAGATATCTGAGTGAACCAACTCCAGAAGATCTGTGCTTCGATGGACCCTGTGGAAGGGTTTCCTAGTGATCTTCGTCTGAGCACATATCTCACATTTCTCTACCTTACCCCCACACTTGGAGATAAGTCCTAGACTAGACATTTTGTTTATTCGCTTACAATGAACATGTCCTAGTCTATTATGCCACAACTCAAGAGAGTAATTCAAACTAGTGATAGCATTGACATTATTATGCTGGGTTACAACAAGCTGAATTTTGTACATTCCTTCAGTCTGAAAAGCTTTCCCGAAGAAAGTACCCTTCTTGGACATCACCATTTGGCCAGCATTGATGTCCATCCTCAAGCCTGCGTTGCAGAGCAGGCTCCCAGAGATCAGGTTCTTTGCGATTGCAGGAACATGCTTCACACCTTGAAGCGTCAGAATGTTCCCCGATGTAAGCTTCAGCTCCACCGTCCCGATCCCCAGTACTTCAGCTTGTGCCTGGTTCGCCATCATGACTTTCTCGGAAGTAGGCTCATAGGAGACGAACCAGTCCTTTTCTGAACAGACATGACATGTCGCGCCAGTGTCTATCCACCAGTCCAAGTCTGCCCCCACAGTTGCAACCTGTGCTATCATGGCAACCTGATTAGTAACCAAAGAAACCTTGTTAGGCTCACCTTGCTCTTTGGGCTTGGACTTGCATTCACTTTTATAGTGACCCTTCTTGCCACAGTTGAAGCAAGTCACATGGGACTTGGACTTCTGTTGCTTGAATCCTGGACCCTTCACTTTCAGATTCGAGAAGTCCTTCTTCTTGTGGTGAGAAGCCGCTTGCTTCCCTTTGTTCTCTCTGGTGGCTTGAACCAGATTCGCCGTTGCTAGTTGCTTGGACAGGGTGTCCAACTTCTGTTGAGAGCGCATCTCGTCCTCAACATGAATCTCGCTGAGGAGATTATCCAGGCTAATCTCCATCTTCTTCCTATGCATCCTTGCATAGATGTTGCTCCATCCTGGAGGAAGTTTTGCCACGATCCCTCCAACGACGAACTTGTCGACGAGGGGCATGCTATCGTCCTCCAGTTTCTGGCGCAGCTTCAGGAACTCTTTCACTTGGGACAGCATGGTCTTCTCGTCTTCAAAGACCCATTTGTGGTATTTTTCAACCATGAACATCTTCGACCGGGCCTCGTCGTCGTCATACAGCTTCCCCACGGACTCCCAGATCTCTTTGGCAGAAGTCCTCTTTGTGTAGGACTCGGCCAGAGAGTCTTCCATGGAATTCAGGATCAGCAGCCTGCATATGCTGTTATCCTTTTTCCACTTCGTCTGCTTGCTCGTAGCAGCGGCCAGAACAGCAGCAGATCCTGTTGCTGGAACGATTGGTTCTTCCTCATCCAACACGTGATCAACATCCACGAGTTGAAGGTTCAGAGTCACCTTTCGCTTCCAGATCTGGAAGTGTTCGCCGTCGAATTTCTCCAACTTGTTAAAGCCGGTATCGACAAGCGAAGCACGAGTGTTTTCCATCGAATCGTATAGCTTTGAGATTGTTAGTCTATTTGCAACCAATCGATGGAAAAACTCAGTTGCAATCCCTAAGAAGAGATGCAAAGAATGCAGTTGCAATCCCTAAAAAAGAGATGCAAATAATGCAGTTGCAATCCCTAAAAAAGAGATGCAAATAATGCTGATTGCGTAGCCTAAACGATTAAAAAATCGAATCGCGTTTGCAATAGCGGTTTCTCGAAGGCAACAAGAGATGATCAACAACAGTTGAGTCTCAGATTCTCGAAGGCAACAGAAAGAGGAAGGAAGAAGAAGAGCGGATCTCGCTGGGGTGTTGAACACCGGCGCTCAAAGCTATACCCGCAGTACGGATAAGCTCCCAGGAACCAGCAAGTTCAGGAGAACTTCTGGAACGCTCGTAAGTCAATATTTGAGACTTGAACGGGCTTCCTGGACTTAACAGACTCCCTCAACTCTCTTCTTGGTGCCTCTTTCAAAGGAGGCCAAGGGGCTCTATTTATAGAGTGGAGTTGAGACTTCACCTCTTCTCCTATCCGATGTGGGACTAAAATACCAATACTCAAAAATAGAGTTTGATATTTTAGATCATCCCACAATCAGCATAGAAGTGTGCCAGTCCACGCCTACCCCCCGAACCCTCCCGTGCATGCACGAGACATCTTGGAGTCCGCGTCCGAGTCCGAGTCCGCACAACAAAAATTAACTTGCATCCTTGTTGGATTTAATCCTTTTTCCTTCTAGGAAAATACTTCCACATGGCACAAACTTGTGCCCCACTACACCTCATGTGCACACCTCAACACAAGCAATGCATTATATTGAGATACTCACCATTTGGTGTAGCTGATGTGGGACTATCTTTTCTAGTCCAAAGGCAAAAACACCAACAATCCCCCACATATCTCAATATATGGGTTGAGCGTTCCCCACAGTGATTGTCCATCATGCATTAGGAGAGATGTCGCTACGACTTGAATCTTCCCGCATAGGTTAAATAACAGCATGATACAAGAATGGACTAAGCCTTGAATTCTGCACCATAACTGCAATTCTTCCTACTCACATAGTGACATCAACTGTGCTTCTGGCTGCACATTGAAGGCCTTGTGCCAGCCTGGTTTCAGTGTATAATTTTTGGGCGTCTACAAGTTTACCATCAAGAGACGGCCTGATATCTCTGTCCATACACTATAGGTGAGTTCTATATAAAGAGTCATTGGCATGAAGCATTGCGCTTCTTTGCGGTGCTACGCCGCTATGACATGGCTGACAAAGCCGAGGCATTACCCCTACCTGGGAACCTCATCGTAGTGTCATACTACTGTAGCATGAGGTTCCAAGCCTCTTTGTAGTGCCAAACTACCCAGCATGAAGCCTTGCGCTCCCTTGTGGTGTTACGCCACTATGACATGGCTTGCAAAGCCGAGGCTTTACCCCTACCTGGGTACCTCATCGTGGTGTCATGCCACTGTAACATGAGGACACCGGCCTCTTTGTAGTGCTGTCTACATCTCTTTATTACGATTATGCAACATTAGGCTACCTGCCTATATGCGGTGCTACGCCGCCTGTAACTTGGCTAACAAAGCCGAGGCATTACCCCTACCTGGGAACCTCATGGTGGAGTCACCCCACTGTAGCATGGAGTTGTAACACTCCTTTGTGGTTGTTGCGCCACCATGCTTCCTGCAAAGCATAACAGACCTTCACTCAGTCTGAGAACTCATTAAGGCATTATGCCATCCTTCCCACAGGATCAATTTTCCGTAGAAAATTCATAGTAGACAACAGTGGTTCTGGGTCCGAAACCCTTACATGTTCCGCAGAACAAGTGCCCACTGTTAACTAATATTTTTCCAGTCAATAGTCCTCCCTTGAATCAAAAAATTAGATATCTGGTAGATTTCTCTTTGAACCAATAACATAAAATTTATTGATAGGATTATAATGACACAATATTAGAATGCCTTCAAGCCCATCTTCCTTGCTGTGTCCTCGACCAGCTGACGCTTGAGACCCTTCGTGAACGGATCCGCCAGGTTTTCCTGACTCCGAACATCGATCACTGCAATGACGCCCCTTTTTATGAGATCGTTCACTGCTCTGTGCTTCAACCGCACAGTCCTCTTCTTCCCGTTGAAGAGTTCATTTGATGCCACTGCTGCTGCCGCCTGGTTGTCACAGTATATCGGAATCGCCGGTATCTGAGCCCCAACCATTGGAAGGTCATACATGAGCTCCCGAAGCCACTCTGCTTCATCTGCTGCAGCGTCCAATGCAAAGAATTCAGATTCCATGGAGGAGCGAGATAACATAGTCTGCTTCTTCGACTTCCACGATATAGCAGCTCCACCCATGGCGAACACATATCCACCTGTGGAATATTCGCTCTCCACCTCTGAACACCAGCTAGCATCACTGAAGCCTTCCACTACTGACGGATCTCCGCTGTAGTATAGTGCATATGTCTGAGTCTTCTTGAGATATCTCATAACACGCTTCACAGCTTTCCAATGCTTTACGCCTGGATTGCTCGTAAATCGACTCAACATTCCCACTGCAAAGGCTATGTCAGGCCTTGTGGCAGTAGTAGCGTACATCAAACTTCCGATGATGCTAGCGTACTCCAACTGCCTGACGCTCTCCTTCGAATTTGGCTCCAGTTTCAGATCACTCCTGTACGGTGTATCAATAATAGGAAGATCTTGATACCCGTAGCGAGAGAGCATCTTCTCAATGTAATGAGACTGTGACAGCGCTATTCCAGTGCCTGTCCGGATGATCTTGAGCCCCAAGATTACGTCGGCATCCCCCAAGTCCTTCATACTGAACTTGGTCGAGAGGAATTTCTTTGTCTCTGTGACGCAGCTTAAATCCGTACCTAGGATTAGCATGTCGTCCACGTATAGACAAACGATTACTCCTCTTCTGTCAGCAAACTTCGTATAGACACACTTGTCTGTTTCACTGACCCTGTAGCCATTTGACCTTATCACCTTGTCAAACTTCTCATGCCACATTTTGGGAGCTTGCTTCAAACCATACAGAGACTTCATCAACTTGCAGACTTTGTCTTCCAGACCTCTGACGACAAAACCTTCTGGTTGTTGCATGTAGATCTCTTCGGTCAGCTCGCCATTAAGGAATGCCGTTTTCACATCCATCTGATGTATCACCAGCTTGTGTATTGCTGCTAAAGCAATTAACAATCTGATAGTTGTCATCCGAGCTACTGGAGCATAAGTGTCAAAGTAGTCGATCCCCTGCTTCTGAGCAAACCCCTTGGCCACTAGCCTGGCCTTGAACTTGTCAATGGTTCCATCTGCTTTCATCTTCTTCTTGAAGATCCATTTGCATCCGATGGGTCTTGCTCCTTCTGGTAGGTCGACCAATACCCATGTGTTATTGGAGGTGATTGAGTCAATCTCGTTGTCAATCGCCTCCTTCCAGAAAATAGCATCTCTGGTCTTCATTGCCTCATCATAGGTAAGCGGATCTGCTTCCACATGATAGGTGACGAAGTCATCTCCGAAGTCTTTCGGCCTCCTCGCTCGCTTAGTTGACGGCCCAGCGAGTTCTGGTTCAGCTGGTGTCTCCTCGACAACAGCTCCATCTTGGACTACTGGTTCGATAAAGACCTCTGTCTGCTTCGCACCCTCATTATTCTCCGGAATGTCCGCGAGAACAATGTTCTTGTGCCTTGCAAACTTTTCTTCAAAATATTCAGCATCGCGAGATTCGATGATATGATTTGACTCGATATCAAGGAATCTCCGAGCATCACTCTTCTCGGCATACCCCAGGAAGATCGCCTTAGTAGTCCTTGTCCCCAGCTTCTGAATCTTTAGATCCGGGAGCTTCACATAAGCCAGGCACCCCCACACTCGAATGACATTCAGGTTGGGTCTGACTTTGAACCAGAGTTCATGAGGAGTTATGTCGGAAGTTGCATACGGCACTCTGTTCAGAATGAAAGTGGCCGTTAATGCAGCTTCTCCCCAATAGCACTTTGGGAGACCCGCAGTCAACAGCATAGAATTCATCATCTCTGTCAACGTTCTGTTCTTCCTTTCTGCTACTCCGTTGGATTGTGGAGAATACGGAGCCGTCGTCTCGTTGATGATTCCATGTTCTTTGCAGAATGATGAGAATTCATGAGACCTATATTCCCCACCTCGATCACTCCTCAGCCTCTTGAGTTGTTGTCCAGTTTGCCGTTCAGCCTCGGCCCTGAACTCCTTGAACTTCTCGAATGCTTCGTCTTTAGATTTGAGTAAATAGACGAAGGCATACTTGGAGAAGTCATCGATGAAAGTAATGAAATACTTCATCCCGGCCTTTGTAGAGAATTGTTTGAAGTCACAGATATCTGAGTGAACCAACTCCAGAAGATCTGTGCTTCGATGGACCCTGTGGAAGGGTTTCCTAGTGATCTTCGTCTGAGCACATATCTCACATTTCTCTACCTTACCCCCACACTTGGAGATAAGTCCTAGACTAGACATTTTGTTTATTCGCTTACAATGAACATGTCCTAGTCTATTATGCCACAACTCAAGAGAGTAATTCAAACTAGTGATAGCATTGACATTATTATGCTGGGTTACAACAAGCTGAATTTTGTACATTCCTTCAGTCTGAAAAGCTTTCCCGAAGAAAGTACCCTTCTTGGACATCACCATTTGGCCAGCATTGATGTCCATCCTCAAGCCTGCGTTGCAGAGCAGGCTCCCAGAGATCAGGTTCTTTGCGATTGCAGGAACATGCTTCACACCTTGAAGCGTCAGAATGTTCCCCGATGTAAGCTTCAGCTCCACCGTCCCGATCCCCAGTACTTCAGCTTGTGCCTGGTTCGCCATCATGACTTTCTCGGAAGTAGGCTCATAGGAGACGAACCAGTCCTTTTCTGAACAGACATGACATGTCGCGCCAGTGTCTATCCACCAGTCCAAGTCTGCCCCCACAGTTGCAACCTGTGCTATCATGGCAACCTGATTAGTAACCAAAGAAACCTTGTTAGGCTCACCTTGCTCTTTGGGCTTGGACTTGCATTCACTTTTATAGTGACCCTTCTTGCCACAGTTGAAGCAAGTCACATGGGACTTGGACTTCTGTTGCTTGAATCCTGGACCCTTCACTTTCAGATTCGAGAAGTCCTTCTTCTTGTGGTGAGAAGCCGCTTGCTTCCCTTTGTTCTCTCTGGTGGCTTGAACCAGATTCGCCGTTGCTAGTTGCTTGGACAGGGTGTCCAACTTCTGTTGAGAGCGCATCTCGTCCTCAACATGAATCTCGCTGAGGAGATTATCCAGGCTAATCTCCATCTTCTTCCTATGCATCCTTGCATAGATGTTGCTCCATCCTGGAGGAAGTTTTGCCACGATCCCTCCAACGACGAACTTGTCGACGAGGGGCATGCTATCGTCCTCCAGTTTCTGGCGCAGCTTCAGGAACTCTTTCACTTGGGACAGCATGGTCTTCTCGTCTTCAAAGACCCATTTGTGGTATTTTTCAACCATGAACATCTTCGACCGGGCCTCGTCGTCGTCATACAGCTTCCCCACGGACTCCCAGATCTCTTTGGCAGAAGTCCTCTTTGTGTAGGACTCGGCCAGAGAGTCTTCCATGGAATTCAGGATCAGCAGCCTGCATATGCTGTTATCCTTTTTCCACTTCGTCTGCTTGCTCGTAGCAGCGGCCAGAACAGCAGCAGATCCTGTTGCTGGAACGATTGGTTCTTCCTCATCCAACACGTGATCAACATCCACGAGTTGAAGGTTCAGAGTCACCTTTCGCTTCCAGATCTGGAAGTGTTCGCCGTCGAATTTTTCCAACTTGTTAAAGCCGGTATCGACAAGCGAAGCACGAGTGTTTTCCATCGAATCGTATAGCTTTGAGATTGTTAGTCTATTTGCAACCAATCGATGGAAAAACTCAGTTGCAATCCCTAAGAAGAGATGCAAAGAATGCAGTTGCAATCCCTAAAAAAGAGATGCAAATAATGCAGTTGCAATCCCTAAAAAAGAGATGCAAATAATGCTGATTGCGTAGCCTAAACGATTAAAAAATCGAATCGCGTTTGCAATAGCGGTTTCTCGAAGGCAACAAGAGATGATCAACAACAGTTGAGTCTCAGATTCTCGAAGGCAACAGAAAGAGGAAGGAAGAAGAAGAGCGGATCTCGCTGGGGTGTTGAACACCGGCGCTCAAAGCTATACCCGCAGTACGGATAAGCTCCCAGGAACCAGCAAGTTCAGGAGAACTTCTGGAACGCTCGTAAGTCAATATTTGAGACTTGAACGGGCTTCCTGGACTTAACAGACTCCCTCAACTCTCTTCTTGGTGCCTCTTTCAAAGGAGGCCAAGGGGCTCTATTTATAGAGTGGAGTTGAGACTTCACCTCTTCTCCTATCCGATGTGGGACTAAAATACCAATACTCAAAAATAGAGTTTGATATTTTAGATCATCCCACAATCAGCATAGAAGTGTGCCAGTCCACGCCTACCCCCCGAACCCTCCCGTGCATGCACGAGACATCTTGGAGTCCGCGTCCGAGTCCGAGTCCGCACAACAAAAATTAACTTGCATCCTTGTTGGATTTAATCCTTTTTCCTTCTAGGAAAATACTTCCACATGGCACAAACTTGTGCCCCACTACACCTCATGTGCACACCTCAACACAAGCAATGCATTATATTGAGATACTCACCATTTGGTGTAGCTGATGTGGGACTATCTTTTCTAGTCCAAAGGCAAAAACACCAACACACGATACTATGTTGGACATGTTTCACATAACCTATCTACTAATGGACAATTGAAGCATAGTATATATATATATATATATATATATATATATATATATATATATATATATGGTACACTTTACGAATGGGAAAGAACATACTTGACGAGTTATGACTTGAATATTTCTTGGGATGGGTTTGGTATGATTCCACCAGGAAAGGCGAGAAAAGCCAAAAAATTTGACTCAGAAACCTCATGTGAAGATTCATTCAAACTGGACTAAATTCACAGCATCAGGGGTGCGACAATAAACAACTTGCTGTGAAAGAGCATGACCAGCAAGATAATTAGTTTCAACAACATTGTTTTTAGAGATGATTTTTAGCTATTCTTGTCAAGAAATCCTCTTGTCAATTTACATTATTCCAACTATATATTAAACAAACAAAAAAATATATATTTATCTTTCTATTAAAAAAGGTTCATCGATATCAATATCAAACACATACTCTTTGACTATGCATAGACCTGAAACCTTGAGACACTAAATTTGTATCTTGTGTTGTCTAGCAAAGAAACAAGAAATCATGAAACTAATTGGTAAAAGCATTTTGATTATAGACCTATAATATATGATATAGCTAGACTCGAAGATGCAATGTTTCACTAGAAATAAACTGATGAAACAAACTCGAAAATTCTCCAAGCATGGTCAAGCTTCATTTAGATCCTCGTTTCTTGTGTAGAGACAAATCAGTTCCCACTATTTAGGTGGTCAACTACTAGATCTATTGGAACTTTGTTGGTTTAATAGTTTAACTTGAAATTAAAGTTAGAAAGAATAATCCATATCCATACAAAAGACCATGATACAGATACAAAGAAATTTTGAGAGAGTAGATTTATATCTTTTGTTGCTAAGTAAAACTAAAAGCTACTTTAAAGTTTTGCTTAGCAACATTAGGGCTCGTTTGGTTCGCGGAAAGAAAAGGAGGAAAGGAAAGGAAACTGATTTTTTGCTCTTTCCTTTTCTTTAGAAAATTGCAATTCCCAATCCATTTTCTTTCCGGTGTTGGAAAATGTAAAGAATTTGGGAGGGAATGTGAATACTAAGAGAGGAAAAGTGAATCCTTAGATTGGTGGGAGAACCATTTCCTCTCCTATTTTTCTTTCTCTTGGGGAATCAATGTGCTTTCCTACTCATTTTACTTCGGCATCCAAATCCTACTTCAAAGGAATGATTTTTCTTTTCCAAGGTCCTGATTCCGCGAACCAAACATGGCCTTAGGCATTCGTGTTGACGAAGAGCGAGGGAGAACACTAAATCTAGCTTGAACACTACCTAGAAAATAAATAGATTGTGCCTGAGACAACAAACTTCAAGCTTTGATCAAACTCCACTGACCACAGTCAAGTTCCAGTGAAGTAACATGTCCTCATGCCCGACTAATATAGGTTGGACAAACGTCAAGCCTGAGGTGGACGAATCCATCCACATTCGTGTTGACAAACAAAAACCCTATCCCATCCATCCCTCAACCCTTTGGGATGTCGGCCGGGTATAGTTGCGGTCCCACAATGACCTGAACGGTGAGCTAACCCTTACCCATCACGATCCAAGTGGGTAGGGTAGGACCAGAAGCAAGTAGTCCATTGTCCTAAAATGGGTGCATCCGTCTTTATTGTGCCACAATTGAGGAGAAGTGGGGGTTAATCACGACAGGGGCGAGGATTTGTACTACCGATCTCCATCAATGAATTATGAATGTATCTGTGATGAAATCTCGATGGATCCCAATTATTGGCCTAACTTTGCCTCAACTTGATTGGTAGAAGACCAGCTAACAATTGGACCACGACAAAAATGGCTCAAATTATTATGACCAAATAGATTCTGATTTTAACATAGCCACCCCCCATGGATTCCCTAAATCGACCAACAACTGTAAGTAGGGTTTGTTATCTTTATCCTAATTAAAGATTAGAAATAAATAAATAATAAGTCGATGATGTTAACTCGTACCAAAAGAAGCTCGGTGGAATTTGTTTTTCTTTTTGGCCAATGGTATGTGGGCAATGTGCGATGTAACTTTGAACATTTTGTTTTGTAACCACCGAGAGCAATATTTCTCAATCCGCGTATCCTAGCTAGCCACATCTTTATCTATTCACTGACATGTGAACCACAGTGGGAGTTGCAAGAAACTTATTACTAATGTAGAACCCAAAGGCCGCAAAAATTTTATTTTTCGTATATATTACTTAATATGAAATCTCTAATTTTAAATTTAGGCATCTCTATTTTCTAGAAACTGTCAACATCTTTAGAATGTCAGAAAAAGAAGAAGAATTGATTAGAGATTTTTTTAAAAAAATCAATATTTGTACATAATATTTAGAATGTTAAAAAATAATATTTTAAAATTGAATAATAACAAGGCTACACGGTAGAACAGTGACCTTGAATTGATATTTGAAGTGTATGTTCTGAAAGAAAAAACAGAGTTGACTTCATCCTAGTCGAGCCTGCGATGGGCTGGCTGTTGAAGAATTGGTCAGACATGGGAAACCATTATAACACTTCTTGTATTTATAAGTTGTATTTATAAAGTAGGTGTATTATATCACAGGCAAACTCCTTCACGTACTTGTAACGTTCTTCTGGAAACAATTCGTTGCAACTTGCAAGTTATTTCCGTGTAATGGACTGCAAGTAAATTAAAATACACGTACCATTTGAGTCTACGTGCAAATTAAAGAGTTGGCACATTATTATATTATTGGGTGCGCATTTCTGTGTTGTTTTTAGGTCTTTGTAGAAAATGTTTTAGAATTTAGTTGAGCACGAGTTTCCACAGACATTGGACAAAGTCTTTGTTACTAGGAAGAAAATATTTAGAATAGTGATGAGTATCGAGTCATCTCTAATAACAAACATACTATGTCACTGAATTAAATTAGAGAGGAAAAAAAAATTGTATCGTAACAAGGTAAGTCCGTTCCACTGAATAAATTTTCTTTGCAAAGGTTTCATTATTCTGGAACGGAGGTCGCTATTCTCTTATAAATATCTACATTGTATGTAGTTACAGAAAAGACAATCCTCTATTTTTTAACTTGCAAATTCGTGTTTTAAATGCTAAATAATAGCTACAATAATTATTTATTTATTATGAGACGAACACAATTGGCTAATTATCTAAGTGATTTAAAATTATTTTTATTCGATAATTAGATTGGTTACATAAGTTGTTCATGGGTGGTTCACGGAGCAAAGCTGCTATTTATGATATATCTCCAATAAAGAGAGTAATGCATTCGTGTCTATTTCGTAAATGTTATGTTACTAACGAAAGGATACATCATTTCAAACTACCAGTGAATTTCTCTTCCTTATTTTATTAAGAAGTATGAAATAGAAATACAACTAAAATTCCATCATGTAATAAAGAAAAGGTATAATGGTTAAGTTTCACCAATGATATGAACCAAAGGGAGGCTTGTGCAATACAGACACTGGAATTCTATATTTTATGGAATTAATTTTTTTAGAATTATATTCTGTAAAAAATTATATTTCATGCTTTTAAAAAAATATATAAAAAAAGATAAAAAATGAACAAAAAAATATGAAAAAAAGGAAAGACAACAGAAATGAAAGAAGCCAAAAAAGCAAAAAAAAAATCTTAAAAAAATGGAAAACAAAAAAAAAAAAAATTAAAAACGAAAATATTAATAAATTTAATAACAAAACAAAAAAATCTTTAAAAAAATTGAAAAAGGGGGAAAACAAAAAAAATTAAAAAATAAAAATGATTAAAAACAAAAAAACAAGAATTTTTTTCCTAAAAGCAAAAGAAAAAACAGCAACAAAAATTAACCCCGATAAAAAAAACCCACCTATTACTAACATCGAAACTTTATGAATAAATTATGGAATATTTCAGTATATGTTCCCATTCTAAATGTTGATACTATCATATATTTCCGTTATTTATTTTTTTTAACTACCAAATTAATTTTTCTATCATAAACTAGTAAAATAGAAAAGTATACGAAACTCCTACTAATTGACAATTGCCTAAAACCTATGTTGTTATAAACAAGACAATTAAAGCGACCCAATAATTATCTTATAGCGACAACGACCCGGTTCCAATCCCAGAATCGGACGGTGGAGAATGGTCCCTAGGGGACCAGCCGCGAAAACACGGAGCCGCCCCCCACCCTACCCCCTTCCGAAACCACAGTTAACCCCCCAAAAACCTTGGAACTTCACACCGGTAACCTTACCCCCGTTAACACTACCTTAACCCTAACCCTAGGTTAGCCTAACCCAACCCAACCCAGACTCCTCTTTATATCTCACCCCCGTCTCCCCCTACTCTCCGCTTCCTGTCTCCTTTTCCTATTTTCTTCTCCATCAAGAAATCAAGCAACACAACAATCGACAAAAGTAGTAAAAAAGAATTCTGACCTTTGGTTGATGCTCGGAGATATTGTTCAGTGAGTGAGAATGAGCTGCAATGGTTGCCGAGTGCTCCGCAAGGGCTGCAGCGAGAGCTGCGTCCTCCGCCCCTGCCTCCAGTGGATCGACGGGGCCGACGCCCAGGGCCACGCCACCGTCTTCGTCGCCAAGTTCTTCGGCCGCGCCGGCCTCATGTCCTTCATCTCCGCCGTCCCCGAACCCCAGCGCCCATGTAAATAACCAGTCATTCATCATCGTCAGACCTAACCCTAAAATTTCCATATTCTCACAGAAATTTCTAACTTAGGACTTACGTTTCTTCCTGCAGCACTCTTCCAGTCGTTGCTATTTGAGGCGTGCGGCCGGACGATCAACCCGGTCAACGGAGCGGTGGGGCTGCTCTGGACCGGGAACTGGCACCTGTGCCAGTCGGCGGTGGAGACGGTGCTGAGAGGGGGGACGCTGCGGCCGCTTCCGGACCTTGACTCCGTCGAACTCCGCGGCGGCGGCATCGGCATCGGCGGAGCGATGGAGAAGAGGAAAGGGTTCGGATCGGCGGCGCCAGACGCGGCGGACTGCGATCTCGACCTGTGCCTGACGCCGAGAGTGGGGGAGAGGAAGCGGCGGCCGACGACTCCGTCGATGAACTCGGAGGGGTCGGTGACGAATACTGCTGCTGCTGCTGAGAGCGGAGGGGTGGATGGGACGCCTAGGCTGCTCAATTTGTTTGTTTAGATGCGGGTGCCTTTTTGCAAATTTTCTCTAGATCTTGGGATTTCTCGGGAGTTTTTTTATTTTATTTTTGGTGGTGATTTTCGACATGGGATTCCTTGTTTGAGGAAGATGACATTGTCGGTTATTACTGGTTCCTTTCTAATTTTTACAAATATATGAGGAGCTAAGTGTATTATTATGGAGATTATGAATAAAATTTTCCCCTTCTCTCACGGTTGGTTGGGTTTAGTATGCAAATACGTATTTGTTTGAGGGGCAGACTGTCATCTCCCACCACTCTTTGGCACCGCGCCGCGTTTCAGTGACGCAGCATTGCACCAGCTCTCTTTTATCTTTCTGAATTATAATTAGAGTGGGGCCCATGCTCCAAGACCCAGCGATTCCAGTCACCGACTCACCGCACGAAACGTGATCGCAAGCGAGCGTATCCAACAAACGCGAAAGTTTTACTGTTTTAGCTTGTGTTTGGTAAGCAGGAAGGATAGAGAAATAGAAACAAAATATATATATATTTTTTATAAAGGAAAGATTATTTCTTTTATTTGTGTTTGGTAGAATGAAAAAAAAAAAAAAAAGTGATATATTTTTTTTTGTTTTGTATGGCATAAAAAGTGGAAGAAGAAAAAATAAAAATAAAATATAAACGTTACTAATTATATTCTCAACTAACAATATTTATTTATCATTTGATTTTAGTGAATTACTTTAAAATAATATAACTTTTATAGGATATAATTATAAATTAAGATATGTATGTATTTTCTCGTCCACTTTTGCTCCCCCTTAATAATGCACGTAAATAATAATTATCACTACTTAAAAAAATTGTTCAATTTTTTGTTTGTTGAAAATAACAAACAACAGTTTCCTCTAATTTTATTTTTTCACGTATTACTTGACTATCGATGTTAAATTTAATCGTCATAATAAAAATTAATAAACAACTTTAATTTATAAAAGTAGATCTGAATATTTTTGAAACATACAACTTTTACCTACATCTAGCTCTTCTTATTATGTAGTAGTATAAATTTTTATTTTATTTTATTTTTTATTTGAACCCTCTTACTAGGAAGCATCGCTCATCCTTCTGCGGTAATTAATTATTTATGTCACACTTGTGTGCTGTCTCAACAACTTACAAACTACAGACAACATACAAGTAAACAACATCCTCGCTGAGCATAACCAAGTGAAGTAGAAGGCCAAAGGAGGATATACACAATAGAAAAACAAAAATGCTATTTGACTCTCAAAATATTTGAATAATATTATCTTTATTATGTGACATATGACATGGTTGTTGACATGATAGCTGACATAACAAAATTTAACATTAAAATTAAAAATTATATTAATTTAACATGATAATTAACATTAACCTTAACATTAAAATGAACCTTAACATTGAAATTAACATTAATATTAAAATTAAAATTAACTTAACATTAAAATTAACATTAAAATTAACATTAATATTAATATTAATATTAATATTAACATTAACATTGACATTAATATTAATATTAATATTAACATTAATATTAAAAAAATAGATAATTAATGTTTTGGGTTAAAATTTGTCATATCAGCTGTTATGTCAGTTGCCATGTCAGATACCACATAATGGGAGATAAAATTATCCAAATATTTTGGGAGCCAAATAGCATAATTGCATAGGAAAGCATGAGCCAAACTCATCGCATCTTGTTCTCTTGTTTGCCACTCTTTATTTAATTATTTTTACTTGAATTACACACTCGTTAATATACGTTTTCTTTTTTCGTTGAGAAGAATGTTTGTTTCCTAAGTAGAGGCCAAAAGGCTAGCTAGTAGCTACCACGTGCATGTAGAGTTTGATAGTGCATGGCCTCCTTTGCAATGTGTTCGAGTGGCATTGGTCCAAACCATATGAAGATGATCATACACTACTCGATCCAAACAAAAAAACAAAAAAAAAATACTACGTGGCTTTCAAAATATTTGGATGGTGCTATTTTTTATTATATAACATATGATATGACTGTTGACATAGTAAAATTTAACATTAAAATTAATATTAAATTAACATGATAATTAATATTAAGATTAACTTTAACATTAAAATTAATATTAAAATTAAAATTAAAATTAAAACTAACATTAAAATTAATATTAACATTAAAATTAATTAATATTAACATTAATATTAATATTAATATTAATATTAATATTAACATTAACAAATTTGGATAATTAATTTTTGGGTTAAAATTTGTCATGTCAGCTATCATGTCAGCTGTCATGTCAGACGTCACCTAATGGGAGATGGCATCACCTAAATATTTTGGGAGCCAAATAGCATAATTTTTCGATCAAAGATGGACATGTATGTTCCGTTTCTAGTTTTCTAAGTGCTTGAGGATCGTGCTTCAAACTTATCCAACGAAATCAATTCCTTAGTCTTTTTTTTTTTTTTTTCTTTTTTTCGATTGATATTCTTTCAAGTTCAATCGCCAGCTAGCCTTCACATAAGCTTTGGCTTTTGCGCTCTATCTCTATCAACATGGATGCTCTATGATTTTAGATGAATTATAGCTTGACTGTGTGACTTCAGCTCGTAGCACAGTATAACTGGACACACCTCGTGATCGCTATGTTCTAATAAATCGATTACACAAAGAGAAAGTAGTACTATCTTATAAGACGTGGATCGCGCTATGCTTATAGATTTACATTCCGAATCAAATGGTCTACAATAAAGGTGATGGAATTATTTCTTTGGTCTCCCTGACCGTAACCCATTGGGAACGGTGGAGCACCCTCGTGCAGTAGTGCGGATTCGAACGCTCTTGGAGGCATGCTCCAAGCACCAGTATGAAGTGGACACCCTAAAAATATATATATATCTTTGTCAAATGTAGAAAAATCGGCCACTTATGATTTCTTTATATGCGTTAGTTTCAACACTTAAAAAGTTCATGCAACTAAGATCAAACTTACTCGAGTAAATGGTATTATTCATGTATACAAATATGGATCAATATTTTTTGGAAAAACAGAAGCTTTGGTTGAATTTGTGTCATTAAGAAAGCACATAAGAAGATGCCATAAATATTTTCGCAAAAAATTAGAAACTCATATTGGTCACCCACATGTCATAACATTGGTCCAATAATGGAGTGAGGGTAGACTTGGATAAAGAAAACAAGTTGACAACCTCTATTATTCCCTGATCAGCTTGTGAACATCCAAAACTTAGGATTGCCACTGGCAGTGCTTATTATTTATCTATTTCTTTATTTGTTTATTATATTCTTTATTAAGTAAAGAAAATGTTATATAGGCGGTGGATTGTATTTTTTTCTTTGTCAAGCATATTTTAAAGAAACTGAGACGTGTAAAAAAAATTAACAAAAAAAGTGGGGGAGAAATTAATTTGGGTGCTGGCGTTGGCGTGGGAAAGAAAGAGAGAGGCAGAGTTAGAGCTGCAAATGAGCCAAGTCGAGTCAAGCTTTTGTAAGTTTGAACATGGCTTGGCTAAATTAATCGAGCTCAAGCTCGAGCTCGAACTTGATAAAAAATTTATTGATCCATATTTGTGAAGACTCTAATCTCGTCTGTGAAGACTCTAATCTCTATCTATCTATCCTCTCTTCTTCTACTGTTTGTGAAGACTCTAATATCGTCAAAATTAATGTAGCAAATATGTTCATTCTGCTTTTCAAAAAAAAAACTTATCTAGTTTTATTGCCTCACGAATATGTAGATATTAAAATTTGTGTCTATAAATTAACGGATGTTAGGATTTTAAAAAAAACTTATCTACCCTCAACTATTCCGCTTTTTCAATCTGATATCCTAAACTTTTTTTTTGTAACAAGTTGATACCCAAAAAAAATTTGGGACGAAAATACCCCTGCTCAAACATTAAAATTATCTCCCCTCCCCCCAACCCCCCCTTCCCCACTCCGGCTACCCCCTCCCTCCCTCCCGCTCCGCCTCCCCTCCGGCCACCCCCCTCTCCCGCGTTCGGTAGGGGGTGAGCATTCGGTTTATTCGGTTTAAACCGAACCGAATTAGCCAAAACCGAATAAACCGAAATTCTAAAAATGCAAAACCGAAACCGAACCGAATTAGCTAAAACCGAAACCGAACCGAACCGAATAATAAATTCGGTTTATTCGGTTTGTTCGGTTCGAATTAATGGGTCGGACCCAATGTTGGAATCGTAGTTAAATTATACTAAAAATTATAATTTTGATACACATATTTGTTGAATTTTAAAATTATGCACAAAGTTGGGCTAGTTGTTAAATTATCAATGTTAGAATTGAAAACACATACATAGAATTATTATTTTCAAAATATACATTTTTTTAAATAGAGAATATTTACATATTTGTATAATTCTTATTCGGTTTTCGGTTTGGACCGAAACCGAAACCGAATCAGAAATTATTGTATTTTGAAAACCGAAACCGAACCGAATATTTTTGAAACCGAACCGAATCTCTTATTCGGTCCAAAACCGAATAATGCTCACCCCTAGCGTTCGGCCAACCCCCCTACCCCCACCGCCGTCGGCCGCTACGGCAGCAGCAGCTGCCGTAGCATCAGCAGCCGCAGTCGTCGCCGCCGCGGCGGTGGCGTCGGAAGTGGGAGGGGGGGGTTGGCCGGACGTGGGAGAGGAGAGTAGCCGGAGGGGAGGCGGAGCGGAAGGGAGGGGATGATCGGAGTGGGGGAGAGGGGGGAGGGGAGAAGGAAAGAGGGAAGAGATAAGGACATTTTGGGGTTTTTTAAAAAATTAGGTATCAAGTTGAAAAAAAATAGTTGAGGTATCAACTTGTTATAAAAAAAGTTTAGGGTATCAAGTTAAAAAAGTGGAATAGTTGAAGGTAGGAAAGTGCAATTAAGCCTAAGATTAATAGAGTGTGGGTTAGGGTTAGGATTTGTTTAAGGTTTTGGCGGTGTCATTGTCTATTTGTTTAATGGTTCTATGACAGCATTTTGTTTTGTTTTCTCATGGGGATGACTCGGATTCCACAATTAATTGCTTCCTTTAGATGTAAGGAGGATTAGAGTTGTTGTCCTCCAAATGAATGTTCCAATCGAGATCGGCAGCTGATTCGGTGTCTCAATTCTGGACCCCTCTATGATATGCTCAACTTTTTATTAATTTTTATTGGTGGTGTCCGTATCCTTGTTAGCAATTCGGCAAACGAAAAAAATTCGGGACGACAAAAGTACGAGTATAAATCGACACAATATGAGTAAAATACGGTAAAAAAAAATAGGTCAAAAAATCGTCTAACGAAAAATATTCGGATTAGATTTAATTCGTGTTTAGTACGTTTCATATGAACAAATTCGACATATATATGGTCCACCTACCTCTACTCCTTCGTAACAAGGGTTCAGTGTGAAAATAAGATGAGCTCGGGGAACATTATATAAAGAAAAGAAAGTGAAAGTATAATGGAAAATCGAAAGATTTTCTTTGATTGTTGTAAGCAACATGTGCAAAGATTCTTAGGTTTCTTTTTGGGAAGATTTATGAAATGTCCAAAAACTAAAAAAGTTTTATGTAAAACCCACCGCTAAAAAAACTTTCATCGCGTGCCCAGAATTAGAGAAACTTATCCAAAGCGGGTTCCAAATGACCCTTTTGTCCTTCCTTTTAATTTATTGGAAACACCCACAAAACTGCTCTTAAAAAAACGTTTCAATACTCCATCTTCTTCCATACGCTGCTCACTTTCGAATCTAGGTTTTCTCCTCAAAAATCTTCAAAAACTCGTCGAAAAATTTCGGAAAGACCGGGACGAACGACAAAAGTGCTAAAACGGAGGTCCAAACATCATTTTTTTGCGAATCTAAAATTTCGGAAGGCCGTCTAACTGTGAAACTGTTACTTTCAGTCTCCTCGACGATACGCTCATTTTGCGACAAACGGGACCTCGTTTCGACCTCCCAGTCAAAAGTTATGGTCCTCCAAAGTTTCAGCTAACCATAAAATGCAGGAGAATGACATTCTCCGTCTTAATTTACACGGAGAATGACCATTCTCCGTCTTAATTAGGACGGAGAATGACATTCTCCGTCTTAATTTACACGGAGAATGGTCATTCCAGTGTTAAAACGCAGGAGAATGACCATTCTCCGTGTTAGAAACACGGAGAATGCCATTCTCCGTGTTAAATGAAACGGAGAATGTCATTCTCCGTGTTAAATAAAACGGAGAATGACGTTCTCCGTCCTAATTAAGACGGAGAATGGCCATTCTCCGTGCTAAATTAAACGGAGAATGGAATGACCATTCTCCGTCTTAATTAGGACGGAGAATGCCATTCTCCGTGTAATTTATCACGGAGAATGGTCATTCTAGTGTTAAAACGCAGGAGAATGACCATTCTCCGTGTTAGAAACACGGAGAATGCCATTCTCCGTGTTAATTAGGACGGAGAATGCCATTCTCCGTCGTAAATAAAACGAAGAATGCCATTCTCCGTCCTAATTAAGACGGAGAATGACATTCTCGGTCGTAATTAAGACGGAAACGGAGAATGTCATTCTCCGTGTTAATTAGGACGGAGAATGGCATTCTCCGTCCTAATTAAGACGGAGAATGCCATTCTCCGTCCTAATTAAGACGGAGAATGCCATTCTCCGTCCTAATTAAGACGGAAAATGGTCATTTCCAGTGTTAAAACGTGTAATTTAATTTTTTCAGGAATAAAGAGTTTCGTTCTTCTTTCAAAGCGATGATAATTCTTATGGAAAATAAGAAGAAAGATCTTCTCTCCACAATTGAAGATCTGAGTTCAAATGTCTCCACGATGAAGATGATGATGATGGTGATGATGATGACGAGCGATGATCTGAGTTCGACTGAAGAAAAACACACCGAACTACGAACGATCTTTGCGATCTCTGCTGAATATGAGAGCAATGGAATTCAGATTTCCCGTGAAGAAGAAGAAGACGAAAATCGCAATCCAGATCTGAGTTTTTTGAATTCAAATACATATAGATGACCAATTCGCGCGGAGGGGTAGTTTCGGTATTATAAAAATAGCAGTTTCTAGCGGGTGGTATCTAAAAGGGAATCTTGGAATATTTAACGTGAAAATACTTAATTCTGGATATTTCATAAAACTTATCCAGCGGGTGGGCATTTCATAAAAGTCCACCCCAAAATTGGGTTTCTCAGCAATTTCCAGTTTCTTTTTTTTTGTTACAGCTGTGAGATTTTTTCTTCTTTAATTTTGATAATTGTGCCAGTCTTAATATTTAATAGCAGCAAGAGTCAAGAAAGTGAAAACTGTTGGATTTCTCAGTCAGATTTTTTTGGCCGAATGTTTTAAAAATTCGTTCGGTACGTGTTTAAAACTTCACATGTTTAAAATTCGCGTACAAGTCCGAATTTTTCAAACGTACGTAAGTATTATACGTTTATGTAAGATACGGAAAAATTCATATATAATACGCATTTTATTCGGGTGATTGCTAACAAGGGTCCACATATCATAGAGGAGAGATATGATTGGGACACCAGATCAAAACAATAATTTGGTTCCAACAAATATACCTTATCGTCTATATATATACATACAACTTTTTGTATCTATAATTATCTATTTTTTTTTAAATACAAAAATATAGTTAGAATATCTATTTTGAGAACAATAAATCTGTTTCCAACTTAAGTTTTCAATAATTTAAAGACCAATGAAGATGATGTCCGATCAATTCCGACCGTTGAGCCACTTCATTTGTTTTTTTACTAGATAGGAAGCTAGTGCAATCGGTGTTCAAGTTTCCTACATATGATGTTTATTTAAAGCTGTGATAGTAATAAAATAATTAATAACATTTTCTAAATAACAAAATAGCATAATATATTTGGTTTACAAAAGAAAATAACAAAATAGTAGAATAGAGTAAGTAGAGAATTAAGCTGCTAGTCTCAATCTCAAAACACCTATATAAGGTTTGTATATATTGGATATAAATAAAGCATGTTGCTATGACATGTACATATAATTCTGAAATTCTTTTATTATATAACCATGTATTTGTACAAAAGATTTGTATATATTGGTATAATAAAATAATATGTTTTCTGCCTAAACCATATTCAATATAGGAGAACTATGTGTTAAATTAGACTAAATTATAAATAGTACAGAGAAACAGCATTAGGCTTGCATAAGATATTAAGAACAAGGAGATAAAGTATGTATATAACATTTCTCAAAGAAAAACTGGGAGAGGAAATTTTGAATATATTCTAGCAATGGGGAAAGAGCAAACCACATGGACATTGTAAACAAAAAAAAAAACAACAAAAAAGGCAAATTAGAAGAACAAAGAGAATATAAAATAAATAGAGACACATGCTTGTTTAAATCCAACTTTCTAAACCTTTTAATGGCTTTGATGAACCGTTTAAAACGTTGTGATTTTTTTTAGGATGGAAAAATATATATAATATTATTTACTTAAAATAGATTGCAAGATAAAATTCAGTGAATGTGTTAATATGACCAGTTAGTCGTCATATCTACTATTATAATGCTGCTTGGAAATGATTCAAAATGAGCCGTCTAAGTCGTATATACATCATCCACTAATTAATATAAAATTTTAAAAGTATTTAACTGCCGCATAGTTAAGAATTTTTTAAAAAAAATCCTAAAATATTTCTTAATTATATGAACATGTAACAAACCCTAAAGTATATTTAAACTAAGCACATGATTTTTCTAACTAAACATATATCTAAAAATTTAAAAATATATCGATAAAATAATATATTTAAAATATATTTAAAGTATTTTAATATAATTTAAATTTTCATCAACTTTTTCTACTATATTACAGATTTTTTATGATAAAAAAATATATAAAAATCGTTAGAAATTGCAACGCAGGAGAGTGGAAATATTGAAAATGAGAACGAAAAAATATATATATACTACCCAACCTGATTGGACCGTCCCACGTGTCGACTCAGTGCGACATCTCCTGAACCATCGGCGTGGGCCCACCCAATGGCAGAAGTTGTGGGACCCAGCGTCGTACATGTGTATGCGTGCCGAAGAAGAAAACTCGGCGATCAAGTCAGCGGTCACATCGGGAGCCGACAGTATCGCGAGGAGCGGGGATGGCGCTTCACGTGGGCGCACTCACAGACAACACTCCTCCTCTTCCTCCTCCTCCTCGCCGCAATCGTTGACTTTCGCTCTTCTGACAACTGACAAGCAAAGCACGCGAAATGTCGGCGTCACGTGACTGCTGCTCATACTCCTCTCTTTCCGCGTTTACCATTTGGGCTGCTACGATGATGCCGATACGTATGGCTGTTCAATGCCGTGTCTATAGCCGAATAATAAATATAACGAATAGCCTTTTCTGTTTTATTATTCTTACATCTAACTAGGACTGAAAATCGAACGAACGAGCTCGAACAAAAAGTGTTTAAATTTGATTTGACTTAACTATCGAACGAGTCTGATTCGAGCAAAGCTTAGACCGAGCCGAACACGAGCCGAATGCGAACAGTTTGAATTGTTTTACAGTCCTAGTAGTGAGTATTTATAGGACATGTTGTATAAACTATCACACTGTTTCTTTCAAGTTTTAAAGACTCTTTTTTATTGAATTACTTATCCTCTTTACATCATAAATTTACCATCATATAAAGAACAGAAAAATGAATAAAATGTCTAAGACAAAATGTATTTCTATCTATTAAAAAAGACATAACATATAGAAAAAGTTCTAATATGAGAAATCGAACCGAACTCGAGCCTGTTTGCGAACAAAATCGAGTCGAACAACCTATGGTCGAACTCTGTATCGATTAGTCCACGAACGAGCTTTAACCGAGCTTGGACCGAGCCGAACACGAGCCGAATGCGAACGGTTTGAATCGTTTTACAACCCTCCATCTAACTCTGTACATTTTGAAATTGGAATTAACCAACATAATTTTATTTTCTTTGCCAATTCTTCCTCTTAAAAACAAGAAAAGTTCCTTGTCACTACTTTATTGGAAACGGCAATTTTAGGGAGTAGACCCTAAAATTTTCAAATTCCTTGTGGTTTAGATGGCATGACCCCTCCAAAATAAAATTAAAGTTCAATTAATGGTCAAGAGGGAGGAAGGGGATTATATTATCCAAGGTTCACCATGCCAAGCTGTTCTTTTAGCCCAACAGTTACTTTGTCCCGTAATTTTCCTTTTATTTTATTTTTTTGTGTTTTAAAAAAATGATTTTAGTTTAAGCAATAAATATACTTGACATATTTAGTTGCTACTAATTTATAAAAAATAAAAATATGTTTGATAAACAACAAAAATGTAAATCTATTTATTTATTATCAGTAAATATAATATACCCTTGTATCCCAAATTTATATATTGTGCTTTCCCATTTTTTTGTTCATGAAAACGAGATGAAAACTTTTTTTGTTTTCGCTATTTTTAAAAACAAAAAACGTAATATACTTAACACGTTTTTTTGTGGGTGTAGAAAATAGAACTTTCTTGTTCTTTAAAATAAAAACAAAAAACAAAAAACAAAAAACAAAAAACAAAAAACAAAAATGATACCAGACCGGCCCTAAGTGGACAAGAAAAGAGTTTTTCACTACACAGCTTTTAACACTAATTTACTGACAAAAGAAATGTATTTTTATAAGAAAGCTAGGCGTACAAATACACGAAGTGCCACTTGCACGCTGTACCACCCAAAAGATTTTTAGGCTAGGACAATATACTCGACTCCTCGTAGACTAATAAACACAACCAAGTGACGCTAAACATTAAAAAAAAAAAAAAGACTTCCTTTAATACCCCTGTAATAAATAGGAAGATGACGAGCATTACATAATACTATACATGAGCTTCGCTTTGATCATTTAAGAGTACAAGTGTCCTGTATACAGACTGCGAGGGAAAAAGATCACCATGTATGGTAGGTAATATGCATACAAATACATGAATCAGCTAAACTACAAGTGACCAAACAGCGGTGAATTAGAAAACGGAGCTTCTCAACAGGGCCACCCCGGCAGGTTGGGTTGGGTTGTCCGAGCCGAAGTTTATTTTAGTTGTCCCTTGATTCTTGTTATGAACTGGTCCTGACGGGTCACCCACGACCCTAACCTCTTGCAGGTCACGTTGGACTTGGGCATGTCCTAAGCATAAGGGAATTACCCAAGTCCGAAGTCTTGACTGCGTCGGCTCTGCTTCTCAACAAACAAGACGTCAATGCTTTATTACCCACTGGCGCAAACTCCAGTTAGAGAACAGAAAAGAAAGGTTGCTGTGGTGTTAGTAGTCACATTGGTAGTAACGGAACATGCTCTACACTTTCATCCGGCTTGGTCTGTTGCATTTTAGTTGTAAGAAATGGCCTTGAAGGCTACACTGCTTTACCTGTTTTGGGTGGGTTTGTGACAACATCACAACGTAAGTAACGAAACTTCTGAAGCAGCTGCATATAGAAGAACAACAGGCAAAAAGTGATGGGACAACAGCTTACATGCATTGCTGCTACGCTGGATAAGAGATCTCTGGATTGATCCAACAAAGCTCGTTCTTGCGCAGCTACATTGGCAATTTCAGATGCCAAGGAACTCGTTCCTTCTACCTGTAACCACAGAAAGATTAATGCTACATGCTCGTTAAGTAGTAACATGGGCTTGAGTCGAATAAGAGAGAGCTATGACTTTTGGCCTGCCGAAAATTAACATGTAAGAACACATTTACGGGCTTAACCATATATTCTGATTGTGATTAGCTATATCACGATGAGCTTCTCTAGCAGTTTATTTGATGGAACAACAAAGCCTCTGAGTAAAAGAACGCATACAACAAATCTGGATCCCTTCTTCAGAAAAAGGTTGATCGGTAGTAATTTTTGTTGTGTTTCGTAGATGTGAGAGACTTGGGTATTTATAGAATATCTTACCAAAGGGTACAGTTGCAACTCTTCCAAAGAGTTACTTAACCAAATCTGAACCATTGAATCAAATCGTTCAAAAAGGATATGTATACCACGCGAGTATGTGCAGCGCTAGTATAGTGCATGCAAAGTGCGCCAGTGACAGTGCACCAACAAAACAGCACATTGCACCACACGTGCAGGCGATCACACACCTAGAAGCAACCCCACTTTATTTGAACTATCAAAGTGGAGTTTTACTTATATAGCCTCTGACTTTATTTTCCCTAATCAACGTGGGATTAAAGAATTAGGAGAGTTTGTCTTTGTACAATCAAACTAGAATAATCCTCAACAATCTCTCACTTTAATTGTACAATCAAACTTCCATTGTCAATCCTCCACTTTCACTGTATAATCACTAAAACTGCCAAACACAACATAAATAAATATTATAATATATATAAGAAAGTGTTTATAACTTAAACCTTCAATTAGTACAAATATATCAAAATTTTATTAAAGTTATTGGTAGCCTTAACTTTTAACCAAAATTACCCTTTACAATAAACCGGAGGTATCATACACATTACAATATCATGTCTTCAACAATTTCAAACAACGCTTTAGCACTTTTATGGCCATGTGCTAATTTTCTGGTTTTTCGTGAATGATCCAAAGAGTAAGGCTTTGATCTTTCATGAGGAGAGACACCACCCCTATATTCAAGTATGTGAAGTTAATTTACATACCCCTCCTACTTAGGCATTTATTCAACTTCACTAAGTGGAAACCTCACCCTCGTTACCGTAGTGGCCACACTAATTCTTTCACAATCATTTACCAAATGGAGCTTTATCTGTCAATCAATGTATCTCAATCATTTCTAAACAACTTAATTTTACCCATTAAATCTTGTACTAATTTGTTTATTAGTTTAAGGTTGGGTTACCATTGTTTGTAATATTAATATTTTTAAATATAGATTTGTTTTTAAAGTTAGATTGGTGTTTAAATTTGTTTTGAAAGATAGATTATTTGTTTTAAACATATATTTGTTTTTAAATATAGATTTGTTTTAAAGATTTTTTTTTCATGTCTCTCTGTAAGATTAAACTATCCCATATAGGAAGAGGAATATATATATATATATATATATATATATATATATATATATATAAAAATATATATATATATATATATATATATATATATATGAGGAGGAATATTGCACCAAGACTTATTGCACCATTTAATCTCAACCGTACAATCCATGAGATCCTGTGGTTATAAAGCATGATGACATCATGGTGACATGACAACAACTTTTGCGACATGTCACCATGATGTCATCATGCTTTATAACCATATGATCACATGGATTGTACGGTTGAGATTAGATGGTGCAATATCCCTCCTCTAATATATATATATATATATATATATATATATATATATATCCCTCCTCTAATATATATATAGCCCCCTCGTCCGTTGGATCGAGCCCCCCCCCCCCCCCCCTTCCGATGGTGAGGAGAGGGGAGGGGGGGCTTTGGATCCGTGTGTGTGTGTGTGTGTGTGTGTGTGTGTGTGTGTAGGTAATTAGCATCAAATGTTCGGATTTAAGCTCCGATTTTTAACATCTAGGAATAATAGTGGTTAAAGAACGACCTGAGGAACTACTCGATCCGATCCTGACCCGGTTCTGAAATGGGTCCGATCAGGCTAATTTTTTAAGCTCGATCAAGTATCGGACATGGACTTGGATACGAGTTGGCCCGACCTAACTCAGACCCAATACCCAACCTACTGAAACCACTACCAACCATCATTACCTACCCAGTATAAATACCCATTTTGTAGACCCCAATCACTTACCATTCTGAGCTTCGATACAGAGACAATGGCAGTCAGGATGTGGAAGTATATGTCATGGTCACGGTCCGGCAGTAGGGGACAATCTCTTCGTCAGTGGACACATCATCAAGAAGAATAAAGCAAAACATACAATGCAAGTTTATAGGAAAATGATGTATAGACTAATGCACATGTATAATTAGAGCTTTTTATCAACCAAACAAGTAGCAAGAACATGATGAAGATATGAGCTTGCGACGCTTGACCTGGCCCCATATGAACTAGCAGTCCACCTAAATGTACTTAGTGCGCTCATGGAAAACATAATTCTCGCTAGTGTAGATGGAGGCTTTATTGTCACACTGGAGAGAGTCCAAAGAAGTGATACACCTACCCAGTATAAATACCCATTTTGTAGACCCCAATCACTTACCATTCTGAGCTTCGATACAGAGACAATGGCAGTCAGGATGTGGAAGTATATGTCATGGTCACGGTCCCGGCAGTAGGGGACAATCTCTTCGTCAGTGGACACATCATCAAGAAGAATAAAGCAAAACATACAAAGAAAGTTTATAGGAAAATGATGTATAGACTAGTGCACATGTATAATTAGGGCTTTTTATCAACCAACCAAGTAGCAAAAACATGATGCAGATATGAGCTTGCGACGCTTGACCTAGCCCCAAATGAACTAGCAGTCCACCTAAATGTACTTAGTGCGCTCATGGAAAACATAATTCTCACTAGTGTATATGGAGGCTTTATTGTCACACTGGAGAGAGTCCAAAGAAGTGATACACCTAGATTCGTCAAAAAGGCATTTGAGCTAAGTTCATTTGAAAACAACATGTGAATTGAGCAGGTACTAGACCTTAGCAAAAGAGTGGACAACTACGATCTGTATCTTGGTACGCAAGTGGTGAGATTGTTGCCTAAGGTGAAGTAGCCAACTGACGAGGATCAATTGACCATGATGGCATCTGGAGAAGGGATCTAGGATTTGAGGTTTGGGGTTTGTTTTTGATGGGAGAAGAGGAGACAGCAACTGGGTCCTAGGGTTAAGGTTAGGTTAGGATGGAATCTAAGATCTGTTGTAGGATTAAGGTTTTGATCTGGAAGGAAAGGAGGGATAGTGTCTAAGTGGTTAATATATGTGTCAGCATATACTTGTCTCTCCATATGCCTTGTCTTCAGTCTAGTTGAGTGTTTTTTGCAGTTTCAGGGATGCGGTCAGAATAAGCCAGTATTTAAAAGAGGGAGAGGAAGAATAAATATCTGGCATGCATCCAAACTGAAAAGAATTAGGCCTGCAGAAAGTTACAAGGAAGAAGTAAGGGCATGCATAATACGTTTTATACACTATACACATCTTAAACTATGCTTATGGTGGAGAGTGATGGACAAATATTTGTCGTGCACACATGTCAAATAATTTCCATGCCAATAACCATAATCTAGTATGGTAAGATAAAAAAAAAAAAATTAGGGAGTCAAGAACCTATGATATGGATATAAATGTAAGTCCCAGTCTGCTCCAGAAAGATAAAATAATACAGTTTAGTTAAGATAAACAAATGGGGAACCTATAATCGGAGAATTTAATAGGATCATGGTAACACCAACCTTTGACAGTAGAGAACATATTGAAGAACTCATTGCCTGCATCACATCCACTGCTGAACCAACTGCATCTTTTACCTCTCTTAAGTCTGCCTGTTGCCCGTCGAATAATTGTTAAACTTTGTAGGTATAATGTTAAGATGGCATCTTTTCTATGAACATTGATATCAAGAAGCACAAACCTTTGCTCCACCAACAACTGGAAGTCGGAGAGTGCTAGCCTTTAATGCTTCAATAGCCCCAGATAATGAACTAGAATGGTCTCTGTCTATATGAGACCACTCTTCTAAATATGTCATCTGCATTAACCACACCAGAATAGTTTTAGAACACAAACATTTGACCATAAGAACTGTTACCAGCATGATAGTAAATACTGCAGAAACACCTATATTTCAAATGAAAATTTGAAAATATTCCGCCTTGGACACATCAAAATGCAAAGGGATTATGGAATATTCACAATCCTATTGCTTAAAAGCATGAATTGGTGGCGTACCACAACAAAGCCTTTATCCTAAAATGGATGAATTGATGTTGTAGGCGCAGATAAATTAAAATAGTTATCATCATCATCCAAGATCTCTCTCATTAGAATGGGGTTGACTATGAAGCATAACAAAGCTCCATGAAAGATTTGACGAATACGACCGGTTATCGACCTTACATCGAACCTCTGTGTTGGTACCAAATTCCTAGCAGGGATAAATATGAGCATGAGAGGGTCATGCCACAGAACCTAGGAAGACAGTTAGCATGTAGGTAGGTTTAGAAATGCAGTTTTAGCTCGTGCAAACAGCAAACTATAAAGAGTCTAGACGAAGAGGTAAGATGGTATAATTTCCTATTAGGAGTTGCCATTCTGCTGACGAGCAGAATCAGCGCTTGAGCTTACCTTCAAACACGTTCGCTAGTCTTTAAGAGGCATCTACCCTGGATAAACTATCATCCACTACCCCCACCTCAACGATCGGTGTAGCGCTTAGGCATTCTTAGACGAAAGAGTGTTCTTTCAGGTTAGTCGTTGTGTGTTGCATTCATCTCTATAACAAAGTAAACCAGAGAGTGAAGGAATGACATTCCCTTGAAACAACTAAAACCCTTTGGCAAAATTCACCCTTTCTGACGGCTAAAATGTGAGTCATATAGCAACAACCAAGATCCTATCCAACAAACGATTTCTTTTTATGTCAGGGAGGTGCACTTAGAAATTCTTACCAAGTTTTAAAAAAATTGGATTGAAGAGATGTCTACTTACACTAGTGCCCCAAATAGCCCAACATAGCAGTGTGCACACTAGGAGGCTACCAAATTGCTTGAGGTACATCAAAGGACAGACCCAAGTGGTGTTATAGTTGATGATGGAATGAGTAATAGCACTTAATCGGACATTATAATGGCCCTTGCCTGTTATGCCATTTTGAACTTCTCCAGATGAACTATTTTTACTAACATTAGGATACTTAGCGGCCACTATGAATTCTAGACTGTCGTATCATTTCAAACATATACCAATAACCGAGTTTACTACATTGTTATAGGGATTACTAGTGTTTATCTTTCAGTTGTTTATAAACATTGATCATTCTCTATTAGATGCTTGATAATTTCTTAGTACTAATGGGTTAACTTGTTTATTAGTTGTCAAATTGATTTGGAATCTGCTTATTATTACTTAGTATATACATTATGCAGTTGTCTAGTTGTAGGATACTATTGTGGTCACTTTGGGTCATGTAGTGTATTACTTTCGTTACAAAGGTTTAGAAATATTTTTGTTGGTGATTAACTCTTAATTTAAGATGTGAATCAACTTGCGAAAAAAATATCAATTTTTATTTACAATAATAATGAATCGTTTCATTTGATACAAGTCCGATAAATCTAGTCCATTATGACTTTAAGTCCCCATATGTTATTCTATGCTTACAAATCCCTCGAATTAATAAAAACATTAGTTATGATGACAGAAGAACCCTGGTATCTTTTTGAGATTAAGGGACAGTCACTTCCTCCCTGATCTCGAACACGAGAATTGCCCTTCCCATACCACAAGGTCTCAACCGTCGGGCTGCTCACCCTTAATCCACCCCCCGTTACGTTGACTAAGAAAATAAAAGAATATTCTGTTAACTCAAATGGCTAATGACTGTTTTCCATCACTTGATTACTAATAGCTCTTGAGAGTTGAGACTTTAACTTATGGCTTCTTCCACATAAATAACCATCACATACAAAAACAAGTTTCCAGGAGGTTCAATAACAACAAAAGGCTGTCTCCAGTAATATTTCCAACTCAATTGGTAAAACTAATCATTAATAATAACCACTACAAGCTGACATAAGGAAGCCACTAAATATAAGGAATAATGGAACATTACTATTAAAAGGCAAATATGATGCCAAGCATAGGGAAGAAGTGATATATCAAAATGAAAATTAGATTTGAGAAGGAAAAGAAGAAACAAACATATTAGAAGAAGAAATTTACTTGACCCTTAAGGATGGACGTTAGTTTTAAATTTTGCGTCAGTAGTTGCAGCTTGATTCTTTTAAGAGTGACCGAATCACGCAACTCAGAAACTGTTATCCATGCATTATATAGGTTTTTCTGAAACAGGGCAAAAGATTAGCATTAGTGTACTGACCTTAAAGGTCTGAAAGCAAGTCGTACCAAAGGTTGGAGAACCTTTTCAAGTAATTAATACATATTGTGTAACTAATAAACAATTGAAACTCGAAGTCCACATTTAAAATGTTCAAGAAGCAGAAGAAACTCCAAAATTCATAAACATGCCTACCTTGCTAAATGACCTTGATTTTTGCAAAAATTTAGTCATATACTGCAATGTGTAATAGTTGATGTGTTGTAATTAATGCTGAAGTTGCATAATCTATAGTTCAATGGAGGTAATAATGGTGCACAAGATTATAGCAACTTCCATGATAAGAACTAGAGAACACTTGCTTTGTAATTGTCAAACTATGGATACCAGGACACAAACAGAAGACAACTTTTATATTTGGTATCAGTAATTCCTAAGGCATGTATACTTTGTAACTTATATTGTTGAACATGTATAAGAATCATAAATAGTTCTTTGGCCACATATATAAACCTGTTATGGTTGAACCTTTTGCTTATGCTCGCAGACAGACATGCAAGTTTGGGCCTCCCTTCGACACCCTTCCTCCTTTATCTTTCTGCCTATAGTAGCTGTTACTATTGGTATCAGCCAAAATGAATTTATTTATTTCTTAGACATCATTCATCTCACTTAGATTTCACACTTTCATCAGAAGCAACAAATGCAGATTTTAGGGCAATCAGATTTTGGTGCAAGATAACTTTATTTAATACTTCAGAATTAATTTATTTATTTTTGTACTGTATTTGTGAGATATGTCAACAAGTTAGGGAAGAAGACTAATCTGGAAGCCTAGTTGTTAGATGAGACATCATTTGCAAACATAAGGATCCATCAGGATTGGTTAAGAGACTCAAATTATCAAGTCCCATTGACCAGGACCTTTAGGCCTGACAAGGAAGCATGAGAATCTATAATCTGTTTCCAACATGTTAAGTTCCTCAAGCATACCTCTGACACATGTTAGAACTAGACAGTTGAAATTCATGTCCAGGTCTTAGACAGACAAAAAAAGGACTCCAACACTTGTGAGGAGCATGCCTGAGACATTCCAACTTGAAAAACGTGTCCAGGTCTTAACCAAGACACTCTGAACTCTCGACACGACCTATTGACTGAGTTTGTTACTGACTCATATCGGTTTCATATCAGAATTTTTAATGTGTACTGTATCATAGTAGATTGATCTAAGTTATGCACATTTATGTGTTGTGTACTAGAAGAGTCCTCATGTTCTACTTTTGCCAAACTTTCCTAGGCACTCTTACTCGTGTCCATGTTCTGTACCATGACCATGTCCGTGCATGTGCTTCTTAGCCTCAAGGTCATCAACAAAAAACCTATCAAATATAGGTTTTGTCTGATGTTAACAGTCTCCTCTTAGCCAAAATACATAGTTGAACCCCTGAACTCTCTAGCCAAAATACATGGTTTTAGGACTAATAACACCAAATTGCTAGTGCTTTTTCCTTGTGTTGATCCTACTTGAATAGGAACATCTCTAGCCTGAAGCCATACAAAACCATATTGATCTTTCCATATCAGTTCTTACAAGTGCAATCACAAAGAGTAATAGATTAGTCAACCAACAAGAAAAATAAAACCCATATCCACCATTCATGTGTGAAATTATGGAGACTAGACCCTTGATGTAGAAAAATCCTTGACTTAGCTTCCACTTTTGTAGTGCTCAATAAACAAAATATGCAAACTTGTTAAGTGGTAACACATGCAAAAACCAATTGGGATATTGCAGCTGGTATGCCACATCAGCATGTAGCCTAAAACAGGGAGCCTCACTAGTGTAGCCCTTTTTCCCAAGGTGAGGTGAAGTCTGACTTTTCAAAGTCCACCATTATACTAAAGACATCTTATGAACACAGGTTAGTTCTTCGGTTAACAAACATAAGTCTGGACTTTGGAGATTAACTTCTTCACAGACACTTTAATCTAGAACTGGCTTACAAGACACCAACTTAAGGATGTTTATAACAAACTATAAGAGTATATAAAGTTAATAATTTACTATTCTTCACCGACTTTCATGTTAAACGTAACTAAAGTTGGTTTATAACTACGAGTTCCTAATATAGTGAAATCAAAGTCATATTTTGTACAACCAACATTATGCACATCTAATCTAATTACACAATCCGACTCCATCTAATAAGTAATAACAACCAACATATATTCTACAGAAGTCCATCTAATAAGTAATAATAACCAACATATATTCTACAGCAGCCAGAATTAGAATATCAACTTCATGTTTAGAAGACAAACAAAAGTCTTGAATTACTTGAACATGTATCTTTCTCAACAGTTAAGATCCAAAAACCTACAAACTCAGAATGTTACAAATTCTACTATAACATGACAACAAAATAAATAATGAGAACCATAAAAACACGTGGTAGTTTGTTTGCCTCTCAAACGTCATCAAAATAATGAGCATATAAGTTTAAAAGTTACCAAAAACCTACGGGTAGATAAAGACTATATCCACTGATGTTTAGGTTTATAGATATTCGTTCTTGTCTAACAAGAAGGTATGTAAATACAAGCTTCATCAGAATATCAGCATGTTTGTTCAAAAAAGTATCTGATTTGTCACCAACATGTATCCTAACTATATATATATATATATATATATATATATATATATATATATATATATATATATATATATATATATATTAAAAACCCACCATATTTGGCCACTTGCCATATTCTTTTACCTACCATAATGATCATGCATGTTATTTATACTGTGAATCAACTCATTTGAATAAGCATATCATCATATCATATGAGCTTGAGTGTATATTAAACAGTTTATAAGTTCCAATATGACCTAATTGAATTAGGGTAGGATACATTCCTGTGTCCATAAAATCTACAGTTTACCAACTCATTACCATCAAGATCATCATCCAAGTGTCTTCTCACATCAGAATGTGCGGGTATGGAGCATAAGGAATATCTATAAAAGAATAGACAAAGTTGTTTTCGACCAGACATCAACCCTCTACATTGAGGTCAAATTTCTAGGAAAGGTAACATGAGCATAAGTATTCCATGCCATAAACCCTAGATGACCTACCTATGGCTATGCAGTTTAAAGCTCAGGCAACCAAGGAGCATCATGCAAGTTCCCCTAGACTTACATGGTCTGAACAAAGAGGTAACATGATACATTTTGAATATGGAATTGCATGCATCTCTCACGCATTAATCCAAAGAGTCAAAAGGAATGGCATTACCATAATACAATTACCAGTTCCTAGAGTAATTTGACTAAAGGGTGTCAAAGAATTGGGTCTAAGCTATGAAGTATTGGAACCTATATTATTCATCATAGCAGCCCGTGAACAATTAGGCGCTACTGGTGTTTGTATTCAACCGAATCAGCTAATACAAATTAGTCCAGCATAAAAAAATTGTTTGATGGAGATTTGTAATTATCAATGTCCAGTTTTGAGACATTAATACCTCACAGTATGTGACACATACAATGAACATAGTCACCAAGCCGAATCCATATACTATTAGAGAGAATTCTAATCTATAATATTACAAAAAATCAGAATATGGAATATTATTAAAGTTTTCTTATACTGTTACAAACTTCATTCTTCCTTAGTGGAAGTGACTAAAAAGTGCTGATCAAATTCTTAAGTGGAAACAAATTAACTAATGATCAAAGAGCCTATTGAAGCCAAATTATGCAAGAACAACCAACCAATAAATTGACACTATGTTGAGCAATAAATATCAAATGCAACACTGAAAGCAAGAAACGTAAAAACAACAACATTACCTCAGCCGCGAGTCTTTGCACATCAAGTGCCTCATCTGCCCTTGCATTCGTGCACCGCCACTGCAAATGCCGGTTATGCAACAGCCTCAGCATGTGCGCCTCCTCGATCCTGTTTTCCCCCTTCTTCGCCCTCCTCACCTCCGCCGCGAAGCTTAAGATAGAAGGGGCATTCCCCGGCTGCACAACTGGCGAAGCAGCAACCGCACCCGCCACAACCCCGCTGTTTCCTCTCGTCCTCAAAGGGCTGGCCGCCCCAGCCCCTTTTGACGGGGAAGCCGCAAGCCGGCTCGGCGAGCTGGACCTGATCGGCCCTCGAATTGGTGAGCCGACCGACGATCTTGGTGACGAGGTAAGGCTGTCCATCAAGCTCTGCTTCACCGAGCTCATCTTCGGCGAGCCTCCGCTCACTCCCCCGGGCTCCGGGACCCGCCGAAGCCGGCTACCGTTCTCCTGCCAGAACCTAGCGGGGACGCAGAGTCCCCTTGAAATAACCTTCGGCCGGGGTGGAATGTGGGCATCGCTCGCCCCCGAATTGCTACCGGAGGATATGCTGTCCGTATCCGAATCTGCGACCGGACAAGCCCCGTCCAAAGAAATCCTCCCTGTCCCGTCCTCGAACACGACCGAGCTCTGCTGGAGCAACCTAACCGTAGCAAGAAACGAATCCTTCTTGTCGAGAGCGCAGTCGAGGCTCCTCGACAGTGGGTTCGGGTGCTGCCCGCCGACGGCCCGCGCCGCGGGCCACCGCTCGAACGGCTTCGAGTTCTCGGACTGTTCCCGCGGAGCGCCGGAGGAGGCGGGAGCGGAAGGGACCTGCCTCCGGCGCTCCGGAGTCGGCTTCCGGTTGGGATTAGGGCTAGGGCTGGGAGAAGAGGAGGCCTTGGCTCTGCTGGTCTGGTAGAAGAAGGACTCCCCCTGGAAGGAGACGGAGAGGGAGCGGGTGGTGGTGGTTTGGGTTTTGGCGGAGGAGCTGGGGGTGGAGGGGCGGGGGCGGTCGACGGAGTGCGACCGCCGCTTCGTCTGCGGCAATGCCGACGGAGTCGGCTGGCGAGGCGTCGGCGAAGGAAACCTCCGCGAATTCGAAGAAGAATACGAATTCGAAGAGGAGGACGACGACGACAATGATGACGGAGAGGAAAGGTATCGAGAGGAGATCTCTTTGGTTCTTAGTCTTCTCGAGGAGATTTCTTTGGCATTGTCTTTCTCGGAGGGGATCAGCGGCGGGCGGACCGGGTGGTGGCGGAGATCGGGAGGGTTTTTAGGGTTCCGGTGGGCGGGAGTGGGAGCGGAGGACGGGAACGCGGCCACCATGGGATATTTTGAGTGAGATCCGTAGTTGTCGGGGGAGGGAGGAGGGGAGTCACATTACCGGGCGGAGCAACGGACTCTCCACCTACAGGACGCCTGGAGAATAGGGAGAGAGAAGAAGAGAGAGTAGAGTTAGCAGAGGTTTTGGATTTGTTCCTTTTCCTGGAACTGTAGTTAAATATTCAGAAGAAAAATAATTCTCCAGATAAACGGATTGGGGTACAGTAAAAAGTTGAAGTACAAATCGTCTGATAGTTCTTTTTCCCTCTTTAAACTCCCAACATTAATAATATAAAAAAAAAAAAAAAGTTTTTTTTAGGGGCACCACCACATTTACTAGGGGGCAGCCCTTACTTAGGGGACAGCCCATTTGGTGGAGATTTTACTAGGGGGCAGCCCAAATTTTACTAGGGGCAGCCCAACCCCCCAAACTCACATTTCCTTCCCATTTCATCATTTCCTTTCTCTCTCCTCCAAAAGAAAAAGAAGAAGAGCTCTCTCTCCCTCTCCCTAAACCCTAGAAAATTCTCCTCCACCACTCTAATCCTAATTCCTCCACCAAATTTCTTTCAAGAACACTCCCACATTCGACGAGATGACACGCAAGTCGAAGAAACCCGGGTCCCGAGGCCGTAGTAGCTGTTGGAAAATATGACCGCCTTGGCCAGTTCATTCGACGAGATGACACGCAAGTCGAAGAAACCCGGGTCATTGAATTAATATTTGTTTGCGATTCTAAAATTTCGACAAAACTGCTAAAACGGGGGTCCAAACATCATTTTTTTGTGATTCTAAAATTCCGGAAGGCCGTCTAACGATGAAGCTGTTACTTTCAGCATTCTCGAAGATACGCTCCTTTTGCGACAAACGGGACCTCGTTTCGACCTCCCAGTCAAAAGTTATGGCCCTCCAAAGTTTCAACTGACCATAAAATGCAGAAGAATGACCATTCTCCGTGTAAATTAACACGGAGAATGACATTCTCATGGACATTCTCCGTCTTAATTTACACGGAGAACGGTCTTTCCAGTGTTAAAATACAGGAGAATGACCATTCTCCGTCTTAACTTACACGGAGAATGGCCATTCTCCGTGTAATTTAGCACGGAGAATGGTCATTCTCCGTGTTTATGGCCATTCTCCGTGTTAATTTATACAGAGAATGCCACACACACGGCAGTCCTTCACATATATAGGACTGCCACATCTCTGGCAGTCCTATATATGTGAGGGACTGCCACATTTGTGGCAGTCCTCTGTGTCAAAGTCCAATTTTTGACCCGAAGTAAAGTTCAAGTGTAGTTACCACGAGGGTTTCCGATGCGTCAAAGTATTCTTCGGAAGTTATGGGAGGAGATTATCCAGCATTTGATGGTCCGGGTTGTTCCATTTTCTATTTTTTTCTACATTAAACACAAAATTCAACTTTTATATGTAAAATTTAGGTTAAAACTTAAAATATTACACAAAAATAAATTCGACGACTTGCAAATTAATGGGAGAAGTGATTGACACTGTATTCTACCAAAAATTTTAGGTTGGGGGACAATTTCACCTAGCTAGGGTTAATTATAGGTTTATATGAGGAGGAGAAAAAAAGAGTGGAGGAAGAGAAGTAGTAGAGGGAGGAAGAAAGAGAGAGATGAAATCTAAAATCAAGTTGGCTTATATAGTGTTTTTTGGGCTGCCCCCCTAGTAAAAAAACCCAATGGCAAACTTGTAATTTTTTCAAAAAAATTTTGGGTTGCCCCTTAGTAAATGTGGAGGTGCCCCTAAAAAAAACCAAAAAAAATTGTACACAACATTAATAATACAAAAAAAATTGTATACAACATTAAAATTCAATAAAATTGTATATACAATACAAAATTGGGACAAGCCCGGGAGAGGACGTTGTCCCGACCTACTATCGAAGGCGACTCGTTTGGGGCAAACAAGATCATAAACGGGGAGAAGAGATTGATCCGTGGAAGCTACAAGATATTGTTTCTATCATGTTGCAAGATTTGAAGTTGATCGACTGGCCGGCAGGGGCGGACCCAGGAAAAAAATATTTATATTTTTTTCTTCCTTATATATATATTTTTAATTTTTTTATATTGATGTCCACCCAAATATTTTGTAGCCTATCCCAGTTATATTTTCTGGATCCGCCCCTGCTGGCCGGACTTCCGTTTTGCTAGGAGAACGGAGAACAACATCACACATGTTTGCTGAGTTCGTCCTCCTTAACAATCTATCATCCATCTTACTGCTACAGCCTGAACACATTAAATAGGCTATTGTAATGGAGTATTCATCCTTTGTAAAGAACACTCCATCTAAAGATCAATAAAACCTTAGTTTTCTTAAATAAATAAATAAAAACATAAAATTGGGACCAAAAAAATAGAACCAAAATGTCTAACCAAAGAAGTTCCTTACTGAACACAAATCTGAAAATTGCAATGTAATATATATATATATATATATATATATATATATATATATATATATATATATATATATATATATATATTGCAATATACAATATATATATATATATATATATATATATATATATATATATATATATATATATATATATATATATATATATATATATTACATTGCAATATATATATATATATATATATATATATATATATATATATATATATATATATATATATATATATATATATATTACATTGCAATATATATATATATATATATATATATATATATATATAGGCTAAATTACAACTTGATACCCTCAACTATCTAAAATGTTCAACTTGATACCCTCAACTTTGATAGGTACTAACTTAATACCCTAAACTATATAATAATTTTATATTGATACCTAAAATTTTAAAAATGACAAAATTATCCCTCCCTCCTCCTTCTCTAGCAGCACCCCCTCCGACCGCGACCGACTCCCGTACCAGCCCCGGCGTTCCCCGGCGAACACCGCGCCCCCGCCGTCCCGTGCCCCGGGCCCCGTGCGCCCCACCACCCTGTGCCCCGTGTCACGCCCCGCTCCCGTAGGAACGATCGTCCTCGCTAAGGCGTGATGCCGCATGAGCCTAAATTGCGCTCGTGCAAGGCGGGTTCCATAACGGCCGATTTCAGCGGCTGCGACGGGATCGTCGCACAGAAGTCCCAAGCAGAGACATTGAATGATAGCAGCGAAAAGTAGAACCAAACACAAGTTATTCAAAAGAAGCTCTTTATTGATATTGAAGCAAAGATTACATTAGGGCGCAAGGCCAATATTACAAGTCTCTCAAGCTCACACATCTCACATTACAAGTCACTCAGCTCTCTCTCATCTCTCAATACAAGTCTTGACTCCAGCGGAAGCTTCGGAAGGCGATGTCCATACATTATGTCATGTATAAGTCTTTACTCCATGCGGCCGCACGTCGAATCGCTAAGGAACTCCGTGCCTCGACGTATCCAAGCGACCTCCGCGTCACGAGCTTCTACCTGTGCCTGCACATGTAAACTATGTGGGTGTCAGTACTCAACTGTACTGGTGGAATGAGCTCCTCGTCCACCCATACAAAACCCAACACGTTTGATTTACTTTGTGCAACGTAGCCACTACTTATCAATTGTCTTTCTAGTCTTGCCTTAGGATCAGTTTTAGGAAAGACGCCTTGCCTAATTTGTGTCTTTAGGCCATCCCGTGCTTGCAACAATTCGTCGACTCAACAACGTTAACCTATCAAGTCGTGCTTGCCTTTCGGCCAAAATCAGGGACGCAACTACGCGATAAGACTCCATTTTCGTGTGACCTTGCTTCAAATCCTTTGTGTCGTGCCTCGCAACTATGTACGACTCAACCTGTCACGCCCCAGAACCAGAATACTGGAGAGCGGGGGAATGACTCAGCCAGCTACGTATTACGGGTAGATGAATACCGTATAATACGATCAATGCTATCTAACCAGACGAGGGGGTGCATACTACATGAAAGTCTTACTATGGTCACTTCACATCTATTGTCTCAATCATTCAAACCAGAAACAGAAAATAGAGAACATGTGAGAATAAGCAGTAAGGCGTCCCAAACGTTCAGTCAAAATGTTCTTGAGATCTGGCTTTACAAAACATAGCCAGATGGTATAGTAACATATACACAATTGTTATCAGCTGCAGTCTGACTTAATTACAATTATGTAAAAGTAAGTGCAAGACAATCCGACTAACATGTCGGTGCCAAACGGCTAAGTATGAAGTAAATAACAAAACGAGTGGTGAAGTAAGGAACCCACTCGAGTCCTCCTGCGATCATTCCCCTAGTATTGACCATCTTGGAGGTAGAAGTAAGCTGGATCCTCGAGGACTGGCTCTAAATCTGGCCATGCAAAACCAGAGAGGTTAGACCTCTAATAGCAAGTACCACAAGGAAGTACGATATGAAGGATTAGACCAGTAATAAGAGAATATGATAATAGATCTCTGCTATCTACTA
Source organism: Iris pallida (assembly GCA_029216955.1). Lineage (NCBI taxonomy): Eukaryota > Viridiplantae > Streptophyta > Magnoliopsida > Asparagales > Iridaceae > Iris > Iris pallida. The sequence goes on from JANAVB010033417.1 coordinate 5,029,544, forward strand.
GGATTCACATAACATCACGACACTTCGAACCAACCTCCCAACCAAACAAGGACAGAAGTTGGCCCGTCATGTCCTGGCATTCTGATCATCTCAGTTAGGCAACAAAGTAGGTACAGTACACAAATAAATTATCTTGAACGGCCAATCAACTACTATGGCTTGCTATTGTGAGTCCCAAGTTATCCTGGAATTATACAATAAAGATTTCTCAGTTCTTACTATGTGCGAGCAAGACTAGTCTATCCAATCAATCAATTGTGCCAATCATGTAATTAGACGAGTCCCAGCGGGACGCCCGCCGTTAATATACCATGTACAATTTAATAATATAAGCAGATACCGTTCCCTGCCCGTGTGACAGATTTACAGTATCTGTGGGAACCAGCCGGCCTGTCGGGCACTACTAGTCCCAAGAGGGCTGCCATGTAAGAACTCGGGAATCCATTCTCTCCATGCCATCATTATCTTATTTAACTTAAAGCCTCTATGTTAAGCGAAATTCCATGCCGTGGATCATGGTCATTCAAATGAGTACTTTTGTACGGGGTACGATATGCGCAACTCTATAACGATACCCGTACGGCTATGTTGTAGGTCTTACATAGCGTAATGCAACAATCAAATCTAACCACGGAGTAATCATGCCTTGACCATAAAGTACACATGCTATTTTTGTAAGATAAATAAATAACTAAATAAATAAATAAATAATTTGAAGCCTGCATGTGCCTGTATGCCAATATTCGGGATCGACTAATCGATTGCAATAGTTCATTACATGAACGTGTCTCATTCATTCAATTCAATAAGACGACTAGCCAGTCTCTTAGTTCCAACTAGGAACGTATGATCAATTATTAGTCAATGTCACAATCATTATCAATGGTGACAAGACATGAAAATCAAATAGTATTCAGTGGGGTCGAGTCTATAACTCCTCAGAGTTAAGTTCCAGCCTTACTGGGTATCCATGGATCAATCAGGACACAAGGCGCATTCCACATAACAATCTGTATTAATGATATTAACATATCATAATTTTATCAAGTTCATGTCAAAAGGCGTAAGGATATAATAGAAGAATTATCATGCCACCATTAAATGAATAAGTTATAGAACAAATAAAAATACCCAGGTCAGGAAGTCACGCCAACAAGTCTATGCTAAGGCTAAAAGTCACGCCAAGTCTAGGCTAAGGCCAACAAGTCACGCCAAGTCTAGTAGGTAGGAGTGAGCGTGTAAACAGCGTGAGCGTGAAAAGTAACTCACGCACGCACGGCATGAGAGTATGAGCGTGAAAAGCGGGATAAGAAATTCACGCACGCACGCAGAAATGTGCGTGACTAAAAATTCACGCACACAAAGATGTGCGCGACTAAAAATTCACGCACGCATGCAAGGACGTGAGCGTGACTGAAAATTCACGCACGCACGTAAAGACGTGTGTGTGACTGAAAATTCACGCACGCTCGTCAAGACGTGAGCGTGACTGAAAATTCACGCTAACACGTAAGAACGTGAGCGTGACTAAAATCTCACGCTGGCACGTAAGAACGTGAGCGTGACTGAAAATTCACGCACGCTCGTCAAGACGTGAGCGTGACTGAAAATTCACGCTAACACGTAAGAACGTGAGCGTGACTAAAATCTCACGCTGGCACGTAAGAACGTGAGCGTGACTGAAAATTCACGCACGCACGTAAGAACGTGAGCGTGACTGAAATTCACGCTAAGTTGGGAGATCAAAACCCATGAACAACCGAGAACACAAACACTTAGATCTGGGAGAAATAAGCCAACGAAATCAAAAATACTAAGTACTAAACTCTCTCAGGATCGTGAGAGGAAGAATAATGAACCATAAAAATGGTTCTCCAAGTAGAAGCAAGAAGCAAGATGTACTTGTCTGTTGTTGGTTGGTGGAGGGAGTGATGAGGAAGAAGAAGAAGAAGAAGAAGTAATGGTAAAGAATGAGAGTTATGAGGAGAGAGAAGGAGATGGGGGCTTAAATAGAAAGGGTGGTGGTAGGTGGGGGTTTGTGGTGGTTCGGTTCATGTGAACCACCATGAACCCGAGAAGAACCATCCATGAACCCGAACCACAAAGCAAGACTAAAAGCAGAGGATAACAGCAGGAAATAAAATGCATAAAATAAAATACAGGAATAAAATTACAGGAAATAAAATGCAGAAAATTAATTAACATAAAATTAAAGGAATTTAAATACAGGATAATACATGATAAATACTAAATAAATATACATGAATTGTACATGTATAAAAATACGTATTCTTGTATAAAAATACGCATTCTGGGAACGGAGAGTGACATCTCTACCCACCTTAGAAAAATTTCGTCCTCGGAATTTCAAATCCAAGCAGGTAGAAATATCGGAGCTAAACTAATACAAGCAATTCTAGTGAGCAAGCAATCATTTTACCATATCAAAAGCAAGTACTATATATGTAAATTCATCAATCCATGATATCAAGTAGCTCTACCCATAAGGTGACAAGCATGAAGAATCAGGACAATCAAGGTAAACAGAAAGAGATATACCTTGTGAGTCAAACAGGTGTGGATACCGTGATCGGATATCATCCTCACGTTTCCATGTTGACTCTTCCAAGGAGTGATGACCCCAAGCAACACGGACAAGACTAATTGTTCGGTTCTTGAGTATCTTCTCTCTTCGGTCCAAAATGGATACAAGTTGTTCCTCGTAAGACAGGTTGGTACCAACAACCAGCTCAGAATGATCGAGGATATGACTTGGGTCCGATACATACCTACGTAATTGAGATACATGAAACACGTCATGCACCTCTCGTAACGAAGGTGGGAGGGATAAACGATAAGCAACATCGCCTATCCGATCAAGGATAACAAATGGGCCCACGTACCGCGGACTCAATTTCCTGCGAACGCCAAATTTAATGACCCCACGAGTTGGTGAGATCCGCAAGAATACGTGATCCCCAACAGAGAACTCTAACGGCCTACGATGCTGGTCCGCCTAATGACGATGCCGGTCCTGCGCAACTCGAAGTCGCTCTCTAATTCCCTTAACCACTTCAACCGTCTGAACAATCATTTATGGGCCTAACATCTTCCTCTCTCCGATATCATCCCATGCAAGCGGTGACCTGCACTTCTTACCATATAGTGCTTCGAATGGCGCCATCTGGATACTGGCTTGATAACTATTGTTGTATGAGAACTCGACTAAGTGCAGGTGACTCTCCCAAGACCCTCCAAAATCTAGAGTGCAAGCTCGCAACATATCTTCTAAAGTCTGAATCGTTCTTTCTGATTGCCCATCCATCTGCGGATGGTAAGCCGTGCTAAATCTTAACTTGGTACCCAGACTATGATGTAAGCTTTTCCAGAAATATAAGGTAAAGCGGGTATCTCGATCCGACACAATACTGACAGGGACTCTATGCTGCCTGACTATCTGTTGTATATACAACTCTGCCAACTTTTCTGTAGATTGTCCTACTCTGAAAGGAAGAAAATATGCTACCTTCGTAAGTCGGTCCACTATTACCCAAATAGCGTCCTTACCACTTGGTGATCTCGGTAAACCGGTCACAAAGTCCATTGTAATATGCTCCCATTTCCATTCCGGAATAGGAAGCGGTTGCAATAATCCAGCTGGCCTCTGCTGTTCTGCCTTCACTTGCTGACATACCAAGCAACGGAAAATAAATCTAGCTATCTCCCTCTTCATCCCGTTCCACCAGAAATGCTGCTTGATATCTTGGTACATCTTGGTCCCTCCAGGATGAATAGAATACTGAGAACTGTGAGCTTCTGCCATAACCTCATGTCTGATATCTCCACTAGGCACACATAGACGTAATCCAAACCTAAGTGTACCATTTTCATGAATTCTCATCTCCTTCCTGAGTCCTGACTCACACTTTGCCCTAAGCTTCTAAATCCTTGGATCTTGTGCCTGAGCTGCCTTGATCCTGCCTACCAAGTCGGATTGAACTTGCAGACTTGTTAGAACTCCTACATCACTAGGAAGTATAACTTCGATGCCCATCTCCTGAAGGTCTTCTAAGATATGCCTCTGTGTTGTCAACATAAATGCGCCGCCTCTCCTGCTAAGAGCGTCTGCTACTATATTCGCCTTGCCTGGATGATACTGAAGCTCCACGTCATAATCCTTGATCAACTTCAACCATCTTCTCTGTCTCATGTTCAGCTCCTTCTGAGTAAAGATGTACTTCAGACTTTTATGGTCTGTGTACATGTCCACTCGGTCACCATATAAGTAATGCCTCCATAGCTTCAAAGCAAATACTACTGCCGCTAACTCCAAATCACGAGTTGGATAATTCTTCTCGTGGTCCCGAAGCTGCCTAGATGTATATGCTATCACCTTCCCATGTTGCATAAGGACACATCCAAGTCCTTTACCTGACGTATCACAATATACTGTAAAACCTCCGGGTCCAACTGGCAATGTAAGAATAGGTGCTGATATCAACTTCTGCTTCAAAGTCTCAAATGATGCCTGACATTCTGCCGACCAAACGAATGGTACATCCTTCCGGGTCAAGCGGGTCATGGGTGCTGAAAGCCTTACAAAGTCTGACACAAACCTTCTGTAATATCCTGCCAATCCTAAGAAACTCCGCACATCTGCTACGGTCTTGGGTACTGGCCAACTTTCTACTGCTTCTATCTTCTTGGGATCTACTGCTACTCCAGCTCCTGATATGATGTGACCCAAAAATGAAATATGATCCGACCAAAACTCACACTTACTGAGCTGGGCATACAACTGGTTCTCTCTCAGAATCTGTAACACTTTTCTGAGGTGGTCTTCATGCTCCTCTTTACTAGCAGAGTATACGAGAATGTCGTCAAGAAACACAACGACAAACTGGTCTAAGTATGGCATAAAGATGCGATTCATCAAATCCATGAATATTACTGGAGCATTTGTCAAACCAAACGGCATTACTAAGAATTCATAATGCCCATACTTCGACCTGAATGCTGTCTTGGGAATGTCCTCCTTCCAAACCCTCACCTGATGGTACCCTGAACGAAGATCTATCTTGGAGAAAACTCTAGCTTTGCTCAACTGATCAAATAAGTCGTCGATCCTGGGTAATGGGTACTTGTTCTTCACTGTTGCCGCGTTAAGCTTCCTGTAGTCAATGCACAATCTGGATGACCCATCCTTCTTCCCCACAAGTACCACTGGTGCTGCCCATGGTGACACGCTGGCTTGGATAAACTTCTTCTCCTTCAGTTCCTCTATGTGCTGATATACCTTGGCCTGCTCTGAATCCGCCATTCTGTAAACTCGATCTGATATCGGTTTAGTTCCTGGTGCCAATTCTATACTGAACTCAATATCCCTAATCGGTGGTAGCCCTAGAAGTTCTTCGGGAAATACGTCTAGAAATTCTTCAACTACCTTCGGAATCTGAACTTCTTCTATTGCCGTTATTACTCCCTGTTCTTGCTGAGTTGCCTCTGATCTGACTAAGGTGAACCGCTCCATGCCTGGAATATCAAAAGATACACTCCCTCTACGATAATCTATTGTCGCATGACTGTCTTTCAGCCAGTCTATGCCTAAGATAACGTCGAAATTTCCAACAGGAAATTCTATCAACCGGGCGGGTAAGGAATGCCCGCAAACTACAACGCTATATGCTAAAATAACTCTACTGACTCCTACGAGCCCATTACCAGTGAGTATATTCAACCTCCCTGGCAATGCCTCGAACTCCATTCCTAGTCGTATCGCAAATTGTGCAGATATAAATGAATGGGATGCTCCCGAATCAAACAATGCTACTGCGGGATATGAGACGACGAGAATGTTACTGGCCACAACATCTCCCGATGCCAATGCCTCCTTCAAGGACAGAGTGAATGCTTGCCCTCGACCTCCTTGCTGGTTTCCATGCTGTGGCCTAGCCTGATGCTGCTGCTGGCCCCTTCCTTGATGATGCTGGGGTGGTCTATGCTGGTGTTGCTGCATCGGCGGCCCCTACTGCCGAAACATCTGAGCCTACGGCAGTAACGGACGCTGTGCCAACGGCCTTACTGCCACCGCTGGTCCTCGATACTGGCCTGCCCCTGGTGCTGGCAGAGCAGGAAACTGTTGCCCTGGTCCTCCTGACCTCGAATTCATGGGACATGTGGTAACCCGATGGTCTAGATTTCCACATATCAGACACAGTCCATTCAATGTCCGACACACATCTCTAGTGTGCCCCATCTTCCCACAATAAGTGCAGCCCGCCGAGGGTTGCTGGTTCTTCCTTTGTTGCTGTTGCTGCTGTCTGGGTGGTGGTGCTGGTCCTCGTATCGCCACATCGTGGATACGAATGCCAGTGGATGGTGCTGTTGTTCGAGGCGCTGCTCCCCTCTTCCTTCAATCTGACTGTGGGATCTCTTCTGGCCCCCAGTCCTTACCGCAAGCCTCTGAATGGTGATCTCATGCCTTCGAGTTGCTGTCAATACTTCGTCAAAAGTTTGGTAATTGTGCCCCTCTATCAATTGCAAGAGCTCAAGATGAAACCCTTGCTGAAACCTCATAGCCCTCTGGCGCTCTGTTGCTACCATCTCTGGGGCGAATCTACTCAATCTGCAGAACTCCGCTGCATAAGCATCTACAGTCTTGCCGGCCTGCCTGAGGTTGATAAATTTCTGTTGTAGCTCAAACTGTGCCACAACTCCGTAGTACTTCGTCTTGAACCTGGCAGTAAAATCGTCCCAAGCCACAGGACGTCTGATGCCCACTTCCTCTGATTTCCACCAATCACGTGCGAGATCCTGAAGTAACAACTTCACTAGATCCACACGTTCTTCTGCCGGTACCTTAGCTGCTGTCAGAATAGCCTCAATATCCTTAAGCCATGCATCTGCTGAGATGGCATCCTCCGTGCCTTCGAAACGGCGGGGGTTGTACTTGCAAAACCTGGCTGATGCTCCTGAATCAGTCCTCACTCCTCTTTCCAAAGCCGTCTGCAATCCTTGCTTGAGCAACACATTCTGCTCTTGTAGCTGAGTGTGCATGCACTGCTGGACCAACATCTGATGTTGCTGAGTAGCCATCACTCCTCTCATGATCTCCAGAAGGGCTGGTGTGTCCACTTGGGTAGGTGGAACTGTTGGTGGTGGTGGAACATCTGGATACTGCGATCCAGCTGCTGCTTCCACTATCACTTCTTCCTGGGTAGCCTTCTGAGGTGAGATTGGCCCTTGTTGCTGACCAACAGGGTCAGGTTGTCCATGTTGCCCCTGCTGTTGTCCAGCTCTGACCGATGCGGACGAAGTGCCCCTAAAAAAGGGACAAGAGAACAATCAAACAACCGGACATGAAGGATCAATGAAGTCAAAGGATACTGGAATGTCAAGCAAGGGTTGAGAATAACGAATCATGAGATCAAGGGGGAAACACGTGTGATTGAGACATCCTATAAATCAAAACACCCCACAAGTCTGAAATCAGACCTGCATGGGCCACCACTAAAACCTTGTCACGCCCCAGAACCAGAATACTGGAGAGCGGGGGAATGACTCAGCCAGCTACGTATTACGGGTAGATGAAAACCGTATAATACGATCAATGCTGTCTAACCAGACGAGGGGGTGCATACTACATGAAAGTCTTACTACGGTCACTTCACATCTATTGTCTCAATCATTCAAACCAGAAACAGAAAATAGAGAACATGTGAGAATAAGCAGTAAGGCGTCCCAAATGCTCAGTCAAAATATTCTTGAGATCTGGCTTTACAAAACATAGCCAGATGGTATAGTAACATATACATAATTGTTATCAGCTGTAGTCTGACTTAATTACAATTATGTAAAAGTAAGTGCAAGACAATCCGACTAACATGTCGATGCCAAACGGCTAAGTATGAAGTAAATAATAAAACGAGTGGTAAAGTAAGGAACCCACTCGAGTCCTCCTGCGATCATTCCCCTGGTATTGACCATCTTGGAGGTAGAAGTAAGCTGGATCCTCGAGGACTGGCTCTAAATCTGGCCATACAAAACCAGAGAGGTTAGACCTTTAATAGCAAGTACCACAAGGAAGCACGATATGGAGGATTAGACCAGTAATAAGAGAATATGATAATAGATCTCTGCTATCTACTAGGATTCACATAACATCACGACACTTCGAACCAACCTCCCAACCAAACAAGGACAGAAGTTGGCCCATCATGTCCTGACATTCTGATCATCTCAGTTAGGCAACATAGTAGGTACAGTACACAAACAAATCATCTTGAACGGCCAATCAACTACTACGGCTTGCTATTTTGAGTCCCAAGTTATCCTGGAATTATGCAATAAAGATTCCTCAGTTCTTACTATGTGCGAGCAGGGCTAGTCTATCCAATCAATCAATTGCGCCAATCATGTAATTAGACGAGTTCCAGCGGGACGCCCGTCGTTAATATACCATGTACAATTTAATAATATAAGCAGATACCGTTCCATGCTCGTATGACAGATTTACAGTATCTGTGGGAACCAGCCGGCCTGTCGGGCACTACTAGTCCCAAGAGGGCTGCCATGTAAGAACTTGGGAATCCATTCTCTCCATGCCATCATTATTTTATTTAACTTAAAGCCTCTATGTTAAGCGAAATCCCATGCCGTGGATCATGGTCATTCAAATGAGTACTTTTGTACGGGGTACGATATGTGCAACTCTACAACGATACCCGTGCGGCTATGTTGTAGGTCTTACATAGCGTAATGCAACAATCAAATCTAACCACGGAGTAATCATGCCTTGACCATAAAGTACACATGCTATTTTTGTAAGATAAATAAATAACTAAATAAATAAATAAATAATTTGAAGCCTGTATGTGCCTGTATGCCAATATTCGGGATCGGCTAATCGATTGCAATAGTTCATTACATGAACGTGTCTCATTCATTCAATTCAATAAGACGACTAGCCAGTCTCTTAGTTCCAACTAGGAACGCATGATCAATTATTAGTCAATGTCACAATCATTATCAATGGTGACAAGGCATGAAAATCAAATAGTATTCAGTGGGGTCGAGTCTATAACTCCTCAGAGTTAAGTTCCAGCCTTACTGGGTATCCATGGATCAATCAGGACACAAGGCGCATTCCACATAACAATCTGTATTAATGATATTAACATATCATGATTTTATCAAGTTCATGTCAAAAGACGTAAGGATATAATAGAAGAATTATCATGCCACCATTGAATGATAAGTTATAGAACAAATAAAAACACCCAGGTCAGGAAGTCACGCCAACAAGTCTATGCTAAGGCCAAAAGTCACGCCAAGTCTAGGCTAAGGCCAACAAGTCACGCCAAGTCTAGCAGGTAGGAGTGAACGTGTAAACAGCGTGAGCGTGAAAAGTAACTCACGCACGCATGGCGTGAGAGTATGAGCGTGAAAAGCGGGATAAGAAATTCACGTACGCACGCAGAAATGTGCGTGACTAAAAATTTACGCACGCAAAGATGTGCGTGACTAAAAATTCACGCACGCATGCAAGGACATGAGCGTGACTGAAAATTTATGCACGTACGTAAAGACGTGTGCGTGAATGAAAATTCACGCACGCTCGTCAAGACGTGAGCGTGACTGAAAATTTACGCTAACACGTAAGAACGTGAGCGTGACTAAAATCTCACGCTGGCACGTAAGAACGTGAGCGTGACTGAAAATTTACGCACGCTCGTCAAGACGTGAGCGTGACTGAAAATTCACGCTAACACGTAAGAACGTGAGCGTGACTAAAATCTCACGCTGGCACGTAAGAACGTGAGCGTGACTAAAAATTCACGCACGCACGTAAGAACGTGAGCGTGACTGAAATTTACGCTAAGTTGGGAGATCAAAACCCATGAACAACCGAGAACACAAACACTTAGATCTGGGAGAAACAAGCCAACGAAATCAAAAATACTAAGTACTAAACTCTCTCAGGATCGTGAGAGGAAGAATAATGAACCATAAAAATGGTTCTCCAAGTGGAAGCAAGAAGCAAGATGTACTTGCCTGCTGTTGGTTGGTGGAGAGAGTGATGAGGAAGAAGAAGAAGAAGAAGTAATGGTGAAGAATGAGAGTTATGAGAAGAGAGAAGGAGATGGGAGCTTAAATAGAAAGGGTGGTGGTAGGTGGGAGTTTGTGGTGGTTCGGTTCATGTGAACCACCATGAACCCGAGAAGAACCATCCATGAACCCGAACCACAAAGCAAGACTAAAAGCAGAGGATAACAGCAGGAAATAAAATACAAAAAATAAAATGCAGGAATAAAATACAGAAATAAAATTGCAGGAAATAAAATACAGAAAATTAATTAACATGAAATTAAAGGAATTTAAATACAGGAAAATATATAATAAATACTAAATAAATATACATGAATTATACATGTATAAAAATACGCATTCTTGTATAAAAATACGTATTCTGGGAACGGGGAGTGACACAACCATGTCGCCGCCTCGCGGCCCTTACTACTTTGCTCACCAACTGACCCAATCAAGACTTGTGAATCTTAGTGTCACTCAAACAACTTTGCCTTGCGGCGGTTTCCTGACTTAAACTCAACCAACTTGACCATAACCATGCAACTTATATGCCGACAACATAAGACCCGACGCCACATCTCGTGCCGAAGCACGTTGCCTACGTTGCAGCCAAATCTTAGGCCCAACATTTTTGTGTTCCAACTATACTCACACATTCAACTCGACTCCTTGATATACTGTACTCAATACTCGACTCAATCCAAAGGCATACACGCAGATCGCCGCCTATGTCGACTCATCTATATGAACTAGTCACTAGGGTCCAGCCCTATAATGGACTCCTTTTGAGCTTTTGATTAGACGGACGCTCCTTGCCAGCGCGAGTAGCTAGCTCCGCTGCAAGTCCCCGCCTAACCCGTGCGGTCATCCAGTACAGCTACGAATGTCTCCATCGCAACGGTTCCCCTGGGCTGCCGGGGTCACCGTCCGAGAAACAGATTTATTTTACCTTGTACAAGTTGTCCAATGACCATACAAGACTCGACTCAAACTGACGTCTCACACAGTCAAAGCTACTTCTAGTGTTACCATCTCTTTCAGGGCTAATTTTAATACTTCTCACATCTGAGACCTTGCCTCGACGACCCATAGTCACGAGCATTCTTCTTTCTTGCCTCAACGACCCAGTCGTGAGCATTCTTCTTTTCTTGCCCTATCATTTCACTCACTCAAAAATAACTATCAAAACACTTTCCAAACTCACTGACTCAACCGTGGCCCGTGCCTTAAAACATTAAATCCGTGCCATCGTGTCTCAAACCAACTTGAAACTCTATGTGACACCACCGCCCAAGTCATACTCTATATGACGGGCCTTGAAACCATAGGACTTCGTGGCTATTCTCAGCCGTAGAACTCATAGGACCGTGCTTGGAATGACTTAGGTCGACCACCATCACTTTGCCTAACTTCACCAAGCCTACAACTTAACTCAAGGGACGAGCAAAGGCTATGCCAAGCCTTGCATCATGGAAGCGTGCATGCTTGATCAAGCATTTACGCGAGCGACACCTATGACTTAGGCTACGTTCATAACTTTGCCTACTCAACCAACTTTCCTTCTTCCAAGCCACGGGACGAAGGATCGAGTGTCATTTTCAAAGCACGCCGTGCACCCACTCTAAGCCGACCATTGGACCTTTCCATATTCTAACTCAATTCGACCGTCGGGATTATTTCCTTTAGCTATGTGGATTTTCACTTTTATTATCAAGCCTACTTGTGCAAGTTGAAAACATACAATTTATTATGTGAAGGCTAAGATGAGGCAAGTTCATCGAAACTACCCCACCTGAGCGATGTCTTCGAGTCGCCGTTGTAAGGCCAAGCCGAACGCCGTCGACGTTTCGATTCCTCCGATTGACTGAGCGGGACGGGGCACTACATCATACACCACTCAGAAAAAGTTTCGTCCTCGAAACTAACTGAGTACACTCACTTATCGACTTATCACTTTAATCAACATTCACAGACTCTCGCACACACTTCTCCTATGCATTCCTTCAAATCTGAACCACGCTCGTGCTACTCACAATATTTTCTTCAAAACTTACAATCTCAAAATCCTTGACACTTTCCTGTTTCTCAAGTCTCACTTGATTCAGCGTATCACTTAGTATGGATCGTGCACATATCTTAGGCGTCCCCAAAATACATGCATTTCAACCAAGCCTCGTGATAGCGAATCCCGCCATCACCACTCGTGTCGGATCGTGCTAGCATTCAAGCGTCCTTGATATACATGCATGTCAACCGAGCCTCATGAGTGGTGCCTCCTCAATTCCTATCGCTCCGTACCGGAACGTCTGCCTAACTGCTAGGCTATATCCTTCCGTCGTATTGGAATCATAGTTCCCAAACAACAATATCAACACTGACCCCATCCTAAGGTCAAACCAAGTTGATAGTACGGGGGTTTGCTACCCAAGCTCGCATCACTCCTATTTCTAAACTTCGAGCATCGATTTCCTACGTACATCCCAATATTTTGTCGCACGGGGTCTGAGTCATTCAGCAAAGCCATCCTACAAATAACTCACGTTTCAACCAAATCCTTGACGTATAGATATCGCTCGTCCATCAAGTCATTTCGCATAGTCTATTTCGTCGAACTAATACGCCTATCAATCATTCTCGAATCAAGCACGCTATGACACATATTGTCGCTAACCAAAATTTTACATTCCATATTCCCTAAGTCATCTATTCCAATTCACGTAATCGATCACAAGGTCGTCTGACTTAACAATACGTTGCGCCCCGATCTCACGCGGGTCAGATTATCTACGGTGGGCATGAATCACCATGCACGCTCCTGCGGGATAATTATCCTCATCGGGACGTAACTCTTGTTTTGCGTCTAGACTAATTCATTCTCGATGTGCGGATTGGACCTACTCAATCCTTAAGTCTATTCAATCATCAATCGCAAGTCCTATAAATCCTCGAGTTCACCTTCGCATCAAGCCAACAAGTCGAGACAATCAAAGTTGTCGCGTCCTGATTTTTCCAGTTCGATCATTCCCACGACATGAATCACCATGTCAGCGCTCACGCGAAACGATCGCCCCAAATTCGACGCAATGCATGTACGAGACTGGAGTTGCGCTCGCGCAAGACAAGATCATCGACGTTGTGGCTATCAACGTAACCATCAAGACACGATCATTTTCATCCAATATTCATCTCAATCAAAATCCTAAGTATGGCATCCAACTGAACAATAACACTTGCACGATCGTCACTCGCTGAGTCAGAGTACTCCCGAGTTATCGCATATCGATCTTTGATACGCCTCAATACCATCGACGATATGCGTAACCTGACGATCTTCCTTTGTAACCAAATTTTGAGTCGTACGAATGATGTTATCATCCGACTGGATAATCTCCTCGACATTCAAATTCAAGTTTGATTATTTTCCCCCAAATCATTCACAACATCAATTTCTTCAAATCCAATTTCACGTATCGTTCATCCGTCTATCTTAGGTCATCGACCAACGTATTCCCTCAATTCGCATCATTCCTTTGCTAACTCAAATCATCGAGCAACATTCATTTCAAATCCTCAGAGTCATTTGCGTAGCTTCAAAATCAAACCTTTTTCATGTACGCTATCTCTACGTTGTGCTAACTTTTCTATACGATCCGTATCAATTTCCTCGATCAACTCATCCGTTAGCACACCTTAACTTTTTCCTCGATTCGATTTCACCTATTCAATCATTTTCGTATTTTATACTCGCGCAATGCTCAATCCCGTGCACGTTCCGTGCGCGTCCATTTCTAGGTTATTCGAATCCACTCGTCAAACTTCAAGACTAAAACTTATTCATCGATACTCAATCTATAATTTTGCATATACGCGACGCTTGCTGATAGACTCATCGACACCCGAATCCTCGATCGACCGATCGACATCCCTGAGGCTATCGCATACACCACTCAGGGATGAAGTCATTTGATAAATCCTCAACTTATCATTTGAATTAAAATCGACTTTTCGAATCCCGTTCGAACCATTTCTCGAATTTCAAGCACGCTCATCTATATCGCATCGACGATATCGCCGCTCGATAGTATCCCTATCGATAGTCATCCTACATACTCAATCGAGTTCAACTCATTCTTGTTCGACACTATTTAATTTCTGCACTCGACTTTTCTAAGGTCGACGTAATCCTTGGTGTATATGCCCAGCCCGACTTAGCCAACAGTGCTTACGCAAATCATCTTTTTGGTTTATCAAAAACTGTTCTCCTACATTTTGCAAAATAGTTAGACTTATTGTATGGACATCCCATGGGATAATTGAGAGAGAGCGCACCAACGATATCAACTTACGGAAGCAAAATTCAGAGTTTGCGGAAACAACGGAGTTAAAGAATTCAATCGATGGTCCAAGGACGTAAAGTCGTGCTCTGATACCATTATGTCACGTCCTGCTCCCGAAGGAGCGATCGTCCTCGCTAAGGCGTGATGCCGTACGAGCCTAGATTGTGCTCGTGTAAGGCGGGTTCCATAACGGCCAATTTTAGCGGCTGCGACGGGGTCGTCGCACAGAAGTCCCAAGCAGAGACATTGAATGATAGCAGCGGAAAGTAGAACCAAACACAAGTTATTCAAAAGAAGCTCTTTATTGATATTGAAGCAAAGATTACATTAGGGCGCAAGGCCAATATTACAAGTCTCTCAAGCTCACACATCTCACATTACAAGTCACTCAGCTCTCTCTCATCTCTCAATACAAGTCTTGACTCCAGCGAAAGCTTCGGAAGGCGATGTCCATACATTATGTCCTGTATAAGTCTTTACTCCATGCGGCCACACGATTCGAATCGCCAAGGAACTCCGTGCCTCGACGCATCCAAGCGAGCTTCGCGCCACGAGCTTCTACCTGTGCCTGTACATATAAATTATGTGGGTGTCAGTACTCAACTGTACTGGTGGAATGAGCTCCTTGCCCACCCATACAAAACCCAACACGTTTGATTTACTTTTTGCAACGTAGCCACTACTTATCAATTGTCTTTCTAGTCTTGCCTTAGGATCGGTTTTAGGACATACGCATTGCCTAATTTGTGTCTTTAGGCCATCCCGTGCTTGCAATAATTCGTCGACTCAACAACATTAACCTATCAAGTCGTGCTTGTCTTTTGGCCAAAATCAGGGACGCAACTACGCAATAAGACTCCATTTTCGTGTGACCTTGCTTCAAATCATTTGTGTCGTACCTCGCAACTATGTGCGACTCAACCATATCGCCGTCTCGCGGCCCTTACTACTTTGTTCACCAACTGACCCAATCAAGACTTGTGAATCTTAGTGTCACTTAAACAACTTTGCCTTGCGGCAGTTTCTTGACTTAAACTCAACCAACTTGACCATAACCATGCAACTTATATGCCGACAACATAAGACCCGACGCCACATCTCGTGCCGAAGCACGTCGCCTACATTGTAGCCAAATCTTAGGCCCAACATTTTTGTGTTCCAACTATACTCACACATTCAACTCGACTCCTTGATATACTGCACTCAATACTTGACTCAATCCAAAGGCATACACGCGGATCGCCGCCCATGCCGACTCATCTATATGAACTAGTCACTAGGGCCCAGCCCGATAATGGACTCCTTTTGAGCTTTTGATTAGACGGACGCTCCTTGCCAGAGCGAGTAGCTAGCTCCGATGCAAGTTCCCGCCTAACCTGTGCGGTCATCCAGTACAGCTACGAATGTCTCCATCGCAACGGTTCCCCTGGGCCGCTGGGGTCGCCGTCTGAGAAACAGATTTATTTTACCTTGTACAAGTTATTCAATGACCATGCAAGACTCGACTCAAACTGACGTCTTACACAGTCAAAGCTACTTCTAGTGTTACCATCTCTTTCAGGGCTAATTTTAATACTTCTCACATCTGAGACCTTACCTCGACGACCCATAGTCGCGAGCATTCTTCTTTCTTGCCTCAACGACCCAGTCGTGAGCATTCTTCTTTTTTTGCCCTATCATTTCACTCACTCAAAAACAACTATCAAAACACTTTCCAAACTCACTGACTCAACCGTGGCCCGTGCCTTAAAACATTAAATCCGTGCCATCGTGTATCAAACCAACTTGAAACTCTATGTGACACCACCGCCCAAGTCATACTCTATATGACGGGCCTTGAAACCATAGGACTTCGTGGCTATTCTCAGCCGTAGAACTCATAGGACCGTGCTTGGAATGACTTAGGTCGACCACCATCACTTTGCCTAACTTCACCAAGCCTACAACTTAACTCAAGGGACGAGCAAAGGCTATGTCAAGCCTTGCATCATGGAAGCGTGCATGCTTGATCAAGCATTTACGCGGGCGACGCCTATGACTTAGTCTACGTTCATAACTTTGCCTACTCAACCAACTTTCCTTCTCCCAAGCCACGGGACGAAGGATCGAGTGTCATTTTCAAAGCACGCCGTGCACCCACTCTAAGCCGACCATTGGACCTTTCTATATTCTAACTCAATTCGACCGTCGGAATTATTTCCTTTAGCTATGTGGATTTTTAGTTTTATTATCAAGCCTACTTGTGCAAGTTGAAAACATGTGATTTATTATGTGAAGGCTAAGATGAGGCAAGTTCACCGAAACTACCCCACCTGAGCGATGTCTTCGAGTCGTCGTTGTAAGGCCAAGCCGAACGCCGTCGACGTTTCGATTCCTCCGATTGACAGAGCGGGACGGGGCACTACACCCCGCACGCCCCTGCCCACGTGCCCCGCGAGCCCCTCCCTCCGGCGTTGTAGATGCATGGAAAATATTACTTTTAGTCCCACATCGGAAAGGAAAAGAAGAAAGGGCTCACTCCATTCTATAAATAGAGCCCCCTTGCCTCCTTCGAAAAGGGCACCAACTTTCCTTCCCTCCTTCCAACTTGGACTCTTCCTACTATGCACCTTCGGGTGCTAAGTCGAAGAAGTCTAGGACAGCGCGGGCTCGTCGAGCTCAGTCAGCTGTCCCAACTACTGACCATCAGAGAGTCCCGCTAACTGTTAAGCGGGCCTCTGATGGAAAGTTGTATAGGACCGCCCGTGTCCAGCCCCCGGCGGCAAACGGACAAGGTGGTTCTCAAGAGTCTCCCAACATTGATCGAGGGCAAGTGCTTTTACTAGCCCCGTATCAGGGAGCAAACATGATACCTACGCATTCGTGTGCTCAGGATTCCCGGGCCCATAAAGCGAGTGCAAAGGTTGATCGAGATGTCCTTGACTTGCGAGATATGATCCTTCACAAGTGCAAGGAAAGAAGGGGATTCTCTATGCGGCTCAAAACTCAGGAAGCTCCATGCGACTCAAAAATCCAGAAAGCTTCATGCGGCTCAGAAATCTTTATGCGGCCCACAAATAGCAGAGAACCTTATGCGGTTCAAAATCAGCCTAAGCAGCTGGCCATAATTACTCTGACATAAAGACGACAGCTCTGACAGAGATGATGGCTCTGACATAAAGACAAGACGTGACACGCTCCTAAAAAGATAAGAAAATCATTATGATATCTGGCACAGTTCACAAATGCCAAAGAAGATTCTTTATGCGGATCGCCTATGCGACCTTCATGCGGCTCAGTCATGAGACCACTCTCATATGGCTCAGTCATGAGACCACTCTCATGCGGCTCGGTCATGAGGCCACTCTCATGCGGCTCGGTCATGAGATAACTCTCATGCGGCTCAGTTATGAGACGTCCTTCATGCGACTCGGTTATGAGACAACCTTTATGCGGCCCGGTCATGAGACACTCTTCATGCGGCTCGGATATGGGACAGTCCTTCATGTGGCTCAGCCAGGATACATCCTTTATGCGGCTCGACTAAGGGACATTCCTTCATGCGGCTCAGCCAGGATGCATCATTCATGCGGCTCGCCACAGAGTAGCAGTTGAGACGCGTGGCAGAAATTGACCAAGTCTTAACAGTTCAGATTTAGTGCAACAACAGATCATGATCAATCTAAACCATTCCCCAGCTATCCACTTCTCGAGGCACAGTTTCAAGGATGTGGCCCAAAATTAGCCACGTGGCTGTACACCCTATTACTCATGAATTCCTATAAATAGCAAGGTGTTATTCCCTTGCATACACAGAGACACACACATACATAGAGAGAGTATTTCTTCACCGGAGCCGAGGTTGCGTTCGATCGTCCAAGGAGTAAGGCAGAGTTGATAGCACTTTTCCGAGCCTCTACCGTCACCCTCCAGAATCCAAATTAAACAATTGTACTTAGATTGTTTTTCCTAGGTTTTGTTCCTAGGCTCTCTTTTGTACAAGCGAGTTTGTAATTGTGAGTTAAACTTCAGTCCTCCTATAAAACTGTTCTGTTCTCTGACAATCAATGGCAAACACGATGGCGACTCTGCTGTGGACTAACTTCTTCACTGCTGAGAAGTTGGTGACGCAATCGGACGCAGCCAAACTCTGCTCCATGTAACAGATGCTGGTTGTTCGCTTCGACCAGCAAGCGTTCAAAGAGATGCTCTCCGACGGGAGCGCTAGCCCGATCCAGAAGCGAGCCGACACGAAGAAGGCCCACAGGTAGTAGAGGCCCAAAACCGTTGCTCCTTCCCAAGATCTGGAAGAAGTGTTCTCTGTTGTCCAAGACGGCGAAGGAGACTCACATGTAGCCCCACTTCAGGCCGCAGAGGACCCTGCTGTCCCCAAGTCCGGCAATGGAAAACATTACGATGTTGGACTTGCGAGAGCAAATGGGAACTCTATGCGGTCCAGGAAGAAGCCGCATAAGGGTGCCAGCCGCATGAAGAAGGCTCATGCGGCCACCAATCCCAGCCTCATGCAGAAGGCTCATGCGGCCATCAATTCCAGCCGCATGCAGAAGGCTCATGCGGCCACCAATCTTAGCCGCATGTAGAATACTCATGCGGCCATCAATTCCAGCCGCATGCGAAAGTCTCATGCGGCCACCAATCTCAGCCGCATGCAGAATACCTATACGGCCAGCAATTCTAGCCGCAGGGAAATAGCCTATGCGGCAGCCAATCCCAGCCGCCGGCCATCTGCCCTATGTGGCTCGGGTTCAGTCTTCGACCGCCTCTCATGCGGTCCTGACATCAGATGCTCCAATGAGGATGTGCCAGACTCTGTACGGCACAGTTTGGACTCTTCCTACTATGCGTCCTCGGGTGCTAGAGTGAAGAAGTCTAGGACAGCACAGGCTCGTCGAGCTCAGTCAGCTGTCCCAACCTCTGACCATCAGAGAGTCCTGCTAACTGTTATGCGGGCCTCTGACAGAAAGTTGTACAGAATCGCCCGTGTCCCGTCTCCGACGGTAAATGGACAGGGTGGTTCCCAAGAGTCTCCCGACAATGATTGAGGATAAGTGCTTTTACTAGCCCCGCATCAGGGAGCAAACATGATACCAATGCACTCGTGTGCTCGGGATTCCCGGGCCCACAAAACGAGTATAAAGGTTGATCGAGATGCACTTGACTTGCGTGATGTGATTCTTCATAAGCGTAAGGAAAGAGAAGAAATCTTGGGGTGCAAAGAGTCCTTCCATGGACATCATTGCACTCAAGTCATTGTCAACTGCTGCTTCAATAAGACAACAGTACAAGAGGACCGGCAGTCCGTCTTCCAATGAGTGCAGCAGCCAGGACCGGTCCTAGAACAAAGCTCGAAAGACGAGGCGCTTCCTTTCGCCTCCTGTAAATCTGCCCGGAAGGTCCCTACCTGTAGTGCCCCGACCCGTAAAGTTAATCGTAGGAATCGAAATACCGACGACGTTCGGACTTAGCCTTACAACGGCTGCTCGAAGGCTCGCTCGGTCGAGGCGACTCCTCGCACAGGTGGGGTAGTTTCGGTGAACTTGCCTCATCTTAGCCTTCACTTAATAACTTACATGTTTTCAACTTGCACAAGTTAGGCTTGATAATAAAAGAGACGCATCCACATAGTTAAGGGAATAATCCCGATGGGTCGAAATGTCTTAGAACATGGAAAATGGTCCCACGGTCTGCTTAGAAGTCGGCTCAGCGTGCTTTCAAATGACACTCGGTCCTCCGTCCCGTGGCTTGGGAGAAGGAAGTTGGCCTAAGTTGCTAAGTCGTCTCAACACTCGAATTAGACTAAGTCATAGGCGTCGCCCACGTGAATGCTTGATAAAGCATGCACGGTCCCGTCGTTTTGCCCCAACGCTCGAATTGGCCTAAGTCATAGGCGTCGTCCGCATGAACGCTTCATAAAGCATGCACGGTCTCATCGTCCAAGGCGTGGCATAGCCTCTGCTTGTCCGATGGGTTAAGTTGTATTGCACGACTTGTGGCATAATTGTCTAGGCACCTCAAGTAACTTGGTTGTTCAAAGTCGAACGCATGTACGGCACGTTCCCATGATGCAAAGCTTGACGCAGCCTTAGCTCGTCAAGTTGTTGCAAAGTAAGTTAGGCAAGTTATGTTAAGCTATCAGGAGTAGTAGCAAGCACGGCCCTATGAGTTCTATGGCTGGGTATAACCACATAGTCTCATGATTGTAAGGCCCATCATATAGAGTATGACTTGGGCGGTAGTGTCACATAGTGTTTCAAGTTGGTTTAAGACATGATGTCACGGACTTAGTGTTTTAAGGCACGGGCCACGGTTGAGTTTGGAAAGTGTTTCAATAGTTGTTCTTGAGTTGAGTGAAATGATAGGACAAGAAAGAATAATGCTCACGACTGGGTCGTCGAGGCAAAAAAGAAGAATGCTCGCGACTGGGTCGCCGATGCAAGGTCTCAGATGTGATAAGTGTTGAACTTAGCCCTGAAATTGAGATGGTAACACTAGAAGTAGATTGACTGTGTGAGACGTCAGTTCGAGTCGAGTCTTGCATGGTCATTGGACAACTTGTACAAGGTGGAAGTCTTCTCGAGTGATCGCCGAGGCGCCGGGATCATGTCGGCCCGGAGGAAGCGAGTTGGATCAAAAAAGGATGCTGGATAACCGTATGGGAGATTCGGCGCTTCCGGGGCTAGCTACCCGTGGAAGGGCGGACCGAATTCCCTGAGCCAAGTCCATTATAGCGCTGGACGCTAGTGACTAGTTCATATAGATGAGTCAGCATGAGCGACGATCCGTGTAAATGCCTTTGGATTGAGTCGAGTATTGAGTGTAGTATATCAAGGAAGTCGAGTTGAATGTGTGAGTATAGTTGGAACACAAAATGTTGGGCCTAAGATTTGGTTGCAACGTAGGTGACGTGCTTCGGCACGAGATGTGGCATCGAGTCTTATGTTGTCGACATATAAGTTGCATAGTTTGAATGTGAGTTGTCTTGAGTTTAAGTCAGGAAAGGCCGCAAGACGGTAGCTTGATAAGTCTTGATAAGTTGCAAGGCACGGCCTCAATCTTGAAGCACGAACAATTCTAAGCAAGGTCATAAGGCACAATCAAGTCTAGTGGCACGACCAGCACGAGTCGTCCCTTTGACGTCATTGGCACGAGAATTGGTCTAGAGGCACTTGGGTTTAAGTGAAAGTCTTGGCACGACCGAGTTCACATAAGTTGCTCCTCGGTGAAGCACTGTCTTGAATATGTTGAAGTCATGAATAGAGTATGGCACGACCCTGCCGTCCCGAGTTGAAGTTCGGTCAAGTACATAAGCGATGAGGCACTGTCTCGATCGAAATACACGTTGGCATTATAGAACGACCATATCGTAGCACATCGGTTTGGTCAGGCGTCGTTGTCTTAAAACTGATCCTAAGACAAGACTAGAAAGACAATCATAAAGGGACTTGTATTGTACAAAGTAAATGAACGTGTCGGTTTTGTATGGGTGGGCGAGGAGCTCACTCCACCAGTACAGTTGAGTACTGACACCCACACATTTTCCATGTGCAGGCACAGGTAGAAGCTCGTGGCGCGGAGCTCGCTTGGATGCGTCGAGGTACGGAGTTCCTTGGCGACTCGAAGCGTGCGGTCGCATGGAGTCAAAGACTTATACAGGACATAATGTATGGACATTGCCTTCCGAAGCTTCCGCTGGCTCAAGCATTGTATCGAGAGATGAGAGAGAGCAGAGTGACTTATAAAATGAGAAAAAAGTGAGCACGAGAGACTTGTAATCATGGCTTGTGCCTATTGTAATATGATTGTTCAAAATCAATAAAGAGTTCTTTTGAATAACTTGTGTTTTGATTTTAAATTTTGCTGCATGTTCAATGTTTCTGCTTGGGACATCTGTGCGACGATTCCGTCGCCGTCGATGTAATCGGCCGTTATGAAACTGCCTTATACGAGCACAATCTAGGCTCGTGCGGCATCACGCCTTAGCGAGGACGATCACTCCTACGTGAGCGGGGCGTGACACTACCGGCAAGGGAGGAAAGAAAATAAATGTGTCTAGCCCGACAAACTCAACCAGCGCAGCCAAGAAACTCTCATCTAAGCGGTTATCCACAACCGTCACAGGAGGAGTTTATCAAGGTACCCGTTCAAAGACGAAATCTTCAATACTTGGAGATTCGTCATCGTCACCTCTGGGGGTAGTTGAAGCTGGGGGTAGCACTCCTCGGAACATCC
This sequence comes from Iris pallida, assembly GCA_029216955.1. NCBI lineage: Eukaryota > Viridiplantae > Streptophyta > Magnoliopsida > Asparagales > Iridaceae > Iris > Iris pallida. Next base: position 5,052,199 of record JANAVB010033417.1, read on the forward strand.
ACGACAATCCGGTGTTCCAAGAAGAAGAACCAGGGGAAACAATCCCCCCAACAGATGCAGCAGATTCTGACGTCCCTGAGGACATCCACAAGTGCCAAGATGAGGCAACCTCCTATGCAGGGGGTAGCACATCCTCCAAGTCCGAACCTGAAGAAAACATTCCCACATATCCCGACGACTTCTCTATTCGAGGGTATGATTCGGAGAGCACGTCTTCTACAGTTCCTTCCACTGCTCCTCATGTGAGAACAGTATTCATGACTGAGAATGACCAAGACTGTCCCAGTGATCGGCAATGCCTCGACACTCTTGAGGCCATACTTCATACAAGTCAGTGGACGAGATCAAGGCGGCCTTGCCGGCTCTCCAAGGAAGGATACCTGGCCAAACAAGCTTGGGTCCCGTCGTCAATGCGGACTCAAATACAACCGTACCAACCCCGAGCGATAATCCACCCAGAATGTCGGCTCCCACTGCTGCAGAAGAGGCCAGGAAAGCGAGAAGAGAAGTCCAGAAGCTCCGAACAATATTCCACGCCCGAAAAACCTCTCAGGACCTAAAGATACGACAGCCGTATCCCGCTGCATGGAGAGACGTCCCCTTCCCTCCACGATAAAAACCATTCAATATCAATTCATATGACGGGAAGACCTCTGCGAGCCAGTATGTGACCTACTTCGAGGTCACAACAGACCATCTGCCGTATGACAACGCCATCCTCACGCAATTATTTATCGGGGCGTTAGAGGGGGTCGCGTTCGACTGGTACCGCAACTTGCCGGATAACTACATCCATTCCTTTGTCGGCTTTAAACATATGTTCCTGGAAAGGTTCTACGAGGTAGGACAAGATTGTAGAAGCATGGAATTTCACAACCAGAAAGACCATGCGCCAGACACTACATGCGCTAGAACTCAGACGAAGAACTTCACAGCAAAGTCAATAAGTATAGACATTTGAAGAAGGACTTTTCATTTTATATATAAAAGTCTATTACATGTCTAGAAAAGGTTGTACAAAGGAGAATTTCTACAAAGGAAAGATCCTAAGTCTACAGCCAGCGGCCACCATGCGCCTTCAGATAAGCGCAGCGGCCACCATGCGTCTCCAGATAGGCGCAGTATCACCATGCGTCTCCAGATAGGCGCAGTATCACTATGCGCCTCCATCCAAGCGCATCCCGCCATCTCTTCAGCAGCTCAGTTATGTGCATCCAGCCCAGCTATGTACATCCCTTCAACCAAATTCTTCCAGCCAGGATCACCGGATAAGTGCTTCCACAAAGCATTTAACCCTCTGGCTGGAACCAAGGAAGAGAAGAGCACCGCAAATGCTGTGGCCAGGGGAGGCTTCGAAAGAGCCTCCAAAGGCGAAGGAAGACCGTGATCGAAACCGCGGCTAAAGGAGCAACTTTCAACACGATCAAAGTGGGGAAACCCCACTCTGAAGGAAGATAGAGCCTAGCACCGCCATTCCGATCTACGGCTCTTCCGGAATAACGAAGACAAGGCCCGAGCATCCCTATCTTTGGATGCAACATGCACCTTCCGCCTGCCTCGGAAGCCCTCGACTCCGTCTTTTGGATGTAACAGTCAACTTCAAGAGCATCGAAGACAACACAGCGTCTCATCTTCACCCTCGGGAGCACTTCGTCAATAGAATGCACCCGCATGTTCAAGTTCATGTTGGAAGTACGTGAGGGAATGAGAAGCAAATCTTCTCTCCATGCCACTATTTATAGGCCGGGCAGATCAAACCCACGCGCCAAGTGGATAGCTCTCCGAATTCCGTGCAATGAATTTGCATTAAATGGATGAACCGGATGCCTCGAATTCAGCCAAACGGCTATTTATGGCACTCGAAGAGCGAGACAGCTGCATCATTAAAAAACATGTCCGATGCGCCAGCCAGACAGCGCATCACACGGACGCGCCCTTCGGCATCAGGTGCATCACACAGATGCGCCCTACAGTACTCGGCGCATTACAGAGGGTGCGCCCTCACACATCTCCATACCGAGTGGAACGCCAACCGACGCGCCCACTCAGCTGTCCATCGAACGTCACCAACATTAAATGCTGAACTGACAGAGTTGGCAGTACGCCTCCCAAAGTCTAAACAGTTGACAGCTTTTTCAGAAAACGAAGCGTCGGCAACGTCAGCATCATCATGACTTTATTTCGACGGCTACTGCCACGTGGCCACTCCACCATCAGCATGCGCCTCTACGGCCATGCGTCCAAATCAGTATGCGCCTCAAAAGCCATGCACCTTAGACTGCTCTCTGATCCCGAAAGACAGAAGGAAAGTCGCCTGCATGCGCCTCAAAAGCCATGCGCCCCAAATGGTTTGTAACTCCTAAAGGTTATGAGCCGCAGCCTCCTCCTGCGCCCAATCCAAGGCGCAGCTCACCAGATCACTCCTCTCCACCAAATCCGAGATCTTCGAACCATGAGTCGACGACACGTGTCTTTTGACTCAACTCGTCCAAGATTTCAACAACGGAAAGATCTTCTCTCTGCTACGTGCCGGCTCACAACAGCAGTATGAAGAGTTCTCCCCCTCGATCAGGGCGCAACATCCGTGCGCCTCCATCAGCAACCTCCACGTGGCGTCCCTACACCGGCGCATCCTGCATGCGCGCATGAGCAGCCAGCCTGCAAAACTATAAATAGAAGGATCATCTCCTTCACACACGGAGAAAGAGGCAGAGACTCAGAACAGGGGACTCACAACACAGAGAGAATTCACAACAGAGAATCACGGGAGAGGCAGTTCTAGACACTCAACGTCTTCCTCCTCTCAGCAAGCTCCAGCACCCAGAGCAATCAACACCTTCAGAGAACCGATAACCGTCGTCAGCCGGTCAACGGAGTCAACGCATTACCACTCGCTCCATTGGCACTAAGGACCCAGCTTAAACAAAAGTGTACTCCTAGGACTACATCTAAGTCCTATATTGTATCACTGTTCTGTTTGTATTAAATTTCAATCAAAACAATTTTAATGGCAAACAAGCTGGCGACTCTGCAGGGGACTTCTTTCTCCTCTACCGAGAAAGTCGTGTCACAGGCCGACGACGTGAAGGTGGGCTCCTCCCACAAGACGCTGGTAGTGCGCCTCAATCAACAGGCGTACGAGGAGTTCATTTCTGAAGGAAGTGCGAGTCCTTCGAAGCGGCTGTCGAAGCCGAAGAAGACCCGCGCAGTCTGGGTGCGCAAAGTCGACGCCTCGGGCACCACCGTTGAAGGGGATGCGCCCGTCCAGCCTTCCCTTTCTGCTGACGTCCTCAGCAGTCAAGGTGCGCCCGCTGATGCAGCGCATCTCTCGGGGAAGCGTGCGGCTGACCACGTTCCCCAGCCATCTTCCTCTCAGGCGAGGAAGATACGTCGACGGAGCAGGGGCGCAGCCAATGCCCCGCGCATCACTTCTGATGCGCCATAAAGAGCCTCTGTCTTTGACAGACTCATTCGCTGTAATGGCGAGGAGAATTTGGATGCTGAGTACTATGCGCCCCAGCGGGCTGGTACGAAGAAATCCAAGGCGGCACGGGCCACGCGCCACAAACGTGCTATGCCAGCAGCCGGCCAGAGGCACGCGCTTACAATCACGCGCGCTGCCGATGGCAAGCTGTACAAGGTTGACTCAAGTGCTTCTGCACCGACAACGAGTCGACCTTCAAAGTCCTCATCTCGCTTGGGCGCATTCACTGCGTGCACAACCAAGCCGAGAAAGGCAAACTCAGTGGTCTTGAACTCCCGTGCCTCCTCTGGTTGTGCGTTTGAGGTCCGTTCAAGTCACTTCAAATGCTGTGGTTCCCTCACTACTGATCGTGATGCCTGCTTGGTATTAGATCAGGGGGCGCAGCACTCACCCGACCACCCCGACGCTTGGCCCTGCCATGCGCCTGAGAGGGGTATGAGGGTAGCACTCTCCTCCAACGACCTGCGCAACGTGATCACTCATAAGCGCCGGTCAGGAGAGTTGACCAACAAGCACGATGCACCTCTCACGGGGCACACTTGTACAGTGGTCACCATCAACTGCTGTTGCAAGACGGCAGTACCGCCAAAGCAGTCGGTCTTCCAACGGCTACAATCATCGACACCCCTCCGACATCGCCTTGGGACGAAGGTGTCAGCAGAAGAGGAGCTAAAGGTTGCTTCATGCAACGTGATCTCCAACTCCTCATCTGTCCGGAAGACGACTGCCAATTCCTCGTCTTCATCCAAAAGCCAGCCGAGAAAAACCAAGGCAGCTGTCTCGACCTCTGGAGTGTTCGAAGGCACTCGGTCGAGGAAGAAGTTCTTGGAGGAAGCTGGGGGTAGCCAGACCCTTGTCGAGCCTCCCTCCGAAGACGAAGATGTCCAAAGCACAGCTGCGGCGGATCTTCATCAAGGCGAAGATGGCCTCCCTGAAGCCCCTCAAAATGATGATGTCCTCCAGGACACCGCTGGGGGTAGTGCTGGAAACGAAGAGGCCCTTCAAGACAGAGCTGAGGGCAGTCAGTCCCTTGTAGATGCGCCTGTCGAAGACGAACTCCAGAATGTGGCTGGGGGTGGCCAAACACCAGGAGAAGTGACTCCCCCACATGAGAGCGAGGCTGAGAGCGAAGTCTCAACTAATCCATCCACTTCCGGCCGTGTCATGACAGTATACATGACCGGGGGTGATCTTGAGACTGATGCGCCGCCACAGGACATTATCCAGCGCATAGACTCGCTAGAGGGAGGACTCAAAACCTTCTCTGCCTCAATGCAAGCACTGACTCAAGCAATGTTTGAAATGTGGTCGGCCTTGATCAGGACACCTTCAAATGGTCCCGACCCAGGAGCCAATGGAGAGTCGAGTGTGCCCCTCCAACGGACACCCTCAGACACAGAAGCACCCCGGACGTCGGAGCCCTCAAACGCGCCACTCCAGGTGGTACCTCCTTTCCCGACTCCTAGCTCTACGGAGGACGTGGTCGAAATGATCAAAGATCTGCGGGAGCGCTTCGAGTCCAAGAACAGGCAGGAGGAGCGCCAGAAGATGGGCATTCCCCAGCCTTATCCCCTTGAGTGGAACAAGGTGGTTTATCCCCCAAAGTATAAACCACAAACACTCACGCCGTATGACGGGAAGGACTCTCCACGACGGTACCTGACGTACTTCCAGTCGCAGACAGGGCATCTTCCGAAGGAGGACGCGCTCCTCACCAGCATCTTTGTTGGGGCCCTGAAAGGGATGGCGTATGACTGGTACTGCAGCCTCCCCGATAATTCCATATCGTCCTTCGACGACCTGACACGCCTCTTCCTCGACCGCTTCTACGACGGTGGGAAGGACATGACGATGGCGTCTCTTATTGAGATACGCCAGAAGGACAAGGAAACGGTTCGGGCATTCATCGAACGCTTCCGTCAGGCCTGCTTCAGGCTACCTCCAGGCATGCCAGAGCATGCGCTTCTCTCCGCTTGCAGTATGAACATGCTGCCTGCAGTAAAGCTCTGGCTTAACTCTACTCCCCCTCCCGACTGGAGCTTCCTAATCATCGAAGCTGAAGCTGCAGAGAAGAAGGCGGCCAATGCACGTCTTCTGGGTGTTAGCTTCCCCGCCTTTGACGATAAGGGGAAAAAGTCCGCAATCAACAACTCCGGATGAGAAACAAAGGGGAAACAGGCATTGACTGTTAATGCCTCGAAGGGCGCATCTGTGCCTACTCAAAAGCCTCCACTGGCACCGAGACCCAAGGAGGTTTATTCATTCAATGATGACGACACCCTGCAACTCTTTGAGATACTGAAGCAGGGTGACAAGATCAAGCTTCCGGACCCAAAGCGGCCCGATGAAGTCGGGAAAGTGGATAACCCGAGGTACTGTCACTACCATCGGTTTGTCGGACACCCGATTAAGGACTGCTACGTCCTCAAAAATTACATCCAGCGCATGATCAATGCGGATGTAATCTCCGTCGACTACGAAGAGAAGACGGTGTCAGCTAATGTGGTGTCACTTCAGTTCGGCACCTTGCCGCCGACTTCCACACAAGATGGCGTCATCTCCATCCCTAAGGCGACAATGGAGGTGGTGAACTTGCCACCCACCCGTGACAATGTGAGTGGACTTGTCCCACTCACCACATCTCGAGGAGAGGTCCTCTGGGTTTACCCCGACCTCGTCTCCGAGGTAACTCAACCGGAGGTACGCCCTACCTCCAAAGCAAAAGGCAGGAAGATCAAGTCTTGCCGCACGGTCTCTTCTTCAACGGAGGAGGCGCTTCCTGTGCAGACGCGTGCACAACAGAACTCCCAGCCCGGTGAAGCTGCCACCGAAGTAGTGCCTCCTGGCACCATCCCTGAGGAGGGTCCATCCAAGCCCTCAGCAGCCAATAAACAAAAGCAAGTGGAGGCCCGTTTCGACAGACCTCTGCGGAAAGAAAATGCTTCGGGGCTAGCCAAGCCCCACAATTTTGACATTCTGGCGCAACTGGCCAGTACTCCTGCACGCTTGTCTTTGTTCGAGCTCCTGCGTCTCTCCAAGGACTCCCGAGAAGCTCTCTGCGAAGCTCTGAAGGATGCCGAATCCTTTCTCAGTCAAATCAAGCAGCCTGAAGACCTCCCAACTACTTGTGCACACTGTCATTGTGCGGATGAAGTTATCCCAAACATAACTTTCACCCAACAAGACATGCTGCTCAAGCATCACCGACATAACCGACCATTGTATTACACAGGGTACATCGGTTCGGTAAAGGTGAGCAGGATTCAGATCGATCCGGGGTCTTCCCTAAGCATCATTCCAAAGGCGCTGCTATCAAAGCTGGGGATCCCAATGTACCGGCTGGCGCCCTCCAATACGACCATCAGTGGCTTTAACGCTAGCAAGAGCGAGCCACTGGGCAAGATCCGGCTGAAGTGTCACATCGGCAGCCTCAAAACTGAGGTGACTTGTTATGTGGTGGATGCCGAGGTCAACTACAACATCTTACTCGGACGACCATGGTTACATGAGTACATGGTGGTGCCCTCCACGCTCCACCAATGCATGAAATATGTATCCACCAACGGCGTCATCCGGACGGAGTTTGCAGATATCGATCCCTTCAAAGGGATTGAGGCCTACTTCACCGATTCCGACTTGTACAAGCCACTTGACGAGGAGGAAGCCAACGACGCCGATGATGAAGCAGAGACGGCAACAGAGCCGGACTTGGAGCCCGAAATGACTCCCGACACCCCCTTGAAAATCCGATTGAAGGGCAAGCCTCCCCAGAAGGCACCTCCAATGAGCATCAAGCTATCAGGGAAAGCACCGACTCACGAAGCTCCCCTGAAGATACGCCTCAAGGGAAAGCCACCTCAAACAGCGGCTCCCCTGGTGGTAAAATTACAAGGGAAGGCGCCACTCATCAGAGGCGCAACTGAGGCACCTCTCAAGGTGCGTCTTAAAGGCAAGCCGCCGCAGTCATCCAAGATGCCGGAGAGGGCTCACATAACCCTCTCAGACCCCAAAGTCAGAGCGGTGGAGGACTCTCCTGATCCGGCCCCAGTGCTTACAGATGAGGAGCTTGGCGAATATATCTCTGCTGATGTAGACGCACCCTCCTTCGACAATGTAATCCCACGGGATAAAATCTCGTACTTTATCAATAATAGAGTGTCTTTCAATTATTCTTGTCTTCCACACTGGAATGCCATGTATACATTAGACAATGCTCTACGGTCGTTGCAAACACAAGTAACGACCGTCTACCATAATCAAATAGTCCCGTCTCAAGGAGTCTTCATAGTCCCTCCACGGAGCCGAGACCAAGGCACCATCATCTCGGGCAAAATCGAGCGTCGTCGGGACCTCCCGTCAATCGAGCCCGAACCTGATACCGACAGAGTACAAGTCTATCGGTACACAGATGCGGCTAAGCACATCATCCAAAAGATGGGCTACGACCTGAAAAGCAACAAAGGCTTAAACTACGGCAAGGGTCGGCATCTCCCTGTCCGGCTTTTGATGCCTAATGGAAAGCCACAGGATTACTATAATCGGACTCGACGGGGGTTAGGCTATGTCACGCCGCCATCAACTCCAGAGAGTTCAGACGCAGAAGACATAGAACATTCCCACTCGTCTGAAGCATCACGTGGGATTCCGATACCAGTATCGGATCAGTCTTCAGGAAAGTGCTGTCAGCTAACATGACATCGACGCAACCTCAGAAGATGAAGGTGAAGACCAACCGCCGGAACCCTTCGAAGAGGAACCCTGGGCTCAACGCCTAGGAGAACAATGGGAGTCTCATTTTGAGTTACGAGAACCTCCCACCGAAGACGAAGTCGAGCAGATCGACCTCGGGGATGGGTCTTCTTCTAAATCCATCTTTATCAGCAAAAGCTTGGAAGGAGAAGACCGAGAATCTTTAGTCCAACTGGCTAAAGAGTATATGACGTCTTCGCCTGGAGCTACGAAGACATGCCGGGTCTCGATCCGCAGATCGCGATGCATAGGTTGAACATCTTACCAGATGCCAAACCTATCAAACAACAACAGCGACGCTTCCGCCCGGACATCATGAATGCCATCGATCAGGAGGTGGACAAGCTCTTGACCAGTGGCTTCATCCGTGAGGAACAACACCCGGACTGGGTAGCCAACGTCGTCCCTGTCACCAAGAAGAACGGGAAGATACGAGTCTGTATCGACTTCAGGGATCTCAACTCTGCTTGCCCGAAGGATGAATTCTCGCTCCCAATCACCGATATAATGATCGACAACACATGTGGCTTTGAACGCATGTCCTTCATAGACGGGTATTCAGGCTATAATCAAATCAAGATGTTCCCCGATGACGCAAAACACACGTCATTCAGGACTCCGAAAGGTATTTTCTGCTACACAGTAATGCCCTTCGGCTTGAAGAATGCCGGTACAACATACCAACGAGCGATGAGTACCATCTTCCGTCAACATCTTCGCAAGACAGTTGAGTGTTATGTTGACGACATCGCAGTCAAGAGCCGCCTCAAAAGAGATTACCTACAGGACCTGAGGACGGTCTTTGATCTCATGCGGGCACATCAACTCAAAATGAACCCCGCTAAATCCTTCCTGGGGGTTTCTAGCGGCAAATTCTTGGGCTTTGTCATCACGGCAAAAGGCATTCATGTCGATCCCGAGAAGACTAAAGCCATCCTCAACATGGACCCTCCGAAGAACCTTCGAGAACTTTGGGGCTTACAGGGACGTCTGGCATACATCCGGAGGTTCATAGCAAACCTCTCCGGTAAATGTCAACCCTTTACTCAGCTTATGAAGAAGGGAGTCTCTTATGTCTGGACAGAGGAGTGCCAAAAGGCTTTCGACGACATCAAGGCTTACTTGACAAGCCCGCCAGTCCTAGTGGCACCTGTCGCCGACAAACCATTCCTCCTCTACGTCCGTGCCATGGATCATTCCCTCGGCGCTTTACTGGCTCAAAACAGCGATGCAGGCTACGAGCAAGCAATCTACTACCTCAGTCGAACACTCATCGGGGCCGAACACCGGTACAACCCCGTTGAAAAGGAGTGCTTGGCTTTGGTGTTTGCCATTCAGAAGACTCGTCATTACGTCTCGGGCCAGACAATTCACGTCATCTCCCGAGTCAATCCACTCAGAGTTCTCATGACGAAGCCAGGGTCATTAAACTCCCGGCTGGCTACATGGGCGATCCTACTAACGCCATACAACATGGTGTTTGTCCCGCAGAAGGCGGTCAAGGGTCAGGCTCTGGCTGACTTTTTAGCTGCACACCCTATCCCAGAATCTTTAAAACTCTATGAAGACATCCCGGATGAAGTCCAAGAATCAAACGTCACTGAAGGAAGCCCCGTTTGGCGGATGTTCTTCGATGGCACTTCAAGAACGGACCCCAACGGCCAAATTATCGCAGGAGTGGGGGTAGTCTTGGTCTCCCCCGATCAGCTGGTCATCCAGCACGCATACTCTCTTTTGAAGCCGTGCTCCAACAATGTTGCTGAGTACAACGCACTCGTCATGGGACTCCAGCTAGCACAACAGCTGGGGGTGGATCATCTGGAAGCCTACGGCGACTCGAAACTCGTCGTAAACCAGATTCGGGGGCAATACGAGGTTCGCCATGAAGATTTGATCCCTTACCATGAAGTTGCATTGAACATCATTTCAACCTTCACTGGGTTCTTCATCGAACATGTACCCCGTCTACAAAACTTGGAGGCTGACGCTCTGGCTGGCCTCGCAGCCTCATTGGCCGCACCCCTTGGGACTCAATACTATGTCACGGTAACTGGCCGAGACTTGATTTGTCCCAGAAACAACATATGTTTGCAAATGGCTCACGTCGTGCCGACAAACACCGATGTTAATGTCCGAGACTGGAGATTCCCGTTCATAGACTTCGCCGTCTACGGAATCCTTCCGGAAGACCCGAAGGAAGCCGTCTCAGTCAGGAGACGCTCTCTTCGATTCTACTACGATACAGCCACTAAAACGCTGTACCGACGCTCCTTCGACGGGCTTCTCCTTCGATGCCTGTCTAACGAAGAAGCAGTCCGAAGCTCTTCGAGAAGCTCATGACGGAACTTGCGGAGCTCACCAACCAGGTCCTAAGTTGCAAGATCGACTGCGACGTATGGGCTACTACTGGCCAACCATGGCCGTCGATGCAGTGGAATATGCTAAGAAGTGCCATGCATGCCAACTTCATGCAGACTTCATACATACACCGTCCGAACCTCTACATCCTACAGTCGCGTCCTGGCCATTCGAAGCCTGGGGCATGGACATTGTAGGACCAATCACCCCTCCTTCATCAAGAGGACATCGTATCCTGGCCATCACCGATTACTTCTCCAAATGGGCGGAAGCAGTCCCACTAGCGGAAGTAAAAAGCTCCAGGGTGGTCAGCTTTATCAAACACCATGTCATTTACCGTTTCGGAGTACCCAGGCGAATCATTCATGACAATGGTCCCCAGTTCATCAGCCACATTTTAGCAGGTTCTGTGACAAGAATCGCATTCAAAACGTGGCCTCAACCGCCTACAATCCGGCAGCAAACGGATTGGCCGAGGCGTTCAACAAAACTATCGTCAGGCTGCTCAAAAAGGTCGTGTCATCCAACAAACGCGACTGGGACGAAAAGCTCGGCGAATGTCTTTGGGCCTACCGCACAACGGTACGGACCCCAACAGGCAACACACCATTCTCCCTGGTCTACGGGAGCGAAGCGGTACTGCCTCTCGAGATCCAGATCCCTCACTCCGAGTAGCGATCACAACAACTCACAGAAGAAGACAATCAACGTCGTCGTCTGCGGAAACTGGAGGCACTTAACGAAAAGCGTCTCCTAGCTCAACAACGCATCGAACTTTACCAAGCCCGTATATCACAGGCTTTCAACAAGAAGGTCAAGCAAAGAACTTTCCAAGTTGGCGACCTGGTTTTAGCAGTCAGAAGGCCAATGGTGTTAACTCACAAGACACCAGGGAAGTTCGAGCCCAAATGGGAAGGACCCTTCATCATTGAGACGGTATACTCAAACGGTGCTTACCGCCTCGCCAAACCCAATGGGGACTTGTTCATGATGCCCATCAACGACAAGTTCCTAAAGAAGTACTATTCTTGACATTCTCCAAGACATGTATTTCCCCAAACAACCTCTTTTCATAAAATCAAACGCTTCCGAACCCAGCTGTTCCGTGGCATCCTTCCGTAGAAAGATAACCACGTCTACATTACCTCTGAGTTGTCTCTCTACATCCTACAAAGCAGAACCTTACATTTCGTGAGCTTACGCTATCCTTCATGTTTACCACGTCCACATTACCTCTGAGTAAACATCCCGTACAAACAACTCCTGTGTTGTCGTACATTGATCGCAGAACTTCCACGTCCACATTACCTCTGAGTTGTTCAGCGTATTCCCCAGGATCATTCCTACCACGTCCATAAATACCTCTGAGTAGGAAGATTCTATCATTTGAACCTAATGATTGCCATGTCCACATTACCTCTGAGCAAACATGTTGGTTCCTTCAAACTTATTATCTGTACCTAGAAACCAAGGTGCGCAAAAGATAATAGGTCCACATAAATCATCAAGTTCATGAGATCAAAAATGAACACATCACAAAAAAAGAGATAGTGTATTTCTTTATTTTTCAAAAAGGGAGTACAGAAATACGCTATTTCCCCAGCAAGAGTTGCAAAACACATAAAAAGAAGAGAGACTACAGTCCCCGATCCTCTCCAGGGTGGGATGAGAGCTCTCTGACTCGACGTCTCAGGTCGACAGTGCGAGTTTCCACAGTCGCCTGGACTCGGAGCTCGGCTTCTTGACGCATTAATCCGACAGCCTCAGCGGAAGTTTTACTCTCATACTTCTTATCAAGCTGTCGTCGCTGCTGAGCCAAAGCAAGGGTCCGCTGAGTAAGAGTCGCTTCCTCCTGCTTGAATGCCACGTGTTCCGCCAGGACACGATCAGCTTCTAGTTGAAGTTGGGCCCGCTGGTCTTCAAGACGGCGCATCTGAGCATCAACCTCTGCGATGTTAGCGTCCACCGCAGCCCGCTTCTCCGTCGTCTTCTCCATAGATTGAGACAACTGCTCCGTCGCAACCTCAGTCCCAGCCACTTCACGCTCCCAACTGCTCACATCGGCTCGATGGGAAGCCTCGATTTCAGCCATCAACTTCCCTATCTCTGCATCTATCAAGACAGAGAGGTTATTTCGTTGGATACGCTGCAGTTCTGCGAGCCGCTCGTCCAGCTCAATCACCGAAACCTCCAGAATTTCGGCCATATGGTCATGGCCTTGGTGAACGCGGATCAGCTCGATACAAGGCATTGCCAAAGCTTTTGCTGTCGCAAAGCTCCCCTTGGCATCCATCACTGCAGATACATCTTTCTCCAGTATTTTGTACACTCCCTCGATGAGGAACTTCACATACTCGTCGGCATCCGCCAGCACCTGCGGTGTCATAGCAGGAGTTGGGGGAGCTACTACAGTTTGCGGACCGGAGGAAGATCCGCCAACCTCGATCTGAGAGGTTTGAACCTCGGCAGCAATAGGCTCTTCATCAACAGGGGCCAGACTGCTAGCCCGAGGAGCCGAAGGAACAGAAGGAGCCGGCACATGCGTCGTGATAGTACCCCAAGTGGAAGGAGCAACAGAGGGTTCCACACCCTTACCCTTCTCAAGACCGGAGAAATTACCGACGTCAACGGCCACCTCTTCTACCCCGACGTTCTATCAGCATCAGCTACCTCCCCCGGCAAAACGGGAAGATCAACATTTATCTCCTGGCCAGCCCCAGGAGACAAGACCGGCAGAAGGGTCTCATTCTTCTCAAGTCCCTCTACAGGGACAAAATCTGTCGCTATCGCCTGATCGGTAGCCATCTCTATGTCCATGGTTGAAGCCAAGGAAGGATTTGGCAATGATTCAGCCGACCTCCCTTCATCATGACAAGGAGGGGAATCAACCCTCTCCTCTATCCTCACTGCTTCTGCTGCCCCCGCAACAGACTCCTGCAGCTCCGGAGCGATGTCATCGGAAGATGATGAACTCCATTCCTCTTCATCACCAGGAAGCTGCACACTTGCTAAACCTTCGATATGTGAAGCCTCCGCTGTGGCCTTCGTCACCTCGGAAGCTGCTGCACCCTCAGGTTCCCTCCTGACATAACCCAGGGATACCGGAACCTCCACGATGACAGTATCCTCCGGATCTTCCTCCATGAGAGACATCATTGTCGGCGGGATACGCACTCCAGACGAGCTCGCCATCTCTTCTCGCCTACTCCCACCCGACTTTGGGGTACGAGGTTTTCTTTTTAGCGGCTCCTACAAAAGAAGATGGGGCCTCGTAAGTGGCGGAACCAAAATCAGATTTAGTAGGATGTCCTTACCTCTTCGGACGCCGAATCCGATGACACCGTCGGTAACGATGCCTTCTTCTGCTTCTTTGACACAAGAGATTCAGCCCCTGTATCTGCACATCGTTTCGATCGATCGCCCGAGGGTTCTGCTTGTGATGCGGAGGGGGCACTCCGTTGACCCACCCCTGACGGACGATGCGGCCGGGCCTTCACTGGCGTACCCCCAGTCGCTGCTAACTGGGTGCCTGCGATAAGGCTGGTCTCCCTGTCATATCCGGAGGGCGGGGCAGCCATAACACAGTAAAATTTGGCGGCCGAGTAAAGAATGGGCGGCCGCGGATCGGGGACGGGCAACGTAAAACGAGCTCCGGTACATCCGGCATTATAGTAATGCCAAGCTCGTGCACCATCCAACAACTTCCAACATACCCCAGGGTAATACTGGGATTATCCAACATCATCTGAGCATAACCAAATTGCCGCGCAAAGCGGTTCGGCAAGTACGGTTCCAGGTAGCACTGATTCCTGTTCCGGTACACCAGATGGGACGGCCGGATACTTTGCAACCAGCGGAATCCCCATTGAGGCAGAGTGGTGGTACCTTCGCCCAGGTCCCTTAAATCCTCGTTGGCCTCAAAACCCAAATAGATGGGACCAACTTTGGTGATCTCCCAACCCTGAAGATGGGATAAAACCTTTCTACAAACCGGGACACCAGTATGCGACCAGCTCCTCCGATGGAAACGACGAAGGAATGCATCTCCAGCCTTATAATCTCCTTCCGAGCCTGGGCTCATCACACTGGGATGATGCAGAATCAGCCATCCCATCAAATAGTGAAACGGCAATTCGGCGCACGGGAAGTTATTTTTTCTGCCTCTATCATGAATCACATTTCCAGCAAACTCTCGCAAACCTCGCTGCAGGTTACATACCATTGCGGGGAGGAGAGCCAAGCGCCGGCCGAAGACCAATTTTACGGCTGGCAGGATTAAGTTTCGAGTCACCCTCTCGACGGCACCGGATCCACCGGCGAACACGCAATCCCGGAGCCATATCATCAGATAGGCGACCAAAACCGCCTTGGATGACATTGGATAAGCATGGTGCCAGAAGCAGCTGTAGGAGCGTGCATCTGACTGCTGGTCTTCATTTTCTCGGGGATTCTTCTTCCCTAAGGTGCCAGAAGCAGATAGGCGACCAAGGCCTATGTGCGTTGGCGTACGGACAATGAGACTTACCAACCACCTCCGGCCGAACTTCGATAGGCCGACGGGGAACGACAGCCGCCGCAACTTTCGCGGACTCCTTCGCTTTCTCCTTCCCCTTGCCGGCAGCACCGCGAGGAGTCTTGGGAGCCATTCTCTCGAGGAAGGAGAAGTTAGGGTTTTGAAGAAAAAACTCTAAAGAAGCAGAGGCACAGAGAAGAAGAACCCTTTCTCTCTCCACCTATTTATAGGGCTTAGTCGCACGCGTGAACAGATGACGTGTGATCTCAGCCGTCGCCTTGGGTTCTGTGCAAGGATAGCAGCAAATAAAACCAAAAGATCATCATTTATCTTTTCGGTTACCGAGGCACCATCATCATTAACTGAGAAGAGCATGCGCCCGAATAGGCATGCGCCCAGAAATCATGCGCCCTGACCTCCATGCTTCTTATTCAAAGTATTCCAAAACTTATTCAAAGTTTTGAAAACTTTGAAGGGGGTCTTGTAGAAGCATGTAATTTTACAACCAGAAAGACCATGCGCCAGACACTACATGCGCTAGAACTCAGACGAAGAACTTCACAGCAAAGTCAATAAGTATAGACATTTGAAGAAGGACTTTTCATTTTATATATAAAAGTCTATTACATGTCTAGAAAAGGTTGTATAAAAGAGAATTTCTACAAAGAAAAGATCCTAAGTCTACAGCCAGCGGCCACCATGCGCCTTCAGATAAGCGCAGCGGCCACCATGCGTCTCCAGATAGGCGCAGTATCACCATACGTCTCCAGATAGGCGCAGTATCACTATGCGCCTCCATCCAGGCGCATCCCACCATCTCTTCAGCAGCTCAGTTATGTGCATCCAGCCCAGCTATGTGCATCCCTTCAGCCAAATTCTTCCAGCCAGGATCACCAGATAAGTGCTTCCACAAAGCATTTAACCCTCTGGCTGGAACCAAGGAAGAGAAGAGCACCGCAAATGCTGTGGCCAGGGGAGGCTTCGAAAGAGCCTCCAAAGGCGAAGGAAGACCGTGATCGAAACCGCGGCTAAAGGAGCAGCTTTCAACACGATCAAAGTGGGGAAACCCCACTTTGAAGGAAGATAGAGCCTAGCACCGCCATTCCGATCTACGGCTCTTCCGGAATAACGGAGACAAGGCCCGAGCATCCCTATCTTTGGATGCAATATGCACCTTTTGCCTGCCTCGGAAGCCCTCGACTCCGTCTTTTGGATGTAACAGTCACCTTCAAGAGCATCGAAGACAACACAGCGTCTCATCTTCACCCTCGGGAGCACTTCGTCAATAGAATGCACCCGCATGTTCAAGTTCATGTTAGAAGTACGTGAGGGAATGAGAAGCAAATCTTCTCTCCATGCCACTATTTATAGGCCGGGCAGATCAAACCCACGCGCCAAGTGGATGGCTCTCCGAATTCCGTGCAATGAATTTGTATTAAATGGATGAACCGGACGCCTCGAATTCAGCCAAACGGCTATTTATGGCACTCGAAGAGCGAAACAGCTGCATCATTAAAAGACATGTCCGATGCGCCAGCCAGACAGCGCATCACACGGATGCGCCCTTCGACATCAGGCGCATCACACAGACGCGCCCTACAGTATTCGGCGCATTACAGAGGGTGCGCCCTCACACATCTCCATACCGAGTGGAACGCCAACCGACGTGCCCACTCAGCTGTCCATCGAACGTCACCAATATTAAATGCTGAACTGACAGAGTTGGCAGCACGCCTCCCAAAGTCTGAACAGTTGACAGCTTTTTCAGAAAACGAAGCATCGGCAATGTCAGCATCATCATAACTTTATTTCGACGGCTACTGCCACGTGGCCACTCCACCATCAGCATGCGCCTCTACGGCCATGCGTCCAAATCAGTATGCGCCTCAAAAGCCATGCGCCTCAGACTGCTCTCTGATCCCGAAAGACAGAAGAAAAGTCGCCTGCATGCGCCTCAAAAGCCATGCGCCCCAAATGGTTTGTAACTCCTAAAGGTTATGAGCCGCAGCCTCCTCCTGCGCCCAATCCAAGGCACAGCTCACCAGATCACTCCTCTCCACCAAATCCGAGATCTTCGAACCATGAGTCGACGACACGTGTCTTTTGACTCAACTCGTCCAAGATTTCAGCAACGGAAAGATCTTCTCTCTGCTACGTGCCGGCTCACAACAGCAGTATGAAGAGTTCTCCCCCTCGATCAGGGCGCAACATCCGTGCGCCTCATCAGCAACCTCTACGTGGCGTCCCCACACCGGCGCATCCTGCATGCGCGCATGAGCAGCCAGCCTGCAAAACTATAAATAGAAGGATCATCTCCTTCACACACGGAGAAAGAGGCAGAGACTCAGAACAGGGGACTCACAACACAGAGAGAATCCACAACAGAGAATCACGGGAGAGGCAGTTCTAGACACTCAACGTCTTCCTCCTCTCAGCAAGCTCCAGCACCCAGAGCAATCAACACCTTCAGAGAACCGATAACCGTCGTCAGCCGGTCAACGGAGTCAACGCATTACCACTCGCTCCAATGGCACTAAGGACCCAGCTTAAACAAAAGTGTACTCCTAGGACTACATCTAAGTCCTATATTCTATCACTGTTCTGTTTGTATTAAAATTTCAATCAAAACAATTTTAATGGCAGACAAAGATGTGATAATGTCAACCCTCATGGACGTTGTCCAAGAAGAAAAATAGCTGACGAGGAATTATATTGAGCGGTTTCGCCAAACCGCGATGATATTGCCCTCCGGTAACCCGGACTCTTCTTTAATTGAGATTTGCCAAAAGTGGCTGCTCCCCACAATCAGCTCTGGATGGACGAAGATCAATTTAAAGACTGGAAGGCCTTGATCATCAGAGCCACTAGTGCAGAAGCAAAATTGAAGAAGGCTCGCCAACTGGGGCTGCATATCTCAGATGGAGAGGATAAGAGCAAACGTCCTAATACCAACAACAACAACAACAACAACAACGACAAGTTCCTTAAGAAAAATTATGACTAAACAATATCTTCCAACTATCTCTCAGATTGTGAGTTATGTACCCTCTGGTACCGCTGAACTTACACTCTAACCCCAAATCTCCCAGATTGTTGAGTTGTGTACCCTCAGGTACCGCTGAATTTACTCTCTGACCGCTCCGAGTGGATTCATATCACATCTCCTTGTAGAAGTATAGAATTTTAGGACCAGAAATTCTATGCGCCAAACATTACTGTAGGAGCGTAAAAAGTGCTTCACAGAAAGAGTCAAAGTGATAGATCATTCCACTCCAATTGAGCCACTTTATGCCGCAGAGAGGCTAGCCCAAGACAAGGCTAATCACTTTACGCCTAAAGCAAGCAGATCATTTTACGCTCGGGTCTACACCCATGGTTTTACGCCAAGAGCAGATCAGCCACTTTTATGCTGGATAAAGCTGTCAAGTCTCGTATTTAATGCAAACTCTGACATGGAGATATTAATGATGGCATATATCACAGAATTCAAAAGGATTTGTTTTTACACAGAGACCAATGTTGTCGTTTAGTATGTGGATTGAGCTACTTTACGCTCACACTATGGCTTCTTTTACGCATGAAGACTATACGAGCTTTCACGCTCAACAGTTGACATGTGCGTAAAGTCTATTTGAGCTACTTTTACGCTCAAGGTTATTTAACAACCACTTTACGCGGGAAGTCTATGTCAGGGCTACTTTATGCCTAGTTTACTGCTTTACGCTCAGATTACATTGGGGTTGTTTTACGCCCTATTTTCTGACCAGCTTGGAACGTGGTTTGCCTACATGGCTTTCATGCCACACATCCCGAAGAACGTGTGTACGTGCATCCTGTTCTTAATGAAATAATGGGATACGTGTCAACACATACAGAAGATGACTTTGGTCGTGGGTAGCGGTTGTCAGCATAAAGACGGAACTTTCGCTGAGTTTTTACGCACATGAGCCCAAGCCTATAAATGGACTGATTTCTTCTCAAGGACAGAGACAGAGACAGGAGAGAATACAGAGATCAGAACTTAGAGATTTCGAGAGCATTCTTCTTCAACCTTTCTTTCAGAACAGAGTGAAGCAAAGCAGGAAAGCATTTGGCCTCGCCATCAGTGCCCAAGTACGTCGATACCTTTCTGGTGACTTAGTTCTTCCGGTTGTTCAACTTCAAGCAGCGATCTTCATCATCATCATATGGTCCAAGGAACAAAGTGATCATTTACAGATCAGACTTCCATAGCAATACTTTTCCAGAATCAAATTTGTACTTCTTGTACTTTTTGTCGTTTTATTTTCAAAAGCCAATTCCTCCAGGCATTTTGTTAAGTGAAACAAAAATGACAACTGTGCTGGGGACGACCTTCTCCTCTGATGAGAAGGCAATTGCTCAATATGATGATGTTTCGGTCGGTTCGACCAAGAAGACTCTGGTTGTACACTTCGACCAGACTGCCTATGAAGAAATGCTCCGAACTGGGGGTGGTTCTCGCTACTCCAATGCTCAAAAATCTCGCAAAGTATGAAAAGTTTGGATTCCTAAATCCAAAATAGCTTCTGATCTCTCTGTTGCTGCTAGTGGCAAGGGAATTCTTTCCACTCCTGTCGTAGGGGCTCTCGTTCGTAACGAGGCAAGTCCTTACTTCAGAGTTGCACTCAAAGTGTGACGATTTATCTCCCGTTTGTAACGGTGAAGATAATCAGGTTTTACGCCCACTGCGTAAGAACCAGGTTTTACACTCAGTGGATAAAACCAACTTTTACACTCAATACATAAATATGAGTCTCCCATTTGTAATGTGGCAGACTCTAATGCTTCTGAGGGTAAGAATAAGTCTCCCGTCTGTGACGCGGTAGACACACACAAGTTACAATCTTCGTGTAAAGGAAAACCTTCCGTCTGTGACGTGGTAGATAACCAATATTTACGCTCTACGCGTGAAGGTAAGTCTCCTGTCTGTGACAGTGTAGATAAAATTCGTAAAGATGTTTACACATCTAATGTGAATGTACCTAAACGTGTGCAGCGTAAAAATCATGTTGGTAAAATTTCAGTTCTACACCAACAGCCTTCTTATACCGCTCTACGCAAAGTACCAAATCTACAAATTACACGCAATGAAAATGGAGTCCTTTGTGCTAAAAATTTCCAAGATTTACGCACACAACTCCGAACGCGTAGAAATGTACAATTTGGTTCTGCGAATGCTGCCAGTAATCTTCTTTATACACAGGATACTAAACGTTTTTTTACCCCTAATGTAATAAAGAAGACTACTCCCTCCACTTCTTCTGACTTACGTGAATTGCTAATGCAAAAGCGTAAGAATAGATAATCTCCGGTGATATTTCCCCAAGAAAAATATTATTGTGATTATCACCAGGTTGTGATCAACTATTGTTGTTCGGCTTCAAAACGGTCAGTTTTTGATCGATTAAGTTTTAATTCGCCTCAACATCAAGCTGAAGACCAAGAACATGAGCTGTTATATGCATCAGTCAACATGGCGTCTCATACTAACAGAGGACGACGTCCAAGACGGAATATGTCCCAAACTCCAGGTCAGCAACAGTTCAACAGACTTCTTGATTCTTTTGAGGGGGTATATCAAAATACTCGATCAAGAAGACAAAGACAAATGCAGACTTCTGATTCAGAAGCTGGGGGTACTCAATCTTTTGAGTCCGAGACTGACAGTGTCGATTCATACTTCTATACTGATCCTTCTATATCTTCAAAAGAGGTTGAATCCTACGCTGTTGGAGATGAACCAGAGACCTCATCTATTAATACAGAACAGCATCTCACTGCCGTTGAGCAATCACTAAAAGACATGCTTAACATGGTACAAACATGCATTAGATAATTTTGAATCAGCGAACTGCTCAGCCGACAGTAGTGACACCGGCACCAGTAGCAGCACCAACTCAAGATAGTCAAGGGGCTGAAATACCTTTGAATATTCAGGAGCCTGCTGTTAATCAAAATTTTGCATCTCCAGATTCCATCATTCCTGAAGACGTACCACCTCCAGTGGGGGTTACGGTACATCCAACAACTATTCAATCAAATGTGCTTCCGCAAACCAGTGAAGCCATTCAAGCAGTACGTGAACTCAAAGCACAGTTTAAAGTCTTGAGGCACAAGGATCAGCTCCAGAGGTTAGGGATTAACCAACCTTATCCTCCTCATTGGAACGATGTGTTGGCTCAATGATTACATCGTATTTTTGAATATGGCTAATCAGTTAAGTTTAACAAAATGATGTTACTAATATTCATATACTTACTATCATGTTGCTACTTAAACTTAGCATTGTCCTAATTGTCCTATGTTATATTGCTATGCTTGTATCGTACTGCAACATATTTTGCTTAGCATTGTCCTAATTGTCCTATGTTATATTGCTACGCTTGTATCGTACTACAACATATTTTGCTGGCCTAACATGTATTTGTAGACATACAATAAGCATGATCAAACATGATCAAACCAGGACATAGGCAATGAAGAATTAATGATGGACCAAAGACGGCGTCATACAAAGAGATTTCTCCGAACCGCCTAGCGACCTATCCGGGGCCTCGCATCGGGGGTTCCGCTGTCCGGTCAGCGGACAGGGGTCGAGGGGGCAGCGCTCCCCGTCGTGGGTTCGGGGGCGAAGCCCCCGAAAGGTATTCAGATTTTCAGATCTGTTTATCTTCGGACGACTGCTGTCAAGGAAAAAGACGTCTTCAGTTCTGCTCAGATATCAGAAGAAAGGCGTCATCACAGGGCTCTTGGTTTTCCTACTTGTTCCAAGTCTGTAATCTTTAAATTATTGAGTCTAGGAGAATATGTACGTTGAGTCGCACTGAGTCATCTCAACCCCTAGACATATTTCTCCAAGCTCTACCATTCAAACAGACCAATTCCTGAACCAAGTCCAAGCTCTACAAAGCCCAAAAGCCCAATGGACCAATTCTGTCTTCTGGAGACAGAGTTCGGGCCGAACTCTGCCTCCACACAGAGTTCGGGCCGAACTCTGTCCCCTGATTTCCAGCACCCTAATTTTTAGGGCCTGCTTGCTACAAGCTGTCCAACGTTCGAAAATTTGAATTCTTGGGGCAGAATTCTGGCCGAATTCTGCCTCCCCAGAGTAGTATAAATAGAGCTTGAATTCTTTCATTTCAAATTATCTCTTACCTTCAAATATTCAAGCTTTCTAAGCTCTACTACTCCAAGCCTCATTCTTCCATATCTCCTAAGCCACAACTCTTCTTAGCCCAAGGTGCTCAGTGCGATATCAGCTAGAAGTTGTGTGCAAGAGGGAAAGAAAAGTCACTTGGACAATTCCAAGTTTCGCCACTGCGAATCTGTAAGAAGTTGACGTGCTTTTCTGAAGAAAAGGTACGGGGTGTAACTACTATTTCACAAATAGTGGATTTAATCCTGAGCTAGAGTTCTCAGGCCTGGACTAGTCCTCCACGAGGGAAACCGGGTTAAAACTGCTGTGTTTGCGTATGCTCTTCTTGATCTTTTTTTACTTTCGCATTTCTCTCTGTTTTATTTACTATCTTGATAGTTGTTTGTGGAGGTGATATAGAGTTAATTTTTATTTGGTGATTATCGACACAAACTCTATTCACCCCCCTCTAGAGTTGCCTACACGTTATTTCACGATGTACCCTTTCCACCGAAATTCAAGCCACAATCTATGGTTTTGTTCGATGGAAAAGCATCTCCCAGTCAATATATCAATTACTTTGATATTATGACTGTACATCTACAGAAAGATGATGCTCTTCTCACTCGAGTGTTCATCGGGTGCCTGACGGGTTTGGCTTATGATTGGTATCGAAGTTTACCCGACAATTGCATTTCGTCTTTTGACGAATTTAAGGCAATGTTTCTCTCCCGCTTCTATGAAGGAGGTATGGACATGAACATGTCCTCCTTGATAGAAATCAAACAAAGGAGAAAGAAGATACTCGGATGTTCATCAAACGTTTCCGATAGGCTACTCTAAAGATGCCTCCTGGTATGCCAGATTCAGCATTGATTGATACATGCAAGATGAATCTACGACCATCCATCGCTGTTTTTACGGGTTCTCAATTCACAGATTGGGCTTCATTCATCATAGCAGCGGTTTCTGCCGAGACCAATGGTAGGTTGGCTCGGGAACATAGGATGATTTTTGCCTCAGATGATAGAGGAAAGAAAAGTAATCCTGGTAATAACCCCGGTAATCGTAATGTGAAAGGGAAAGATACCCTCATGGTTAATCTTTCCAAGAATAAAATGATGCCGAATAGTCAGGAATCTTCCAGGCCAAAGAAAGAATACTCTTTTGATGAGAGTGATATCCCAGGGATATTTCAGTGTCTGGAGAAGAGTGGCAAACTTCAGATTCCAGAGCCAAAGAGGCCTAATGATGTGAATCTAATTGATAATCCCAAATATTGTATCTATCATAGATACATTAATCATCCTACTAGTGCTTGCTATGTCCTGAAGAAGAAAATCCAGGAGCTGATAAATGGCGGTGCTATCGCCTTAACTAATGATGACCATACGGTTACAACCAATATGGTTTCTCTTAGTTCGGAGATTTTCCTCCACAGCAAGTCCCAGATGGAATTACCCAAATTCCGAAGGCGACAATGAAAATCGTGAATATCCCGCCTGTCAGAGAAGAAAATGCAGGATTGCTGCCACTCACACTAAAGAATGGTGAAATTATGTGGGTACATCCTGACTTAGTGCCTGATTTGGAAAATGAAGGTAAAACTTCAAATCCAAGAAGGGTAAGAAGGTCAAAACCTGTAACATAATTTCTCATGATATTCCAGATCCTGATGACTTGGATCGGCTATGGGATGGCTTTCCTTTAGAAGATAGATTGAGAGGACTGAACATCTGTCCTCCAAGTCTAGCTCCTCCTACTAAGCTCAAGCTTACTCACCAGCAGTGGCTAGCCATGAATAGTGTTCCTTTATACCGGGCGCAACAAGTCTTCGCTGCTTATGAAAAAGCTCCGACAGGATTTTTCCTCGTATCCCGAATCTTTCTCCTCCTGTGGCTACAGAGACATCTATTCTTCATTCTCCTGTGGATACAGAGATTTCTTCTTCTTCTGTGGAACCATTTGCTAAAAGTCTACTGTCCATTCATCTATACAGTCAGCAATCTGTCCTTCTCATGAAGAAAATGGATTATGACTTTCAGAAGGCAGAAGGTTTGAATTATGATAAAGGAATACGACTTCCTTTACAAATTCAAAATCAAAAATCCACTGTTGGACTGGGTTCTGAAATTCCTCACAACAAACCTTACAAGAAAAAGGCTAAAGGGAGGAAGACTAAATCCTGTAATATGGTACTTCCTTCTCTTGAGTCAGAGGAAGAAACTTTTGCTGGTACAAGATCCGGAAAAGAGTACTATAAAGATTATGAAGGATCTTCTAAAGAAACAGAGAGTGGAAACACCACCAGCTCAACCTTCTCTTTTGCTAAACTTTCGGTAGTTGAAAAGGGGAAACAGAAGGCAGTACACTTCGACGTTCCATTGAAGTCTGCTTCCAGTCAGGGGGTGGTGATGAAACCTTACAAATTTATATTCTAGCTCAGTTAGCCAATACTCCGGCTAGACTATCTATATTTGAACTGCTTCGCCTTTCTAGAGAAAGCAGAGAGACTTTAAGTGAAGCTCTACTTCAGGCAGATTCATGCTTGGCTCAACTCAAGAGTCCTGATAATACTCCAGTTTCATGTCCACAATGTCATAGTGTGATGGAAGCAATTCCCAATATCACTTTACATAAGAAGATATGCTGTTGAAGCATAACAAACATGACAGGCCCTGTACTATACTGGGTATATTGGATCTACTGAAATTGACAGGATCTACATTGATCCTGGGTCTTCAATTAGCATAATTCTTCAGAGTATGCTAAGACCCCTGAGGATTCCTACTAGTGATTTGACATACACTATTACCACGATAGTCGGTTTTAACTCTGGCAAGAGTAAACCACTGGGGAAGATTCGTCTGCAGATTCAGATTGGCGATCTCCGAACTATGGTAACCTTCTATGTTATCAACTCAGACGTATCTTACAATATCCTTCTTGGAAGACCATGGTTACATGAGCATAATATCGTGCCTTCAACTCATCACCAATGCTTCAAGTATGTGGATTCCCAAGGAGTTATGAAGACTGAGTTTGCTGATATCAATCCTTTCAAGGGTGTCGAAGCCTATTTTTCTGATTCAAGGCTTTATAAACAAGAGCATATGAAAGAGATATCAGACATAGCTGAGGATTGATCATCTACTGAGGATCAATCTCTTAATGAAGATCCACCAGAAGAGCAACCTTTGAAGATCATAGTCAAGGGACGAATCCAATCCCAACCTGTCAATGATCAACCTTTGATAATCAAGGTTAAAGGAAGAACTCAAACTTCATCTGAGGAATCAATAAATATTCCTGATAAGAACCAAGTTCAACCTTTTGTGATCAAAGTCAAAGGGCGTACTTCTTGTACGAATGATCCAGAACCACCATTGATTGTCAATCTTGGCAAATCTACGCAGAAAATGAATAATAATCCACTGTTGATTAATCCGAAGCGTAGTAATCAGATTGTAAATGATGTAAATATTGATCATTCTGTACTTCTTGATATCAATAAAGATTTCTTTTCGAGTATATGGCTGTCAAGTTTATTGAAAGAATAACTTTGTCTTCGGATAAGCAAAGTCATCAATATAAAGGCGACATAGAGCCAGAAGAAACTTTATACATTGATCATAAGGAAAATTCTTTTCCTCTTCATGTAGATGTTGGACCTTATGCTCAAAGATTCCTGACATCTTCTCTCTATCTTCTACCTGTAGCCGCTTCATCACAAGCCTGTGTAACTTTTAGACGTCACGAAGAATCTTATTTCGTGGTTCCGTCTAATAAGAAAAACAAGCGCCAAATTGTGTTTGGGCTGGCTAGAAATATCCCTGTCGCTCAGGCAGATAAGCTGAAAGATAAAGATAAAGAAGAATCCGAATTGACAAGTATAGTCAACAATCTATCAAGATTATCCAGAACATGGGATATGATTTGAAGACTATGCAAGGTCTCAATCAAGGAAAAGGTAGACGACTCCCATTATACGGTGATCGTTTTATCAGAAGACTCGTCATGGATTGGGATATGATCTATCCCATATGTTTGCTGACGATATACAAGAAGAATTCTCTTCTAATTCCTCACAATCATCTGATTCGGAAGAAAACTAATTCATCGGATCGGATACATCTCGTTCCTCATATGATGTCGAACGTGTATCTTCAACTTTCCATCAGGATTCATTCTTGAGTTGACCTCCTTTCCTCTCCCATAAAATAGGTTAGGTCATCCACTTCTTTCATCGATATTGGACCTATATGCTCATAATGTCTGCCCTCTTATTCCCCAGCTACCAAAGTTTGGTTAAGCTGATTACTCATCTCTTTTGAGAGAAATTTTTTCCACCTTATCAGTTGATATAGAAAGCTGAATTTATTATTTACCACGTTCTTATAACCTCTGAATAAATATTAAATTTGCTGGAGTTTCCTATCTATCACGTCCATTTGACCTCTGCATAGATTAATCTGCTTTTCTTTGAGTTCTTACGTACCATCATATATTACCTCTGATAGTACTATACTCTAAAATAGAAAATACAATTTCATTATCTATCATGTTCATATTACCTCTTGATAGATATAATACGTTGAGTTTAAAAGACTTGTCACGTCCATATTACCTCTGATAAGTATTTTTCTACCTCATACCTATTGTTTAAATTCAAATAAATGATAGGATCACAAAACAAATCTTTCATTCATTCCTGGTGGAAACACTACAAAATGAATAAGACAAAAATGACAAAACACTCTCTTAAGGTGGAGTGGAAACATCTTGGAGCAACTTCTTTAATTCTTCTAGCCGCCTGCCACGAGAACTCATAACCTTCTTGGTAGCCTCTGCACGTCGAGCTTCAGGAGTACAAATACAGGAAAGTTCAGCAAAGGTGATTATCAAATTATCCTTGGCTTCATCAAGGGTTGTGATGGTCGACTCAGCCCTAAAAGCTTTTTCTTCTAAAATTGAGCTTTGGGTGAGGTGCAGATTTCGAGCATCGATCATTCTTCCTTTCAGCCTTCAAGCAAGCTAGCTGCCTCGACTTCGCGGATCTTGTCATTCTTGTTCTGAATATCTATGTTTAAAGCATCATAAGCCACTCTGTGACTATGCAGGGCGGGTTTTATGCTAGCCAAAAAGGCCTTCTCTTTGGCAACCTTCAGACTGTGTTCATGGAGAGCTGCATTATATGTAGTCTCTCGAGCAAGATAATCACTGTTAAAGCATCATACTCCTCCTGAATGAGGCCTTCAATAGTCTCATTTGATAGCCTGAGATATTCTCCAATCGGCTGCTCAAGGTCCTCCATAATTTTCTCCAATGTGGCAGCTCTCTCAACATCATTGAACATGGCAACATTCTTGATAGTCAGAGCCATTGCCGTCTTCAAAATCTCATAGCTGAGACCTTTATTCAGGACCATCTTTATCAAAGTTGCCAGAGCTTTATAAAAAGTTTCAGTATGAATCTCAACCAGGAGATTCATTTCTACGCTGGAGCTTGGTGTGGCGGCAATATCTAATAAATCTCTTCTTTGGAGATCGGGAGCAGATGTGGTTGGCACGACAGCAGGATGAGACAAAGTTATCGCTGTTACTACTGCCATGGCCAAGTTATCCCTAAGAGCTTCAGGGATTGTATCTCCAATGCCTATAGCTACCACTGGTGTAACAACAGACGGAGGAAGAGTTGTTGTTGTCGCTGCTGTTATTTGGTCCCCAAGAACTTCAGGAGCAATTTCTTCAATATCTGTTACTCCAGCCGTTTCTGGAGTCCTGGCGGCGGTGATATTAGTGGATGTAGCGACAATTGCAGGGGCTGGTTCAGGTTCCGGTATTGACTTATCAAAAACTGATATTGAATCAGCAGCTACAGTAGAAGATGCTGTCATTTCCCTGGGTTCAGCACCTTCTTCAACTATCGGCTCCGTAGGATTCTCTAGCTTCAGTTGCAGTAAAATCTTCTATAGCTGATTCTTTATTTAAGACCGGTTCTCCTCCAGCAGGTTCATCATCTGTAGTAGGGACTATTGCAGCCTCTTTCTGGTGCTGATCTCCAACATGAGAGGATATTTTAGGGTGTGCTTCTTGATTATCCACCGCGGGTTGTTGTCCTCCCTTTTCATCAGCCCCTCTTCACTAGAAGAAGACGTCTCATCAGCAGATTCCTCGTTTTCCTCATAAATTTCCTTTCTTGAGGAGGAGGAGCCATAGGCTTTGGTGCAATTATGACATCTGCAAAAACGAACAAAATAAGTTAATATACAAAATCATGGTATACAACTCCGTATAGGTTTTGTGTAATACTTGGAATATGTGCATTTTTTCAAGATATGTATCATAATCACCATTCCAGCCATCATCCTCGAAGTCAAGAGCTGGTTCGTCTGATGGGATGTGGTCTTGATCAGTGGTGGATACAGTAGCAGCACCCTCTGTAACCTGTGCCTTGGTTGGTAAAGATAAATGGAGTGAGGTGCTAAGACGCCCAGGAGACAAAAGTGTTACAGCTCCTGATCCAACTATTGATGGAGGGGTTGAAGATCCCTCTTCTGGATGGACTGAGGAAGAACTGACAAGATGATCCTCTTCAATCAAAGTATCGTCTTCTGGAGTGTGGGTCCTTGGTTTAGAAGGCTCTTTGGTGGTAGATTTTTCTTCTTCTCTGGAGACTTCACCGGAGAAACGGTAGTTGTGTTCTGCTTTCGTTTGCGGGTCTTTCCAATAATTATTGGTCCCGCGGCTACCTCATCAGCTCCCCTAGGAATTACTGCCAGAAACTCATCTATAGTGGCAGTAGTTGGCATATCTGGGGTTATCCTGATAGGTTCTTCGATATTTCCTTCTTGAGCCCACCGAAGACTTCCTTGCATACTATAACCGTCTTCAAAAGAGCGGATTGATGTATAGAAACGAGCATACGAATGAAGTATGCGTAGCTCAGTTGTACTAGTGGCTGAAGATATGGTGAATCTAGCGCCAGTACATGCAGCTCTGAAATATCTCCACGCTCGTGCACCGTCGATCAGCTTCCCATAATGATAGAAGCTAGTGGAAGGATTGCCAACATGAAGTTGGTCATATCCAAACTGACGAGCAAACCTACTTGGTAGATAAGGCTCGAATGCACAGTTATCTTCATTCCTATACATCAGATGAGAGGGTCTGATGTACACTAACCATCGGTAGACAGATCTCGACAATAAGGTCGATTATCTGCTCTATCTTCAAATTGCACACCGAGGTAGTCAGCCGAAACTGGTGGTCTGGTGCAGAAGAAATTTCAGCCATACGAATAGTTTAATGCTGCTCGGGTATCTGCCAACGTTGTAACTCTCCACGTGGATTTGCTAAATTTTTGGAGAAAAATCCTAGCTTCATCCTCAGGGCCTGGTGGCAACAAATTACAATTATGGTGTAACCAACCTATCAGATAGGTGAATGGTAACTCTACCGTGGAAAATTATGAGGAGCATTATTGATCAGTTCTTCACCAGAAATCCGTAGACCTGCATTGATTCGGCATACCATTGCCGATAACAGGTTAATTCTGCTCTTGAATACCAGACGGACCGCTGGCACAATACATTACGGTGAATACGGTCCACAGTGCCAATCCCTGGTACGACCCATCTGCGCAGCCATAAGGATAAGAAGCCCGCCAATAAGGCCTTCTTCAACATCTTTTGACTACCCTGCCTCAGGTAGCTTAAAGCTTCAATCCCCGCAGGGATGTCTCCAGTTTTGGTAGACAGATATCGGTCGTGAGCTTTCTGCGACACCATCAATTCCTGAATTAAATCTGCAGGAATTATAGAGCAAGGCTTGATGACCTGAGTCTTGTTCTCGGAACCTGCTCTTCTCTGTCCTGGACACTCTTTTCGTGATAAAAGAGATAAGTTGTCCACTTTGTAATATATGCCAAATGTGATCCGGTTTCATACATGCTGGTACAGATCAGATAATGGCACATGAGTTCTTCGTAGACTTGCACCAGCTCGGGATTCTTTTCCCGAATTTCTGCCAATTCCCGATTGGAGGGAATATATTCTTCATACGGGAACTCGCCCATTGGTAGCTTCGAGATAAACTGCATCTCATGTAGGGCCAGACCCATTTCACCATGCGGAGTTGCGAAAGTTTCCGTCCAACTCATATACTGTCACGCCCCAGAACCAGAATACTGGAGAGCGGGGGCGGACATAGCCAGCTACGTATGATGAAATAGAATCCATCTCACCATACGGTCACGGCTGTCTAGATATGTGAGGGTTTCACTACAATCTATCGGTCTCTTAAGGTCATAAAATAGCCTATTGTCTCAATCTCAACCAACTAATAACAGTAACAAGATATCAGATCACTAAATATACAATTGTAAGGCGTCCCAAACATTACATATCCAGATGATCATGAAGCTAGTCGTACAAAATGTAAGGACTAGCAAGAGTTCAGTCATACATGATCAACCCCGGGGCTTGTCAATCATGTTACAGCCCGTAGGCAGACGGTAAGTAGGTACAATCGAGCTAACACTTACTCGTCGGCTAAACGCCTCAAAAGAATAATTTACAATATTACAGTGGGAGAAACAAAAGAAACCCACTCGATGCCCTGGTTACGCCTGGTGACCACCATCGGGCTGGAAAGCAGGTAGATCCTTTGCTGCTGCTCCGGTATCTGGCCATACAAAACCAGCTGGGTCAGACCCCAGAAAGAGCAAGTGCCACAAAGGAGGCTTCACTTAAGGACTAAAACCAACAAATCATTAGCATTCAACAGGTAAGAAAATAATAAGTAACACAGTTTGGGGTTCGCGCACTACCAATGCACTTGTCCCAAATCAGAGAAAATAATTAAGAGAAGCATCATGTTAAATAAAATATAGCTGGACAATATATATGAAAAGAAGATAATGATGAAAATGGCAATGAAGGGTACAATCAGGATAGTACAATCTGGAGTGACAATAGTATTCAAGCATTATAGTGACAATCTGGAGTGACAATCATTCAATCATGCTGGTACAATCTTGCAATCGATCACTTCTAGACATACTAAACTGGACTAGACTCCATCCAATCAATCACGGCCAATCATTGCCTACGGCTTTCTACATTAACTAACTAGGGTTATCACAATCCTAGTTACTAGCAAGATGCAATGAGATGTTCCACCAGCCACAAGCCCTGCAGCTAATCCAGGTTATCCAGGCGATTAGGATTCATTAAGCAATTATCAAGAATTATTAGGTGTGCCCCACATGACAGTGGGCTGGAAATGTGCCCTACTCGACGGCAGGCTACAAGTCCAACAATTGTGGCCGGGATAACGGGATCGCCTGTAACTGGGGAAAATCTCTCATGACTACTGAATTATTCTAATCATTAGCCTTAGTTTATTTCAATATGTATCCCTGACCGTGGTACTCAGGGATGCATGCCCTAGACATGATGCGAGACTGGACAAGTGGATTTAACAAGCAAGCAAGAAAGAACCACCCACGGTGTCAAGACAAGTCAAGCTAAGTTATCAGGTCATGTCAAGTCAGGAGTGCGCCACGACGGGCCACTATCATGTCAGGTTGGTCATGTCAGGAGTGCACCACTACGGGTCACTGTCGTGTTATGCAAGTTCATTGTCATACCATGCCATGTACAATAGTCATTCCAAACATATTAAGTAAAATCAAGTTCATGACAAAAGGCGTAAGGATATAAAATGGGCGTAAAATATCTAATAAAATATCCATATACGGGACTAATATGAATCACCGGTTACAAGTCAAGTGTGCATCCCATCGGGTCACTATCAAGAAAATCAGAAGGTACCCGGATCATAAATCACAGAAATCAGAAACCATATTAGTCATAAGCAATTCATCAAAAACTGTGCCAGGTCGTGTTGGGTCAAGCAGTCGTGTCATGTGAAACAAGATCTCAAAACTCCAATCCATAGAAGAGAAGCCAAGCCTAGAGGATTAAAACAAAATCAACATGGACAATGGATTGCGCAGGGGTTAGAGTGCGCAAGGATGAACTGCGCGAGAGTTGGATCGCGCAGGGGCTGGACTGCGCTGGGTCAAGCGCGCAGGGAAATGGATTGCGCTAGGTCAGATTGCGCAGAAGATGAACTGCGCAAGAGCTGAGCCGCGCTGAGTCGGGTTGCGCAGGGATCGGATTGCGCACACACTGGATTGCGCACACACGGATTGCGCAGAGAATGGATTGCGCCAGGGCGAGCTGCGCTGGCTGGATTGCGCCAAAATGAGCTGCACGAGGCTAAATTGTGCCAGCACTAAAGAGTGCTGGGCTAACTGGTTTGCGCCAGCGCTAAAGAGCGCTGGACTGGATTGCGCTCGGGAACAGGGGTCTTCCCCAAACCGAGAGAAAAAGCCATGGAACTCAGAAATTCCAAGGACCACAACTAGGTCAAAACAAGTCCAAATCCAACTTTGCAAGGCTCTAAATTGTGTAAAATTCAATTCTCTTCCACATAGAACAATCAAAACATAAAAATAAACAAGTTTTATAGATCAAATCTACCAAAATCCGAAAATACTTTAAACCTAGATCTACAAAATTCCAAGCTCCAAATGGAGAAAATCCAAGTTCTAATGTTGCTCAAAATGAGCTAATAAAACTAATAGACAAATAAAATGTAGCCCTCAAGTGATAGCAAGATGCAACTTGCCTAGGTGGGTGGTGGTGGTGGAGAGGAAGAAGCTTGAGGAAGAAGATGAAGAAAATAATAAGGAGAGAGAGAGAGAAGTTGATATTTATAATAGGGTGGGGTTCTCCATGTTAAACCAAAATAGACCAAACCAAAATAAACCAAGGTGAACCAAGTCAAGGCCAATAAACTCTCTCTCTAGCAATTTAAACCAAATGAACCATGAAATAAACCCAGCCTCACTAATCCAAGATAAACCCATGAACCATTAAAACTAATTGAACTATCCATGCCAATAAAACCAAGCCAATGCAAAATAAACCAAGATAACTAATCATGACTAAAATAATAAAAAAATATGGGTCCAAAATATGTATACGTATACTAAATACGTATCACGAATTTGGGACATTACATATACAATTCCAGTAAAGCCAAGAACAGATTGCCATTCGGCGGAATACCATAACTAGTAGATGCTACTGCTTCATACAAACCGATGTCGTCCAATTCTGTTTTAAAGTATTTCATGACCCAGTTGCTGATCTGGATCCAGTTACCACTATAAGGGGTCAGCCACCCGTCAACCTAGGGTTAGTCTGAGGATATAAGACTCCTTCCATTATGAATCTATTTATGAACATGGGAACCTGGACCGGCTGGATGAGAGATGAATCCTCGCTCGGTGTAAACCCAGGCATTAGTCCAGAAAATGGAATAACACCACCACAAGGAGTACTAACATGATAACCCATGTCATTCGCTTTCTTCCTTCTAAAAATGATTCTGTCCGGTCTACC
Organism: Iris pallida; assembly: GCA_029216955.1. Taxonomy (NCBI): domain Eukaryota; kingdom Viridiplantae; phylum Streptophyta; class Magnoliopsida; order Asparagales; family Iridaceae; genus Iris; species Iris pallida. The sequence continues at coordinate 5,085,935 of JANAVB010033417.1, forward strand.
ATAGCTACTGGGAGTCAAATTCTACAGTATTTGACGGTAATGGCTAGCATGGACGAAAGCAGATATAGGGTAATCCCTGTCCATGTCCGGGAGATACATTACTCTTTCTCCAGATTTAAATACCCAAGCCTCTTTTTTGGGATGAGTCTGTGATTTGTAATCTATCACATCTCCAAATAAGAAAGCTGGCTTCAGGAATTGTTGATTATCTAGCGACATCAGTACTTCTCCGTCTATCATAGATAACAACATTCTATCCCCTTGAGCTGCTATCAGTTGTGCCCTCTCTACTGGGTATTCAGGGTTCGACTGAGGAAATTGGACATGAGATAAATCTTCCAGATAGTTCGAACCTACCATGCCAACTGACGATCCGAAAACTTCTGCGAGAGGGTGAACTTGCAAATCCACTGACAAAAGGACAAAAGAGATCAGATTAGTTTGGAAGTTTTGTGACTTTTACGCTCACTAAAAGTTGATAAAAGTTTACGAAGTCTTTGTTTTACAAAGTCGTTCAGTGATTGATGAATTTTACGCTACCACATGTTAAATGTGAGCGTAATATAACTTTTTACGCTGGCATGTATGAACATGGGCGTAGTTAAGTTTTACGCTAGCACATTAATTGTGGGCGTAATCCAAATTTTACGCTGACACGTATAACGTGGGCGTGCTCTTTTCATTTTTTTACGCTAACACGTACAACGTGGGCGTATATTATTATTTCAGTTTTTACGCTAACACGTACGACGTATGCATAAAAACTGAGGGTTTGGGTTATCTTTTCCTTCCTCGACGAGTTTTCCCAGCCAAAGAATAGGGTTTTTACCCATCATAGGCGGAGCTACGGCCGGGTTGGGTTGTCGATGTGGTGTTGACGACTGAATGGGAGCCGACGATGAATCAACGGCAGGTTTCTTCCCCTTGTTGCTGGCGGCCGAGGATTTCTTGGGAGCCATCGGATCAAAGTGAGGGTTTCGAAGAAAGATAGAGCAAAGGAATTCGAGATTGCAAAAGGATGAGTAAAAGTGTTTTCTCTCTCCGAAGAACCCTATTTATAGGGAGATTTCAAATTGGTTCAAATTCCAAAAATTACGCCGACTGTTGGATGTCCCCGCTTTTACGCGGATGACTGTTGCGTATCCCAAATTTTACGCTGACTGGTCAAAACTCAACTTTTACGCTTTTGTTCAAAGTGTTTCAAATTTTGGAGATATTTGAAAACTTTGAAGGGGGTCTTGTAGGAGCGTAAAAAGTGCTTCATAGAAAGAGTCAAAGTGATAGATCATTCCACTCCAATTGAGCCACTTTACGTCGCAGAGAGGCTAAATACTTTACGCCCAAGACAAGGCTAATCACTTTACGCCTAAAGCAAGCAGATCATTTTACGCTCGGGTCTACACCCATGGTTTTACGCCAAGAGCAGATCAACCACTTTTACGCTGGATAAAGCTGTCAAGTCTCGCATTTAATGCAAACTCTCACATGAAGATATTAATGATGGCATATATCACAGAATTCAAAGGGATTTGTTTTTACACAGAGACCAATGTTGTCGTTAGTATGTAGATTGAGCTACTTTACGCTCACACTATGGCTTCTTTTACGCATGAAGACTATACGAGCTTTCACGCTCAACAGTTGACATGTGCGTAAAGTCTATTTGAGCTACTTTTACGCTCAAGGTTATTTAACAACCACTTTACGCGGGAAGTCTATGTTAGGGCTACTACGCCTAGTATACTGCTTTACGCTCAGATTACATTAGGGTTGTTTTACGCCCTATTCTTCTGACCAGCTTGGAACGTGGTTTGCCTACATGGCTTTCATGCCACACATCCCGAAGAACGTGTGTACGTGCATCCTATTCTTAATGAAATGATGGGACACGTGTCAACACATACAGAAGATGACTTTGGTCGTGGGTAGCGGTTGTCGGCGTAAAGACGGAACTTTCGCTGAGTTTTTACGCACATGAGCCCAAGCCTATAAATGGACTGATTTCTTCTCAAGGACAGAGACAGAGACATGAGAGAATACAGAGATCAGAACTTAGAGATTTCGAGAGCATTCTTTTTCAACCTTTCTTTCAGAACAGAGTGAAGCAAAGCAGGAAAGCATTCGGCCTCGCCATCAGTGCCCATGTGCGTCGATACCTTTCTGGTGACTTCTTCCGGTTGTTCAACTTCAAGCAGCGATCTTCATCATCATCATATGGTCCAAGGAACAAAGTGATCATTTACAGATCAGACTTCCATAGCAATATTTTTCTAGAATCAAATTTGTACTTCTTGTACTTTTTCTCGTTTTATTTTCAAAAGCCAATTCCTCCAGGCATTTTGTTAAGTGAAACAATTGCACGCGCCAGGGAGCTCAGAGGAAGTACTTGGCACAGCAAAGCAAAAGTATAGACATTAAAAGAGGATTTTTATTTCATATAAAAGTCTATTACATGTCTAAAAAAGAGCTGTACAAAGGAGAATTTCTACAAAGAAAAGACCCTAAGTCTACAGCTAGGCACAGCAACCACCATGCGCTCTCAAACAGGCATCTCGCCATGCGCTCTCAGCCAGGCGCATCCCTTCAGCAGCTCAGTTATGTGCATCCCTTCAGCAGCTCAGTTATGTGCCGCCCTTCAGCGTCTCAGTCAGGCGTATCATGAAGTGTCAGCATATGCGCCATCAAATGCTTCGACTAATGAAGTATTTATTGAGCAGAACGATGGTGGCAATCAACCTTCTAGCTGGAGGAAGAGCTCCCCAAACCAAGAAAGAGGAGAGCACCGCAAATCAACCTGCGGCTAAAGGAGCAGCTTTCAACCCAACCAGAATGGACAACACCCACTCTAGCAGGAGGAGGGGCTCTCCCAAAGCCCAAGGAAGATGATCGGAGCACCGCAATTTTGATCTACGGCTCTTCCAGCATAACGAAAATGAGGCTCGAGCATCCCAATCTTTGGATGCAACAGGCACCTTCCGTCTGCCTCAGAAGCCCTCGACTCCGACTTTTGGATGTAACAGTCACCTTCAAGTGAATTTAAGAAGACAATGCGTCGCATCTTCACCCTCGAGAGCATCTCGTCAACAGAATATGCTCGGGCAAACAAGTTCAATTCGGGAGGACGTGAGCTAACGAGAAGCAAACCCTCTCCATGCCACTATTTATAGGCCGGGCAAATCAAACCCATGCCAAGTGGCTGGCTCTCCGAATCCCGTGCAATGAATTTGTATTGAATGGTGATGAACCTGACGCTTCGAATTCAGCCAAGTCAAAAAACGGCTATTTAAAGCACTCGAAGAACGTAACAGTCGGGCCCATAAAGACGTATCATACAAACGGATGCGCCGGCCAGACCGTGCATCATACTAACGCGCCCATCAGCTCCAAGCGCCTCATAAGGATGCGCCCCCATGCGTCCCCATGCACCTAGTGGAATGCCGATCGATGCGCCTACTCGACAGCCCATCACCTGTCAAGAACATTAAATGCTGAAGTCTGACAGAGTTGGTAGCACGTCCCCGAGGACTTAACAGTTGACAGTTTTTCAGAAGACAAAGCGTCGCCGACGTCAGCATCATCATTACTTCCCTTTCGACGGTTACAAGCCACGTGGACGCCCAACCATTTCGCATGCGCCTCCGCAGCCATGCTCCCAAATCTCTGCATGCGCCTCAGACTTTTTCTGATCCCTAAAGACAGAAGTAAAGTCACTACTCAAGCCCCGCATGCGTCTCAAAAGCCATGCGCCCCAACTGGTTCGTGACTCCTAAAGGTTACGAGCCAAAGCCTCCTCATGCGCCCAATCCCAGGCGCATCCTATCAGATCACTCCCCACCAAATCCGAGATCTTCGAGCCATGGACCTACGACACGCGTCCTTTGACTTGATTCAGCCTATGAAGGGGTGATAATCACCCAAGATCTCAACAATTGAAAGATCCTCTCCATTGCTACGTGTCAGCTCTGCCGCAGCCCACGACAGCAACAAGAAGGGTTCAACTCCTCAATCAGAGCGCATCGCCCATGCGCCTCCATCAGTAACCACCACGTGGCGTCCCCACGTACAGGTGCATCCTACATGCGCGCATGAGCAGCCAGCCTGTAAAGCTATAAATAGAGGGATCACTTCCTTCTTACGGACGCACATCGCACAACCACCGACATACATATACAGAGAGGCAGTTACAGACAGTCAAAGTCTTCTTCCTCTCCGCAAGCTCCAGCACCCAGAGCAACTCAGACCTTCAGAGAACCGAGAACCGTCGTCAGATCGTCAACGGAGTCAACGCATTACCTCTCGCTCCATCGATACAAGGGACCCAGATAAACAAAAGTGTACTCCTAGGACTACGTCTAAGTCCTACATTGTAACACTGTTCTGTTTGTAATTGAAATTTACAATCAAAAGATTTTAATGGCAAACACTCATGGGCAGCAAGTCATGTATGATCATACCTCTGAACTTTCACCCTAAATACTTTTCCCACCGGAATCTCCTTTAAATCTATTACCCGCACCACCAGTGCGCAGAAGGGTGATAGGTCCACAAAACTTATCCTAATCTATTACCCGTACCGCCAGTGCGCAGAAGAGTAATAGGTCCCCAAAAGTTATCCTAATCTAGTACTCGCAATGCCAGTACACAAAAATGGTAATAAGTCCATAAAAATTATCCTAATCTATTACTCGCACCACCGGTGTACCAATGAGTACTAGATCCACAAAATATCATTCGAATCTATTACTCGTACTACCAGTGCACAAAAAGGGTAATAGGTCCACAAAATTTTCCAACGGAAAAAACAACCACGTCCATATTACCTCCGAGTTGTTTTCCCGTCCATCACAAACAAACCACCCAATACATAGAACTTCCACGTTGATAGCCTCTGAGTTGTTCTGTGTATCCTCATTAGGCCCACTCCTACCACGTCCTCATTACCTCTGAGTATGAAGGCTCTACTTTAGACCTATATTTACCATGTCCTCATTACATCTGAGTAAATATATTGGTTTTTTCTCCGCTTATTATCCGTACTCGCACCGTCAGTACACAAAAAGGATAATAGGTCCACAAATGTCCACTGTTGACCACAAATGCTGTATTAAGTCCTCTAGTACATGCACCTAGGGGTGAGCATTCGGTTTATTCGGTTCCAACCGAACCGAATAAGCAAAAACCGAATTGGACCGAAACCGAATAAGCAAAACCGAAACCGAACCGAACCGAATTAAATCGGTTCGGTTTTCGGTTTATTCGGTTTTTGGGTTTTTTTGTATTTTTTTGTTAATATATATAATAACTAAATATACCTAGATATATTCAGTATATACCTATAACATATATCTATATATATTTAGTATATTCCTATAATTAACACACACACACACACACACACACACACACACACACACACACACACACACACACATATATATATATAAACTAAATTTTCTTATTCGGTTTTCGGTTTTGGACCGAAACCGAATAAGAAATTTTAGTATTTTCAAAACCGAAATCGAACCTGATTTTTTGAAAATCGAACCGAATTCATTATTCGGTTCGGTTCGGTTTTCGGTCCAAAACCGAATAATGCTCACCCCTACATGCACCCTTTTTTTCACAATCATATGTTTCTGGAACCCTGTTGTTCCGTGGCATTCATTACCCGTTACGTAGAACTTCCACGTCCATATTACCTATGAGTTCTTCTATGTATCCTCAACTGAGTCCACTCCCACCACGTCCTCATTACCATCAACCCCATATTTACCATGTTCTCACCACCTCTGAGTAAATATGATGGTTTCCTCTCTCAACTTATTATCCGTACCTAAAACTAAGGTACGCCAAGGATGATAAGTCCACACAAAATCCCTAACGGAAGTACCCAAACCTATCACGTCCATGCTACCTCTGATAGGATTGCCACACCAAAACAACTCTACTTTCCATGCTTCTTATTCAAATTATTCCAAATTTGCAATTTGAAAACTTTAAAGGGGGTCTTGTAGAAGCATAAAAATATTACTTTTAGTCCCATATCGAAAAGGAGAAGAAGACAGGGCTCATTCCATTCTATAAATAGAGCCCCTTGCTTCCTTCGAAAAGGGCACCAACTTTCCTTCCCTCCTTCCAACTTGGACTCTTCCTACTACGCACCTTCGGGTCCTAAGTCGAAAAAGTCTAGGACAGCGCAGGCTCGTCGAGCTCAGTCAGCTGTCCCAACTACTGACCATCAGAGAGTCCGCTAACTGTTAAGCGGGCCTCTGATGAAAAGTTGTATAAGACCGTGTCCAGCCCCCGACGGCAAACGGACAGGGTGGTTCTCAAGAGTCTCCCAACATTGATCGAGGACAAGTGCTTTTACTAGCCCCGCATCAGGGAGCAAATATGATACCTACGCATTCGTGTGCTCGGGATTCCCGGGCCCATAAAGCGAGTGCAAAGGTTGATCGAGATGTCCTTGACTTGCGAGATATGATCCTTCACAAGCGCAAGGAAAGAAGGGGATTCTCTATGCGGCTCAAAACCCAGAAAGCTCCATGCGGCTCAAAAATCCAGAAAGCTTCATGTGGCTCAGAAATCTTCATGCGGCCCATAAATAGCAGAGAACCTTATACGGTTTGAAATCAGCCTAAGCAGCTGGCCATAATTACTCTGACATAAAGGCGACAGCTCTGACAGAGATGATGGCTCTGACATAAAGACAAGACGTGACATGCTCCTAAAAAGACGAGAAAATCATCATGATATCTGGCACAGTTCACAAATTCCAAAGAAGATTCTTTATACGGATCGCCTATGCGACCTTCATGTGGCTCAGTCATGAGACCACTCTCATGCGACTCAGTCATGAGACCACTCTCATGCGGCTCAGTCATGAGGCCACTTTCATACGGCTCGGTCATGAGACAACTTTCATGCGGCTCAGTTATGAGACGTCAATCATGCGGCTCGGTTATGGGACAACCTTCATGCGGCCCGGTCATGAGACACTCTTCATGCGGCTCGGCTATGGGACAGTCCTTCATGCGGCTCAGCGAGGATACATCCTTCATGCGGCTCGCCACAGAGTAGCAGTTGAGACGCGTGGCAGAAATTGACCAAGTCTTAACAGTTCGGATTTAGTGCAGCAAACAGATCATGATCAATCTTAATCAATCCCCAGCTGCCCACTTCTCGAGGCACAGTTACAAGGATATGGCCCAAAATTAGCCACGTGGCTGTACACCCCATTACTCATGAATTCCAATAAATAGCAAGGTGATATTCCCTTGCATACATAAAGACACACACATACATAGAGAGAGCATTTTTCACCGGAGCCGAGGTTGCGTTCGATCGTCCAAGGAGTAAGGCAGAGTTGATAGCACTTTTCCGAGCATCTACCGTCACCCCCCTGAATCAAAATTAAACAATTGTACTTAGATTGCTTTTCCTAGGTTTTGTTCCTAGGCTCTCTTTTGTACAAGCGAGTTTGTAATTGTGAGTTAAAGTTCAGTCCTTCTATAAAACTGTTCTGTTCTCTGACAATCAATGGCAAACAGGCGTCGCCTCCATGCACCCCTCCTCGTGGCCCCGTGCCCCTCCTTCCCCCTCCGGTTGCTTTCCAAGCGCGTGATCCCGCCGCCTCATGCAACTCCGGGCAGGCCAACGCGGGACGGGGGGGAGGGGAGTTCGTGAGTTGGAGGGGGAGAGGAGGGGAGGTCGCTGACGGGAGGGAGGGGGTGGGGAAGGTCACCGGCAGGAGGGAGGGGGGTTTGGGTGGAGGGGGGAAGGTCGCCGGCGTGAGAAGGAGGGAGGTCGTCGGCCGGAGGCAGGAGAGGTGGGTTTTGGGTGGAGGGGGGAAGGTCGCCGGCGAGAGAGAGAGGGGGGGGAGGTCGTCGACCGGAGGCAGGAGGGGGGGTTTTCGGCCATGAGGCCGGAGGCAGGAGGGGGGGGGATGTTGGAGGGGAGGGTCAATTTTGTCCCATTTTTTTCAGGGTATAAAGTTAGTGCCTATCAAAGTTGAGGGTATCAAGTTGAAAAACTGAAATAGTTGAGGGTATTAAGTTATAATTTAGCCATATATATAAATATTAGTGGTTAATGAGGAGAGGCATAAGGTTGAGGGACGACTGAGTGAATGATGGTCTCAAGATTGATATATAAATATACAAGGCCGTGGTTCGATCCTGAGACCATCATCCACTCAGTCGTCCCTCAACCTTATGCCTCTCCTCATTAACCACTAATATATATATATATATATATATATATATATATATATATATATATATATATATTATATATATATATATATATATATATATATATATGGGCTTCACCATAAAAAAAATTTCTTAAAAAAATATCCTTCAGTATATGTACTAATTAAAAAAGACTAATTAAAATTTTAGGAGTATCTAGGTAATTAAAAAGATTCATTAAAGTTTAATTTGGATGTAATAAAATATGTATTAAAAGTAGGCACGCATGCATATAGTATATGAAGCAAAAGAGAAAAACTAAAAAACTAAACTTAATAAGTGAATGATAGTTAATAAGCACAGGGACCCAAGAGACAATGTAGACAACTGAAACTATTTGTTGAATCTTTCAAACAATATGAAATACGTGCAACGCACGTGCGCGCGCGCGCACACACACACATTCACACACACACACACACACACACACACACACACACACACACACACACACACACACACACACACACATATATATATATTTATTTATTTTTACACACACACACACACACACACACACACACATATATATATATATATATATATATATATATATATATATATATATATATATATATATATATATATACATGCAGCTGTTACGTTGTCCGTGGTTTGTAACCGCGGACTTGACCGCCGGTCGACGTGGAGGTCGACCATTGGTCCCCTGGTCCAGGTGGGACCCAGAGATAGCAAAGGAGGCCAACAGCCGACCGCCACGTCCGCCGGCGGTCACGCCAACGGTTACAAACCGCAGACAAAATATCATTTTTGATATATATATAAGAGAAGGACTATAGTCTATGTGTTAGAATATACAAATATAATTAACATAAAAAAAAGTCTATATAATTTTATACACCTGTTGAAAATTGGACATTGTATCGAGACATTAGTTTCGAAACAAAATTCAACAAGGCTATACCATCTCGTTTCTGTTACGAAAACAAAACAATAAAATGCTAGACAGTCTAAGCATAAAGAAAGCGTTTGACGTTTTTTGTTTGTTTACAAAAACTGTGAAAACGCCAGATAGTGTGACAAGTTGAACTTTTTCAAATATATCGCAAACTTTGTATCCTCCAGAAATTCCCCTCTTTATATATATATATATATATATATATATATATATATATATATATATATATATATATATATATATATATATTGAAGAAAGGGTGCTTTTATTGATAGAAGAAAGAAAGGAAAATATACATCAGACTGTACAAGAGCATCTCTATGCTTAAACCTCCATTAATTGGACATCAGTATCTGTATTTCGAAGGATTGCCTGTAGCGAGGAGACTGATCCATCAAAAATACGCTTGTTCCTCTCTCGCCATACATGCCATACAGCGGATAATAAGCGCAACCGAGCCTTATTAAACTTATCCGGCTCGCGAGTCTTCATATGCAGGACCCCTGCCACTATCTCAGTGAGACCTTCCCTGTGAGCTCCTGTAATGCCAATCGACTCCATGCTCTTTTGCCAAATATAGAACGTGTTGCGGCACTGAAAGAAGAGATGGTCCCGCGTCTCTAATTCTTCTGTGCAAAAAACACAATCGGGGTTGTCAATGATAATGCCAAACCGACGCAGTCTATCCTTCGTAAGCAGTCTATCCTTCATAGCTCTGTAGGTGCATAAGCTCATCTTCGTCGCTCCTCTTTTATACCAAATTACTTCCGCCAGTTAACTCTCGGATGTTGTGGTCGACACGACTCGTAACATTCCTTCACCGCGAATTCTCCCGAGTTCGTCCCATTCCAACTCCAACTGTCACAGCCCTTATCCGGATGGACCCGAATACTCCGGATTTCCTCATCGTGCCACCGCCCCACCTGTCGAACTTCAACTTGCCAGCGCCCATCAAACAACAAGACTGACAGCGGTTCACCCCGACCGCTAATTTCGAATACCGGCCAACCCCACCTTTCGACCAAGCTCTTGTGATCTAGCCACGGGTCCATCCAAAGGTTGGTGTGTCGCCCATCGCAAATGATTCTACTGATTCTCTCCTTCACTTTAGGACAGATGCGGAGGATATTCTTGAACGTGACTGAGAAGTTGTTATTCACCGGTTGGGTCCAGAAATTCTGAGAGCGACAATATCTATTCATCAACCATCGAGCCCACAAGGAATCGCTAGTCAAGAACCACGAGGCCAGCTTGAAGAGCGCCACTTCGCGGAGAACTTTAAGAGAACGAAGGCCAATCCCTCCCTCTTCCTTAGGCTGGCACAACTCCTTCCAGGCTATGGCGTGCAATCCGCCCCTCCAAACGAATTTTGCGCACATCTTCTCGATACTAATTATCGTCTTTTCGGGAATATATATGGCCTGAAGCCAGTAGCTCGTGATAGCAACAATAACTGAACGGATAAGCTCCACCTCCAAATGACAAAACCTGAGCCTGCCAACCTTCGAGTCTTGCCTGAATATGCTGAATTAAACCCTGACAGTCTGTATCTCGGGCGTAGTTGATTGAGAGGGGGAGTCCAAGATATTTAACTGGGAGCTGTCCGACCTCAACCTGAAGAAGGTTCGACCACTTACCCTGGTCCGGGCAGTCCTTACTAAATAAATATGACTTTTATCTCTATTCAGAAAAAGTCCTGATAAAGCCGCAAATTCATCCAGAACTTCAATAAGGGCTTGCATAGTAATATCCGATGGCTCGACAAAAACTAGAAGATCATCAGCATATACTAAGTGAGAAATAGATGGCTCCACCGAACGATATAGCGGGATGATGCATTTCTGGATAGTGGCAACATCCATTAAGCAAATATAGTACTCCATGGCTATAGTGAAGAGGTACGGGGATAAAGGATCCCCTTGACGCAGACCCCTGTTGGTCCCAAAATACCCACAGGGTTGGCCTTTGATCAGCAACGAGAAGGTAGGAGAGGTAATACACTCTCTCACGCGGTCCACCCACCAACTGTCGAAGCCCATACTAAGCATCATGTGGCAAACAAAGTCTCTGTTCACCATATCATATGCTTTCCGAATGTCGAGCTTGATGCAACATTTCTTCCCTCCAGTTTTATTGAACTCGCGGACGAGTTCATGGGCTAATAGACAATTCTCCGTGATCGCTCGGCCTTTAATAAAAGCAGACTGATTTTCAGAAATAAGCCCCTTCATAATCTCCTGCATTCTGGTACACATTAAATGTGTGATGATTTTGTACAAAAAATTTCAACAAGCGATTGGTCGGAAGTCCGTAAGTGCCTGAGCCCCCTCTTTTTTGGAAATGAGAACCAAGAAGGTATGGTTCAATTCCTTCATAAGCCTTCCCGTCCTGAAGAAGTCCTGTACCATATGGAGGACTTGATGTTTAAGTTGAGCCCAGTGATGTTTAAAGAATGCCGCGTTGAATCCGTCTGGTCCAGGGGATTTGTTAGGATCCGCGTCTCGAATAATCTGATCAATCTCCGCCATGGACACCTCCTGCTGCAGCAGCTTGTTCCCTTCCTCAGATACTAGACGTTTGCAAATAGTTTCGGGGAAATCAGCCATATAATCATTCTGGTTGTACAGGACTCTGTAGAACTCAATGGCCTCCTCAGCCATGGCCCGATCATCTGAGGTCAGATTTCCGTTCCTGTCCAGAAAAGCTGGTGGGTTATTTCTGTGTTGCCGAGCTCGGACCGTAGCATGAAAAAATTTGGAGCATCTATCCCCCTCTCTGAGCCAATCGCATTTAGCTCGCTGTTGGAGGTGGACCGCCTCCTAAAAACGGATCTTCCGAACTGTCTCCTGCAACTGTAGTTCCTGGTCGACCTTCTTCGCGTTCAGCGGGTCCGCCTGCACTTGCTGCTGGGCCAGCAAGAGATCGGCCTCAGCCTTGGCCAAAGATAGTTGCGACCTAGTCCGATTCCAGTTCTTCAGAGCCCCTTTGAAATACCGGAGTTTCTTGACCAGTTGGAACTGAGGATTCCCCTCGTAGGCTGCCGAGAGGGCAGCATCTGCTACCTCCTTATACCCGTCAACCAACAGCCATGCATTACTGAACCGGAATGGCCTCCTCTTCGTGGGTTCTTCTGCTACCAGACAAATCCGGATAGGGGTGTGATCAGAGGTTCCACAATGGAGCCCCTACGCTCGAACGAGCGGGAACGTATCGAGCCACCTGGTGTTGCACAGAGCACGATCCAACTGGCATACAACTCTATTCGTTAAAGAGCTATTACTCCAAGACCATATAGTTCCTGTACGCTCCATACAGACGAGCCCCGAACTGAGAAGACAGTCCTTAAAATCTACCAAAATCGGTGCAGGGACTTGGCGCCCACCCATCTTTTCACTATCTGCCTGAATGGCGTTGAAATCCCCGCATAATACCAGCGGGAGTTTGTCCGCTATTTCTGTCGAGAATTTTATGATATCCTTCCAGAGCTGAAATCTCCGGACTCGATCGTTATGACCATATACCACACCCAATGCCACTTCGGGTCCACCTTTGTTAGCAAAAAACAAGAGTAATAATTGGTCAGATTTAAATTTTACCTGACAGTCCCATTGTTGTGAATCCCATAGAGTCCATATGCGCGCCACCCCGCACTCTTCCATGTTATGAACACTGCCCCACTGTGCTGGGATCCTGTCACGGATCCGATCTTCCTTCTTAATTTTGCTCTCTAGGATAGGTACTATCGAACTTCTATTACTGCGCATCACATTGGTAATCTCATGCCACCGACCCACCGAGTTCGTGCCCCTCACATTCCATGTGATGATAGTCATGGATTATAAGTTGTGGGGGTTCCCTGTTTGCATGTGTAACCCCCTGGAACTAGGAGAGGCTGCACTATTCATACCAGAGGTTGGGAGGCTCGATGCGGATTTGCCTTTCCCAGTGATCTCCTCGACTCGTCGACGCCATGCAGGGTTCTCGATAGTAAGCTCCTTGCATCCCTGGGGGGACTCCTCTGTAGACACTGACATGTACGGCCGGTCAGATGGAGAGCCGAGCGAGGCAGCCGTTGACGCCATCTTCTTCGAGGCCCTGTTTTGGGCGTTCACATCCTGCCCCTGGGGTGATCTCCAGCGGTGCTTCCTATCTGTTGGGAGCTTTGGTGGGGCTTTTGGGCGCCGCTTCGATCTCTACCTGCCCCTTCGAATAAGACCATAGCCGATGACGAGCCCAGTTCAGAGATCCTCTCTTCCGGTTCATGCCTTTTTCCTAGGATGGATGGTACGCTCCTTAGGCTGTCAGCCATCATTTCCTCGACTGGCTCTTTACTACCAGATATGGTGTTCTCCTGGGACTCTTCTGGGATGTCCATGTTCCTCTCTCCATGCTGTTCCGCTTGATTAGTTTCGACTACTGGATCCTGTCCTTCCGGGTGGTCTGCTTCCACCGTCCTATCCGTCGGTGGCTCCTTGCATTGGATCTTGGTGTGTCCAAAACACTTATAATTATCGCATGAAGGGGGAACCCATTCATAGCCGATTTCTTATTCAATCCAATTGCCGTTGGGGAGAACAATGTCCACCTTCCTAGGCAATATATCCTTCACCGTTATCTCCACGAATACCCGAGCAAATGAGAGCCGTTGACGCCGAGCCGTAGGTATATCGGTTCTAATGGGCGAACCGACCATGCTCGCAATTTTCATGATGGAGGGAATACTCCATAGTTGAGGTGAAAGCCATGGGAGCCGGATCCAAATAGGGACTGATGTAAGTCTATCTTTTTCGAAATTCGACTCAGGCCGCCACCTTTTCAGAACCACTAATCGGCCGTCAAAGGTCCACGGACCCCCTTCTAGTATTCGCTCCAGATCCTCTTCCAATGCGAATTTAGCGAAGTAGAATCCGTTCTCTCTCGAGAAGAGTTCCAAGTCTCCCTTAGGTCGCCATTCACGAAGAGCATAAGCCCGTAGTTGCCCGTAGAACGGACGATTCCCCATAACGTATAACACCAAGGTGTTCTTCCAGTAATCCCTAGTCTCTTGCAGGTCGTCGTCCGTGATCTCGACTACCTTCTTGCCATTGATAATACTTGGTTCAATGTATTGCAGGTCCGTCTCTTCCTGTGGCATGGCAGGTTTACATAGTTCTGCCCACGATACGGGAGGGGATAATCCCACTCTACTCATCGGTGTATTCCCCCGAGTATGATCCTTGGATACCAGATCCCCCTGCATCCTTTCAGGCCCTCTCCCTTGATGAGGATTAGTTCGATTTGCCTGGGGGGGTGGCTGGGTGTTGCTCCCCCTATATCGCCTTCCTGCGTCTTCCGCATGAGACCATTGTGGACGCATGGTGCTATTATTGGTGGGCGGATCACGCTGCCCATATCGGGTTCTCTGCGACCCTCCTCTGATGGTCTGCGCCCCGTCTCGGGGTAAACGATCTTTTTCCCATGCTGGTCTTTGTCTCCTCCTCCGGTCGACGGTGGTCCACCCTCCGGCCGAGCCCCTTCTTTCCTGTTCTCTGTCTTCGTCGCCTACGCTATCCGCAGCCGCGAAGAAGGCTTCCCCGCCGACCTCCTCTAGAAAGGGATCGGGGAACCCTAGGTCTGGAGGAAGATCGATATCATGTTATGAACACTGCCCCGCGTCCCCTCTTTATATATATATATATATATATATATATATATATATATATATATATATATTGGTTTTTATTTATTTCATGGGTCATACATGTAGTCCAAAACCTTCAAACTTTTCCTAACATGTGTCTAGTGTTGGAGTGGGTGGGGTTCCCAACCTATGTGGAGAAGACCCCGGAGTGCGACGGGCGCCGTTCGTGTGTCGAAGAAGCTCGGGAAGTAGGCGACGAAGTTGCTGCTGGAGCTGCTGGAAGCAGGGGATACGAGTTCGGCCCGAACTCGGTCCCAGGCCGAGTTCTGGCCGAACTCGGTCTGGCCGTTCCAGGGTTTGGCCAGTAGGTGCTGGTTGCCCCACACAGAGTTCTGGCCGAACTCTGTGTCGTCGGGGGCTGAAGCGGATTTCTGGATGAGTTTTCATCATTGGATCTAATCCAACGGTCCAGGTTGGTTGCGGGATTAGGGAGATATATTGAGTTTTCTCAACCCTAATTCAGAAGTGCAACATATCGCAAGTAACACAAGTTTGAGAGAGGAAGGAGGCAAGAGTGCCATTACAACTTCGGAGAAGAAGACGGAGGATTGAAGGTCGCTGTTCGAAGGAGATCGTGTTCGGGTAATCTCTACTCGTCGTTCTCGCTCTTCGTAGCCTTGTAATCATTGTTCTTATCTCTGAGTGTTGTGGGGATCCGATTTGGATCGGGAGGAGTTTGTAGAGGGTGTAATTCTTCTATTCCATTATTGGAGGCTTCTCAGGGTTGGACTCCGATCGTCCCGTGGTTTTTCCCGCTAGGGTTTCCACGTCAAAAATTCTCTGTGTCTGCGTGATTGTTTTTGTGTGGCTATTTTTGGATTCGTGCGTTGTATTGCTCGGTCCTCTCGCAGGTACTCTCCGGTTTGGGGAAAGGTTTCCGCATTTCTTTCCTAACAGAGTGGTATCAGAGCATTGGGTTCAAAGGGTGTCAGGAGTTTACAGAGGAACCAGAGAGGAGAGATGGACGCGAAGCCGGTGCGCATGGTGAATCTGAACGGCACAAACTATCATTATTGGCGGAGCAAGATGAAGGATTTGTTGTTCGTCAAGAAGCTACATCTGCCCGTATTTGCATCCGAGAGGCCCAGTGATAAATCCGAGGAGGACTGGAAATTCGAGCATATACAGGTGTGCGGATACATCAGGCAGTTCGTTGACGAGAACGTGTACAACCACGTTGCCAATATTGAGCACGCGAAGACGTTATGGGATAAGCTGGAATCTTTGTACGCGAAGAAGACCGGGGTAAACAAGTTGTTCCTGATCCGGACGATGATGGGTCTGCGGTACAAAGATGGGGCGTCTATTACGGATCACTTGAGTGATTTCCAGGGCGTGGTTGACCAGCTATCTTCTATGGGAGTCAAGTTCGACGACGAAGTTTAGGGACTGTGGCTGCTGTGTACATTGCCAGACTCGTGGAAGACCGTACAAGTATCTATGATCGCTTCTGCTCCAGAGGGCGTGGTCAGTCTGGAGTTTGCCAAGAGCGGGGTGTTGAATAAAGAGATGCGGAGACGTTCTCAGGGCACTTCATCCACATCCCACCACTCAGAGGCACTTGTTTCAGAGAGCCGCGGAAGGGGCAAAAGCAGGGGTCCAGGTGGTGGCAGAGACAAGAGCAGGGGGAAGTCCAAGGGTCGTTACGAGGACTCGGAGTGTTACCATTGCGGTAAGAAGGGCCATATCAAGCGGAATTGTTTCGTTTGGAAGAGAGAGAAGAAGGGCGACAAGGGGAAGCAAGAAGAGAATACTACAGCGGCGGCCTCGGTGCATGGAGGCGATGTGATCGTCGTAGGTGATGAGGTCATTACTAACCTCGCCTGCGATGACAATTCTTGGCTGGTGGACTCAGGGGCTTCAGCACATGTATCTCACAATAGGGCACTGTTTGCCACTTACACGACAGGCGACTGTGGCGTATTGAAGATGGGCAACGGAGATGTGTCGAAGGCGGTTGCCGTTGGAGATGTGCATTTGAGAACGAAGACGGGTGCGGTTCTTGTTCTCAAGGATGTTCGTCATGTCCCTGATATCCGTTTCAACCTGGTGTCGGTTGGAAGGTTGGATGACGAGGGATTCTTCAGTCTCTTCGGAAACAGTCAGTGGAAGCTTTCCAGAGGTTCGATGGTGATTGCCAGAGGAAGCAAGAAGTCCGGTCTCTACTATATGGAGGGGAGCGCAGAGGGGGCACAGGAGGTGAACGCAGTCAGTGATGCGTCTACCGAGTTGTGGCACAGGCGGCTCGGCCATATCAGCGAGAAGGGGATGAGCTACTTGGTGAACAGGAAAGTGATTCCGGGGCTCAAGTCAACAAAGTTGGAGAAATGCACGCACTGTTTAGCTGGAAAGCAGAATAGGGTGTCTTTCCAGAGTCACCCAAGTTCGAGGAAGCCGGCGTTGCTCGAGTTGATTCACTCGGATGTCTGCGGTCCTATGAAGGTAAAATCTCTTGGTGGTGCTTCTTACTTTGTGACTTTTATTGATGACTGTTCCAGGAAGGTTTGGGTCTATGCCTTAAAGACCAAGGATTAGGTGCTGCCTACTTTCAAGGAGTTTTAGGCCTCTGTTGAAAGGGAGACGGGCAAGAAGTTGTTGTGTGTTCGGTCCGACAATGGCGGCGAATACATCGGTCCCTTTGATGCGTATTGCAGAGAGCAAGGGATACGACACCAGAAGACTCCGCCAAAGACACCTCAGCTCAATGGTGTAGCGGAGCGCATGAACAGGACACTGATGGAGAGGGTGCGGTGTTTGCTGTCAGAAGCAAACTTGCCGGGCAGTTGTTGGGGTGAGGCTCTTCTCACAGCTGCTTATATTATTAATTTGTCTCCTAGTGCTCCTTTGCAGGGTGATGTGCCTGATAAAGTATGGTACGGCAAAGAGCCGTCATACAATCACCTGCGGGCGTTTGGTTGTAAAACCTTCGTGCATGTACCGAAGGACGAGAGGACCAAACTTGAGCCGAAGACGAGGCGATGCGTCTTTGTCGGCTACGGTCGGGATGAGTTTGGCTATAGACTCTACGACCCAGTGGAAGAAAAGCTCTACAGAAGCAGGGACGTGGTGTTCGTCGAGGATCAGACCATGACCAACACTCAGGATTCCGAGACGCCTTCTGAGGCTGAGGAATTGCCTGAGTTAGAGTCATTTTGCTTCGAGCAGTTTCCAGAAGACATCGCAGAGGATCCAGTTATGGGGGAGCCGGTACATGGAGTTGCTTCCAACCTTGATCATCAGCCTGCTGATGGTGGTCAGGGTGTCCCTCAGGAGGATGAGCATGCCGGAGAGGTAGTTCCTGAAGGGGCGGAGGCTGTCGGTATACAGCCAGCACCAGTGGCTCCACTGAGAAGGAGTGACAGGGATCGTCGACCATCTACGAGATACTCACCGGATGAGTATGTGCTATTGACTGACGGGGGGGAGCCCGAAAGTTTCGCAGAGGCTATGGAAGACGAACACAGACAGGAGTGGATGGTGGCTATGCAGGAGGAGATGAGTTCCTTGCACACCAATTCTACTTATGATCTGGTGCGGTTGCCAAAGAGCAAGAAGGCTTTGAAGAATCGATGGGTGTTCAGAGTGAAGCAGACGGATGATGCCACTCGCCCTCGATACAAAGCGAGGCTGGTAGTCAAAGGCTACGGTCAGCGGAAAGGCGTGGATTATGATGAGATCTTTTCGCCTGTCGTCAAGCATTCATCTATCCGGGTGGTGCTAGCATTAGCAGCCAGTTTCGACTTGGAGGTCGAGCAGATGGACGTGAAGACGGCATTCCTCCACGGTGATCTTGAGGAGGAGTTGTACATGGAGCAGCCAGAGGGATTCTGTGAGAAGGGCAAGTCACATTGGGTCTGCCGATTGAGGAAGAGCTTGTATGGTCTGAAGCAGGCTCCGAGGCAGTGGTACAGGAAGTTCGAGTCGTTTATGGGGGAGCATGGTTATGCACGGACGACGTCGGATCATTGTGCATTTGTGAGGTATTTTGCCGATGATGATTTCATCATTTTGTTGCTCTATGTTGATGATATGCTATTAGTGGATCGGAATACCACTAGGATAGCGGAGTTGAAGTGCCAACTGGGCGCGGCCTTCTCTATGAAGGATTTGGGCGCAGCGAAGACTATTCTTGGGATGAAGATCAGCCGAGAGAGAGAGTCCAAGCTGCTACACTTGTCCCAAAAGAAGTACATTCACCGGGTACTTCAGCGTTTCGGGATGGACGGGTCGAAGAAAGAGAGTTCCTCCCTCGCGGCTCACTTTAAGCTCACTGAGGAACAATGTCCATCTACCGAGGACGAAAAGGAAGATATGGAGCGGGTTCCATATGCCTCAGCTGTGGGAAGCCTGATGTATGCTATGGTGTGTACGAGGCCAGATATTGCTCATGCAGTTGGTACGGTTAGCAGGTATCTTTCAAATCCTGGAAGGGTACATTGGAGTGCGGTCAAGTGGATTCTACGTTATCTTTAGGGCACTGCTGGTTGGAGACTTTCCTTTGGTGGTGACGAGCCGAAGCTGGTTGGGTATACCGACGCTGATATGGCTGGAGATGTAGACACGAGGCGATCGACTTCGGGCTACGTGATGATGTTTGCGGGAGGAGCAGTATCGTGGCAGTCGCGGTTGCAGAAGTGTGTTGCCTTGTCGACGACAGAGGCAGAGTACATTGCGGCGACGGAGGCTTGCAAGGAGCTGTTGTGGATGAAGAAGCTGCTGCAGAAAATGGGACTGAAGCAAGAGCAGTATACTTTGCTTTGCGATAGTCAGAGTGCGATCCACCTTGTGAAGAATCAGACGTTTCATAGCCGGTCCAAGCACATCGAGACCCGGTATCATTGAATACGGGATGTGGTTGAGAAGAAGGACGCGGAGCTTGAGAAGGTGCATACAGATGACAACGGAGCTGATATGTTCACGAAGATTCTACCAAGGGGGAAGTTTGAGTACTGCAGGCAGGTCGTCGGGATGACGACATCCTTCCCATAGTTGTGAAGGGGGAGATTTGTTGGAGTGGGTGGGGTTCCCAACCTATGTGGAGAAGATCCCGGAGTGCGACGAGCGCCGTTCGTGTGTCGAAGAAGCTCGGGAAGTAGGCGACGAAGTTGCTGCTGTTGCTGCTGGAGCTGCTGGAAGCAGGGGATCCGAGTTCGGCCCGAACTCGGTCCCAGGCCGAGTTCTGGCCGAACTCGGTCTGGCCGTTCCAGGGTTTGGCCAGTAGGTGCTGGTTGCCCCACACAGAGTTCTGGCCGAACTCTGTGTCGTCGGGGGCTGAAGCGGATTTCTGGATGAGTTTTCATCATTGGATCTAATCCAACGGTCCAGGTTGGTTGCGGGATTAGGGAGATATATTGAGTTTTCTCAACCCTAATTCAGAAGTGCAACATATCGCAAGTAACACAAGTTTGAGAGAGGAAGGAGGCAAGAGTGCCATTACAACTTCGGAGAAGAAGACGGAGGATAGAAGGTCGCTGTTCGAAGGAGATCGTGTTCGGGTAATCTCTACTCGTCGTTCTCGCTCTTCGTAGCCTTGTAATCATTGTTCTTATCTCTGAGTGTTGTGGGGATCCGATTTGGATCGGGAGGAGTTTGTAGAGGGTGTAATTCTTCTATTCCATTAGCGGAGGCTTCTCAGGGTTGGACTCCGATCGTCCCGTGGTTTTTCCCGCTAGGGTTTTCACGTCAAAAATTCTCTGTGTCTGCGTGATTGTTTTTGTGTGGCTATTTTTGGGTTCGTGCGTTGTATTGCTCGGTCCTCTCGCAGGTACTCTCCGGTTTGGGAAAAGGTTTCCGCGTTTCTTTCCCAACATCTAGATGCCCAAGTAACTTTTCAACTCTCCTAAAAAGGTTTTTTTCAAATATAATACGGTTGAGACATGTAACTTACTCGGTCAAAATGATCAATGGTTAAGGTATTTAATAGTAGATAAAGTATTTAGTTTGTTTTAACATATTTCTTATAAAAATGTATCACGCTTTTTATATGTAAGATCAACCTCAAATTATTTTTGTTGGGATAACCATCCCTTCTTCTCCCTTTTGTGCGTCTAAAATCTAATGTTGATGAAAACATGTTATTTGAACTTAATAATTCAAACCTTATATAATACAATGTAATATATAATTTATAATCTAATCTGAGAAATCCATTTTTTTTTCTTGTTTCACATATGCATTCCAGAAACAAAACAGAATAAACATACGTCATTCGAAATAGGGGCTATATTACAACTTGATACCCTCAACTTTATAAGTACCAACTTGATATCCTGAAGAAGAAAAAGAACCAAATTGTCCCTTCTCTTCCCCCCCTCCCCTCCCTCCTCCAGCTGCGAGTGGGCGCGTGTGAGCGGACGGCGCAGGGACGCTCTATGGCGTGGCGAGCTGGGCAGTGCGAGCGGGGCGCGGGGCAGTGCGCAGGGACGCGCTGGGCAGCGTGCGACGGCGCTCGGAGCAGCACGCAGGGGTAAATACGAGCGAGAGCGCGGACTCGGGGGCGGGTCCTCGTGGGGCCGGAGCCTGGTAAGAAGGGGGGGGGGGGGGGTGGGGGGGGGGGGGTCGCCAGAGCCGAAGGGGGGCGTGATGGCCGTCGGGGTTGGTGGGGGAAGTAGCACCCGGGAGGAGGATAATTTAGGAATAAAAGAAAAATGGATATCAAGTTATAAATATAAGTTGAAATAGGGTATTAAGTTAGTACATATAAAAGTTGAGGGTATCAAGTTGATAGTTGAGGGGTATCAAGTTACAATTTAGCCAAAAATATAAATATATATATTGTGAAGAATAAACTACAATTCATTCCTGTTTAGTTGAGAGTAAAATTTCAGAACACAAAATTAGTATATTTGTGAACTACGGTATTATATATATATATATATATATATATATATATATATATATATATATATATATATATATATATGGAACAAGGTAAATTATTTCTGGAATTGCTCCCACTGGAATTCAAACTCTTGACCACTTGGGCCGCATGCATTTCTCTTAACCACTAGGCTAGAGGTCATTTGCTATTTTATATATATATATATATATAGAGGAAAATGTACCTAAGGTCGACCTTAGGTAAGTTACCTAAGGTCGACCTCATTTTCCTCACTTTACAACATTTTTTTTCTTGAATGTTTTTATATGGGGATTGATCTACACCTTATTGATTGGCAACATACCAAATTTTAAGTGATTATAATATTGTTTAGCCCCCTATCTATCCCTTGCAAAATCGACGGTGTAGCAGCAAAGTTTTAGACCGTCGATTTTGCAAGGGATAGATAGGGGGCTAAACAATATTATAATCACTTGAAATTTGGTATGTTGTCAATCAATAAGGTGTAGATCAATCCCATAAAAATATTCAAGAAAAAAAATGTTGTAAAGTGAGGAAAATGAGGTCGACCTTAGGTAACTTACCTAAGGTCGACCTTAGGTACATTTTCCTCATATATATATATATATATATATATATATATATATATATATATATATATATATATATATATATATGCTTTAAGTATATTTTATTAGATGAGTTTTCAAATTTAACTTACATATAACATTGTCTCGTACACATTTCTCTAAAAAAATTATCTTGTAAATAAGATTTAGATAGATTATATTTAAAATAGTTTAATTTTAATGAGGTACTAATGGGAATGTAAAATATATAACAAAAATAACTGGGGTATCACTGTTTTTTTTTTGAGAATTGTACGACCAACTTGTGTGTCTCGACCATTAGTATTTTAATAAAAATATAGGATATAAAACGTAGTTTATATGCGACCACTAGTATTTTAATATGAAAATAGAAGAAGAGAGGTTTAAACAAAAGATATGAAAATAGAAACGAGAGAATCTCAAAGGAAAAAGAAAAGAACAAAGGAGAGAAGGAAAAGAAGAAGAAATATTTATGAAAGTGCAGATATTTGAGGTAGATCATGTTGGAAAATGTGTAAAAAGTTTGTCCATGAATATTGGTTAGAGCATCTCCAACCCTATTGTGAGTTAAAATAAAATGGTTGCCACATAGGAATGGCAAACTTTCATTTCAAAAATTTTTCTCCAATGCAAATGTAGAGTAAAACATGAAGTTGACATGGCAATGACATGTCAAGGAGAATGTGAAGTTGGTTGTCTATATCTAGACAATGCATTTCACAATGACTTTGTCTCCACATCATCAATTATGAATAGAAATATTTATAAAAAAGTTGAAGAAGTGGAGGAGTTGTCTTGAAAGTTGGAAAAAAATACTTTTTATTGTCTCCTCAATACTTTTGCATTGGAGAGAGTTTTTCTATCTCATTGTCTTTTGAGATATAATTTTGTCACATAAACAAAATATTGTCTTGTGGCTCATGTCATATAGGAGCCACCTAAGAGTCACAACACGTAACAAAAAAATAGGGTTGGAGATGCTCTTAGCAAAGGGAGAGAATCAGTTGTCCATGTTTTCCTTGTCTAGTCCCCTGGCCACTCTCTCACTTTTGTTTATTTTTGGCTTTTTAACACCGGTGGGGCCCATCAACTATTATAGGGTACAGGTTTGGGACAGTTTTTCTGTTCCGGTTAACAAAATACTATAATATTTTCTCTAAGAAAAACAAAAGTATTATTCCTTTTTAACAAAATTAGGTTTAGGAGTTTTGAACTAAAGAATGAAGAAAAATCAAAATTGAGATTTTAGAGGTCATTGGGTGATGATCCATTGCTTCCTAGTTGATGTGGATTATTAGGAAGGTCTTTGATTCAAATAGATCTCCGAAAAAAGAGAGAAAAAAAAAACTTGAATACAAAATCCAAGGGAGAAAAAGATTTTAGAGGGATCCTGACTAATTTGCAACAAAAAAAAGTAAATAAAAATAGGGACTAGTAAAAAAAGACCATAAATATTAGGATTGCTGGATTTTCAAGCTATCATTAAACTAAAATTTAGAAGAAAAATACTGACAAAATGATGATGTTGGATTAGTATTTATGGAGAAATTGGTGTGTGGTGTGAAGTCCAAATGCTTCAGAAACACTGTTCTTTTTCTATCATTTTCAGAGTCTAGTTAAGAAGCATACTTTGGATTAAATGTGTCTTGTGACAAAATTATAATATATAATATATAATAAAAAAATAAAGAATTATTTTTTATTGAGGTTTTTGGCTCTGGTCATCAGCATGTGGGTTTTTTTTTAGATGGAACCTAGAGTACAAATAGGATGCTAGGATTTGTTCAAGAATAGGATTAAACAATTTGGAAGATGGAAAAAATAAATAAATATATAATATACGAGAGCACGAGTACAATTTGCAAGTTGTTCTGAACAAACTGGTCATACATATTTTTGCTTAGCTTAGTAATAAATATATAGCTTAATTAGGCCACTTTGGTTAAACAATTAGGGTGATGCTTAAGTTAAATCTACATGTAAGTAGCTTCCAAAAAATAATTGACAGGTATATGTTCATTATTTTAACAGAAAATTACAAAAAAAGCATTAAAATTTTATATAATTGTAAAAAAAAACATCGATCAAGTTTTCCTAAATTTCACTTTGAGTATCCGTTCGTCAATTTAAAAGCCGTATGGTGATGTCAGCTGACATCACCTTCGATTGAACGTTAACCAAAAGTGATTAAGGAGGGGGAGAGGATTATTGGTGAACGACAATTGAATAGCCGTATGCTAACGTCAGCTGACGTCAGCAAGCGGCAACTGAAATGCCGTTTGTGTTTTTTTTTGTTGTTTTTTTTTTTTTTTTGATGATCTTTGTTAGAGTAGGGCCTATTCTCATCCTTCTCTTTCAATGCACTAGTATTATTTGTTTCCGCTGATGCTACCACCGCATTCTCTCCTTCTACAGCCGACTCAGCGGCCACCCTGAACTTTGCATAGACATCGCCTTTGTAGAAACTCCAGCTCCTCCACACCAAATCAAACGAAGCAGCAGCACCGACGAGTGTCGCTGCTGTTATAACGAGGAACGCGTGCTTGAAACACTGCGTCCCGATGCATGTCGCCTCCTTGACGCCGGCACAAAAAAAAAACACAAACGGCATTTTCATTTGACGCTTGCTGACATCAGCTTATGTCAGCATACGTCTATTCAATTGCCGTTCACCAATAATCCTCTCTCCCCCATACTTAATCACTTATGGTTAACGTTTAATCGAAGGTGATGTCAGCTGACATCACCATACGGCTTTTAAATTGACGAATGGATTCAAAGTGAAATTTAAGAAAACTTGATGTTTTTTTTACAATTATATAAAATTTTAATGCTCTTTTTGTAATTTTCTGTTATTTTAACTAATTATGAAAATAAAAATATTTTTTCTTAAATGTCGAACATATATGTTCAAAGGACTAGGTACAATTTATTTGAAGGTTGTTGGATGGTTACATTGTCTTCAAATTAAAGTTTAATACCTTACAATTTATTTGAAGATTGTTGGAAGGAGAGAAAGAGTAATCTATGCTAGTCGAAGAGTATGGGAACAAAACTTTCTTGTTTGCATCTGTAAAATCAATGTTAATCCTAAGTTAAACCAGGTTCTCTTTTGTAAATAATGGATATTTATACAATTCACGAATGTTAAAAATTTATTAAAAAAAAAAGAGAAGACACGTCATGTTAAAGTCATAAAATTGAGGTTTGTAATATAACATATATAACGGCTCTATCTAGCCAAACCACGGTGTTATAATTCTCTTCACCCATACACAAAGATTTAAATTACATAAAATTTAGCACATTAGCCCAAAAAAAAAGGGATTGCCATTCACAAATCTAAATTACAGGTTTCTTACGTTTTTTCAGATCTTTGCGACCAAACATTACCTAATACAAAAATAATTATATCATTCCTATGACATTCAAAAATAATTAGATATATGCACAATAGTAATATTATTTAATATATTATAAATATACAATAATTTTTTGCCGATATTAAACGGTAATACTTAAATAAAAAAAGGTTAGTTAATTTCTATTCATAAATTATTCCCAATTTAATTGTATAACTAATAGTTTTATTATTAGATATATTTACTAATAGGGTCCCATATAATAGTTAAAATTAGGATCCGAGTCTCGAAAATGTACGACGTTAGTATTTTGGTCTTAAACTCACTATTCACTAGCCTATGTGAACAGAATAGTGATTTTAAGATCCAAACACTAGCTTTGAACATTTTGGAGACATAAATTCTAATATCAACTATTATGTGAGACCCGTTACTAAATAACTCTTATTATTATTATGTTTTTTTTTTTACTTTTTCAACCTTTTTCATATTAGCATGCAAATATGAGTGTGAATTTGTTCACTTGTATTGACAAATTATCATGTATTTTATTATTGAAAATTAATCTCAACGTACAAAAACTACTGACATGAAACTTAAAAATATACACATTTTACTTTCAAACCGATAAGATCTACCGCTTTCACACCTATCCAAAAAGACCCTAAATAGTAGTTCTTCACCTAACTGGCTATTATATAATTTTGTTTATATGCCTACCTCTATACAACATCATGTCCAACTACGGGCCTACAAAAGGGCTAGAGTGGCCTCCCGTCCACCCCCAACTTTTTTCCATATATTTTTTTATTTTTTATTTTTATGTGAGTCGGTCTACTTAAGCTCAACCAAGCTTGAGTTTCTGATTCCGTCCTTGACCTTGTCCTTCGTCATGATCTGCCTATGGACAGTCAAGGGTAACAAAAGAAAATCAGATTAAGACAAGAAGAAGAAACCAAAGTTTAGAATACAAGAAACTCGCTCCAAATCGAAGAAAACTTAGACACAGAAGGCTGCATCAAAACTTTAATACAGCCTGTATGACAAGTGAACCCCCCTCTTTTCGTAAAACGTGAAAAGATAAATACATAAGGGGGTCCGTTTGTCGGTATCAGAATTTTACTCCTCCAAACAAGGTTAGTGCATAATATGATGTCCGCGTGGTCCGAGAAATGCCATTTATTGACGTATTAGAGAAGGGGATTAGACAATGACTAGAACACCAAAGTAGCTGTCAGAAGCAGTTTAGGATAGGTATGGAAAAAATTAAGAAAATTAATGACCAAAACTCCTTCCAATACAAACAATGCGTTGGACAAGTCGTGTACTAGATGCAAATTTATCAGACTTCTTCTGTTGCGAATAGGGCTGCAAACGAGCCAAGCCGAGCCAAATTTTTGTAAGCCTGACCTTGGCTTGACTAGAATTAATCGAACTCAAGTTCGAGCTCGAACTTGATAATTTTTTTATTTTAGAGCTTGAACTTAGCTCGAGCGTGTTTATATTAAGCTTGAACTTGGCTTGGTTTGACCTCGAGCTTGACTTGATAAGCAAGCTTGATTCAAGCTTGATAAAAATGTTTGATAAGCTCAAAATCAAGCTCGTTAAGCTTGATTTCAAGCTCGCTTAAATTTATTTCAAGCTCATTAAGCTTAATTTCAAACTTAACGAACTCGATTTAAATTTAGTTAGATTTGAATTCAAGTACCTGTAATATTAACAATTTATTTATAAAAATTTAATTAAACCATTTCTTTAATATCAATTATTAAGGACATATAAATATATATATGTGCACACACACATATATATAATTCAACAAAGAACAAATGAGCCAGCTCGTAAGCTTAAATGAGCCGAGTACTTCTAAGCTTAAACTTGGCTTGTTTATCAAACGAGTTCGAAAATGAAGCTTGAGCTCAGCTTGTTTACAAAATGAACCGAGCTCAAACGAGCTTTTATCGAGCCGAGCTTCGAGCAGCTCGCAAACGGCTTGGCTCATTTGCAGCCCTAGTTGCGAACCTCCTGCATTCTTCAACCTCATCTACCTTAATTAAAGGATAAAATAGTTAGCTTTCTGTTTCAAATGAATTTGTATTAAAATTTATAAATATATTATTGTTTTAGTAATAACATATAATTATATATTTAATTTAATATAGATCATAATTAATTGAATAGTAATCTCTTATCAAATTTGATTAATTTAAAATTATGTTTTAACGATAAATTATATTATATACAAGTTATAAAATAAATTTTGGATTAGATATAACCATTTCTTCAGTAAATTGTAAGTAATAATTCTTTTTTAAGAGAAATAAACTATCTGATAAATATATATAATTTATGTTCTAATCTAATATATATAACAATTTAGATTTCATTTTTTTTTTTAATTTTACCTTATAGTCTAAATTGAATTTGATTTAAAATATTAAACAATTATATTATATTGGACTTAATCTCATTCTATCAGTAAATATATTAATAGTACGGGGATCATTTATTTCACCGAAATAATAGATGACATTTTTATGTCTAAATAATTATATTTTGTTTGTAAAAAAGTGTTACAATATTTTTTTTAAAATAATATTCCTACTATGATTGTTATTTTTCATATATCACTAACCACACATTTTGATATTAGAACTTTAAATAGTGCGGCATAGTCTTCCTCCTTTTTGTGCGGCATTGTCTTTCCCTTTTTTGCAAAATTTTTAAGTTGCATCCTACTTATTTTACCATAATTCAAGATGCATACCTGTCACCCCCAGTTTTCAAATTAGGGGTATTTTCGTCATTTTTCAAGTTTTATAATTTTTAGGAATTTTATTTGATTTTATGTGATTTTTTGGGATTTATTTGGTTTGGATTGGATTTTATCCAATTCGGACTCAAGTTGGAGATCCGGGTAGCCTGGACCATAGTGGGACCCACATACTAGTTGGGCGTTGTCACGTGCACGTGCCCTTATAGCGGGTGCGGATCGTGACAATACCTCTTGAAAGAGAATATTTAAATTGTACCCCACTTGTGTTTATCATAATGCTAGAAACCACTCACTTTTAATAAAATATCGTCAATGATTAATAGCCAACTCATTTGAACCCTCACGTGTAAACTTTGAGACCAAAATACTCTCAATGGATAACATCGTACATCTGAGTGTGAAACTACGTGAGGCCAAATCTATGCACATCTGAGTGTGTAGTTCTACTTGGGAGTATTAATAGCCAAATGAGTTTTGATCTCAAAAGTGGGCACGTGAGGGATTAGAGGATTCGACTGTTAGTCATTGACAGTTTCCGTTAGAGGTGGAAGGTATCATGCATTACGATATAAAAAAGTGGAGTACAACTCAATTTTTTTTTTTCCAAGTGAGATACAACTTCAATTGTAATAACATAAATGGAGTACAACTTAAAAAAGAAAAGAAGAAAAATTTCCAGAAAAGGGAAGGTAGAGAAAATATCATCTGAACCGAAATGTGAGTGATAAGAAAGTTGATGTGGTACCAATTCGGCTTTGAGCATGATGTTGATGATGATGTTGAGCCCCAACCATACCACATGCAAGCTTTGTCAGATCGGTACCTCCAAGAAATAGAAATGTGTCCCCTAACCTCCCGGGGACCTGCAAATTGGACGGCGCTAATCAAATTTGGAACTCTTCAGTTCAGAAATCACTTTCGGGGATCACCGACTGTGAATCCCTTTGGGGTTAGGGCTGGTCGACTCGTCGCTAGGGACGTCTAACCCACAGTCCTACAGTCCTACACTGGTACAACACAAAAATAAGCTCACTCATTTCTAGATTTTTCGTCTTTTTATTATTATTATTATTATTATTTTTTATCGATATCGGTCTTACTTGATTGTCAAAAAAAATAGAATAACTCTTCCCAGACCGTCAGTTTGGACCGAAATCCAAACCGAACGACACGTGTCAGCACGAAATTGGACCCAAAAAAATCACTCTGCCCCCCTGCTAACTTCCAGCCAATAGGAAACCGACACGTGGCGTCGGTTCACGTGTCGGTTTCCATGACGGTCTGGGAAGAAGCATTGTTAATTACCACAATTGATTCGTTAAGGCAGGTGTTTAATTATTGGTGTGCGTGGGGATGTGAACCGAATAAGAGGTTAGTTCGGTTTGAAAAAATATCGATTTGATTTTAAATATATTAAAAAATTATTCGGTTTCATTTTGAGTTTGATTACTATTCAAAACCGAAAATCAAATAAGACTTATGCAACTATATAAATACTCTTAATTTATGCATTTTTTTAATTAAACTTTTGTATATTTTGAAAAACAACAATTATATATATATGTTTTGAAACTTAACATTGATAATTTAACAACTACTTCATCTTTTGGTACAACTTTGAAAAACAACATATGTATGAATAAAAATTATCATTTTAAATATTATTTAACCACGATTCCTTCTTTGGACACGATCCGTTAAACAATACAAATATTTAAACTAAACAGCCGAATAAACGAATTTCTTATTCGGTTTGATTCATTTCGATTTCGATTTTGGCTAATCGGTTCAGTTCGGTTTTCGTTATTTAGAATTTTGATTTATTCGATTTTGACTATTTCGTTTCGCATGAAACCTAATAAACAAAACACGAGAGAGGGGTGAGGGGCTATAAGTCGAAGTGTCGTCCAAGCCAAAGTATGATGAGCATCATCCTCAACATTTAGGACCGGAGCTAAATATGAGTTTTGTTAACCTGTGGGGTAAGGACATATGTTAAGAACAATTAATTTATATTTTTATGCTTAAAATTGATAACTACATTCAATAAGTAATTAATATAATTTTTGAAAAAAAAATTTATTTAGATTCAATAAATAATTAATCTTTAAAAATTATTTTATTAGGTATATCTGTCGATTTTGAAAGCAAAAAATTATTTTGTTAATTAATTATTAAATGTATATAATAATTTTTGAAGTAAAAAGCTATCGGTATAACAAGACCAGCTAAATATTTTATTTCATTGGAAGTAAAAAGAAATCTATGACGTAAATTAGGATATAGTTTTGGGTCTAGTCCTTTTCTTTTCGAACTGAAGAAGATTTTAAGAATATTTTAAAAAAAAGCATAAAAATTAAAAATTCCATCCACGATGGAGGGTTTGGGTTGTTTTTTTTTTATTTTTAAACTAATGTAGCTCCGCCTATGTAACACTGGACATAATTCACAGCCAAAGCGTCATCCTTAACCTCAAGCATCATATGATCGCCGCCATCATCATCATCATCAGCTCGAGCATATGTTTGTAGCATCAAATAGGTCCGATAACTAGGAAAAAAAACTTTGATACGGAAGGCTGTATCAAAATTTGATATAGCCTTTTGTACGACATGTGGGCCCTCCTATTTCTTGGTAACCATGTAAGCAAATATATATAGGGGCCCATCTGTCATATAGAAGGCTGTATCAAATTTTAGCCCGATAACTAGGGGTTAGTATCAAAGTTTAGCCCGATAACTAGGGGTTAGTATTATTCCGATTTCGGTCGAATTGAACTGAACCAAATAAAAGATTTGGTTTGGTTTGAAAACATTTCGGTCATGTTTCGTTTTAAAAATACTAATTTTTTTTCATTTAATTTCGGTTTCTCTCCAAATCCGAAAATCAAATAAAATTTACACAATTATATAAATAATATTAAGTTCATGTATATTACGTAATTAGAATTGTGTATATTTTTATGTATTTTTTACTACAATAATTGTATGGAAAAATGCTAAGTTTACTACAAAAAATATACAACTTTCTTACAATTCACACCCTAAAATGGCCCCATCCATTCCCCCCTCTCCCACAATCAAAAGATGCCACATATACGGTTGTAAAGCTTACAACCAATTTTGGTTGTAGCATTTTCCGTATTGCATGTATGTGTTTTAAAATCCAATTTTAGTAAATTACAGTTATTCAAACTTTGAGTCCAAGTTTGAAATACAGAAAACTGTATGTATATTATTTTTTAAATATAATTTAACCACTGTTTCAACTTTTGTCGGCATATTAAATGATATAAATAGTCAAATCAAAAAAATTGAATTGATTATCGGTTTAATTCAATTCCGGTTATTATTAATTTCAGTTCAATTTCAGGTTTAGATTTTAAAATTATGGTTCATTTAGGGTGTGTTTGGTAAACCGCATTTGGAGGTAGGATTTGCATTTTTATGGATTTGGAGACAAGTCCATGGAATCCTATGTTTGTATAACAAAATCAAAAACTTGGATGTGGTTGGATTTTGGAGGAAAAAAATAATTATTCTTTAATAATTTTGTTAAAATATTTATTATTTAATAATTTTGTTAAAAATTAGTAAATTAAAAATTAGTTAATCTTTGATAATTTCGTTAAAAATATTTATTCTTTAATAATTTCGTTAAAAATTAGTTAATTAATAAAAAAATAACTATTTTATTAGTATTATTAATTAATAAAAATAGTATTATTAATTAAAAAATAGTTAATTAGTTAATTTTGTTATAATCATAATTAATAATTTATTAGTATTATTATAATATTAATTAATAATTGGTTAATGATTAATAATCATAATTTACTAGTATTATTATATTATTATTATAATATTAATTAATAATTTATTAGTAATATTATAATATTAATTAATAATCATATCCTATGTTTAGTATTATTAATTAAAAAATTAGTTAATTAGTTAATTTTGTTATAATCATATTAATAATTTATTAGTATTATTATAATATTAATTAATAATTTGTTAATAACTATTTTATTATAATCTTAATTAATACTATTTTAATCACAATTAGAATCATATTTTATAATAATTTAATTAATAATTTACTAATCATAATAATATTAATTTATAATTACTATTTTTAAAATATTTAATTTACAGTTAATTAATCGTTAATCGTTAATTATTAATCAATAATTATAATTTATAATTATTTTTCGTTAATAAAAACTTATCAATTGTTAATTATTAATTATTAGTCGTTAATTATAATTTCTAGTTATTAATTATTAATCGTTAATTATTAATATTTAATTATTAATCGTTATTTATTTAAAAATTAACTAATCATTAATTATTAATTTTATAATTAATAATAACTAATTGTCAATTACTAATTACTAATTGTTAATTATTAATTTTATAGATAATAATAACTATAATTAATCATAATTAATAGCTTAATTATTGATCATGACTATAATTTAATTATTAATCATAAATTTAAATTCTATGTTTGGTTGGAGTTGGATTTGGAGTTGGATTTGAATCTTGAAATCCATAATTTAAATTTAGAGGTTTTTTAAATCCAAATCCAACTAGTAAAATTCGGTTACCAAACAAGCCCTTAGATGAAAGCGAATAAACTGAACCCTCACCGACCCATAACGACCGGCTGGCGAAACAAAATACACTATAAAGTGTGTAGTACAGAAAGGAAGTAGTTTAGACTCTAGAGCATGGATGGAGTAGAGTAGTATCGATCCCTAAATAAAATCTTAAGCGATATGTTTCATAATGTGTGGCTGACAGGAATTCATGGTGAGCAAAACAAAACAAAAAATGAGACAAAAATGCGAGTCAAGTTGAAGGGACCGGCAGGACCGGAAGCATAGCTCCAAGAGACTGCACGCAGCTTCTGCACTGGACCAGTACACCCAGCGTCTCATATATCAAAGGTTCTACTTGCACCAAGTCCTTTTTTTTTTTTAAAGAATCTTTCCTGTTTGTAATTTTGTACTTTTATAACTCTTTATTGTCCTTGCCCATATGATATTTTAAGGATGTTGGCAGAATTTTGTATCTATTCATGTCTTAATTTCAATTTGATATTTTTAACTATTTCAAAATTTTAACTTAATATCTTAAACTTTAAAATTAGACAACTTATACCCCAATTTTAATTGTACAACTTAATAACCTATCAGTGTTAACATAATTACTAAATGACAAAAATATGATCATTCTCTCCCTTCCACTCCTCTCCTCTCCTCGGCAGCAGTGGCAGTGGCGCGACAACGATGACGGAATCAGAGGAAGGGGGCAGCGGGAGGGTGCACGGCGGGGCGGGAGGGGAGTAGCGACTGGAGGAGAGGCCACGGCAGCTGAGGGGGAGGGATGGGATAATTTATTCAATTTTTTTTTTTTTTTTAACGGAAAGCTTAATCCTGTATCAAGTTAAAAATATTCAATATTAAACGGTATCAAGTTGTCAAGTTAAAAAATTTAGAATATTAAGTTGAAAAACTATTTTTTTTTGAGAGTATTAAGTTAAAAATATTAAGTTGAATAACTATTTATTTTGGATACTGTTAAAATGAATTAAGAGGGGTTTGTCCTGGTGTAAAACCTACCACACTGTTACGGAGAGTAGACACATTTGTGTTACTTTCGATGTTCTCTGGATCCCAATATGAGATTATCCCATGGGTCTTTTTTATCGAAAAAATAAATTTCACACCTTCTTTTATGAAATCTACAAAAAGATCTCCTTGGTATAATCTCAATATTTATTTGATTCTTGTATAGGTCACCAGGAGGTGCCTAGTGACGGGGGCTGACATAGATTATTGGGAAGGTCATGAATTCAAATCCGTGTCAATGCAGGAAAAAAAAAAAAAAAAAAAACGTTTGGGACAAAATTTCCTCCAAGTCCACATAAAATTCAACTTAAATGCAGTCATATTAGTTTTAGACTGTAACGTACTATTCATCTGTTGGAAACTTGCTACTGGGCCTCCTCCACTTCTACAAAGAAAGAAAACAAAGCCTGCATAGAGGAAGGAGGCCCAGTGATCTGAAACGAAAAGCAACAAGCTCCTTTTTTATATGGGAAATTCTTTTTGACGGTGAGGATGACCGCGTGCCCATGTGTTCGGAGCCCGTTCCAGAAATTCTGTGCCCCCCTCGACGACAACTGGCCGTAGATCAAGACTGCGGTCCAAACCCAACGTAACACTTCCGTTTTTTTATATATTCCTTACCGAACGGGAACCTATTATTGATTGAATATTTTCTAGTAGATAGTATCGGATTCCTATTGCTTTGAGACTCTGTATACTGATAGATCTCAATTATCTGCAGTCGCCTACAATATAAGGGCACCCGTCCCTTTACCGTCGTCAGAGTAGGGCTCGTCGGTCGCTCTCTTCACTATTGAGAGGAACACCCTTATATATCCTCTTTTTTTTTGTTTTTTTGATACGGGTAAGGATGTCCTTTTGGCGTCACTACATTAGTAACATATACGAAGGTTATAAATTGGAAGGCCTTCCGGTTCTGGCGGTCATGTGGGAATGGTACATCTTGCACACCCTCAGAAAACGGCATGCTTCCAGCTTAGAATTCGATCAGCTCTTCTGGCTGGCGATCATATGGCCTTTGGTGCAAGTGGGAATATAGAGCGGAGAGCAAGTAAAGCCCATCCCTTCAGCTTTAAGGCCTCGTTTGGTTCGTGGAATGGAAGGGAAAGGAAATCAATTCCTTGTCATTTCCTTTCCTTTGGAAAATTTTATTTTCCATTGATTTTTCTTTCCGATGTTTGAAAATGCCAAAAAATGTAGAAAGAAAAGTGATTACTTCAATGTGGAAAAATAATTCCTTCCTTGGATGGATATAATCACTTTCCTCCCTAATTTTTCTTCCATTGGAAATCAATTCTTTTCCTTCTCAATTCTTTCTTTTTTTATACAGTACCCTCTTCTCATGTCTCATTATAAATCTCTCCTTTCTCTCTCTTTGCTTTCTTCTCTGCTTTCAAAAGGAATGATCGTGGGACCCCAAAAGCTAAAGGCGGAATCATCATGTGCTGCTATAATTTGCACACTTTGGTCTGCTTCCCTGCTTTCGAGACATCTGGTCTACATAACAAATGAGTCCAACATAGTTAGTTCCTACCATAACCACGACATTCCAGAGGTGGTTAAGTACAAGGTATATTTTACTAGACCGAAAGTGCCTCCGTGCACCGCATTTTGGTCCGCAATTTTGGTCCACGGTCCACGTAAGACTTTTAATCGCACCAGCGGGTGGGGCCCATGCGAATTTGGTGGGTGGAGGAGAGGGGGCAAATTGGATTGTGATACCTCAGCCTACAGTCACAGTCGGCGGACACAGACCGCGGGCTGTTTAGCATTTTCCTTTATTAGGCATTCCTTAAAATTTTTCCAAGTGCAGTGAGATTTAGGGTAAAGTGCATTTAAACCCTCCTTAGAGTTGCCTCGTTTGCAAAATAAGACCTATTAGAAAACTTAAGCAGTTTGCACCTCCAAAAAAACCTGTTTCGTTTAGAATGGCCCTTATCCGTTAAATGGCCGTTAAAATGGCTGTTAAGTCTTAAAAAAATATATATATATATAAACTACCTAAACTACCCCTCCCACCCTTCCCTACCAGCCCCTACCCCCCCTCCGCCGGCGACCTCCTCCGGCAACCCGCCCTCCTCCCTCCACCGGTCATCTCCGACCACCCCCCCTCCTCCCTCCGCCGGTCATCCCCGACCACCCCCCCCCCCCCCCTCCTCCCTCCGCCGGCGACCCGCCCCCCGCCCCCCGCCCCCTCCCCCCCCCCCCTCCTCCCTCCGCCGGCGACCCGCCCCCCGAACCCCTTCCCCTCCTCCCTCCGCCGGCGACCCGCCCCTCACCACCGGAGAGAGGGGGGGGGGGGGGAGGGGAGGGGCAAAATCGTCTTTTAAGACGTTTTTAACGGATTTTAACAGCGGGGGGGGGGGGGGGAGGGGGGGGGAGGGGGGGGGGGGGGGGTGATTTGAGCTTTTTCGTATCTAGCTGTCTTTTTCGGATCAGCGAGTCTTTATTTGCATTTCGTGACATCTAAGGAGGATTTAAATGCACTTTACCTTGAGATTTATAATGAGATTTATATCTATTGTATATTTAAAAGAAGATGTTATGATAGGTGGAAATATTGAAGTTTGATACTCGAAGGCTCATTCATGTCATGGTCCACACAAAGAAGGTTTAGATTAGAGCCAACAATGGAAGTGCGCGCAGGGAGGAGGATGATTCTGTCTAGGCATTTTCTTTGGAAAGAGTTTCCTTTGCTTTATCATATCTATTTCGTACAGCTTAGCTTACATCTATTCTATGTGAATAATAATTATAATTTAGTTGAATAGGGAACAAAATCAGGATTGCGCATCATAAGGTGATTGTTTATAATGATCCTTAAACTTGAATTTATATGGTTCGGAAAGAGACGAGGAGGGAATATCATTCATATTACTTGAGAAGAACAGCATGATGGTGTTATGAAGTAATGAAAGTTGTCCATGATAATTACTAAAAAGGAAAAAACTATCACATCCACAAACAAACACAGAAACACCTCTAAGTATATTGCAAATGTCAAAAGTTGAACGTGACATCTTTGTTATAACCTTTTAATTTTTTCATAGTCATCCAAATGTCAAAAACACCTAGAACCTTATTGTTGGTTCGTGTTCAACTACGAAGATTCAAAAGAACAAAGAGTACATTTGGACAGCATACCGATGAAGTACGTACATTTTCTCCAGCAAGTTTGGACACAAATTATGTGCTTGCATGCTTTCGATGGGATCTTGACTTTGGGAAGGTTGAGGACCCTATTTAAGGATATCCTTCAGTCCTAGGGGTTGGTTGGGTCGAAGATTAAGGAGGCTCACAAGAGAAAATTCTTGAGTAATAACCATTAATATTCTTGAGAAAATTCTTGAGTAAGATATCAATACGTAGACACCTCGTAACTCGACAAAAAGGATAATTTCACAAGATATAATAATTAAACATAAAGCACGAGACTCTGAAACATACAAGCATAAGTTATAATTCATAAGCAATTAATACAGCACCAAAATCAAGATTCTTCTAGACGAAATCTTACAGGTTTAATACACAGAAAGGCAGAGGTCTAGCTAGCTAGCTAGTGCAACTGATTTCAAGGAGAGCCATGCTTGGGGTGTGCTGGTGGTGCTGTTGGTCGAGGAACATGTGGCATGAGTGGAGTTCCATGCTCGATAGGTCCGGAGTGTATGGCTGCCTTTGAGCTTGGAGATGGGTCGAAGCGAGGGTAGTCCTCCCGGTTAATACTGCCCAAGCCCTTACTGATCAGGGACATGCTGACTTCAAACTTATTCATTTCCTGAGAAAGAATGGTACGTGGAGATCATAAATGATGAATCGAAAACTTAGACGACACTTATTTGCTGCAACTTGTTAATTACTGAAACTTTCAGGTCCAAAATATATTAAACAAGCCTTGGACATCCTACAAGTACGTACTCCCACATCCAAGTCTGTTTAAAGTTGATCATGGAGGGCTCGTTACAGGAACTAACTAAAACTTTACTTGAAGGAAAAGAGAACTGATCATCTTGATAGAGTATTTTCATATATCATTTCTGGTATCAGTCAAGATGAAGACCTTATCATCTTGATAAATAACCAATAATTCATGACCACTGTCATCGTCGAGCTAAAGATTTATTAGTTATGTCATCCAGGGCCTTTTTTGACATACTAAGACCCTGTACAAATACTAAAAAATAATCCTTTTTAAAATAATTATGCTATTTGGCTCCCAAAATATTTGGGTGATGTCATCTCCCATTATATAGCATCTGACATGGCAGCTGACATAACAGCTGACATGGCAAATTTTAACCCAAAATATTAATTATCCATTTTTTTAATGTTAATATTAATGCTAATATTAATATTAATGTTAATGCTAATACCAATATTAATATTAATGTTAATATTAGTTTTAATTTTAAGATCAATTTTAATATTAATGTTAATTTTAATGTTAAGGTTAATTTTGATCTTAAGGTTAGTCTTAATGTTAATTATCATGTTAATTTAATATTAATATTAATTTTAATATCAAATTTTGTCATGTCAGCTGCCATGTCAACAACCATGTTATTGTTAGTGCCGAGGCACAATTTTTGATGGAAAATTCTGAAACTGAAACAATTGTACACACAACGTTTCAAATGCAGCACCTTAAAGAAGATGTGCAACAGAGATCCTGGAGGATTCTGAATTACGAGGATCTAAAAAGATTCTACGTAATACACACAAAATCTAAAGAGACTTTGTGTAAGCAACTATCAGCAGTAGAGCTTCTAAAAAGAAGTTACTGTAAAAGGCAACAGCAGCGATGACAGGCGAGAATGAGATGCTGGGGTGAATGAACCACCGTTGCTCAAAGCTTTATTCGCCCCACACGAGCACAAACAGCTTCCAGGAACCAGCAAGTTCACGAGAACTTCTGGAACGCTCGTAAGTCAATATTTGAGACTTGAACGGGCTTCCTGGACTTAACAGACTCCCTCAACTCTCTTCTTGGTGCATCTTTCAAAGGAGGCCAAGGGGCTCTATTTATAGAGTGGAGTTGAGACTTCACCTCTTCTCCTATCCGATGTGGGACTAAAATACCAACACTCAAAAATAAAGTTTGATATTTTAGATCATCCCACAATCAGCATAGAAGTGTGCCAGTCCACGCCTACCCCCCGAACACTCCCGTGCATGCACGAGACAATCCTGGAGTCCGCGTCCGAGTCCGAGTCCGCACAACAAAAATCAACTTGCATCCTTGTTGGAGTTAATCCTTTTTCCTTCTAGGAAAATACTCCCACATGGCACAAACTTGTGCCCCACTACACCTCATGTGCACACCTCAACACAAGCAATGCATTATATTGAGATACTCACCATTTGGTGTAGCCGATGTGGGACTATCTTTTCTAGTCCAAAGGCAAAACACCAACAATCTCCCACATATCTCAATATATGGGTTGTGCGTTCCCCACAGTGACTGTCCATCATGCATTAGGAGAGATGTCGCTACGACTTGAATCTTCCCGCATAGATTAAATAACATCATGATACAAGAATGGACTAAGCCTTGAATTCTGCACCATAACTGCAATTCTTCCTACTCACATAATGACATCAACTGTGCTTCTGGCTGCACATTGAAGGCCTTGTGCCAGCCTGGTTTCAGTGTATAATTTTTGGGCGTCTACAAGTTTACCCTCAAGAGACGGCCTGATATCTCTGTCCATACACTATAGGTGAGTTCTTTATAAAGGGTCATGGCATGAAGCATTGCGCTTCTTTGCGGTGCTACGCTGCTATGACATGGCTTAAAGCCGAGGCTTTACCCCACCTGGGTACCTCATCGTAGTGTCATACTACTGTAGCATGAGGTCACAGGCCTCTTTGTAGTGCCAAACTACCCAGCATGAAGCCTTGCGCTTCCGTACGGTGTTACGCCGCTACGACATGGCTCGCAAAGCCGAGGCTTTACCCTACCTGGTACCTCTTCGTGGTGTCATGCCACTGTAACATGAGGACATCGTCCTCTTTGTAGTGCTGTCTAACTCTCTTTATTACGATTATCATACAGCATTAGGCTACCTGCCTATTTGCGGTGCTACTCCGCTGTGACTTGGCTTGCAAAGCCGAGACATTACCCCTACCTGGGAACCTCGTGGTGGAGTCACCCCACTGTAGCATGGAGTTACACTCCTTGTAGTGCTGCGCTACCGTGCTTCCTGTAAAGCACTCCAGGCATTCACTCTGCCTGAGAACTCATTAAGGCATTTAAGCCAACCTTCCCACAGGATCCGTTTTCTACAGAAAATAACAGTAGACAACAGTGGTTGTAGGTCCGTAACCTCTCCATGTCACAGAGGACAAGTACCCACCGTTCCTGATATTCTTCTGGTTAATAGTCCTCCCTTGAACCAAAAGTTAGATGCCTAGTAGATTTCTCTTTGAACTAATAGTATAAAACTTTATGGTAGGATTGTAATAACACAATATCAGAATGCCTTCAAACCCATTTTACAAGCTGTGTCATCGACCAGCTGGCGCTTGAGGCCCTTTGTGAACAGATCCGCCAGGTTCTCCTGACTCCGAACATCAATCACTGCAATAACACCCCTCTTGATGAGATCGTGTACTGCCCTGTGCTTCAACCGCACAGTCCTCTTCTTCCCGTTGAAGAGTTCATTTGATGCCACTGCTGCTGCCGCCTGGTTGTCACAGTATATCGGTATTGCCGGTATCTGAGCCCCAACCACCGAAAGATCATACATGAGCTCCCGAAGCCACTCTGCTTCATCTGCAGCAGCATCCAATACAAAGAATTCAGATTTTATGGAGGAGCGAGATAACATAGTCTGCTTCTTCGACTTCCACGATATAGCAGCTCCGCCCATGGCGAATACGAATCCACCTGTGGAATACTCGCTCTCCATATCTGAACACCAGCTAGCATCACTGAAGCCTTCCACTACTGACGGATCTCTGCTATAGAAAAGTGCATATGTCTGAGTTTTCTTGAGATATCTTATAACACGCTTCACAGCTTTCCAATGCTCAACGCCTGGATTGCTAGTGAACCGACTCAGCATTCCCACTGCAAAAGCTATGTCAGGCCTTGTGGCAGTAGTAGCGTATATCAAGCTTTCGATGACGCTAGCGTACTCCAACTGTCTGACGCTTTTCCTCGAATTTGGCTCCAGCTTCTGATCACTCCGGTACGGTGTATCAATAAAAGGAAGATCTTGATACCCGTAGCGAGTGAGCATCTTCTCAAAATAATGAGATTGTGACAGCGCTATTCCAGTGCCTGTCCGGATGATCTTGAGCCCCAAGATTACGTCGGCATCCCCCAAGTCCTTTATACGGAACTTGGTCGAGAGGAATTTCTTTGTCTCTGTGACGCAGCTTAAATCCGTACCTAGGATTAGCATGTCGTCCACGTAAAGACATACAATTACTCCTCTTCCGTCAGCAAACATCGTATAGACACACTTGTCTGTTTCACTGACCCTGTAGCCATTTGACCTTATCATCTTGTCAAACTTCTCATGCCACATTTTGGGAGCTTGTTTCAAACCATACAGAGACTTCATCAACTTGCAGACTTTGTCTTCCAGACCTCTGACGACAAAACCTTCTGGTTGTTGCATGTAGATCTCTTCGGTCAGCTCGCCATTAAGGAATGCCGTTTTTACATCCATCTGATGTATCACCAGCTTATGTATTGCTGCTAGAGCAATTAACAATCTGATGGTTGTCATCCGAGCTACTGGAGCATAAGTGTCAAAGTAGTCGATCCCTGCTTCTGAGCAAACCCCTTGGCCCCTAGCCTGGCCTTGAACTTGTCAATGGTTCCATCTGCTTTCATCTTCTTCTTGAAGATCCATTTGCATCCGATGGGTCTTGCTTCTTCTGGCAGGTCAACCAATACCCATGTGTTGTTGGAGGTGATTGAGCCAATCTCGTTGTCTATCGCCTCCTTCCAGAATACAGTATTTCTGGTCTTCATCGCCTCATCATAGGTAAGCGGATCTGCTTCCACATGATAGGTGACGAAGTCATCTCCGAAGTCTTTCGGCCTCCTCGCTCGCTTAGTTGACGGCTCAGCGAGTTCTGGTTCAGCTGGTGTCTCCTTGACGACAGCTTCATCTTGGACTACTGGATCATTAAAGACTTCTGTCTGCTTTGTACCCTCATCATTCTCCGGAAGATCCGCGAGAACAATATTCTTGTGTTTTGCAAACTTGTCTTTAAAGTATTCAGCATCGCGAGATTCACTACTAAAATATGCTTAAATAGCGACGTATATTAGCGACGGCGGAAATACGTATCGCTGATAATTGCATATAGCGACGTCTTGTGCTACACGTCGCTGTACGTCGCTGAGTAGCGACGTTCAGCGACGTAGTATAATTTACGTCGCTGGCTTGCGACGTTTAGCGACGTATCATGTAGGCGTCGCTGTTTTATTTCATATAGGGTTCCTGGCCCGATCGAAATCCCAAAATTTTCACCCAAAAATTTATTCCCGCTCTCCCCTCTCCCCCTGGCGAACCCTCCCCCTCCGGCGACCGCTCCCTCCGGCGAGACCCTCCCCCTTCTCCCCCCGGAGACCCCGCTCGCCCGTTGACCCCTCCCTCCGGCGACCAGCCTCCCTCCTCCGACGAAGGAGCCTTCCTCGCCGCTTCCTCCTCCGACGAAGCCACCCTCCTCGCCGCCTCCATCCTCCGACGAAGCCACCCTCCTCAGGTAAACCCTAACCCTAGCCCTAGCTATCTAGACACAGACACGGACACGAGAACTCTAACCCTAGCTGCTGGGGTGGTCTTTCTGTCGAGGAGGGAGAGAGGGGTGGGGTTGGGTGCAGGGGGTGGGGGGGTCTTACTGTCGAGGGGTGGAGGGAGGGGTGGGGGTACCCGGGGGGTGCAGGAGTAGGGGGAGGGGGGCATGGTTGGGGTGGGTGCAGGGGGAGGGGGGCAGGGGAGGGAAGGCAGGGGAGGGTTGGGGTGGGTGCAGGGGTATGGGGAGGGGAGGCAGGGGAGGGGGGAGGGGGGAGGGGGGGGCAGGGGAGGGTTGGGGTGGGTGCAGGGGTAGGGGAGGGGGGCAGGGGTGAAGTGTATATTTTGGTCGAACACTTAGGCGCTTGCACGCACATTCACTACCGATGAGGGAGAGAGAGAGAGAGTGCGAGTGGACTGCAGTCCATATCGCTGCTGGTTTGTCTTGTGATATTTTTATTTTTCTTTTCCTTTTTCATGTTTCTTTTCCATGATTGTTGTACGTGTACAGTTTGCCACTTTTCTTTATCGAGTGCGATTTTGTTGCTTCTCTCGCTCTTTCTCTTGGTCTCCATTGAATGCTGGTCTACTGCCATTAATATTGGTCGATAGATTTCTCTGTCACATATTGTAAGTGGTACTAAGAAAAAAGAAAAAAGAAAGAAAGGAGAGAATAGATGTGACTCAAATGGACCGAAGTAGGTGTAGTAGTAGCAGTAAGAGCGGGACATGAACCGGGCTCATGACATTTTGAACTTTGGAAGACAATGCCATGTTAACTACTTCCTTTCCTTGCTTATGTTTGTGATTTATTATGATATATAATGGTGATGTTAATTGTTTCCAAATGTTAGGATCGTTACAAATCTTGTTGGC
The DNA here is from genome assembly GCA_029216955.1 of Iris pallida. Taxonomy (NCBI): domain Eukaryota; kingdom Viridiplantae; phylum Streptophyta; class Magnoliopsida; order Asparagales; family Iridaceae; genus Iris; species Iris pallida. The sequence continues at coordinate 5,129,643 of JANAVB010033417.1, forward strand.
TCGAAAAGAAATTTTTTTCGTGCATGCCTACTTCACATTATAGGATTTTATTTTTTGTTCAAGAGATTCGCAAAATGTAGGGATATATACCATTTGAAATTCATTTGAAATCTATTTGAAATTCATTTTAAGAATCTGAAATGTTGACGATATATACCCAAGGTTCACAATATCGGTATCGGAATCGGTATCGGACTATTCCTATGAGTATTGGTATCGGCGATACCGGTAGTATCGGCGGTATCGTATCGGAGTATCGAACTTTGGTATCGGAAAACAAATAATTATTAATAAATTATTTACATTTAAAAACATATATTTTATACATTTAGGCATAATTTTAAGTATTTCAGCATTATTTCTTAGTAGTTTTGAAATTATATGAAATAGTAGTCACCCTTACCGATTGGTTTTGCCGAATTGACCGGAACAAAGACCCCCAATGTCGGTATCGGTCAATATTTGGTATCGGTCTGTATCGGATCGGAACATGCCAAACCGTATCGGTATCGGCCTGTTGGATAATATCATTGTTATTAGTAACTGTCCAATGTCGGTATAGTATCGGAACATGCCAATGTCGGTATCGGTCTGTATAGTATCGGTATCGGAACATGCCAATGTCGGTATCGGTCAATATTTGGTATCGGTATCGGTCTGTATAGTATCGGAACATGCCAATGTCGGTATCGGTCAATATTTGGTATCGGTCTGTATCGGATCGGAACATGCCAAACCGTATCGGTATCGGTCAATATCATTGTTATTAGTAACTGTCCGCTACTAATGTGTGTCCCATAATAAGACATTATATACGAATTTGTGCCTGTTGGATAATATGTGTCCATCTTTGCAGAATTATTTTCAAATGGATATGAATTACTACTTGCGGAATCGTTCATGGATGTACAATCGTCGTCCTGATGATATGTGTGGTGTGCGGGATGAATACATAGCGGGAGTAGAGCAGTTCCTGCAGTTTGCTAAGGCGTTCCCTCAGTACATGGACGGCACCAAAATTAAGTGTCCGTGTGTGAAATGTCATAACGTGAAATATTATCCAGAAGTGGAAGTGACATATCATTTGTACTCGAGGGGTTTCACGCCTAATTACTATCAGTGGACCGCACACGGAGAACTTGTGTCTTTAGCATCAGAGCCGGAGCCTTACGTTGAGCCGTATATGCATGCGGGACCTAATTTTGTTTCAGATAATCATGCATACGACGACGGGTGCGTGAACATGGTTTTCGACGCTGCAGGGCCTAGTTTCGTTCATGATGCACCTGAGGAGGCACCGAACGCCGATGCTGCACAGTTCATGGAGTTGCTGGAGAATGCAAGGACTCCATTGTATCCTGGTTGTGAGGATCATTCACCGTTGGAGGTGGTTACAAGAATGTTGAGCATTAAGTCAGATTTTAACATGTCGCAAGAATGCTACAACCGAGTGTTGGAGTTGATTATAGAGATCTTGCCGGCGGGTGCTAAGTTGCCTAAAGACTTCTACCGGTCTTAGAGGATGGTGAGATCGCTCTGGATGGGATACGAGAAAATCGATTCCTGTCGCAATTGGTGCATGCTGTACTACAAAGACGACAAGGACGCAGATGTGTGCAGATTTTGTGGTGCTGATCGCTATAAGACAACTAGTACAGGAAGGTCTACCGGTGCAAGAAGACCGACCGATTCAATGCACTACTTGCCTTTAACGCCGCGGTTGCAAAGATTATTTATGGTGAAAGAGACGGCCGAAAATATGAGTTGGCACATGCGAGAACAGATTGAAGGAGTGTTGGATCACCCATCCGATGGAGAAGCGTGGATGCACTTTGATCGAGTGTATCCAGATTTTGCTTCAGATCCGCGAAATGTCAGGTTGGGACTATCTTCTGACGGTTTTACTCCTTTTGGTCTTTCGGGATCCCAGTATTCGTGCTGGCCTGTGATTGTTACTCCGTATAACCTACCGTCTTGGATGTGCATGAAGACTCAGTACATGTTTCTAACCGTTATAATTCCTGGTCCGAACAATCCCAAGAGGAACATTGACGTGTACTTACAGCCTTTGATAGATGAGTTGAATCAGTTATGGGAAGTAGGCGCTAACACGTACGATGTTTCCAGGAAGCAGAATTTTTAGATGAAGGCAACCCTTATGTGGACCATCAACGACTTTCCGGCCTATGGAATGCTATCTGGATGGAGCACTCATGGCCGTCTCTCATGTCCGTATTGCATGGACCGTAGTAAGGCTTTCCGCTTGAAAAACAGCGGAAAGCCGTGCTTCTTTGATTGTCATCGGCAATTTCTGCCAAAAGATCATCCGTTCAGAAGGAACAGGAATGCTTTCCGTGCCGGCGTTGTAGAGAAGGGTGATCCACCGCCAAGGTGGTGCGGAGACACGATATGGGAGGAGGTTAAAGATTTTCCAAGTGCTATCGAAGATCCTACAACTGGGTACAAGTGCGATGGATTTGGTAGAGTTCATAACTGGACAAAGAGGAGCATATTCTGGGATCTGCCATACTGGAGTACCAATCTGATCAGACATAATCTTGATGTCATGCATATTGAGAAGAATGTGTTTGATAACATAATTAATACTGTGATGGACGTAAAGGGAAAAACGAAAGACAATTCCAAGGCCAGGTTGGACTTAAAAGAAATATGCAAACGCCCTGCGTTGCATTTGATACAGCAGAATGGAAAACAGTTCCTTCCGAAGTCAATTTTTTCGCTGGACAAGGAGGATAAAGTGAGACTTTGTCGGTGGATCCAGGGCCTAAAATTTTCAGACGGATATGTGTCAAATCTGAGAAGATGTGTCGATCCGAAGGAAAACAAATTGACGGGTATGAAGAGCCACGATTGTCACGTATTCATGGAGAGGTTAATTCCGATTGTATTTCGGGAATTCTTACCGCAGGCAGTTTGGGATCAATTGACGGAGCTTAGCATATTCTTCAGGGATCTTTGTTCTAAGAAATTGCTCGTTTATCGTCTAGAAAAGCAAGAGAAGGACATTACGGTAACACTATGCAAGCTAGAGAGGGTGTTTCCTCCTGGATTCTTCGACTCTATGGAGCATTTGCCGATTCATCTATCCTATGAGGCACGTGTTGGTGGACCCGTCGAATATCGATGGATGTACCCGTTCGAGCGACATTTGAATCACCTAAAAAGAAAGGTGAAAAATAAGGCACGGGTCGAGGGTTCTATTTGTGAAGCCTATGTTCTCGAGGAGATTACAAACTTTTGTTCGATGTATTTCAAGCCTCATGTTGCAACTAATAGAACGAGAGCTTCCAGAAACGACGAGGGAGATCATGAAAGTAATGATACAATACTGAAGGTATTCAATGCTCCAGGAAAGCCATCGGGTAAGATGAAAAAGAGATATCTGAACGATGATGAGCTAAGGGCTGCTCAGGTGTATGTATTACTCAACTGCGACGAGGAGGAAGTAGAGAAACTGGAGGGGTAAGTAATTAATACGTCTATATTATTTTAATAGTGTTAATTATTATACTATTACATTAATTGAACGATGTTGTTTTCAGCATATTTAATGATGATGTGAGGTCGGGTAGGCCACACATAACAGAAGAAGAACTAGAACAAGAAATGAGGCGTTATTTTCCATCATGGTTGAGTGCATATGTAAGACTTGAGAACTCTGTAATTACCTTTTTGTATATGCACTTGATTGAAAATGAGCTTAATTGCTTCTTTCGTGGTATTTAGGTCGATCGTCCATACGCAAGACTTGAGAATGAGTCTATTAGAACGCTAGCCAAGGGACCAATTTATGCTGCAAAAATATGGCCAAGATACTGTGTTAATGGGTTTAGGTTCAAGTCAACAACTTGCCCGATCAGAGACAACTTTGTGGATCTCGATTCCACCAAAAACAGCTGTTTGTGTATCAGATCTTCGAACTACAAAGATGTTGATACGGGCAACGATTTCTATGGCGTGTTACGGGAGATTGTGGAGCTGACATATAGTTATGGAATAGAGCCTGCTAAGATTGTGTTATTCAGGTGTGATTGGTTCGATCCGATTGAAGGTCAAGGTTGGAAAGTAGACAAGCACGGTCTTGTTGATATAAACTATCGGCGTCAATATCAAGCCTATGAACCATTTGTCCTATCAAGTCAGGCTCAGCTCGTGTACTTCACAAGTTATCCTAAACGGGGAACAACAAGGTCGGACTGGTGGGCAGTATGCAAGACCAAAGCTAGAAATACCTTTGAGGTTGACGATATAGCTTATCAACAGGATGAACTACCTCTTGTAACAAATATTATAGAAGTGGACACGACGGAAGTTTCCTATTACACATCTAATTGTGTAGAAGAAGTAGAATTATCTGAAGAGGAAGATGCAGATGAAAGTGAAGATGTAGAGGAGGAAGAAGAAGAAGAAGAAGAAGAAGAAGAAGAAGAAGTAGATGAGCTAAATGAACTAGATGAATTTTCAGAAGAGGATTAAATCTGTACGTTTGTTTTATAATCATATTTGACACTTTAGTGACACTTCTATCATATAAATCTGTGACACTTCAGTGACACTTTATTGACACTTTTATTGACACTTCAGTGACACTTTTTGACTATGATATTTTTCAAAAATCTGTGATGTCTATCATATAAATATGTTTTTTTATTTTATTGTCATATGTTTTATTGTCAGGTATGATTAGACCATCTGGACGACGCGGAGGATTATATATTAGGCAGCCCCGTCAGCCTCGGGCTGGGGATGGAGAGGGCAGTTCCGTACCCTCATCCTCATCTCCGAGTACGCCAGTGTACCGTTCTGTTCCCGGTCCATTACCGGGACAGGGCAGTTCTAGCAGGTTGGCGACTCCTCCCTCGTCGTCCAGCCTTCCTGTTCCCGGTCCATTACCGGGACAGGGCAGTTCTAGCAGGTTGGCGACTCCTCCCTCGTCGTCCAGCCTTCCTGATCCCGCGTCCAGCATCCCTGATCCCCCGTCCAGCATTCCTACTGTCGACGGCTCTATGGAGGGAGCCCACGCCGATCATATGGAGGACGACGATCAGACTGATCCTGCCCAGGCAGGAGGTGAGAGCGACCCTCCATGCGCTCCCCCGGGCGAGACGCGTATGGAGATTTGGACGGACGGGCCTATGAAGTAAGTTAATTAATTATTATATATTTCTCAAATGATTATATGTACATATATATTCATAAAAAATTATTATTGTATAGATATCGGCCTTCTGCAGTACAGAGACAGCTGGGGACATTTGTGAGGCAGAACTATGGTGGGCCTTGGCTCAACTACTCAGATGCTCCCGCAGATCCGGCGGCATCCCAGGCATCTCGTCAGGAAAAACGTCGGGAAATTCTGTAAAAATTCAATTTCTCGATCCGGCGGCATCCCAGGCATCTCGTCAGGAAAAACGTCGGGAAATTCTGCCACAACATCAGTCTGCATTGTGTTTGTATTATCCGTCCGTGTGTCTCGAACAGATGCCAAGTATCCCGCGCAGTCAGAACGCAGCATACGCCTTGCCGAGATTGCCGATACCATCATCGCCGTCTTCGAGGCCGTACTGCACGAATATAAGAACTCTGTCTCGCCAGAAAGACGAAATACCACTCTCTTCTCCGCGCACTCGATCGTTGCACGACAAGCGCCCAACCAATCCATGCCCAGGATTATGTCATAATCTTTTATGTCTAGTACGACGGCATCCAAGGATAGATATCTTCCTCCGACGCAAATGTGGCCATCCCTACAAATAAAGTTCGCAGGCATATCGACTCCCGACGGAGTGCTAACGCTAATATTTATATCTAGTGATTGCATGGTTATTTTATTTTCTTTCGCAAAATCAGCAGATATAAAGCTATGCGTCGCACCCGAATCGAATAGGACTCGAGCTGGTATACTTTTGTAGAGTAATATACCTGTTACAACAGTATCGGATGCGAACGCCTCGTCCCGAGTTAAGGCATAAACTCGGCCTTGAGCTCCGTGTCGTTGGTTCTGCTGGTTGACGGGCACCGCATTTGCGCCTTGCAGTATCGGCGCTTTATACGGATTCGGGACGTTCCTCGGTGGGTTATGTTGATTCGGACCTTTGTACGGGCAATATGTAACTATATGGCCTACCTCGCCACACTTGTAGCAAGATCTCGTGACGCAGTCGACGGTTCGGTGCCCACGCCTACCGCACCTGGTGCAGTGTTGACTGCCATGGCCTCGATCATCGATTCTGTTCGGACGCTTTGTTATTCCCGATCCCCCGGCGCCGGCGTCGTTAGGACGCTTGTTGAAGTGGTTACGGATGCCTCTACTCGACATACGGCCAAAGATGCGCTCGCTATCAAGAGCGGCATTATAGGATTCACGGTATGTTCGACACCTTTGATTCATGACGTCCCTTCGCAGTTCGTCATTTAGGCCTTGTTGGAAGCGTTCACACCAGGCTTCCTTGTTGGGCAGGAAGGCGCCGGCAAACTTCGCCAGCTTTGAGAAGCTCGAATCATAATCGTTGACAGACATATTTCCCTGTCGCAGTGTCATGAACTCGTCTTCTTTTTGTTGACGGACAGCGCGAGGAACGTACTGTTCGAGGAAGGCTTGCTTAAATATTTTCTAGGAAATCGTGGCGTCCGTATCGGCTTCATAGATTTCCTACTTTTTAGCGGCCCACCAGTCATACGCCCTTAGTTGCAGCTGTAACGCCGCACAAGTTACCCGCTGGGACCCTTCAATGCTAAGCAGATTAAACAGGTCCTCCATCTCCGCGAGCCATCCTACGATCACATCGGGCTCCGTTCGGCCGTTGAACTTCGGTGGATTCATCTTGCGGAACTCCTTTGCCTTGAACAAGGAAGAAGAATCTATCATTTGCGATTGAGTCTCTTCTTTCTCGTTTTCTTCTTGGTTGCCTTGGTTTCCCTCGGGCCCTTCGTCCGTCGTCTTCGTGTTGCCCGCCATTCTGCTGACTATCTGAGTCAGGGCATTCATCTGTTTTTGTTGCGCTTCGAATTGGGCTTTGAATTGTGTCTGAAGCTGCTGCTGCTGCAGCTCCATCAACTGTAGCATCTTTTGCATAGTCGTCTCGCTAGGCTCGGTGCTTTTTATGCTCGACGTACTATCTACAGTTTGGGTTGGGGCGGGATTGTTCCTTTTCTTAGTCATTCCTACAAAACAGAGTAAACCCGTTAGTATTTTTCAAAAATATCTACGGGCTTACCTGTATGGAACTTTTATTTCACGCAACATACCGACAAGCATTCAATCGAGCCATCGCAACGGACATTCCAATAATGAAACATCTTTCGAAAATCCGAGGAAACATAACTGAGCTCTGATACCAATTTGTCACGCCCCGAGTCGACAAACCGTTCGTTCCCGGTGTTACTTTGCCGATTCGATCGTCCTCGCTAAGGCGTGATGCCGCACGAGCCTGGAGTTGCGCTCGTGCAAGGCAAGATGACAAGTTCTCAAATGGTTATCGTTAAATTTTGATATTAATACGCCAAGTCGAAATTTCACAATTCACATCAGAATATAAGACGCAGTATAGGAAGATAGAAATGCTTTTCATTCATAGCTTGCAACGAAGTGCAAGTCGTAATTTACATTGGATGCCGTTGCGGCTACATTGATTGAAAACAGAAAGAAGATACATTCGACAAGTTGCCTGAACTAACGCATGCCGTTCCATACATTCGCCCCTTTATACAAAGCCGTCGACTTGAATTGGCTTCAAAATACTTCTGCATAGGAAGAGCTTCAAAATGCCTCTCCGTACTTCAGCTCCAGTTTAGTTGGGCGCACCGGTCGCACCTGGGGAAATTGGGGGAATGGGATTAGCACACTTGCTAAGTGGACGAGACGAACCCACTCGTCTAAACCGACTCTGATTGTTAGGGTAGGCATGCTTTAGAGTTGTCTTTCTATTCGAACTAAATGAATTCAGTTCATATTCGATAGCCATCTTTGCGTAATAAAGCATACAGTAAAACGTAGCAGTTTATCATATTTCTTACCACGGCCGTGCTCGTCCCTGCATGAAAACAGAGATAATATTTACCCTGCATAAGACAATAGGTGAGCATGCTACTATCTTATATGCGGTCATTGATGTTACACATCACGTGGGACTATCTCAACGGCATTTCGGCCCGCTCAGTCTCGGTTGCAAGCCTGACTGACGGTCCCGCAATGCATCAGTGCCGAAGCACGATTATTCATTCCCCCTAGGCCGATTCGATTCCGATGCCCCGGATATCGATTCGAGGAAAAATATCAACTTGTGCACAAGCTGTCCATGACCATGCCAATGCGTGAACAGTTTAACATATGCAACAGTTTTGTATAGCGCGGACAGTATTCAATGACATTATCATTTATGGCAACTTATGCATCGATTCATTTTCCCCGAAGCCATACACTCGATTTAGCGTCCCGTAGGCACCAAATTTGTCCGAGGCATCAAAACCCATGTTCATGTTTCATAATATTTTGCAGCACTTGAAATAGTCTATCTTTTTCTGTAAACCTTAAACTTTTTGGTTTATGTGAAAAACTTGTATTTGTAAATCGATACGTTTTTCCCGAGTTCTTGACTTAGTGGATTGGCATGCAATTAACTTGGCATCGTTCGATTTGAATGGATTCGAAGCAAGGATTTAGTTTGCGGGACAGAATAGAAAAGAAGGCCGAATCACCCACCGATTACTTGGCTTCGTGCAGGTCGTCGAAGCGCTACGCAACGTCAATCCTTAGTTACGCGAGCTCCTGCAATGCATCAACACTTTGTTAGATTTCCTTCTTTTCCCCTTGCATCGAAATTTGTAATTGCATCCTTGAAAACGACGCGAAAGCACTTCAATCAAGCCAAGCGGCAAAGCTCCAAGAAAACCATACAGCGGTCCGGTCCCGTCGAAGGGACTCTTATAGAGAGCTCGCGCGCCGAGACGCAGCCCGCTGCATCTAGGACTTGTTCCAACAGAAGTCGTTCCATTAGTTGGATCGATTCTCGTATCTTTCGTCCAAATCGAATTGAATCGATGCCGCAAGGCGTTAACGTTTACCAAGCTTAGCGGTCGAGTCAGATGGCCATCTATTTTCTCGGCCGATCTGACTCGGCGCTAGCATATTATGAAGTTCCGTCGCCTATCGAAAGCGGGGCGCTACATAATATACCACTAAGAAAAAGTTTCGTCCCGAAACTTAAGAACAAGGGTCGGACCTTAATTTAGACGAACAACGCAGGGTACTTCTCCTTCATCTCCGCCTCCATCTCCCACGTCGACTCCTCGACTGTATGGTTCCGCCAAAGCACGCGGACCAAGGACATCGACCGATTTCGTAGCACCTTTTCCTTGCGGTCCAAAATTTGAATAGGCTCCTCCGAGTAAGACAAGTCAGTACGTAGCTCCAACTGATCGAAGCTAACCACATGACTTGGATCGTGCACGTATTTTCGAAGTTGTGAAACGTGAAAAACATCGTACACATCGGCTAAGGCAGGAGGTAGTGCGATCCGATAAGCAACCGTCGTAACTCGTTCAATGATCTCGAAGGGGCCTACAAATCTCGGGCTCAATTTGCCTTTAACGCCGAACCGCATCACTCCGCGCATGGGCGTTACTTTCAGAAACACATGGTCCCCGGCCAAAAACTCTAGCGGTCGTCGACGAAGATCTGCGTAGCTCTTTTGTCGACTTTGCGCGATGCGGAGTCTATCTCGAATCAAGCGGACCTTTTCGACGGCCTGCTCCACTAGTTCCGGTCCCAGCACTTGTTGCTCTCCGACTTCATCCCAGCATATCGGCGAACGGCACTTCCTTCCGTAGAGCGCTTCGTAGGGAGCCATCTGAATACTCGACTGATAACTGTTGTTATACGCAAACTCCGCAAGCGGCAAATGCGTATCCCAACTAGTCTTTAGGTCGATCGCACACAGACGCAGCATGTCTTCTAGGATTTGATTTACCCTCTCCGTCTGTCCGTCTGTTTGTGGATGGTACGCCGAACTAAAGTTCAGTTTGGTTCCCATCGCCGCTTGGAGGCTCGTCCAGAAACGCGATAGGAATCGCCCGTCTCTGTCCGAAATTATTGAGGCCGGCACCCCGTGCAGTCGAACAATCTCATCGACGTAGATTTGCGCTAACCGATCGACGCTCCATCCTACTTTAATTACAATGAAGTGAGCCGACTTGGTCAATCTATCAACAATGACCCAAATCGCGTCATTCCCCCGCGGCGTCTTCGGAAATCCCACAATGAAATCCATCGAGATATTGTCCCACTTCCACTCGGGAATGGGGATGTTCTGCAGCTCTCCGCCGGGCCTCTGGTGTTCTGCCTTCACCTGCTGACACGCCATGTATTGCGATACGAACGTAGCCACGTCTTTCTTCATGCCGTGCCACCAAAAGTTTGTGCGCAAGTCCTTGTACATCTTGGTGCCTCCAGGATGTAACGAGTACTTCGCATAATGTGCCTCCGTCAGAATTTCTTTTCTGAGTTCGGCAGTATCAGGAATGCAGAGCCTTCCTTTTAGTCGCATCGTCCCGTCTCCGTCTTCCGCAAAGTCAGTCGCCCTTCCCGTTGAAATCAGCTCGCGCATCTTCTTCAGGAATGAGTCATCCTCCTGTGCGGTCTTTATCTTGCTAAGCAGGCTCGATTCTAACTTCAGTTGAGCTAGGTGCAGGTGTCGATACTCAATTTCGAGTTCGATACCCATCGCTTCAAGGTCTCGCCATATTTTCTTGTTTATGGCCAGTGTTCCCATAAACATTCTGCTGAGTGCGTCGGCCACCACGTTTTCCTTGCCCGGCGTGTACTCGATCGTTAGCTCGTAATCTTTTATGAGTTCGAGCCATCGTCGCTGTTGCAGGTTGAGTTCCCGTTGCGTGAACAAGTACTTCAGGCTTTTATGATCTGTGTAGATTCTGCATGCTACACCATAGAGATAGTGCCGCCATAACTTCAATGCAAAGACAATCGTCGCCAATTCTAAGTCGTACGTCGGGTAATTTTTCTCGTGCTGTTTCAACTGCCGTGAAGCGTAGGAGATGACTTTGTCTCTCTGCATGAGTACGCACCCGAGGCCAGTTCCCGACGCGTCGCTGAATATCTGAAAGCCTTCGGGACCGTCTGGAAGTGCAAGGATTGGAGCTGAGATGAGCCGTTGCTTCAACTCTTGAAAGCTGGATTCACAGTCGTCGCTCCATTCGAATACTACTCCCTTCTGGGTGAGGCGAGTCAGAGGCGACGCTAGTTTTGAGAAGCTTCGCACGAATCTACGATAGTAGCCCGCTAAGCCAAGGAAACTCCGAATGTCGCTAGCCGAGGCAGGTCGTTTCCAATCCACCACCGCATCAATCTTCTTTGGGTCCACCGCGACACCTTCGGCAGAGATTACGTGCCCGAGGAATGTCACGCTACTCATCCAGAACTCGCACTTACTCTGCTTGGCGTACAATTTATTTTCACGCAGAATCTGCAGTACTGTCTTCAAATGTTCCGCGTGCTCTTCCCGATTTCTTGAGTAGACAAGGATATCGTCGATGAATACGACTACAAATTTATCTATTTGAGGTCGGAAGACTCGGTTCATCAGATCCATGAAAGCGGCTGGGGCATTCGTCAAACCGAACGGCATGACGAGGAATTCGTAGTGACCATATCGAGTGCGGAAGGCAGACTTCGATACGTCGTCGGACTTGATCTTCAGTTGATGATAGCCTGAACGAAGATCGATTTTTGAAAACACAGACGCGCCTTGCAGTTAGTCAAACAAGTCGTCAATTCGTGGCAAAGGATACTTGTTTCGCACGGTCGCCTTGTTGAGTTCACGATAGTCGATGCATAGCCGCAACGACCCATCTTTCTTCTTCACGAACAGTACGGGAGCTCCCCACGGAGAGACGCTAGGGCGAATAAATCCGCGGTCTAGCAACTCTTGTAATTGCACCTTCAGCTCCTTCAGTTCTGCTGGAGCCATTCGGTAAGGCGCCTTGGATATCGGCCGTGTATCCGGAAAGGTGTCGATGCTGAATTCAATTTCTAGATCCGGCGGCATCCCAGGCATCTCGTCAGGAAAAATGTCGGGAAATTCTGCCACAACATCAGTCTGCATTGTGTTTGTATTATCCGTCCGCGTGTCTCGAACAGATGCCAAGTATCCCGCGCAGCCGGAACGCAGCATACGCCTTGCCGAGATTGCCGATACCATCATCGCCGTCTTCGAGGCCGTACTGCACGAATATGAGAACTCTGTCTTGCCAGGAAGACGAAACACCACTCTCTTCTCCGCGCACTCGATCGTTGCACGACAAGCGCCCAACCAATCCATGCCCAGGATTATGTCATAATCTTTTATGTCTAGTACGACGGCATCCAAGGATAGATATCTTCCTCCGACGCAAATGTGGCCATCCCTACAAATAAAGTTCGCAGGCATATCGACTCCCGACGGAGTGCTAACGCTAATATTTATATCTAGTGATTGCATGGTTATTTTATTTTCTTTCGCAAAATCAGCAGATATAAAGCTATGCGTCGCACCCGAATCGAATAGGACTCGAGCTGGTATACTTTTGTAGAGTAATATACCTGTTACAACAGTATCGGATGCGAACGCCTCGTCCCGAGTTAAGGCATAAACTCGGCCTTGAGCTCCGTGTCGTTGGTTCTGCTGGTTGACGGGCACCGTATTTGTGCCTTGCAGTATCGACGCTTTATGCGGATTCGGGACGTTCCTCGGTGGGTTATGTTGATTCGGACCTTTGTGCGGGCAATATGTAACTATATGGCCTACCTCGCCACACTTGTAGCAAGATCTCGTGACGCAGTCGACGGTTCGGTGCCCACGCCTACCGCACCTGGTGCAGTGTTGACTGCCATGGCCTCGATCATCGAATCTGTTCGGACGCTTTGTTATTCCCGATCCCCCGGCGCCGGCGTCGTTAGGACGCTTGTTGAAGTGGTTACGGATGCCTCTACTCGACATACGGCCAAAGATGCGCTCGCTATCAAGAGCGGCATTATAGGATTCACGGTATGTTCGGCACCTTTGATTCATGACGTCCCTTCGCAGTTCGTCATTTAGGCCTTGTTGGAAGCGTTCACACCAGGCTTCCTTGTTGGGCAGGAAGGCGCCGGCAAACTTCGCCAGCTTTGAGAAGCTCGAATCATAATCGTCAACAGACATATTTCCCTGTCGCAGTGTCATGAACTCGTCTTCTTTTTGTTGACGGACAGCGCGAGGAACGTACTGTTCGAGGAAGGCTTGCTTAAATATTTTCTAGAAAATCGTGGCGTCCGTATCGGCTTCATAGATTTCCTGCTTTTTAGCGGCCCATCAGTCATACGCCCTTAGTTGCAGCTGTAACGCCGCACAAGTTACCCGCTGGGACCCTTCAATGCTAAGCAGATTAAACAGGTCCTCCATCTCCGCGAGCCATCCTACGATCACATCGGGCTCCGCTCGGCCGTTGAACTTCGGTGGATTCATCTTGCGGAACTCCTTTGCCTTGAACAAGGAAGAAGAATCTATCATTTGCGGTTGAGTCTCTTCTTCCTCATTTTTTTCTTGGTTGCCTTGGTTTCCTTCGGGCCCTTCGTCCGTCGTCTTCGTGTTGCCCGCCATTCTGCTGACTATCTGAGTCAGGGCATTCATCTGTTTTTGTTGTGCTTCGAATTGGGCTTTGAATTGTGTCTGAAGCTGCTGCTGCTGCAGCTCCATCAACTGTAGCATCTTTTGCATAGTCGTCTCGCTAGGCTCGGTGCTTTTTGTGCTCGACGTACTATCTACAGTTTGGGTTGGGGCGGGATTGTTCCTTTTCTTAGTCATTCCTACAAAACAGAGTAAACCCGTTAGTATTTTTCAAAAATATCTTCGGGCTTACCTGTATGGAACTTTTATTTCACGCAACATGCCGACAAGCATTAAATCGAGCCATCGCAACGGACATTCCAATAATGAAACATCTTTCGAAAATCCGAGGAAACATAACTGAGCTCTGATACCAATTTGTCACGCCCCGAGTCGATAAACCGTTCGTCCCCGGTGTTACTTTACCGATTCGATCGTCCTCGCTAAGGCGTGATGCCGCACGAGCCTGGAGTTGCGCTCGTGCAAGGCAAGATGACAAGTTCTCAAATGGTTATCATTAAATTTTGATATTAATACGCCAAGTCGAAACTTCACAATTCACATCAGAATATAAGACGCAGTATAGAAAGATAGAAATGCTTTTCATTCATAGCTTGCAACGAAGTGCAAGTCGTAATTTACATTGGATGCCGTTGCGGCTACATTGATTGAAAACAGAAAGAAGATACATTCGACAAGTTGCCTGAACTAACGCTTGCCGTTCCATACATTCGCCTCTTTATACAAAGCCGTCGACTTGAATTGGCTTCAAAATACTTCTGCATAGGAAGAGCTTCAAAATGTCTCTCCGTACTTCAGCTCCAGTTTAGTTGGGCGCGCCCGTCGCACCGGGGGAAATTGGAAGAATGGGATTAGCACACTTGCTAAGTGGACGAGACGAACCCACTCGTCTAAACCGACTCTGATTGTTAGGGTAGGCATGCTTTAGAGTTGTCTTTCTATTAGAACTAAATGAATTCAGTTCATATTCGATAGCCATCTTTGCGTAATAAAGCATACAGTGAAACGTAGCAGTTTATCATATTTCTTACCACGGCCGTGCTCGTCCCTGCATGAAAACAGAGATAATATTTACCCTGCATAAGACAATAGGTGAGCATGCTACTATCTTATATGCGGTCATTGATGTTACACATCACGTGGGACTATCTCAACGGCATTTCGGCCCGCTCAGTCTCGGTTGCAAGCCTGACTGACGGTCCCGCAATGCATCAGTGCCGAAGCACGATTATTCATTCCCCCTAGGCCGATTCGATTCTGATGCCCCGGATATCGATTCGAGGAAAAATATCAACTTGTGCACAAGCTGTCCATGACTATGCCAATGCGTGAACAGTTTAACATATGCAACAGTTTTGTATAGCGCGGACAGTATTCAACGACATTATCATTTATGGCAACTTATGCATCGATTCATTTTCCCCGAAGCCATACACTCGATTTAGCGTCCCGTAGGCACCAAATTTGTTCGAGGCATCAAAACCCATGTTCATGTTTCATAATATTTTGCAGCACTTGAAATAGTCTATCTTTTTCTGTAAACCTTAAACTTTTTGGTTTATGTGAAAAACTTGTATTTGTAAATCGATACGTTTTTTCCGAGTTCTTGACTTAGTGGATTGGCATGCAATTAACTTGGCATCGTTAGATTTGAATGGATTCGAAGCAAGGATTTAGTTTGCGGGACAGAATAGAAAAGAAGGCCGAATCATCCACCGATTACTTGGCTTCGTGCAGGTCGTCGAAGCGCTACGCAACGTCAATCCTTAGTTACGCGAGCTCCTGCAATGCATCAACACTTTGTTAGATTTCCTTCTTTTCCTCTTGCATCGAAATTTGTAATTGCATCCTTGAAAACGACGCGAAAGCACTTCAATCAAGCCAAGCGGCAAAGCTCCAAGAAAACCATACAGCGGTCCGGTCCCGTCGAAGGGACTCTTATAGAGAGCTCGCGCGCCGAGACGCAGCCCGCTGCATCTAGGACTTGTTCCAACAGAAGTCGTTCCATTAGTTGGATCGATTCTCGTATCTTCCGTCCAAATCGAATTGAATCGATGCCGCAAGGCGTTAACGTTTACCAAGCTTAGCGGTCGAGTCAGATGGCCATCTATGTTCCCGGCCGATCTGACTCGGCGCTAGCATATTATGAAGTTCCGTCGCCTATCGAAAGCGGGGCGCTACATAATATACCACTAAGAAAAAGTTTCGTCCCGAAACTTAAGAACAAGGGTCGGACCTTAATTTAGACGAACAACGCAGGGTACTTCTCCTTCATCTCTGTCTCCATCTCCCACGTCGACTCCTCGACTGTATGGTTCTGCCAAAGCACGCGGACCAAGGACATCGACCGATTTCGTAGCACCTTTTCCTTGCGGTCCAAAATTTGAATAGGCTCCTCCGAGTAAGACAAGTCAGTACGTAGCTCCAACTGATCGAAGCTAACCACATGACTTGGATCGTGCACGTATTTTCGAAGTTGTGAAACGTGGAAAATATCGTGCACATCGGCTAAGGCAGGAGGTAGTGCGATCCGATAAGCAACCGTCGCAACTCGCTCAATGATCTCGAAGGGGCCTACAAATCTCGGGCTCAATTTGCCTTTAACGCCGAACCGCATCACTCCGCGCATGGGCGTTACTTTCAGAAACACATGGTCCCCGGCCAAAAACTCTAGCGGTCGTCGACGAAGATCTGCGTAGCTCTTTTGTCGACTTTGCGCGATGCGGAGTCTATCTCGAATCAAGCGGACCTTTTCGACGGCCTGCTCCACTAGTTCCGGTCCCAGCACTTGTCGCTCTCCGACTTCATCCCAGCATATCGGCGAACGGCACTTCCTCCCGTAGAGCGCTTCGTAGGGAGCCATCTGAATACTCGACTGATAACTGTTGTTATACGCAAACTCCGTAAGCGGCAAATGCGTATCCCAACTAGTCTTTAGGTCGATCGCACACAGACGCAGCATGTCTTCTAGGATTTGATTTACCCTCTCCGTCTGTCCGTCTGTTTGTGGATGGTACGCCGAACTAAAGTTCAGTTTGGTTCCCATCGCCGCTTGGAGGCTCGTCCAGAAACGCGATAGGAATCGCCCGTCTCTGTCCGAAATTATTGAGGCCGGCACCCCGTGCAGTCGAACAATCTCATCGACGTAGATTTGCGCTAACCGATTGACGCTCCATCCTACTTTAATTGCAATGAAGTGAGCCGACTTGGTCAATCTATCAACAATGACCCAAATCGCGTCATTCCCCCGCGGCGTCTTCGGAAATCCCACAATGAAATCCATCGAGATATTGTCCCACTTCTACTCGGGAATGGGGATGTTCTGCAGCTCTCCGCCGGGCCTCTGGTGTTCTGCCTTCACCTGCTGACACGCCATGCATTGCGATACGAACGTAGCCACGTCTTTCTTCATGCCGTGCCACCAAAAGTTTGTGCGCAAGTCCTTGTACATCTTGGTGCCCCCAGGATGTAACGAGTACTTCGCATAATGCCCTCCGTCAGAATTTCTTTTCTGAGTTCGGCAGTATCAGGAATGCAGAGCCTTCCTTTTAGTCGCATCGTCCCGTCTCCGTCTTCCGCAAAGTCAGTCGCCATTCCCGTTGAAATCAGCTCGCGCATCTTCTTCAGGAATGAGTCGTCCTCCTGTGCGGTCTTTATCTTGCTAAGCAGGCTCGATTCTAATTTCAGTTGAGCTAGGTGCAGGTGTCGATACTCAATTCCGAGTTCGATACCCATCGCTTCAAGGTCTCGCCGTATTTTCTTGTTTATGGCCAGTGTTCCCATAAACATTCTGCTGAGTGCGTCGACCACCACGTTTCCCTTGCCCGGCGTGTACTCGATCGTTAGCTCGTAATCTTTTATGAGTTCGAGCCATCGTCGCTGTCGCAGGTTGAGTTCCCGTTGCGTGAACAAGTACTTCAGGCTTTTATGATCTGTGTAGATTCTGCATGCTACACCATAGAGATAGTGCCGCCATAACTTCAATGCAAAGACAATCGCCGCCAATTCTAAGTCGTGCGTCGGGTAATTTTTCTCGTGCTGCTTCAACTGCCGTGAAGCGTAGGAGATGACTTTGTCTCTCTGCATGAGTACGCACCCGAGGCCAGTTCCCGACGCGTCGCTGAATATCTGAAAGCCTTCGGGACCGTCTGAAAGTGCAAGGATTGGAGCTGAGACGAGCCGTTGCTTCAACTCTTGAAAGCTGGATTCACAGTCGTCGCTCCATTCGAATACTACTCCCTTCTGGGTGAGGCGAGTCAGAGGCGACGCTAGTTTTGAGAAGCTTCGCATGAATCTACGATAGTAGCCCGCTAAGCCAAGGAAACTCCGAATGTCGCTAGCCGAGGCAGGTCGTTTCCAATCCACCACCGCATCAATCTTCTTTGGGTCCACCACGACACCTTCGGCAGAGATTATGTGCCCGAGGAATGTCACGCTACTCATCCAGAACTCGTACTTACTCTGCTTGGCGTACAATTTGTTTTCACGCAGAATCTGCAGTACCGTCTTCAAATGTTCCGCGTGCTCTTCCCGATTTCTTGAGTAGACAAGGATATCGTCGATGAATACGACTACAAATTTATCTATTTGAGGTCGGAAGACTCGGTTCATCAGATCCATGAAAGCGGCCGGGGCATTCGTCAAACCGAACGGCATGACGAGGAATTCGTAGTGACCATATCGAGTGCGGAAGGCAGACTTCGATACGTCATCGGACTTGATCTTCAGTTGATGATAGCCTGAACGAAGATCAATTTTTGAAAACACAGACGCGCCTTGCAGTTGGTCAAACAAGTCGTCAATTCGCGGCAAAGGATACTTGTTTCGCACGGTCGCCTTGTTGAGTTCACGATAGTCGATGCATAGCCGCAACGACCCATCTTTCTTCTTCACGAACAGTACGGGAGCTCCCCACGGAGAGACGCTAGGGCGAATAAATCCGCGGTCTAGCAACTCTTGTAATTGCACCTTCAGCTCCTTCAGTTCTGCTGGAGCCATTCGGTAAGGCGCCTTGGATATCGGCCGTGTATCCGGAAAGGTGTCGATGCTGAATTCAATTTCTCGATCCGGCGGCATCCCAGGCATCTTGTCAGGAAAAACGTCGGGAAATTCTGCCACAACATCAGTCTGCATTGTGTTTGTATTATCCGTCCGCGTGTCTCGAACAGATGCCAAGTATCCCGCGCAGCCGGAACGCAGCATACGCCTTGCCGAGATTGCCGATACCATCATCGCCGTCTTCGAGGCCGTACTGCACGAATATGAGAACTCTGTCTCGCCAGGAAGACGAAACACCACTCTCTTCTCCGCGCACTCGATCGTTGCACGACAAGCGCCCAACCAATCCATGCCCAGGATTATGTCATAATCTTTTATGTCTAGTACGACGGCATCCAAGGATAGATATCTTCCTCCAACGCAAATGTGGCCATCCCTACAAATAAAGTTCGCAGGCATATCGACTCCCGACGGAGTGCTAACGCTAATATTTATATCTAGTGATTGCATGGTTATTTTATTTTCTTTCGCAAAATCAGCAGATATAAAGCTATGCGTCGCACCCGAATCGAATAGGACTCGAGCAGGTATACTTTTGTAGAGTAATATACCTGTTACAACAGTATCGGATGCGAACGCCTCGTCCCGAGTTAAGGCATAAACTCGATCTTGAGCTCCGTGTCGTTGGTTCTGCTGGTTGACGGGCACCGCATTTGCGCCTTGCAGTATCGACGCTTTATGCGGATTCGGGACGTTCCTCGGTAGGTTATGTTGATTCGGACCTTTGTGCGGGCAATATGTAACTATATGGCCTACCTCGCCACACTTGTAGCAAGATCTCGTGACGCAGTCGACGGTTCGGTGCCCACGCCTACCGCACCTGGTGCAGTGTTGACTGCCATGGCCTCGATCATCGAATCTGTTCGGACGCTTTGTTATTCCCGATCCCTCGGCGCCGGCGTCGTTAGGACGCTTGTTGAAGTGGTTACGGATGCCTCTACTCGACATACGGCCAAAGATGCGCTCGCTATCAAGAGCGGCATTATAGGATTCACGGTATGTTCGGCACCTTTGATTCATGACGTCCCTTCGCAGTTCGTCATTTAGGCCTTGTTGGAAGCGTTCACACCAGGCTTCCTTGTTGGGCAGGAAGGCGCCGGCAAACTTCGCCAGCTTTGAGAAGCTCGAATCATAATCGTCGACAGACATATTTCCCTGTCGCAGTGTCATGAACTCGTCTTCTTTTTGTTGACGGACAGCGCGAGGAACGTACTGTTCGAGGAAGGCTTGCTTAAATATTTTCCAGGAAATCGTGGCGTCCGTATCGACTTCATAGATTTCCTGCTTTTTAGCGGCCCACCAGTCATACGCCCTTAGTTGCAGCTGTAACGCCGCACAAGTTACCCGCTGGGACCCTTCAATGCTAAGCAGATTAAACAGGTCCTCCATCTCCGCGAGCCATCCTACGATCACATCGGGCTCCGCTCGGCCGTTGAACTTCGGTGGATTCATCTTGCGGAACTCCTTTTCCTTGAACAAGGAAGAAGAATCTATCATTTGCGGTTGAGTCTCTTCTTCCTCGTTTTCTTCTTGGTTGCCTTGGTTTCCCTCGGGCCCTTCGTCCGTCGTTTTCGTGTTGCCCGCCATTCTGCTGACTATCTGAGTCAGGGCATTCATCTGTTTTTGTTGCGCTTCGAATTGGGCTTTGAATTGTGTCTGAAGCTGCTGCTGCTGCAGCTCCATCAACTGTAGCATCTTTTGCATAGTCGTCTCGCTAGGCTCGGTGCTTTTTGTGCTCGACGTACTATCTACAGTTTGGGTTGGGGCGGGATTGTTCCTTTTCTTAGTCATTCCTACAAAACAGAGTAAACCCGTTAGTATTTTTCAAAAATATCTACGGGCTTACCTGTATGGAACTTTTATTTCACGCAACATGCCGACAAGCATTCAATCGAGCCATCGTAACGGACATTCCAATAATGAAACATCTTTCGAAAATCCGAGGAAACATAACTGAGCTCTGATACCAATTTGTCATGCCCCGAGTCGACAAACCGTTCGTCCCCGGTGTTACTTTGCCGATTCGATCGTCCTCGCTAAGGCGTGATGCCGCACGAGCCTGGAGTTGCGCTCGTACAAGGCAAGATGACAAGTTCTCAAATGGTTATCGTTAAATTTTGATATTAATACGCCAAGTCGAAACTTCACAATTCACATCAGAATATAAGACGCAGTATAGGAAGATAGAAATGCTTTTCATTCATAGCTTGCAACGAAGTGCAAGTCCTAATTTACATTGGATGCCGTTGCGGCTACATTGATTGAAAACAGAAAGAAGATACATTCGACAAGTTGCCTGAACTAACGCTTGCCGTTCCATACATTCGCCCCTTTATACAAAGCCGTCGACTTGAATTGGCTTCAAAATACTTCTGCATAGGAAGAGCTTCAAAATGCCTCTCCGTACTTCAGCTCCAGTTTAGTTGGGCGCGCCCGTCGCACCTGGGAAAATTGGGGGAATGGGATTAGCACACTTGCTAAGTGGACGAGACGAACCCACTCGTCTAAACCGACTCTGATTGTTAGGGTAGGCATGCTTTAGAGTTGTCTTTCTATTAGAACTAAATGAATTCAGTTCATATTCGATAGCCATCTTTGCGTAATAAAGCATACAGTGAAACGTAGCAGTTTATCATATTTCTTACCACGGCCGTGCTCGTCCCTGCATGAAAATAGAGATAATATTTACCCTGCATAAGACAATAGGTGAGCATGCTACTATCTTATATGCGGTCATTGATGTTACACATCACGTGGGACTATCTCAACGGCATTTCGGCCCGCTCAGTCTCGGTTGCAAGCCTGACTGATGGTCCCGCAATGCATCAGTGCCGAAGCACAATTATTCATTCCCCCTAGGCCGATTCGATTCCGATGCCCCGGATATCGATTCGAGGAAAAATATCAACTTGTGCACAAGCTGTCCATGACCATGCCAATGCGTGAACAGTTTAACATATGCAACAGTTTTGTATAGCGCGGACAGTATTCAACGACATTATCATTTATGGCAACTTATGCATCGATTCATTTTCCCCGAAGCCATACACTCGATTTAGCGTCCCGTAGGCACCAAATTTGTCCGAGGCATCAAAACCCATGTTCATGTTTCATAATATTTTGCAGCACTTGAAATAGTCTATCTTTTTCTGTAAACCTTAAACTTTTTGGTTTATGTGAAAAACTTGTATTTGTAAATCGATACGTTTTTTTCGAGTTCTTGACTTAGTGGATTGGCATGTAATTAACTTGGCATCGTTCGATTTGAATGGATTCGAAGCAAGGATTTAGTTTGCGGGACAGAATAGAAAAGAAGGCCGAATCATCCACCGATTACTTGGCTTCGTACAGGTCGTCGAAGCGCTACGCAACGTCAATCCTTAGTTACGCGAGCTCCTGCAATGCATCAACACTTTGTTAGATTTCCTTCTTTTCCCCTTGCATCGAAATTTGTAATTGCATCCTTGAAAACGACGCGAAAGCACTTCAATCAAGCCAAGCGACAAAGCTCCAAGAAAACCATACAGCGGTCCGGTCCCGTCGAAGGGACTCTTATAGAGAGCTCGCGCGCCGAGACGCAGCCCGCTGCATCTAGGACTTGTTCCAACAGAAGTCGTTCCATTAGTTGGATCGATTCTCGTATCTTCCGTCCAAATCGAATTGAATCGATGCCGCAAGGCGTTAACGTTTACCAAGCTTAGCGGTCGAGTCAGATGGCCATCTATGTTCCCGGCCGATCTGACTCGGCGCTAGCATATTATGAAGTTCCGTCGCCTATCGAAAGCGGGGCGCTACAACCGTCTTCCTGGTCACCCATCGGAGGGCTGGGGACTTCATTGACGAGAGGGCGACACAGGCATATGTACGTTCTATTCAACTAATATTAACTGACTATAATTTAGAAAACAGGAAAATAGATATCAATATAGACTTTAGTAAACACTTACACGTTAGCAAACATGTTCTAGGCCGAGTTTGTTCGGCTACAGAAGGAGGCGGCTGATGCTGCTGCTGCTGCTAGTGCGCAAGCAGAGGGAGGGGCTGGTACTTCCTCCCAGCCGCCTGCAGAGCCATCGCCGGACGAGCTCTGGATGACCGCCGTTGGCGGTCTTCAGAAGGGTACGTACTACGGTACGGGATCCTACGGCGCGTATTCGGCTTCGGAGTCATCCCGGGCCCCCTCTGTCAGTGCGCAGTCTCCGGCTACGCAGGCGTCGTCACGAGCTGAGGATGTTCGTCGTCAGATCGAGGAGCTGCATCGCGAGTTGCAGCAGCAGATTTCTGATGCGGTCGAGCGACGATCCGACCCTCCAATCGTCACCGGACGATTTGATGCGGTCGAGCGCAGTATACAGGAGCTGATGAGTCTGCATCAGGCTGCAGCTGCCAACTTGCAAACGCTCACCGAGTCTACGCAGCGCACGGAGCGTAGACAGGTCGAGCTGGACGGATCGCAGAGGAGCCTTTCTCTCTCACTCGCTCAGTATACTGAGAAGGTGGTGAGTACCCTTGCTGCGCATGGTGAGCGACTGCGAGAGCTGGAGCAGGTACGTCCTCCGGGTCCATCGACGGCGCCGACTCCAGATACTGCACTGCCTCCGGCGCCGACTCTAGACATTGTACTGCCTCCTACTGCCCCTACGGTACAGCTCACCCAGGAGCAGTATGACTACATTCTATCCCAGTTACGCGGCAGGGGTCCGCAGTGATTTTATTGATTTTTTTATGACTTGTATGTATTGGCCCTATGGGCAAATTGTTTATTCATACACTGTTGTTTATACACTTGGTGGGAGACTTTTTATCATCTTTCATTTTTATTTGACTCTATTGGATGTTTGTGAGGATGTGTGTCTGTGATATTTACTTTGCACTGCCTCCTATTTTTATTGTGATATTTACTTTGTGATATCTGCGACGGGATGACAAATATACCTACGCTGGGTTATAAGCGATGATCTGATATACAAAGGAGATGCTGCCGAAATTTTAAAAAAATATATTGTGTATTTTTGTTATGATGTGTGTCTATGTTTACAGGGAATGTGAAATACAGTGTTCGGAACCATCGACAATTTCGATTACTGTTGTATGTTTTATCTTGGATAGAAATAGCAACAGTTCAGGGTGCACTTCTGAGAGCTTCATTTTCACGTCCTTCACTTTCTCGGACGTCGTAAAGGTTCCCGAGAAGGTGAAGGACGTGAAGAGGAAGCTCTGAGAAGTGCACCCTGAACTGTTGCTCTTTCTATCCAAGATAAAACATACAACAGTAAGCGAAACTGTCGATGGTTCGAACACTGCACTTCACACACACTGTAAACACAGACACACAACATAGCAAAAATATCAATTATATTTTTTTAAATTTTTTTTTATATTAGCGACGTATAGCGACGTTCTGCGACGTATAGCGACGTTCTGCGACGTATAGCGACGTCTGTGAGACGTCGCTATACGTCGCTAACTAGCGACGTTACGTCATTCGACGTCGCTAATATACGTCGCTACGTTGCCCACGTGGCCACGTGGATGCCATGCCTCGTCATCATTTATAAACTTTTGAAGCGTCGCTAGTTGTCGCTTTACGTCGCAATGTTGGCGACGTACTTATACGTCGCTATCTGTCGCTCATTTTGCGACGTCTAGCGACAATTAACTACGCGTCGCAAATAGCGACGTTTGGCGACTAAATTGCCATCTGCGACTTGCCTATAAGCGACGTAGGTTTTTCGTCGCTAAATACGTCGCAAATTATTGTTAGCGACGTATTTTCTGTATTTAGCGACGTCTCCTGACGTCGCTAATCTGGGTTATTTTAGTAGTGATTCGATGATATGGTTTGACTCGATATCAAGGAATCTCCGAGCATCACTCTTCTCGGCATACCCCAAGAAGATCGCCTTCGTAGTCCTTGTCCCCAGCTTCTGAATCTTCAGATCCGGGAGCTTCACATAAGCCAGACACCCCCACACTCGAATGACATTCAAGTTAGGTCTGACTTTGAACCAGAGTTCATGAGGAGTTATGTCGAAAGTTGCATATGGCACTCTTTTCAGAATGAACGATGCCGTTAGTGCAGCTTCTCCCCAGTAACACTTTGGAAGACCCGCAGTCAACAGCATGGAGTTCATCATCTCTGTCAACGTTCTGTTCTTCCTTTCTGCTACTCCGTTGGATTGAGGAGAGTACGGAGCCGTTGTCTCATTGATGATTCCATGTTCTTTGCAAAATGATAAGAATTCATGAGACCGATACTCCCCGCCTCGATCACTCCTTAACCTCTTGAGTTGTTGTCCAGTTTGCCGCTCAGCCTCGACCCTGAACTCCTTGAACTTCTCGAATGCTTCGTCTTTAGACTTGAGCAAGTAGACGAAAGTATACTTTGAGAAGTCATCGATGAAAGTAATGAAATACTTCATCCCGGCCTTTGTAGAGAATTGTTTGAAGTCACAGATATCTGAGTGAACCAACTCCAGAAGATATGTGCTTCGATGGACCCTGTGAAAGGGTTTCCATGTGATTTTCGTCTGAGCACATACTTCGCATTTCTCTACCTTACCCCCACACTTGGAGATAAGTCCTAGACTAGACATTCTGTTTATCCTTTTACAATGAACATGTCCTAGCCTATTATGCCACAACTCAAGAAAATAATCAGAAAAAGTGATTGCATTTATATTATCATGCTGGGTTACAACAAGCTGAATCTTGTACATTCCTTCAGTTTGGAAAGCTTTCCCAAAGAATGTACCCTTCTTGGACATCACCAACTGGCCAGCATTGATGTCCATCCTCAAGCCTGCGTTGCAGAGCAGACTTCTAGAGATCAGGTTCTTAGCAATTACTGGAACATGCTTCACACCTTGAAGCGTCAGAGTGTTCCCCGATGTGAGTTTCAGCTCCACCGTTCCGATCTCCAGTACTTCAGCTTGTGCCTGGTTTGCCATTATGACCTTCTCTGAAGTTGGCTCATAAGAGATGAACCAGTCTTTGTCTGAACAGACATGGCAGGTCGCACCAGTGTCTATCCACCAGTCCAAGTCAGCCCCCACAGTTGCAACCTGTGTTATCATGGCAACTAGATTAGTAATCATAGAAACCTTACTAGGCTCACCTTGTTCTTTGGGCTTGTACTTGCATTCGGATTTGTAGTGGCCCTTCTTGCCACAATTGAAGCAAGTCACATGGGACTTGGACTTCTGCTGCTTGAAAGCAGGACCCTTCACTTTCAGATTCGTGAAGTCCTTCTTTTTGCGATGAGAAGCAGCCTGCTTCCCCTGGTACTCTCTGGTTTGGACCAGATTTGCCTTCGCCAGTTGTTTGGACAGAGTATCCATCTTCTGTTGAGAGTGCATCTCGTCCTCAACATGGATCTCTTGCAAGAAATCATCCAAGCTAATTTATATCTTCTTTCGATGCATCCTTGCATAGAAGTTGCTCCATTCTGTAGGAAGTTTCGCGACGATCCCTCCAACGACAAACTTGTTGACGAGGGACATGTTCTCGTCTTCTAGTTTCTAACGCAACTTCAGAAACTCCTTCACTTGGGACAACATCGTCTTCTCGTCTTCGAAGGTCCACTTGTGATATTTTTCTACCATGAAGATCTTGGACCGGTTCTCGTCATCTTCATAGAGCTTTCCCAAGGAGTCCCATATCTCTTTGGCAGATGTCTTCTTGGAGTAGGACTCTGCCAGAGAGACTTCCATGGAATTGAGTATCAGTGGTTTGCATATACTGTTTTCTCTCTTCCACTTCGCTTGCTTGGTCGTAGCAGCGGCCACAGCCGCAGCAGATCCAGTGGTTGGAACGATCGGTTCTTCTTCTGACAGCACGTGATCAACATTCACGAGTTGAAGATTTAAAGTGACCTTTCATCTCCATATCTGGAAGTGTTCGCCATCGAATTTCTCCAACTTGTTATAGCCGGTATCGATGAGCGAAGCACGAGAATTATCCATCTTCTCAATAAAGCTTTGAGATTGTTAGTGCCGAGGCACAATTTTTGATAGAAAATTCTGAAACTGATACAATTGTACACACAACGTTTCAAATGCAGCACCTTAAAGAAGATGTGCAACAGTGATCCTGGAGGATTCTGAATTACGAGGATCTAAAAAGATTCTACGTAATACAAAAAAAATCTAAAGAGACTTTGTGTAAGCAACTATCGGCAGTAGAGCTTCTAAAAAGAAGTTACTGTAAAAGGCAACAGCAGCGATGACAGGCGAGAATGAGATGCTGGGGTAAATGAACCACCATTGCTCAAAGCTTTATTCGCCCCACACGAGCACGAACAGCTTCCAGGAACCAGCAAGTTTACGAGAACTTCTGGAACGCTCGTAAGTCAATATTTGAGACTTGAACGAGCTACCTGGACTTAACAGACTCCCTCAACTCTCTTCTTGGTGCATCTTTCAAAGGAGGCCAAGGGGCTCTATTTATAGAGTGGAGTTGAGACTTCACCTCTTCTCCTATCCGATGTGGGACTAAAATACCAATACTCAAAAATAGAGTTTGATATTTTATATCATCCCACAATCAGCATAGAAGTGTGCCAGTCCACGCCTACCCCCCGAACACTCCCGTGCATGCACGAGACAATCCTGGAGTCCGCGTCCGAGTCCGAGTCCGCACAACAAAAATCAACTTGCATCCTTGTTGGAGTTAATCCTTTTTCCTTCTAGGAAAATACTCCCACATGGCACAAACTTGTGCCCCACTACACCTCATGTGCACACCTCAACACAAGCAATGCATTATATTGAGATACTCACCATTTGGTGTAGCCGATGTGGGACTATCTTTTCTAGTCCAAAGACAAAACACCAACAGTTATATGCCACATAATGGGAGATAGCATCATCCAAATATTTTAGGAGCCAAATAATATTTTTGTTTTTTAAACTAGCTATTTAAAAAAAAGGAATATTTTTCTGACATTCTAATTAAGGACCTTGTTACTACAGTTTGCTGACATTTAAGGACCATTTGCGATCACATAACTTGCATATGCTCAGAAACAGTCATGGTCGGTATAATAAAAAAAAAACAACTGTTATAAAATGAAAATTATTACTTCAAATAAAGGTCTACGTACCTTCAGTTTCCTGTTGGACAATGCATTTGTCTTCTCTCCGTGCTTTATAGTGGTTACCAGATCATCGTTAGTAAAGGCTGGTTCTGAAATGAAAGTATATATATAGAGAATCAATTAACGACTAAGACAATTAATTCTTAATAAAAAAATTAAAAGCATTAATTCTTAAGAAAAGATTATGGCTTTAGTCAATCATATAGTAGAGACTAGACTGGAACTAACCATAGTGATCACCGCCTGACTAATGGAGAAGATGTGCGTCACGTAAAATGCTCAAGCCATTTGTAATTTGGTTCAATAGCATATCTGCAAATTTATACTTTGAAAATTTCTTTTTATCACAAGAGACAGGAGTTTACTTTTAGGCCTTGTTTGGTTCGCGGAAAGGAAAGAAAAGGAACTCGATTTCTTTGGTATTTTATTTTCTTTGGAAAATTACAATTTCTATTGATAATTCTTTTCGTTGTTCGAAAATGTCAAAAAAAATTGAATACTTAAAGGTGGAAAAGTGAATCATTACATGAATGGATGGAACCATTTTTTTTCTATAATTTTATTTTCATTGAGAATCACTTTCCTTTTCTCGTACCCAAACATAGGAAAGTAAACTTTACTTTCACAACCGATAATTCCGAGCAATGTTTTAAAAACCGGACCGACCAGTTCAACCGGTTTACCCGTGAACCGGTCGTTTTTTCGGTCCGGTTCAGTATTGACCCGGTTTTGTTTAAAAGTTAGTATTTTTGTAAAAAATTAATGGTCATAAGGGATTAATTTGGACCACTTAAGTTAACCTAGTGGTTGAACCACTGGTTGAACCAACTTGACCCAATCCAGTGCCTTGGCCGGGTCAACTACCGGTGTGGTTTTTAAAACATTGATTCCGAGTACTTAATTTGGGCCATGGTTGGGTTTTCTGTATCGTGTACCTGTTTGGTTCATAACATCGATTTGTAGAAACCAGTGTTTTTTTATTAACAACTGCTTAATTCATCCACTTAATTTCTAGAAATCCGTGTTTTCTTAATGAAAAAGTGGAATTTTTTTTTTCCCTCTAAGTGACCGGCCAGCGTACAACACAACAACTCATACACCTTCTCCTACAGGCCAGTCAATCTCTTTCAAAAGAATAGAAAGGAAAAAAGAAAAAAAATGTAATAACTTAAAGTCTTCGCTCCGTTTCTATATTCTGCAGCATTACAGGAAAAAAGTTGCCCACTCAAAAAATGTTGGGACAATTTTTTGTTGTTGTTGTTGTTGTTATTGTTGTAGTTCTCTATTGGCTTGGCTGACCCAGTCACTGACGGACTGAATACTCCAGAGATCCAGGTGAATCTAGGGGTGGTTGAATGACCAATATACTGTTCAGAAACATTAATTAGCTAAGTTGTTTTCTATTCTATAATTACTTTAGAGTTAGTTGCAACCCCTCTTAGAAATTATGCAGATCTAGTTCTGATTTACATTAAAACACCGATGGCTTGAATTCTTGGAAGAAGTACACAATCATACCCTCTTCTATTAGAATGGTGTGTTCTTATGTTTCAATCTAGCTATAAGTCTCGATTGATCTTCGAATTGCTGAAAGATGTCCCAAACATATTCTTGATTGGAGGAAGCTACGTTGTCCGTGGGTTTGGACCGCAGTCCTGATCCGCGGGCCACATGTCATCCTTTAATTTGGGAAGGGGGGGGGGGGGGGGGGGGGGGGGGGGCTGTGGGGGTGGTGACACGCGGCGCGGGCCATTTATTATTTCCGTTCTTGATTACTTAAACAGTTCAGGAGGCAGAAACTACATTAGGACTTCTATTCATAAAACGACACTGCTATTTTGCACGCAGTTTGTGACCGTGAACATGACCGCAGAATACGTGGCGGCCTCCCGTTGACCCCTTGGTCTAGGTTTTAAGGGATGGAATCCGGTGATAGCAGAGAGACCAATGGTTGAATGTCACGTGGGCCTGTGGACACAAATTGCGAACAAAATATCATTTTCCTTCGTAAAATGCTTGATTTCTCTTGAGCAAAATATGTTGCTAATTACCAGAGGAGAACAGCCATATTGGGTCCCTTTGGAGCCTAGACATAGAGAATCTTTATCCAACATATATATACGATAAATTCTTAATGACAAATTTAGGGTTTTCAATAGAAAGTATTAAAATTTTCGCTATACAATTTGCTGCACAAAAATCAGGGCCGGCCCTGGCCCAAGGCGGCCAGGGCGACCGCCCAGGGCCCCATGAAATTTGGGGGCCAAAAAAAATTAATTTAAATGTATATATATATTAGTAATCTTATATTGAAAATAGAACTAATATACAATATGATCCTCCTTTATCACAAAATATTTGTGGTGTAGTGGTAGTTTGTTATACTTGTACACAAGAGATCCTAGGTTCTAGTCTTGGCTGTATCATTTTTTAGTTCCATTTTTTTATATTATATATGGGCTCCATTTTAAAAATTTGTCTAGAGTCCCCATTAACTCAGGGCCGGCCTGATAAAAATACGGTAGCAATTTTCACATGCAACTATCCTATTAGACACATTATATAGTAAGTAATAAACCAAGAGCTTGAAATTTTTTGGAAAACAAAACACATGAACATAGTAACTATTGATCAACTATTTTCTGGCGAGAACAGTAGTACCTGAAGCGAATACTAGTGGAAGAGGAGAAGCCATGAGAAAGAGAAGCCAGAACCCAACTGAGGCCGCCATGAAGAAAGAAGAAAGAGAAGAAGAAGAAGAGTAATAGTATAGTTCCATTTCTACGACGTGGCCTCGTCTTAATATTCATACAGTAGCTAGCAAGCTAGCATAGAAGAGAGAGAGAGAGAGAGTAGTGAGTAGTGGGAGGAGCGTGGGTTGGACTGAAGGAGAAATGAATGCAAATGTTGTGGAATTCGAGCCATTATAAATCTCTCTCATTAACAGTGCATATATTGCGCATACAAGAAGAGGAGAGGCATGGATTTCTGCCACTCTCTCCAGGAGCAGTTAATTCTTCTTTCTTTTTTTCTTTTTTTTTTTTTAATTTTTGTTTTGAGCTCATTTTTGTTCACCCACCGAAACTGGGATGTTCACCCTCCTCTAGTGAATAAATGACACTTGACACAAAACTATTTTGGTGGGTGAGCAAAACCATTTGCAAAGTGATTTGTGTGAGATGAAAGTGCCACGTGTCATTTATTTACTGGAGGGTGAATATTCTACCTAGTTGTGGTGGGTGAACAAAAATGGACTCTTTTGTTTTTTGTAATTTTCTAAATTTGGGCTCATTGATCAAGGCTTAGGATTGGGCTCATTGAAGAAGAGATGGATCTCTGCCAAATGGCCTAGCATATAATAAATGGGCTGGACTGGGCTCATTGATATGGCTAAAAAACAAATACAATCCTGTGTTGCATATTCACATTTATATAGCGGAGTACATTTGAGTGAGACCAATTAGAGTTGAATCCTTCCACAAGACATTAGACAAGTGGTTTGAAACTGGGACGTGACAATAATTTATAAATAATCCGTAGCTAAAAAATAAATAATTAAAGAATATACTAATATGTATTTTAATCAATAATTTAAAATACAACTAGTGTAATTATATATATTTGTTTAATGTGACTTTTTTTTTGCTTACGAGGACAATTTTTTTCAAATCCGATGGAGATCCGATTTTTCTTTTTCCGACGGGAGCGGGTATGAAAATTTTAAAACATTAATGGGGACGGGGATGGAGATTAAAATAAATCGCCAGTCGTGTTCGGGGCTAGATATGGGCATAGTATTCTTCGTCCCGGTTAATCTCCGATGCCGATTAATATTTTCTCCTTTTTTGTTGAATTAATATTCTCTCTTTTTGTTGTATTGTATCATTTTATCCATCTAGTACTATTTTTTTTTTTTATGAAAACATGATTTATTTAATTGGTTTGTACTTTTTTTTTTGGAATGAAAACAATTTTTTTTAAACTTATACAATACAGAAAAATTGAAAAATCAAAAAATTACAAAATCAGCATCAAAGTTTGCTTAAATTCTAAGAATAGCATGAAGTTTTGAGAAATTACACTTTGAGCATCCAACCGGACTTTTAAAGTCCGGTTGGTGATGTCACATGATGTCACACCGAAATTAGTTTCCACTTTTTCGTTAACTTTTTTGTTAACGATGGAATTAGCTGGAGGGGGTATTTTGTGGGTTCAGCCGGACTTTAAAAGTCCGCCTGACGTCAGCACCCGGACTTTTCGTCAGCTGACGTCAGCACCCGGACTTTTAAAGTCCAATCATCCCTTAAACCTCTCCCCCAGCTTAATTAAACGAAACCGCGCTAATGAATTGCTGACGTCACCAACCGGACTTTAAAAGTCCGGTTGGATGCTCAAAGTGTAATTTCTCAAAACTTTATACTATTCTTAGAATTTAAGCAAACTTTGATGCTGATTTTGTAATTTTCTGTTGAAAAATTGTTAACGAACAGAGAGTGCACTATTTAACGGGAACGGAGATGTGGGTACAATTAAATCCGATCGGAGATGGAAATAAAAATTTATATACTACTCGAGAACGAGGATGGAAGGTATAATCTCCGGCCTCTATCTGCTCCGTTGCCATCGCTGCTGACTTCGCCATGTTTCGGTAGAGATTGGTAGAGACCTCATTTATGGTAGAGTTTGTCACGATCATTCAATTTTAAGATTTAGTTTATATATATATATATATATATATATATATATATATATATATATATATATATATATATATATATATATATATATATAGGGAGCGGATCGGGAGCGGATCCGTTCCATATATATATATATATATATATATATATATATATATATATATATATATATATATATATATATATATATATATATATATATATATATATATATATTTTGAGGGTCATGTATATATGACAAACGTATAGACTCTACTAGCCGCAAGCAAAGTTTTTGCAGCTACATACCAACCTCTGAAAGTATTAATAAGTCAAAGTCCTATTGTAAATAAAGCTTCTCGTGATACCTAAAATTATATCCATGTGTGCTTGACATGTTATTATATATCGCAAGATTCACATTTTATAATATTCTAGTTTGCCAAAGTTCTTTGTTCTATTATCATAAATCTATATGTCAAAATCAGATATTAACAAGCAAAAACATCTCCACAGCTGACCAGCAAAAGGGTATGTATGTGTCCGCGTCACGCTGGACACATACGGACACAAGGTCATATTCAAACATACACCCCGAGCACTGGTCGTTATCATACGCAGATATGACGAAACATGGACGACACAAAAAAAAAACTGGTCATGTCCTCTCTCTTTCCTTACAAACCTAAGTCGGGTCAACAAATAAAATAGCAAATTGGACAATTCATCATAAGATATATAGTGCTTACCGAGAAATCCTTACTACAGAAAATTCCAGTTCATATATTCTTACATATATTTACTACTTAAAATTATTCATTAAAGTTAATAAGTACATGTAAGTCTTATAAAAACTGATATTTAGTATTGTATCCATATATATAATAATATATAACAATACAAATATGATAATACATTTAGAATAATTAACAAAAATTCTAGGCCTCCTTTGGTTCGCTAAAAGGAAAGGAAAGCAAATCAATTCTTTGCTATTTTCTTTCCTTTGAAAATTGTAATTTTGAACAATTTTTTTCCAGTGTATGGAAAACCCAAGATTATAGTCCGTATATATATTTTACTTTTAATTATAGAGTTTGGCGTTTGGAAGAAAGAAAACAAAATCAAGTCAAATTTTCAATAATACCCTCATGCTAATGAGAAAACTTAAACAAGGTTGACAGAAAATTCTAAAAGGTATTATGGATACAAATGGTAAATAATATTTTTGAACAATGATATTTTAGTAAAAAATGCACGAAAATGGAAGAGAAAGTAATTCCCTAGATGGGTGGGGTAAATAACCATTTAAAAAATGCACGAAAATGGTAATCATTTTATTTTTCAGCTTCTTTATTTTGCATGTCTGTTGGGCTCACTATCCCCTAACTCCGACCAAATAAGTGAAAGTAATAATACACCCCCGTGGATCGATCCACTGATCTTTCTGTCACCCAACCAGGATCTTATACGTCTTCTCGGTAATCACAAGAGCCACTCGAGTTCGGTAGTTAGGAATTCTAATTTATTAGAACATTATTAGAACATTAATGTTGTAAGGTGTATTAAATGGAGAGCTAAAACCTGTTTTATAATCAATTTCTCTCACATTAAGTCTCATATGTTCATGCTCTTTAGCTAAAGAGAGAAGATTTTTTTTTAACTCCCACAAAGGAATAATATGTCATTCCGTAAACTCATCCAACAAAGATGTGTTGTGGCTCCATTTAGTAGCCACTAGAGAAAAATTTAATAATTAATAAAATGATCTTTTATCAATCGTCATTCAAAAGTTTGTCTTTAAACCCATATTTGCCAATGTTATTATAGGCAACTAGCTTTAATCTACAACATTCATACGGCCATTTAAAATTTGAAACTTTACCTTAAAAATTTATGGACCCAAATGCATGTATAAGAATCAAAAGGAAGGATAATTATAGTAAGAAAGAAAATAAGGCAGAAGGAGGGAACTAAAGCATGGCCTACATAATTCCATTCCTTATATAATGAAGAGACATTCTCTTAGAGTAATACTATTTATACCTCCAAAATGTTCTTCCAATACATCCCTCTTTATGTGGCAGCTGACATGGTATGTTAAATAATATTATGTGTCATCTGACATGACCGATGACATGGCAAATTTTAACCAAAAAAGTTAATTACCAAATTTTATCCATATTAATTTAATGTTAATATTAATTAATGTTAATATTAATATTAATTAATGTTAATATTAATATTAATATTAATATTAATTAATATTAATATTAATGTTAATATTAATATTATTGTTAATGTTAACGATAATATTAATGTTAATGTTAATGTTAATGTTAATGTTAACATTAATTTTAATGTTAAGTTTAATTTTAATTTTAAAATTTGCCACGTCAGCTGCCACATCAACATATTACGTCAGCTGCCACGTAAGGAGGGACGGTTTGGAAGTACAATTTGGAGGTAAAAATAGCATTATTCTATCTTAAAATAATAGTCATAAACAAATTAAGATATTGTTGCCAATGACCTCCTAGTCTACTGGCAGTGGTGAGGCATGTGGTTCGAGTGGTCAGGAGATTGGTTTCCAGATGGGAGCGTTCAACACAATTACTAGTTTTAAAAAAAATTAAGATGCTGTCACGCATACAACTAAAATGAGATTTTTGACAGTCAATTTTTTTTTATGATTGATTGATAGGCATGCTAAATAACATCTGATCTTATCCTAAGGCCATTAGCATCCATTTCTTCTTCTTCAAAGCTCACTATTTTAGAGACGTGGAAAAGTAAATGTCTTTGAACCTGTGATACATGTTGTTGGAACTCTTGCCTTAGTTCCACTTTGTAAGTATTTTAAATACACCATAGACAAAAGGAAAGAGACTTTTGTTTAGTCCCACATCGCTTAAAACCCACACTTGTGAGTGGGTATATATATGTTTACACCTTATACATGGTTGTGATGAGTGGGTAGTAAGAGGGGTGCTCGCGCGTCCGGGGGCATTGGGCTAGAATGCACCCGGTTTGGAGGGAAGCTCCAGAAAACCTTAATGCGCATGTGCAGGCACGTCGCACGCGCAGGGGGGGTGCAAATCCGGACTATTTATTCATTCGTTCTTCACAGAAAGAACACACCGCTGAGATCCAAAACCACCAAATAGAGAGAGATCAGAAACGCTGCCGTTCGTCTTCTTCCCTGTTCGATTGTAGGTTACAGATAGGTACTGCTATCTGTAACTCGTTGTTGTATCCTGGAGGAGTGTCACCGTTCGAGCCTTACAGTTACGATAAGGGGCGAATCTTTTCTTGAGGACAGTGATTCACACGCCTCAACGATTTCGAGTTCTGTTCCACGAAGCTTCTACTCCAACAATCTCAAGAAAAGATGGCTTCTCAGAACAATGATGTCACTTTCCGTTTCCAGAATACGTATTCTAAATGCATGTACTGCTGGAATGTATTTATTTAATATTTATCATATATTATTCTGTATTTAAATTCTTTTAATTTCACGTTAATTATTTTTCTGTATTTTACTTTCTGTATTTTACCTTCTGCTTTGCTTATTGGGTTCGGCCCGAGTTGGTTTAATTTTCGGCCTTGATGGTTCAACATGAACCCAACTGATCCCCACCTACCACCACTCCTTCATTTAAAACCTCATCCCCTTTCTCTCTCTTCATTACTTCTTCTCATTTCTCTTCTTCTTCCTCATAACTCCCCCACCAACCTAGGAGGACTAGGCAAGTGCCAACTTGCTTCTTGATGGATTTCCATTTTTGTTGTTCCATCGTCTTCCTCTCAAGATTCTTAGATACTTTAGTACTTAGCATTTTCGATTTCTATGGCTCATTTCATGTAGATCTAAGTTTAATATATTTTCAGAATTTTTAGGTTTTGATCTAGTAACTTTGTTATTTTTCAAGTTTTGATGGTTCCATGTTGTAGAAAATTTGATTCTACCCAATTTTGACTATTGGAAGTCCTGATTTTGACTTATTTTGAGTTATTTATGGTCTTTTTGGTTCATGAGTTTTCATGGCCATTAGAGGCTGATTGGAGAAGATGAGCAGTGCATGCTGTTTCCTGGCGCATGTTGTTTCTGGCGCATGCTGTTTTTGGCGCATGCTGTTTTCTGGCACATGCTGTTTCTACCGCATGCTGTTTCTGGCGCATGCTGTTTCCTGGCGCATGCTGTTTCTGGCGCATGCTGTTTCCTGGCGCATGCTGTTTCTGGCGCATGCTGTTTCCTGGCACATGCTGTTTCTGGCACATGCTGTTTCTGGCGCATGCTGTTTTCTGGCGCATGCTGTTTCTGGCGCATGCTGTTTCCTGGCGCATGTTGTTTCTGGCGCATGCTGTTTTCTGGCGCATGCTGTTTCTGGCGCATGCTGTTTCTGGCGCATGCTGTTTCCTGGCACATGCTGCATGAACTTCTATAATTTCTCGGGCCTTTTGACTAATTTTTGTCCCGAATTAACATTGATTGATATTGATTGTGACCTTGACTAATAATTGATCATGCGTTCCTAGTTGGAACTAAGAGACTGACTAGTCGTCTTATTGAATTGAATGAATGAGACACGTTCATATTAATTATGAACTATTGTAATCGATTGGCCGATCCCGAATATTGGCATACATGCATATGCAGGCTTCAATTTATTTATTTCTCTATAAAAGCAGCATGTGTACTTTATGGTCAAGGCATGATTATTCCGTGGCTAGTTTTGATTGTTGCATTACGCTATGTAAGACCTACAACCTAACCGCACGGGTATCGTTGTAGAGATGTGCATATCGTACCCCGTACGAAGGTACTCATTCTGAATGACCATGATCCACGGCATAGGATTTCACTCAACATAGAGGCTATTAAGTTAAATAAAATGATGATTGCATGGAGAGAACGGATTCCCGAGTTCTTACATGGCAGCCCTCTTTGGGACTATTAAGTGCCCGACAGGCCGGCTGGTTCCCACAGATACTGCAAATCTGCCACACGGGCAGGGAGTAGTATCTGCTTATATTATTTATTGTACATTGTATATTAACGACGGGCGTCCCGCTGGAACTCGTCTAAATTCATGATTGGCGCAATTGATTGACTGGATAGACTAGCCTTGCTTGCACATAGTAAGAACTGAGGAATCCTTTATCGCATAATTTCAAGATAACTTGGAACCCACAATAGCAAGCCGTAGTAGTTGCATGACCGTTTAAATTAATTTGGTTGTGTATTGTACCTACTCTGTTGACTAACTGAGATGATCAGAGTGTCGAGACATGACGGGCCAACTTCTGTCCTTGTTTGGTTGGGAGGTTGGTTCGAAGTGTCGTGACGTTGTGTGAATCCCAGTAGCAAACATAGATCTATTATTATATTCTCTTATTTACAGGTTTAAATTCCTCATATCGTGCTTTCTTGCGGTACTTGCTATTAGAGGTCTAACCTCTCTGGTTTTGCATGGCCAGATTTAGAGCCGGTTCCCGAGGACTCAGCTTACTTCCACCTCCAAGATGGTCAATACTAGAGGGATGATCGCAGGAGGACTCGAGTGGGTTCCTTACTTTCCCGCTCGTTTTGTTACTTACTTTATATTTTGCCGTTTGGCACCGACATGTTAGTCGGATTGTCTTGTACTTACTTTTACATAATTATAATTAAATCAGACTGCAGCTGATAACAATTGTGTATACCTTACTTCGTCATCTGGCTATGTTTTGTAAAGTCAGATATCAAGAATATTTTGACTGAGCGTTTGGGACGCCTTACAGCTTTATCTTACATGTTCTCTATTTCTGTTTCGTGTTTGAATGATTGAGACAATAGATGTGAAGTGACCATAATATGACTATCATGTAGTATGCACCCCCTCGTCATATTAGACAGCATTGATCGTATTATACGGTATTCCTCTACCCGTAATACGTAGCTGGCTGAGTTATTCCCCCGCTCTCCAGTATTCTGGGTCTGGGACGTGACAAGATTTTAGTGGTGGCTCATGAGGTCTGATTTCTGACTTGTAGGGGTGTTTTGATTTATAGGATGTCTCAATCACACATGTTCCCCCTTGATCTTATGATTCGTTGTTACCAATCCTAGCTTGACATTCCCGTATCCTTCGACTTCATTGATCCTTCATGTCCGATCGTTTGATTGCTCTCTTGTCCATTTTTTTAGGGGCACTTCGTCCGCATCTGTCAGAGCTGGACAACAGCAACAAGGGCAACATGGACAACCTGACCAGGTTGGTCAGCAACAAGGGCCAGTACTACCCCAAGAGGCTATTCAAGAAGAAGTGATAGTGGAAGCAGCAGCTGGATCGCAGTATCCGGAGAAGTAGGCATCAGACGAAGTAGGCATCAGACGTCCTGTTGCTTGGGACGATTTTACTGCAAGGTTCAAGACGAAGTACTATGGAGTTGTGGCACAGTTTGATCTACAACAGAAGTTTATCAACCTCAAGCAGGCCGGCAAGACGGTAAATGCTTATGCAGCGGAGTTCTGCAGATTGAGTAGGTTCGCCCCGGAGATGGTAGCAACAGAGAGCCAGAGGGCTATGAGGTTCCAGCAAGATTTTTATCTTGAGCTCTTGCAATTGATAGAGGGGCACAATTATCAGACTTTCGATGAGGTATTAACGGCAACCCGAAGGCATGAGATCACCATTCAGAGGATCACGGCAAGGACTGGAGGTCAGAAGAGATCCCATAGTCAGATTGAAGGAGGAGGGGGAGTAGCGCCCCGAACAACAGCACCGTCCCTTGGCGTCCGTATTCACGATGTGGCGATGCGAGGACCAGCACCACCAAGGCAGCAGCAACAGCAACAGAGGAAGAACCAGCAACCCCCAGCAGGCTGCACTTATTGTGGGAAGGTAGGGCACACTAGAGATGTGTGTCGGATATTGAACGGACAGTGTTTGATATGTGGAAATCCAGATCATCGGGTTACCACCTGTCCCATGAATTCGAGGTCAGGAGGACCAGTGCAATAATTTCCTGCTCTGCCAGCACCAGGGGCAGGCCAGTATCGAGGACCAGCGGTGGCAGTGAGACCGTTGGCACATCGCCTGTTTATGACACAAGCTCAGATGTTTTGGCAGCAGGGACCGCCGATACAGCAACACCAGCATAGACCACCCCAGCATCATCAAGGCAGGGGCCAGCAGCAGCACCAGGCTAGGCCGCAACATGGGAACCAACAAGGAGGTCGAGGACAGGCATTCACTCTTTCCTTGGAGGAGGCATTAGCATCGGAAGATGTTGTGGCAGGTAACATTCTCGTCACCTCATATCCCGCAGTAGCATTGTTTGATTCAGGAGCATCACACTCATTTATATCTGCACAATTTGCAACACGGCTAGGAATGGAATTCGACGCATTGCCAGGGAGGTTAAATATACTCACTGGTAATGGGCTCGTAGGAGTTAGTAGAGTTATTCTAGCATGTAGCGTTGTAGTTTGCGGGCATTCCTTACCCGCCCGGTTGATAGAATTTCCTGTTGAAAATTTTGATGTTATCTTAGGCATGGACTGGCTGAAAGACAGTCATGCGACAATAGATTGTCGTAGAGGGAGTGTATCTTTTGATATTTCACGCATGAAGCGGTTCACCTTAGTCAGATCAGTGGCAACTCAACAAGAAAAGGGAGTAGTGACGGCAATGGAAGAAGTTCAAGTTCCGAAGGTAGTTGAAGAGTTTCTGGACGTATTTCCCGAAGAACTTCCAGGTCTACCACCGGTTAGGGATATTGAGTTCAGCATTGAATTGGTACCTGGAACTAAACCGATATCAGATCGAGTTTACAGAATGGCGGATTCAGAACAGGCCAAGGTATATCAGCACATAGAGGAACTGAAGGAGAATAAGTTCATCCGAGCTAGCATATCACCATGGGCAGCACCAGTGGTACTTGTGGGAAAGAAGGATGGGTCATCCAGATTGTACATCGATTACAGGAAGCTTAACGCGGCAACAGTAAAGAACAAGTACCCACTACCCAGGATCGACGACTTGTTTGATCAGTTGAGCAAAGCTAGAGTTTTCTCCAAGATAGATCTTCGTTCAGGGTATCACCAAGTAAGGGTTCGGAAGGAGGATATTTCCAAGACAGCATTCAGGTAGAAGTATGGGCATTATGAATTCTTGGTAATGCCGTTTGGTTTGACCAATGCTCCAGCAATATTTATGGATTTGATGAACCGCATCTTTATGCCGTACTTAGATCAATTTGTCGTTGTGTTTCTTGACGACATTCTCGTATACTCTGCTAGTGAAGAGGAGCATGAAGACTACCTCAGGAAAGTGTTAAATGTTCTGAAAGAGAACCAGTTGTATGCCAAGCTCAGCAAGTGTGAGTTTTGGACGGACCATATTTCATTTTTGGGGCACATCGTATCAGGAGCTGGAGTAGCAGTGGATCCCAAGAAGGAAGAAGCAGTAGAGAGTTGGCCAGTACCCAAGACCGTAGCAGATGTGCGGAGTTTCTTAGGATTGACAGGATA
This sequence comes from Iris pallida, assembly GCA_029216955.1. Classification (NCBI taxonomy): domain Eukaryota; kingdom Viridiplantae; phylum Streptophyta; class Magnoliopsida; order Asparagales; family Iridaceae; genus Iris; species Iris pallida. The sequence goes on from JANAVB010033417.1 coordinate 5,170,668, forward strand.
TTACAGGAGATTAGTAGCAGACTTTGCAAGACTTTCAGCATCCATGACTCGCTTGACACGAAAGGATGTACCATTCGTCTGGTCGGCAGAATGTCAGACATCATTTGAGAATCTGAAGCAGAAGTTGATATCAGCGTCTATTCTTACATTGCCAGTTGGACCCGGAGGTTTTACTGTATATTGTGATGCGTCAGGTAAAGGACTTTGATGTGTCCTCATGCAACATGGAAAGGTGATAGCATATGCATCTAGGCAACTTCGAGACCACGAAAAGAATTACCCAACTCATGACTTGGAGTTGGCGGCAGTAGTATTTGCTTTGAAGCTATGGAGGTATTACTTATATGGTGATCGAGTGGACATGTACACAGACCACAAAAGTCTGAAGTACATCTTTACTCAGAAGGAGCTGAACATGAGGCAGAGAAGATGATTAGAGCTGATCAAGGATTATGACGTGGAGCTTCAGTATCATCCAGGCAAGGCTAATGTGGTAGCAGACGCTCTCAGCAGGAGAGGCGGTGCATTTATGTTGACAACACAGAGGCATATCTTAGAAGACCTTCAGGAGATGGGCATCAAAGTTATACTTCCTAGTGATGTAGGAGTTCTAACAAGTCTACAAGTTCAATCCGACTTGGTAGACAGGATCAAGGCAGCTCAGGCACAGGACCCAAGGATTCAGAAGCTTAGGACAGGATGTGAGTCAGGACTCAGGAAGGAGATGAGAATTCATGAAGATGGTACACTAAGGTTTGGGTCACGTCTATGTGTGCCTAGTGAAGATATCAGACATGAGGTTATGGCAGAAGCTCACAGTTCCCAGTATTCTGTACACCCTGGAGGGACCAAGATGTACCAAGATATCAAGCAACACTTCTGGTGGAACGGAATGAAGAGGGAGATAGCTAGATTTGTTTCCCGTTGCTTGGTATGTCAGCAAGTGAAGGCAGAGCAGCAGAGGCCAGCTGGGTTATTGCAACCACTTTCTATTCCGGAATGAAAATGGGAACATGTTACAATGGACTTTGTGACCGGTTTACCGAGGTCACAAAGTGGTAAAGATGCCATTTGGGTGATAGTAGATCGGCTTACGAAGGTGGCACACTTTCTTTCTTTCAGAGTAGGGCAATCTACAGAAAAGTTGGCAGAGTTGTATATGCAACAGATAGTCAGGCAACATGGAGTCCCTGTCAGTATTGTGTCAGACAGAGATACCCGTTTTACATCACATTTCTGGAAGAGCTTATATCATAGCCGGGGTACCAAGTTAAGATTTAGCACGGCTTACCATCCCCAGACAGACGGGCAATCAGAAAGAACAATTCAGACTTTGGAGGATATGTTGCGAGCTTGCACTCTAGATTTTGGAGGATCTTGGGGGAGCCACCTGCACTTAGTCAAATTCTCATACAACAACAGTTATCAAGCCAGTATCCAGATGACACCATTTGAAGCACTATATGGTAAGAAGTGTAGGTCGCCACTGGCATAGGATAATATCAGGGAGAGGAAGATGTTAGGCCCGGAAATGATTGTCCAGACAGTTGAAGTGGTCAAAGGAATTAGAGAGCGACTTCGAGTTGCGCAGGATCGGCATCGTCATTGGGCGGACCAGCATCGTAGGCCGCTAGAGTTTTCTGTTGGGGACCACGTGTTCTTGCGGATCTCACCCTACCCGTGGGGTTATTAGATTTGGCGTTTGTGGGATGTTGCTTATCGTTTATCCCTTCCACCTTCGTTATGAGAGGTGCATGACGTGTTCCATGTATCTCAGTTACGTAGGTATGTATCGGACCCAAGCCATATCATTGATCATTCTGAGCTGGTTGTTGGTACCAACCTGTCTTACGAGGAGCAGCCTGTGTCTATTTTGGACCGAAGAGAGAAGATACTCAAGAACCGAACAATTAGCCTTGTCCGGGTTGCTTGGGGTCATCACTCTTTAGGAGAGTCAACATGGAAACGTGAGGATGATATCCGATCACGATATCCGCACCTGTTTGACTCACAAGGTATATCTCTTTCTGTATACCTTGATTGTCTTAACTCCTCATACTTGTCATCTTATGAGTAGAATTGCTTGGTGTCGTCGATAGTTAAACATAGATATGTTACTTATTATTGGCATTGTAGAATGATTGCTTACTCAAATTGCTTATACTTAGATTAGTTTAGCCCCGATGTTCCTATAACGCTTGGATTTGAAATTTCGAGGACGGAATTTTTCTAAGGAGGGTAGAGATGTCACTTTCCGTTCCCGAAATATGTATTCTAAATGCATGTACTGCTGGAATATATTTATTTAATATTTATCATATATTATTCTGTATTTAAATTCTTTTAATTTTACGTTAATTATTTATCTGTATTTTACTTTCTGTATTTTACCTTCTGCTTTGCTTATTGGGTTCGGCCCGAGTTGGTTTAATTTCCGGCCTTGATGGTTCAACATGAACCCAACTCCCCACCTACCACCACTCTTTCATTTAAAGCCTCATCCCCATTCTCTCTCTTCATTACTTCTTCTCATTTCTCTTCTTCTTCCTCATAACTCCCCCACCAACCTAGGAGGGTTAGGCAAGTGCCAACTTGCTTCTTGATAGATTTCTATTTTTGTTGTTCCATCGTCTTCCTCTCAAGATTCTTAGATACTTTAGTACTTAGCATTTTCGATTTCTATGGCTCATTTCATGTAGATCTAAGTTTAATATATTTTCAGAATTTTTAGGTTTTGATCGAGTAACTTTGTTATTTTTCAAATTTTGATGGTTCCGTGTTGTAGAAAATTTGATTCTACCCAATTTTGACTATTGGAAGTCCTGATTTCGACTTATTTTAAGTGATTTATGGTCTTTTTGGTTCATGAGTTTTCATGGCCATTAGAGGCCGATTGGAGAAGATGAGCAGTGCATGCTGTTTCTGGCGCATGCTGTTTCCTGGCGCATGCTGTTTCTGGCGCATACTGTTTCCTGGCGCAAGCTGTTTCTGGCGCATGCTGTTTCTGGCGCATGCTGTTTCCTGGCGCATGCTGTTTCCTGGCACATGCTGTTTCTGGCGCATACTGTTCCTGGCGCATGCTGTTTCCTGGCACATGCTGTTTCTGGCGCATGTTGTTTCTGACGCATGCTGTTTTCTGGTGCATGCTGTTTCCAGGCGCATGCTGTTTTCTGGCACATGCTGTTTTCTGGCGCATGCTGTTTCCTGGCGATGCTGTTTCTGGCGCATGCTGTTTCCTGGCACATGCTGTTTCTGGCGCATGCTGTTTCCTGGCACATGCTGTTTCTGGCGCATGCTGTTTCCTGGCATATGCTTTTTCCTGGCACATGCTGCACCAACTTCTATAATATTTTGGACCTTTTGACTAATTCTTGTCCCGAATTAACATTGATTGATATTGATTGTGACCTTGACTAATAATTGATCATGCGTTCCTAGTTGGAACTAAGAGACTGGTTAGTCATCTTATTGAATTGAATGAATGAGACACGTTCATATTAATTATGAACTATTGTAATCGATTGACCGATCTCGAATATTAGCATACAGGCATATACAGGCTTCAATTTATTTATTTCTCTATAAAAGCAGCATGTGTACTTTATGGTCAAGGCATGATTATTTCGTGGCTAGTTTTGATTGTTGCATTACGCTATGTAAGACCTACAACCTAACCGCACGGGTATCGTTGTAGAGATGTGCATATCGTACCCCGTACGAAGGTACTCATTCTGAATGACCATGATCCACGGCATGAGATTTTACTCAACATAGAGGCTATTAAGTTAAATAAAATGATGATTGCATGGAGAGAACGGATTCCCGAGTTCTTACATGGCAGCCCTCTTTGGGACTATTAAGTGCCCGACAGGCCGGCTGGTTCCCACAGATACTGCAAATCTGCCACACGGGCAGGGAGTGGTATCTGCTTATATTATTTATTGTACATTGTATATTAACGACGGGCGTCCCGCTGGGACTCGCCAAAATTTATGATTGGCGCAATTGATTGACTGGGTAGACTAGCCTTGCTTGCACATAGTAAGAACTGAGGAATCCTTTATCGCATAATTCTAAGATAACTTGGAACCCACAATAGCAAGCCGTAGTAGTTGCATGACCGTTTAAATTGATTTGGTTGTGTATTGTACCTACTCTGTTGACTAACTGAGATGATCAGAGTGTCGAGACATGACGGACCAACTTCTGTCCTTGTTTGGTTGGAAGGTTGGTTCGAAGTGTCGTGACATTGTGTGAATCCCAGTAGCAAACAGAGATCTATTATTATATTCTCTTATTTACTGGTTTAAATTCCTCATATCGTGCTTCCTTGCGGTACTTGCTATTAGAGGTCTAACCTCTCTGGTTTTGCATGGCCAGATTTAGAGCCGGTTCCCGAGGACTCAGCTTACTTCCACCTCCAAGATGGTCAATACTAGAGGGATGATCGCAGGAGGACTCGAGTGGGTTCCTTACTTTTCCGCTCGTTTTGTTACTTACTTTATATTTTGCCGTTTGGCACCGACATGTTAGTCGGATTGTCTTGTACTTACTTTTACATAATTGTAATTAAATCAGACTGCAGCTGATAACAATTGTGTATACCTTACTTCGTCATCTGGCTATGTTTTGTAAAGCCAGATATCAAGAACATTTTGACTGAGCATTTGGGACGTCTTACTGCTTTATCTTACATGTTCTCTATTTCTGTTTCGTGTTTGAATGATTGAGACAATAGATGTGAAGTGACCATAGTATGACTTTCATGTAGTATGCACCCCCTCGTCTTATTAGACAGCATTGATCGTATTATACGGTATTCCTCTACCCGTAATACGTAGCTGGCTGAGTTATTCTCCCGCTCTCCAGTATTCTGGGTCTGGGGCGTGACAAATGATCTCGCTGCTGCTGCTGGATCCGTTCAATCTCGTTCAAGGCTTCCTGACGTTTCGAAGATTGAAGTTTTCAGCGGTACCCACTTCAAACGCTGGAGGGAGAGGATCTATGTCAGCCTGGACGTGCTGAACTATGCGAAGTACCTGACTGAACCTGAACCTGAAAAGCCGGCGGCTATGGAGTTCGATTCGGCTAACATAGAAGATGCTGCCAACGCTTTCGATGATTTCCAAAAGCTGCATGATGAGTGGCAGCAAGGAAACAAGGTATGCCGATACACTATTCTAAACACCTTGTCGAATGAGATCTTCGATATAACTATTCATATAAATCAGCTTACGAAATCTGGGAAAATATGAATAAGAAGTATATAATCGAAGATGCTGGTACTCAAAAGTACGCTATTGGGAATTATCTTAAATTCCAGTTTGTTGACTCTAGAGATATCTCTTCTCAAATTATTGAATTTCAAGTTCTTTTAAATGATTTGAAAATTGAGGATATTGAACTCCCTGATGCTTTCGTCTCTGGTTGTTTGGTTGAGAAACTACCTGAATCATGGAAAGACTACAAGGACAAGATGAAGCACAAGAGGAGGCAGATGAGTCTGGAAGACGTGATTATTCATGTCCGGATTGAAGAAAAAAACAAAAAACTTGACGCAAGATTAGCTACGGAGTTTGACTCTAAGGCTAATTTTGTGGAAGGTAATCCCAGTTCTAGTTCTAATTGGTTTAGGAGAAATCCTAAGAAAACCGATAAGAAATCTTCTATTCCGAAGACTAACAATTTCCGTCCTTTTAAGAAGAATAAAGAAAATTGTTATGTTTGTGGAAAACCCGGACATCATGCTTTTCAGTGCAGGCACAAGAAGGATGGAGACAACAAAGATGTCACTCCGAAAGCTAATATAGTGAAGGATGATGTCTTTGCTGCTGTTGTGAACATGGTGGCTGAGAAAAAAGACTGGGTTATTGATTCTGGAGCAACCCGTCACATCTGTGGTGACTTAAAGTCTTTCTCAGAGTACACCCAAGTGAAGGATGGAGAAGAACGAGTCTATATGGGTGACTCTAGGCCTGTACCCGTCCTGGAAAAAGGCACAGTTCTTCTCAACTTGACTTCTGGAAAAACCCTTTCACTGGGTAACGTACTGCATGTTCCTGACATTCGCTGCAATCTGATCTCTGTGTCACTTTTGGTTCAAGCTGGAATCAAAGTGAACATGGAATGCAACAAGGTAGTGCTTTCTATGAATGAGACATTCATAGGGAAAGGGTATTGTAACCAGGGTTTATTTCTTTTGAATGTACTCAAAACTGTTATTAATGAAAATTCTGCTTCTTCTGTTTACATGGTTGACTCTTTTGATTTGTGGCATGGTAGACTAGGACATGTTTCTGCACCTTATATTAAGGAAATGAGAAAAACTGGTTTATTGCCTAACATCACTAAACCAACGAATGATAAGTGCGAAGTATGTGCTGAAGTTAAAGCCATCAAAAGGGTTGTTTACCTGTTATTTCTAGAGATAATACTGATTTGCTTTCCTTAGTTCACACCGATCTTGCTGAATTTAGAAGCTTAATGTCTAGAGGAGGGAAATATTATTATATTACCTTTATAGATGATTACTCTAGATACACGAAAGTATATCTCCTCAGAAACAAGCATGAAGCAGGTGATATGTTTCTGAAATATAAAGCTGAAGTTGAGAATCAACTAGATAGGAAAATTAAAAGACTTAGGTCAGATAGGGGAGGTGAATATGAGTCTAATCCCTTTGCTGACCATTGTGAACAACTTGGCATAATTCATGAGATTACCCCTCCATATTCACCTGAATCGAATGGGGTAGCTGAAAGAAAGAATAGAACCTTGAAAGAGATGATGAATGCTATGCTGGTTAATTCAGGTGCACCCCTGAACTTGTGGGGGGAAGCCATCCTATCTGCTTGTTTTATTCAGAACAGAATACCTTATAAAGCAACTGGCAAGACACCCTATGAGTTATGGAAAGGCTATACGCCTAACCTAAAATATCTCAGAATGTGGGGGTGCCTCGCCAAAGTTCTGTTAGAAGGACCTAAAAAGACAAAAATAGGTTCTAGAACTGTTGATTGTGTGTTCATTGGTTATGCTAATAACAGTACTGCTTATAGATTTTTGGTGGTTAAGAGTGACTCTGACCAGGTTGCTGTCAATACTACTCTGGAAACCAAAAATGCTGATTTCTTCGAAACTATTTTTCCTTGGAAGACTAGTCTCGAAAGAACTGTTAACCATACCGAACGTATCTCTGAGACTCCTGAAAATTCAGAATTTGAATTGAGAAGGAGTAAAAGAGCGAGGATATCCACCAATTTTGGTGATGATTTTTACATGTTTCTTGTGGATGATGATCCGATAACCTATGATAATGCTATGCGTTCTAGAGACGCACCTTTCTGGATAGAAGCAATCAACAGTGAGTTAACCTCAATTATGTCTAATCATACTTGGGAAGTTGTTGATTTACCTCCTGGTGCTAGAGCTATAGGTTGCAAATGGATCTTCAAGAAGAAACTAAGAGCAGATGGCTCTATTGAGAAATACAAGGCTAGGTTGGTTGCGAAGGGATTCTCCCAGAAGAAAGACATAGACTATTTTGACACTTTCGCCCCTGTGACACGAATCTCTTCTATTAGGATTTTAATTGCATTGGCAGCAGTTCATAAGTTAATTATCCATCAAATGGATGTGAAAACTGCTTTCTTAAATGGTGATTTAGAGGAGGAGATTTATATGTCACAGCCAGAAGGTACTATTGTACCGGGTAGTGAGAAGAAAGTATGCAAACTAGTTAAGTCTTTATATGGGTTGAAACAGGCACCTAAACAATGGCATGAGAAATTTGATTCTGTGATGGTGTCTAATGGATACCTGATCAATGATGCAGACAAATGCGTATACTATAAGTCTTTTAATAATTCTTATATTATGCTTTGTCTCTATGTGGATGACATGCTTATTTTGGGACCTAACCTTGATATTATAAATGAGACCAAAAGATTTTTAGCTTCAAATTTTGATATGAAAGACCTTGGTGAAGCTGATGTAATCTTAGGTATTAAAGTTGTAAAGACAAAATATGGTCTTACATTGTGTCAAGAACACTATGTCGAGAAGTTTTTGAAAAGATTTGGATATTATGACTGTAAGAGGGTGTCGACGCCATATGATGCTAATATCCATCTTAAGAAAAATAAAGGACATAGTGTCTCTCAGAAAGAATATGCCCAAATTATTGGTAGCTTAATGTACTTGATGAACTGTACGAGGCCTGACATAGCTTATGCTGTTGGCAGACTGAGCAGATATACTCAGAGTCCTAGTAAGAAACACTGGGTTGCCATTGAGAGATTAGCCAAGTACTTAAAAGGTACCATTAATCATGGGATATCTTTCAAAGGGTCCCCACCTGTGTTAGAGGGTTATTGTGATGCTAACTGGATCTCAGATTCAGATGAGATCAAATCCACTAGTGGTTATGTGTTTACCCTTGGTGGGGGTGCAGTGTCTTGGAAATCTACCAAGCAAACATGTATAGCTCGTTCAACCATGGAGTCCAAGCTAATCGCCTTAGAGAAGGCATGTTCTGAGGCTGAGTGGCTTAGAAACCTCTTAGCGGATTTTCCCATTAGTGTAAATGCTTCTCCTCCTGTGCCTATGCATTGTGATTGTCAAGCTGCTATCGCAAAGGCAAAGAGCAAGATTTACAATGGAAAAAGTAGACATATACGTCTAAGACATACAGTGGTAAAACAGCTGTTAAAATTCGGAGTTATATCCTTGGATTATGTGAGGTCAGAGTTGAATTTGGTCGATCCTCTGACCAAACCACTTAATAGGAGGCAAGTGGAAGATACGTCGAGGGGAATGGGACTTATGCCTAAAACAGAAAACAAGAGTGATGGTAACCCCACCTATTTGATTGGTGATCCCATGACTTAGGTTCATAGGGGTAAGAACAAGTCACTGGTTGTTTTTGTGTACTATCGACTATTGTACGTGAGATGTTCCATTACTATGACGAGATAGTACTGTATTTATGAATACAACTACTGCAGTGAGAAGGTTGAGCTTTGCTCTTAATAGAATCCATATCCCAAATCTTGAGGTGGTGTGTCTAAACTGTAGTACATAATTGATGGAAATCTACCTATACGAGTGAGGAACTGGGTCGGTTCCTATGAAAGCCTTTGGCAGGCTTTCTAGAGCACTCATGAAAAACCAGGAATCAGCGCAGGGCCAAAAACCGCAGAACAGTGAAGTACTAAGAATTACAATGTGGATGCGAGTTCTCTGTTCATATTTAAGGTTGTTGGTTCATAGAAACTTTTTTCACCAACCTCCTGTGAACAAGTTTTGCTATCCTAATGGCTGGTTCTGTCACGCCCCAGAACCAGAATACTGGAGAGCGGGGATGACTCAGCCAGCTACGTATTACGGGTAGATGAATACCGTATAATACGATCAATGCTGTCTAATAAGACGAGGGGGTGCATACTACATAAAAGTCTCACTATGGTCACTTTCCATCTATTGTCTCAATCATTCAAACAAGAAACAGAAATAGAGAACATATAAGATAAAGCAGTAAGGTGTCCCAAACGCTCAGTCAAAATGTTCTTGATATCTGGCTTTACAAAACACAGCCAGATGATGTAGTAAGTATACACAATTGTTATCAGCTACAGCCTGACTTAGTTACAATTATGCAAAAGTAGGTACAAGACAATCCAACTAACATGTCGGTGCCAAACGGCAAAGTATAAAGTATTTAACAAAACGAACGAGGAAGTAAGAAACCCACTCGAGCCCTCCTGCGATCATCCCTCTAGTATTGACCATCTTGGAGGTAGAAGTAAGCTGGATCCTTGGGGACGGGCTCTAAATCTGGCCATACAAAACCAGAGAGGTTAGACCTCTAATAGCAAGTACCGCAAGGGAGCACGATATGAGGAGTAAAACCAGTAAAAAAAGAATATGATAATAGATCTCTGCCATCTACTAGGATTCTCATAACATCACAACACTACGAACCAACCTCCCAACCAAACAAGGACATTGGCCCGTCATGTCCTGACATTCTGATCATCTCAGTTAGGTAACAGAGTAGGTACAGTACACAAACGAATCAATTTAAACGGCCATGCAACTACTACGACTTGCTACTGTGAGTTCCAAGTTATCCTGGATTTATGCAATAGGGATTCCTCAGTTCTTACTATGTGCAAGCAAGGCTAGTTTACCCAGTCAATCAATTGCGCCAATCATGAATTAGACGAGTCCCAGCGGGACGCCCGTCATCAATATACAATATACAATAGATAATATAACCAGATACCGCTCCCTGCCCGTGTGGCAGATTTGCAGTATCTGTAGGGACCAACCGGCCTGTCGGGTACTACTAGTCCCAAGAGGGCTGCCATGTAAGAACTCGAAAATCCATTCTCTCCATGCAATCATTATTTTATTTAACTTAATAGCCTCTACCACTACCAAAATAAGTCATATTAGCGACGAAATTAGCGACGCCAACTTAAAACGTTGCTAATATTTTTGGATTTAGCGACTCCTAAATGTTGCGTCACAATACGTCGCTGATAGCGACAAACAGCGACATATTACGACTACCATTAGTGTAATAAAAATCAACGTCGTTGATTTGTCGAAAAACGTCGCTAGTTTTATTAGTTCAGCGACGTTTAGCGTCGCAATGATTAATAAGTCGCCGAATATTAAACGGTTACCGACGCTTTGCGACGTATATTTGGACGTCGCTAATTTCTGATAAAAAGGGTTTCCTCGGTTAGACTTTTCATTTCTCCCTCTCCCCAAATTTTATTTTCCCGCCCCCTCTTTCCCGACCTCGACGACAGCCACCCCCTTCCCTCCGGCGCCGCTCATCCTCCTCCTCCACCGTGAGCCCCTTCTCCTTCTCCACCGCGAGATCCTCCTCCTCCTCCTCCTCCACCACCGCGAGGAGACTAAAGGTAAACCCTAACCCTAATTGAGTATGTTTTTCGTGTCCAAAATGGACACGGAGACACATTACGACCATGTGTTCACTGATACAGTATGTTCGTGAGGTTTCGGACACTTTGTGTCCATTTATTGGACACGTGGACACCCCCAAGCTTGCATATATATGTATTTCACCTCTGTACACTTAATCCCCTCCTCCTCCACAATCGAACTTGTCCTCCTCCTCCTCCTCCACCACTGCGAGGAGACTGAAGGTAAACCCTAACCTAATTGAGGTGTTTTTCGTGTCCAAAATGGACACGGAGACACTTTACGGCCATGTGTTCACTGATACAGTGTGTTCATGAGGTTTTGGACACTTTGTGTCCATTGTTGGACACGTGGACACCCCCAAGCTTGCATATATATGTATTTTACCTCTGTATATTTAATCCCCTACATACACTTGTGTATTTTCGTATTAATTTGGATTTGCATATTGGGTTTGGGTTTCGATATAGTGTTTGATACATTGTTTCACCTTGCAACATTCCTACACTTATTTTAGACAACAAGTATATGAACCAATTAGTCAACATCTATTTGTTGAAGTATGGTACTCCATTCTTCGTAAGTTCTAGCTATATATGTCTCTCAAGACCCAATACTCAAAAATCCTAAGAAGAAGAAGAAGAAAAGAATAAAATGACATCGCTCAACACCCTATGACAACTCTTTGTAGAAATGTGTTAAAGTGTGAGTTCTACAGTATGGTTCTCTTTGTAGAATAAAATGACATCGCTCAACCCTATCGATCCTCCATACAAGTCTTCCTTCATCTATTGTCTTAAAGTGTGAGTTCTACAGTATGGTTCTGTTTGGTGAATTATGTCTTATTATAGTCCCTGCAGCCATTCGACTGGTGAGGCAGAAACTATGTAGTCGTAGATAAAGTTGACTGTCATCCGACCCTCATCCCTCGGCAATGATGATACGACAACCAACCGGAGAGGCAAGGACATAGTCCCTGCATCCATTTGGATTAGTAAATATGAATATAGGGTTTGGATTCATGGTATATATGTTCACTGTCTCAAGGACATAGTCCCTGCAGCCATTCGACTGGCGAGGCAGAAACTATGTAACCGTAGATAAAGTTGACTGTCCTCCGACCCTCATCCCTCGACAATGATGATACGACAACCTATCACTATATCTTATATAGTAGTAGATGATGTCTTAGTATTACATTATGTGAGTTCATCTTGATTCTGTTATATTCTTCAGATACTAGATACGATAAGAACATATACTACACCATATGTACAGAACATAGATGATTCACACTAATGTATACTTGAATGAATCTTGGGTTGTGTTCTGAGCCATCCGTTCTCACACTTGGCAAAAAATTGAATTTCTCATACCTTATCGGCTTTCGAAAATGTACTCAAATTACATGATGGTTCCTTTAGTTAGCTTGCTTATGTTACAATTATATTATTTGTGACTATCGATCTTACCAGATGGCACCCATGACCCGAGAAGCGGCACGTCGTTTGAAGAAAACAGTGAATGCTGAGGTGGCTCCTCCTACAGTTGAGGAGGAAGTGGCATCGGTTGCTAGTGAGACCGGGAGTTCTATTCATCCAGCACCGGTAGCTAGTGAGACCGAGAGTTCTCTTCATGCAGTCCTTGCAAGGGACGACATCTCTCCTCGCGCCAAAAATCTCGCTTTTTCGAGGTGGTTGCGTGAACGTATCACTGAGCGTTTGCGTGAGCAGCGTGGTTCTCATTAGCTATTAGTACTTATTTGTATTGGACTATTTGTATTGGGTTGTTTTTGTATTAGACTATTTGTATTGGACTACCTATATGAATTAGAACTGTGTCAATCTCTGGATTATATTGGACTACGACATGGTGATCAGGACATAGTCCCTGCAGCCATTCGACTGGCGAGACAGAAACTATGTATCCGTAGATAAAGTCGACTGTCCTCCGACCCTCATCCCTCGGCAATGATAATACGACAACCCAACCGGAGAGGATACTCTGAGAGATCCATCTGAGAGGGACGTATACTCTGAGAGATCACCTTTACAAGAATTATATCAGTAGTGGGATCGAGTGTTGGAGGAGATATTATCAAAGTATACGTCCTACTCAGATTGGTCTCTCACCGTTACTATTTTTTTCTGACAGCATGGTGGATGTGCTCCGTCCACAGATTCTTGCTCCGAGCCAAAACTTTGTCCCGGAGATCAAGTGGACATCTTTGGTGTAGAGTTCGAGTGAGAGGTTCCTGACAGCATGGTGGCCTCCTTTGTTAAAGTATTCGTGCTCATCCCACATTGGTTGTGGGACGAGCACAGATACTTTAACAAAGGAGACCACCATGCTGTCAGGAACCTCTCACTCGAGCTCTACACCAAGGATGTCCACTTGAGCTCCGGGACAAAGTTTTGGCTCGGAGCAAGAATCTGTGGACGGAGCACATCCACCATGCTGTCAGGAAAAAATAGTAACGGTGAGAGACCCATCTGAGTAGGACGTATACTTTGATAATATCTCCTCCAACACTCGATCCCACTACTGATATAATTCTTGTAAAGGTGATCTCTCAGAGTATACGTCCCTCTCAGATGGATCTCTCAGAATATCCTCTCCGGTTGGGTTGTGTTCTGAGCCATCCGTTCTCACAGAGGGTCCTATTTTGGATTCTATATTTTGTATTTTGATTTCTGTATTTTGTATTTTAGTTTCTGTATTTTGTATTTTGGTTTCTGTATTTTGTATTTTGGTTTCTGTATTTTGGCTCCAGCTCCATTTGCATTAATCTACGGTACGACATGGTGATCAGGACATAGTCCCTGCAGCCATTCGACTGGCGAGGCAGAAACTATGTAGCCGTAGATAAAGTTGACTGTCCTCCGACCCTCATCCCTCGACAATGATGATACGACAACCTATCAGAATCCTCGACTCTCTTTCGCATGTTGGATATTGACCCAGCTTCCAATCTCTCATTTCCCTCCGGGTCCACTCTACTCCCAATCTCTTCCTCTTTTATACACGGATCTACAGAATCAATACCATCCAAGGAAGGCAAAACTGAATCAGCATTGTCTTCTGGATCGTCCTCATCAAGGCATAACGGGCTGCTCAGCGTGCCCAGCTTCTTCAACTTCTCGCTGGCTGCAGAGTCGAAATGGGAACGGGTCCTCTTTGCCGACCCGGAGCTCTGACTCGCACTCGTCGCCGCGCTACTGGTTTCCTCTCCTCCTCTGACGCGGGTCATAAGAAAAGAAATTTCGTACCTCTTCTTCACATAAGCATCATTGCCGCCTTGTACTCGAGCCTCCTCATCTGTGACGCTATCCAAGGCACCGAGAAATCGGATAGCGTCACAGATGAGGAGGCTCGAGTACAAGGCGGCAATGATGTTTATGTTAAGAAGAGGTACGAAATTTCTTTTCTTATGACCCGCGTCAGAGGAGGAGAGGAAACCAGTAGCGCGGCGACGAGTGCGAGTCAGAGCTCCGGGCCGGCAAAGAGGACCCGTTTCCATTTCGACTCTGCAGCCAGCGAGAAGTTGAAGAAGCTGGGCACGCTGAGCAGCCCGTTATACCTTGATGAGGACGATCCGGAAGACAATGCTGATTCAGTTTTGCCTTCTCCTCTCCTCCACCATGGCTATGGACCCATCTGCTCCTTCCTACTTCCCTTCTTCTTATTTGACTCTCTCAGCCACATATGATATCCAGCTCAAGTGTAGAGTCGGAGGAGAAGAAGTGGACATGAAGAGGAGGGGAAGCAGCACAACCGACGACATGACCCGGAGGAAGTACAGAGGTTTTCTTCAACATACGTAGGAGAACTATAAGGATATATCTTTTCACAATTGTAGCTCCCCTTCCCGAAAATATAGAAATATTTTATTATTATTTATTTTATTTGAATAGTGTTTTTTTTAAAAAAGTTTTATAAATAATTATTTAGTTAACTATTACGGTAGATGACTTTAGCCATGTTGGAGTTTTGGAGTGTAAGGTGACTAGGAATCATGGCACAGATAGTGCAGTGGCGTGCTTTGACTAGTGATTAGCCATGATAAGGGAATGCAAAATCTTATGAGTATCCTAACTAGGAAAACCAGGCCAAGTTACGACTTAACCCCTACCGAAGATTGATTTATTATTTAATGATTTATTATTAAAGTTATTGACTTATGGAAGACCCGGTTGTACTAAACCAGTCTGTACTGGGCCCGAACCCAAACCGAGCCTACGAAATCTCGTATTAAGGCCAAAGACGTCCATGTAGACGTACATATTGCATTTATTAATTTTGATATTCCAAATAGGCATCCATAGATAAAGGATTTATATATAATATATATATTTTATTGCTATTGAATTGATGTTCTATTTTAGAAATAGGACAATTGTGCAGTTAGCAGTATCTAGGACATACCAACACATTCAGGTACCTCCGGTATTCAATTGCTGTGTTCTGTTCTCCTACACTTCGTTAGTATTATTGTTAAGAGTAATTGTCGTGTATAGATACATATATAATTATTATTGATTTTTCCTAAGTTTGATAATAAATATATTTTTATAGACTGTGTATATATATATTGTCTTCATAGCTCTGTACTAAGAAGATATATATTAGGATTTTTGGAAAGATTAAATAATATGTATAAATATATATATTTACTTATATAGGCTTACAAATATATATTTATAATTTATTAAGGTATATATACAAATATACATGACAATTATATATAGGTGTATATACATATAAATAAAGGTGAATATGTGTGGTATGTATAAATGTAAATATGAATATGTGTGTAAATGTATACATGTATAATTGTATATAGATACTTATATATATATATATATATAGATATATATATATATATACTAATAAGAAAAGAAAAAAAAAAAAAGAATAAGCAATAGCAGCCAAGGCCCAAGCCCAAGCCTCAGGCCCAGGCCCAGGCCGACCCCTGAGCTCTGGTTAAAAACCGAGCAGTCCCGACCTTCACCCGAGCGGTCGACAGTGTTTATATACTGCGTATATATCGAGAGGAGCGAAACCCTAAACCCTAACGAGCGCCACCCCCAGAGGAACGTCGAGAGTGGGCGACCCTTCCCCGGCCTCCGCACGCCTCCGCGCGCCGCCGGCCGGCAGCAGGCCAACCACCGTCGCTGTGCGCGCGCGCGTGACGCGGAACAGCGCAACAACAGCAGCCTTGAGCCCTACTTCGTGACGCGATTCCCGTTGCCTCGTCGCAACGTTTTGCGCGCCGACTTCGCAGGTACGTCGAGAACCTATACGTCTTTAATTCTCTTCAAACGCTTCGTGTCTAGACGCACCTTACTGTCCAAGAAATCGATGCAAAGTTCCCGAAAAACCTGCTCGAAAACAGAGCATTAACGCAGTCCAAACACCCAACTTGGCGTTGATTTTCCCGCCAACCTATTATTCGAATCACCAAACTTTCTGAACAGAAGTTAATCACAACATGTAGGACAACAAAACCCTTTAGATAGATTAATTTTTCGTTTACAGTGTAATGAGTAATTAGATTGTAAAGTTTGAGAAAAATCTGTTTTCAAAATTAGAAAAATCGCTCCACACGACGTGCGTCACGCCAATCCGGACGACGTGGTCGCGTACCGAAAGGATCGAAAGCTGCGTAACGACTTTGTGGTCGTGTGGACTTGGACGGAATTCAAATTGGTCGCGTGTGCGCGACGAATTTGATGCGTATCCGTCGAAATTCACCGTATCGTGCACGTTGCAAATTCTCCAATTACTTTGTGCACGCTCGTCAGATCGAGACGAAACTTGCGCCAACAGAACCGTATCGTTTTTCTGGTCCTGTATGCCAAGTTTGGTCCGATTCTGAGACCGTTGATAAAATCGTCGTTTGCGGGCCCCACGGTCCCGCTCAACGGGCGATTTTGTGCACGGCCCGCCGGAATCCAACTTTGGACATACGGTTGGGTTCGTATCGGAAAACTGGATTCGTAGACATGTAGTTTGACGACTTTAGAGACCGTCGACTCTGGCACGTTTTTCGGTGCAAAGCGGGTCCAACGGCGGACATCGTTTTTGCACGAAATTACCGTTTTGCCCCTGTGTCCAGAATTGGACGTAAGGACAGACAATCCTAGCTAATTGAACTATTCTGAGATCATTGGTATTGTTTATTTCAGCTTCCGGGGACTGTTTACGGGTTTTGTCTATAGTGGCACATTGAGTAGTTCAGATTGTCTTCACCAGCAAAGGATCACAGGCGAGTACAGTTTATTGTCTGCATTTCGATATTGATTTTTACTATATTTCATTGGTTGGTCATTGGTTATGTGATTATTTTCTATTATAAATTGTGGAGTCAGGAATTAGAAGTACCAAAGATATGTGATCTGACCATAGCCCGTGTTAGACATTGTAGCCCGTGTTTATTTTCTGCAGAAGTGTAGCCCGTGTCTACTTTCTGCAGTAGTGTAGCCCGTGTTTACTTTCTGCAAGTAGTGTAGCCCGTGTTTACTTTCTGCAAGTAGTATAGCCCGTGTTTACTTTCTGCAAGTAGTATAGCCCGTGTTTACTTTCTGCAAGTAGTATAGCCCGTGTTTACTTTCTGCAAGTAGTATAGCCCGTGTTTACTTTCTGCAAGTAGTATAGCCCGTGTTTATTTTCTGCAGTAGTGTAGCCCGTGTTTATTTTCTGCAAGTAGACATTGTAGCCCGTGAGTAGACATTGTAGACCGTGCGGTGTAGTACCCCAGACCGATCACATATCAAAGGTACTTCTAACAGTCGGGGAGAGTATTTTGTGTCTATTTACTACTATTGGTTTTTATATTTTATGTTTATTTTCAAACCCATGATTGATGTCTAACCTTTGTCTTATAGTCATCTTCTTTATTTGAAATTGCATTCAGTGAATTGTGCTCGTTCCATTCCTGACTGGAAACCAACATTTTCAGGTTAGCCGAGGATCACTTAGTTTGGGAAGTGATGGTATACTTGCAGACGGGAAGCCTAGAGATTAGCTAGCTAGTGGAGTTGTAGCCATAGAAATATTTGTACAAGTTTATATTTTTCAGCAAATGTAAAACTTGTGATCTTTGTAAAATTAAATTAATTATGTGAATGAGCATTGTTTGTGATTTTGATCTTCATGGCCGTGACAGCGTTCTACCGCCGACACTGCGGCGTAGGCTGGCTTGGACACGTCTCGTATCCGTTTAAAAAAAAAAAAAACGGGTGCGGGTCGTGACAACAATATGTCATCTTGTCAAAGACCCTTAATGTGACAACCATGTTACCGCGGTGTCGGAAGACTAACATGTCATAATTTTCTAAGCCGTGTATTTTTACATAATCCTTCCAACTCTTTCCTCCTATGTCGTAATCTTGCATTATTACATAGAACTGAAATCCGGTTGGAGGATTATGTCAAAACACACGGCTTATAAAATTATAACATGTTAGTTTTTCGATACCGTGGTAACATGGTTGTCACATTAAGGGTCTTTGACAAGGTGATATGTTGTGAAAAGATATATCCTTATAGTTCTCCTACGTATGTTGAAGAAAACCTCTGTACTTCCTCCGGGTCATACCGCCGGCTGTGCTGCTTCCCCCTCCTCTTCATGTCCACTTCTTCTCCCCCGACTGTACACTTGAGCTTGATATCATATGTGGCTGAGAGAGTCAAATAAGAAGAAGGGAAGTAGGGAGGAGCAGATAGGTTCAGAGCCATGGTGGAGGAGAGGAGAAGGAAAATGCTTGATCAGAACTTGAGGTGGAAAAGTTGTGACGTTGATAGCGTGAGGGAGGGAGAGGGTGGAAAAGATCTTCTCCTCCGCCTCTACACTTGAGGTGGATATCATATTTTGATTTCTGTGTTTTGGCTCCAGCTCCATTTGCATTAATCTACGGTACGACATGGTGATCAGGACATAGTCCCTGCAGCCATTCGACTGGCGAGGCAGAAACTATGTAGCCGTAGATAAAGTTGACTGTCCTCCGACCCTCATCCTTCGGCAATGATGATACGACAATCTATCACTATATCTTATATAGTAGTAGATGATGTCTTAGTATTACATTATGTGAGTTCATCTTGATTCTGTTACATTCTTCAGATACTAGATACGATAAGAACATATACTACACCATATGTACAGAACATAGATGATTCACACTAATGTATGCTAGAATGAATTTTGGGTTGTGTTCTGAGCCATTCCTTTCCATATTTTGTGTGATTGTTGTAGACTTGGTTATAGGGACTGAAACCTGTGTACAACGAGAAATGGACATTCTGTGATTGTTTGGATCCTATTCTACAGTGAGAAATTGTTATCTTTTTAAACTGCAGGGAGAAATGGATATTCTGTATTTTATTTTTTTTATTTTTTTTGCAGATTTAGCGACGTTTACCGACGTCCTCCGACCCTCATCCCTCGGCAATGATGATACGACAACCTATCACTATATCTTATATAGTAGTAGATGATGTCTTAGTATTACATTATATGAGTTCATCTTGATTCTGTTACATTCTTCAGATACTAGATACGATAAGAACATATACTACACCATATGTACAGAACATAGATGATTCACACTAATGTATGCTTGAATGAATCTTGGGTTGTGTTCTGAGCCATTCGTTGATAGCGACTCCGAAAGTATGCGTCACAATACGTCGCTGATAGCGACATATTGCGACTACCTTTAGTGTAATAAAAAGCAACATCGTTGATTTGTCGGAAAACGTCGCTAGTTTTATTAGTTCAGCGACGTTTAGCGTCGCAAAGATTATTACGTCGTCGAATATTAAACGAATACCGACGCTTTGCGACGTATTTGCCGACGTCGCTAATTTCTGATAAAAAGGGTTTCCTCGGTTCGACTTTTCATTTCTCCCTCTCCCCAAATTTTTTGTTCCCGTCCCTCTTCCCCGACCTCGACGACAGCCCGACCCCCTTTCCTCCAGCGACGCTCATCCTCCTCCTCCACCGCGAGCCCCTTCTCCTCCCTCCGGCGAGCCCCTATCACTATATCTTATATAGTAGTAGATGATGTCTTAGTATTACATTATGTGAGTTCATCTTGATTCTGTTACATTCTTCAGATACTAGATACGATAAGAACATATACTACACTATATGTACAGAACATAGATGATTCACACTAATGTATGCTAGAATGAATTTTGGGTTGTGTTCTGAGCCATTCCTTCCCATACTTGGCAATTAAGCCATTCGACTGGCGAGGCAGAAACTATGTATCCGTAGATAAAGTTGACTGTCCTCCGACCCTTATCCCTCGACAATGATGATACGACAACCTATCACTATATCTTATATAGTAGTAGATGATGTCTTAGTATTACATTATGTGAGTTCATCTTGATTCTGTTACATTCTTCAGATACTAGATACGATAAGAACATATACTACACCATATGTACAGAACATAGATGATTCACACTAATGTATGCTTGAATGAATCTTGGGTTGTGTTCTGAGCCATTCGTTCCCATACTTGGCAATTAAGCATGTGAAATAGAACTGATTATGTTTAGTTTGTCTTACGAACCAGATTTGGACATTGCTAGAATGATTGTCGTAGACTTGGACATTGTGTGAATTTTGGGTTGTGTTCTGAACCATTCTGACAACCATATTTTGTGTGATTGTTGTAGACTTGGTTATAGGGACTGAAACCTGTGTACAGTGAGAAATGGACATTCTGTGATTGTTTGGATCCTATTCTACAGTGAGAAATGGTTAGCTTTTTAAACTGCAGGGAGAAATGAACATTCTGTATTTTATTTTTTTTTTATTTTTTTTGCAGAATTAGCGACGTTTACCGACGTCCTCCGACGTAAATGTGCGTCGGTAAACGTCGATAGATAATTAATATTATCCAGTCTACCGACGTTTAGCGACGTACAAGTACGTCGGAGGACGTCGGTAAACGTCGCTAATTATCACCATAAATTCCCAGGATTTACCGACGTCTAGCGACTTTGTATATGTCACTAAATCACCGACGTCTCGTCGGTAATTCGTCGGTAAATTTACCGACTTGTAGCGACACTAAATATTACGTCGCAAAGAGCGACGACACGACGGTGGACGTCGGCATTATACCGACGTATAAATACGTCGGAGAACGTCGACAATTGCGACGTTTGGCGACGTTTTTATGATCAGCGACTTACGTTTCCGCGACCAGCCCGAAACGTCGGTAATTTCGTCGCTAATTAGTTTTAGCGACGAAAATTGTTGTTTTAGCGACGTCTTTAGGCGTCGCTAAAACGACTTATTCTGGTAGTGTACGTTGAGTGAAATCCCATGCCGTGGATCATGGTCATTCAAATGAGTACTTTCGTACAGGGTACGATATGCACAACTCTACAACGATACCCGTGCGGTTAGGTTGTAGGTCTTACATAGCGTAATGCAACAATCAAAATTAACCATAAAATAATCATGCATTGACCATAAAGTACACATGCTGCTTTTTGTGGAAACTAAATAAATAAATAAATAAATTGAAGCCTGCATGTGCCTGTATGTCAATATTCGGGATCAGCTAGTCGATTACAATAGTTCATAATTAATATGAACGTGTCTCATTCATTCAATTTGATAAGACGACTAGCCAGTCTCTTAGTCCCAACTAGGAACGCATGATCAATTATTAAATTAAGATAACAATCCTTGTTTATTAATGCCAAGACAATAATTAATGTTAACAAATGCCAAATCAACAATCAATAAATGGTGATAAATGTCACTCAATCTCAATCAATGTCAATTTGAAACAAGAATCAGCCAAAAATATTATGGCTAGCTAGCATTTATGCGGTTGGGAAATGAATGGGTTGCATGCGGCTAGGCAAGGGTGATTCCATGCGGCCGAAACCAAAATAGTCTTATGCGGCAAATTCGCAAAGTCCTATGCAGCTAGAAATTAAAGGGGTCTTATGCGGCTACGGGTAACATTCGTACATGCGGCCAGGGAAAATTCTATGCGGCAGAAATAGGTGCAAGCCTATATGCGGCTAAGAAGTCTCATGCGCCATGCGGCTGAGAATGATCAGCGCCATGCGGCTGAAAAATGATCAGCTCCATGCGGCTGGAAATGATCAGCGCCATGCGGTTGAAATTCGATGGGCGTTCATGCGACTGAGAATGACACGCGGCTCATGCGGCTGAAGGACTGAGTGCATATGCGGCTGGCTAAAAACTCATGCGGCAGATAAGCTCATGCGGCTAACTAAGCTCATGCGGCTATCTAAGCCCATGCGGCTAACTAAAGCCCATGCGGTTAACTAAAGCCCATGCAGCTAACTAAGCCCATGCGGCCAGGATGACTTGCCGCATGAAGACTCATGCGGTCAAGCACTACCATGCGGCCAGGATCTGTTCTTCTTCTCCGAATTTTCTAAGGACAGAACCATGGAAATCATTGCTTCCAAGCTCTCTAAATCCTTCATTCCAAGCCCAAATCTGAACTTCCATAGGTCAAAATAGGGTAGAACAAAATTCTCTACAACATGGAACCATCAAAACTTAAAGATAACAAAGTTTACTAGATCAAAACCTAAGAAATCCGAAAATACATTAAACTTAGATCTACAAGAAATGAACCATGGAAATTAAAAATGTTAAGTACTAAAGAGCCTCAAAATCAAGTAAGGAAGATGATGGAACAATAATAACGGTGATCCATCAAGAAGCAAGTTTGGCACTTGTCACGCCCCGCTCCCGTAGGAGCGATCGTCCTCGCTAAGGCGTGATGCCGCACGAGCCTAGATTACGCTCGTGCAAGGCAGGTTCCATAACGGCCGATTACAGTGGCGGCGACGGGGTCGTCGCACAGAAGTCCCAAGCAGATACATTGAATATACAGCAGAAATTTGAAACAAGAACACATGAACACAAGTCATTCAAAAGAAACTCTTTTATTGATATTGAATACAAGATTATATTTGTGGGCACAAGGCCGAATTACAAGTCTCTCGTGCTCACATTTCTCTTATTTACAATTCACTCTGCTTTCTCTCATCTCTCGATACAATGCTTGAATCCAGCGGAAGCTTCGGAAGGCGATGTCCATACATTATGTCCTGTATAAATCTTCAATCCACGCGGCCGCACGCTTCGAATCGCCAAGGAACTCCGTGCCTCGACGCATCCAAGCGAGCTCCGCGCCACGAGCTTCTACCTGTACCTGCACGTGAACACTGTGTGGGTGTCAGTACTCAACTGTACTGGTGGAGTGAGCTTCTCGCCCACCCATACATAACCGACACGTTCATTTACTTTGTGCAGCTTACGTTCCTTTCGATTGTCTTTCTAGTCTTGCCTTAGGATCAGTTTTAAGACTACGACGCCTAACCAACTCGTTATGCGACGACATAGTCGTGCTATCATGTCAACGTGTATTTCGATCGAGGCAGTGCCTCATCGCGTATGTACTTGACCAAGCTGCAACTCGGGACGGCAGGGTCGTGCCATACTCTATTCGCGACTTAACATGTTCGGGACAGTGCTTTGCCGAGGAGCAACTTATGCGCACTCGGTCGTGCCAAGAATTTTACTTAAACTCAGGCCTACTAGACCAATTCTCGTGCTAGCGACGTCAAGGGGGAACGACTCGTGCAGGTCGTGCCTCTAGACTTTGCTTAGACTTGTTCGTGCTTCAAGATTGAGGCCGTGCCTCGCAACATATCAAGACTTATCATGCTACCGCCTTGCGGCCTTCCTGATCGACTCATTTGCTAACTTAGACAAGACTTATGAAACATAGTATTGATTCTATGAATATCCCGATGCCATCAATCGTGCCAAGCACGGTGCCTATGCTGCAGCCCATTCTTAGGCCCATACCTTGTGTTACCGACTAGACCTACATTCAAGCTCTAGACCCAAATCCAAAGGCATACACGCGGTGTGCCGCTATCTGCCGACACATCTACATGAGAAGGTCACTAGCAATTTCAAGCTATCTTGGACATGGCTCGTGGGATATCGACCTGTACCTACACGGGTAGCTAGCCCGGTGGGGTCGAACTCTCCCATGCGGTCATCCAGCATCCTACTTTGAGCCACACTCGCTTCTCCCGGGCCGAATGATCCCGGCGCCCCGGTGATCACTCGAGAAGACTACACCTTGTCGACAAGTTGTCCAATGACCATGCATACTCGATCTATCCAGTCTATCCAGTCCTTTCTTAACATGACCATGCATTCCTTCTTTCTATCGAGACTTAACGAGACTCCCAAGCCGCGGGACCGATCTCGTGTGCGGGACATATTAATAATTAGCGAGACTCCCAAGCCAGGGGACCGATATCGGCGACAACCAGTCGCGTGGACTTCCTTTGTTCGTGGCAAGCTTTTTACTAAACCGACCGTAACTCGTGTCTTAGACAGGCCTGTTTCTATAGGCGACGCTAACGCTCAAGTTATATACTTATACGACGAGCCTTGTTCTCAAGGGACTACGCGACTTGACAACCGCAGATAGAGCGGGACAGTGCTATAAATGGCTTCGATAGCCCAACGCAACACTTGTCTAACTTATTCGGACAACGACTCGACGAGCAAGGGCTACGCCGAGCTATGCATCGAGGGAACGTGTTATGTACGGGGTCGACTTGAACAACCAAGTTCGTGCCTAGACTTAAGCCGACAAGCTGTGCAAGATGACTTAACTTGCGGGACGTGCGAAGGCTATGCCAAGCCTTACGGGACAAGACCGTGCATGCTTTATTAAGCATTCATGCGGACGACGCCTATGACTTAGGCTAATTCGAGTGTCGGGACAAATCGACGGGACCGTGCATGCTTTAACAAGCATTCACGCAGGCGACGCCTAAGGCTTAGGCTACTTTGAGTGTCGGGGCAACTTAGCAACTTGAGCCAACTTCCTTCTCCCAAGCCACGGGAACGAAGGATCGAGTGTCATTTGAAAGCACGCTGAGCCGACTTCTATGTTGACCGTGGGACCATTTTCCATGTTCTAAGACATTCCGACCCGACGGGATTATTCCCTTAGCTATGTGCGTTCGTAGCTTTTAGATTAGCCTACTTGTGCAAGTTGAAAACAAGCGAGTTATTAAGTCAAGGCTAAGATGAAGTGAGTTCACCGAAACTCCCCCACCTGTGCGAGGAGTCGCCTCGGACGAGCGAGCCTTCGAGCAGCCGTTGCAAGGCTAAGTTCCAACGCCGTCGGCGTTTCGATTCCTCCGATTGACTTTGCGGGACGGGGCACTACAGCACTTGCCTTGGCGGCTGATAGGTGGGGGTGGAGTTATGAGGAAGAAGAAGATTAATGGTGAAGTAATGAAGAGAGAGAAAGGGGATGGCTTTAAATGGAAGGGGTGGTGGTAGGTGGGTTTGTTTCGGTTCATGTTAAACCAACAACTAAATGAACCCAAAGTATAGCTAAAGCAGAGTATAAAAGCAGGAAAAAATGCAGAAATAAAATTGCAGAAAATTAATTAACATGAAATTAAAGGGATTTAATTATAGAGCAATACATGATAAATATTAAATAAATATATTAAAGCAGTACATGTATTAAAAATACGTATTCTGGGAACGGGAAGTGACATCTATAGCTGAAAGGCACCAGTACTTAGGCATTGTGTTCGTGCTACGGCTAGCAGATGAGACAACCACATATTTCAAAATATGTGGGGGATGTGTAGTCGGTATAGACATAGCATGTGTGGTGTATTTTGAAATAGTGGGGGATTGTTGGAACTCTTGCTTTAGTTCCACTTTGTAAGTATTTCAAATACACCATAGACAAAAGGAAAGAGACTTTTGTTTAGTCCCACATCGCTTAAAACCCACACTTGTGAGTGGGTATATATATGTTTACACCTTCTACATGGTTGTGATGAGTGGGTAGTAAGAGGGGTGCTCGCGCGCCCGGGGGGCATTGGGCTAGAATGCACCCGGTTTGGAGGAAAGTTCCAGAAAACCTTAATGCGCATGTGCAGGCACGTCGCACGCGCAGGGGGGTGCAAATCCGGGCCGTTTAGCCTCGCGCGTAGGCGGGACACGACCCTACTTTTTGCATTTTCTCTTGGTAGTGAGCCCGCAATTTATGCGGTCCATTATTTAACCGCTACTACTCATTCAACACGTCTCATACACGTTCCTCATTCTCCTCCTGAGATTTGGTTCACGATCTAACAGTTTTAGAGTTTTGCAACTCTATTTATTCATTCGTTCTTCACAGAAAGAACACACCGCTGAGATCCAAAACCACCAAATAGAGGGAGATCAGAACCGTTCGTCTTCTTCCCTGTTCGATTGTA
This sequence comes from Iris pallida, assembly GCA_029216955.1. Classification (NCBI taxonomy): domain Eukaryota; kingdom Viridiplantae; phylum Streptophyta; class Magnoliopsida; order Asparagales; family Iridaceae; genus Iris; species Iris pallida. Next base: position 5,196,960 of record JANAVB010033417.1, read on the forward strand.
GGTTACAGATAGGTACTGCTATCTGTAACTCGTTGTTGTATCCTGGAGGAAAGTCACCGTTCGAGCCTTACAGTTACGATAAGGGGCGAATCTTTTCTTGAGGACAGTGATTCACACGCCTCAACGATTTCGAGTTCTGTTCCACGAAGCTTCTACTCCAACATATGTTTCCAAACAAGTAAATGAGGGATGGTATGTTCTTTCTGCATTTTTTTATCAGGTATGTTCTTTCCGTATGAATACCATTTTTGTACTTGATGCTATATATTTGATACATTAATACATGTACTCATTGTATATATATACTACTACTAAATTCATTCTTTAATTAGTACTTGTTCATTCACTAAGCTTAGTTGATTAGAATTGATACATATACGTACACACACATCATTATGGGCAAAAGAAATATTGATAGCTTGATCATGACCAGCTCAGACTAATTACAAATTAATTAATTAAGCCCAAAATCTGACAAATTAAACTGTCTCCTCCCCCTGGCTTCCCAACAGTTTAGGTCATATATATTCCCTCATGCTATATAAGCTGGCCTAACCTGATTAATGTATGTACAACAAATTAAACTCAAAAGTGTGAGAATTAAATAATTGGCTAAGAATGAGAGCTACGACTATCAACAGCACATGGTCACATTCCTTGCTTACTTTCATGCTCAAAACCCCTTGTTTGTTCCCATGTCTTCATGGAAGAGAACAAGCTGCAAGGAAGCAAGCGAATTCCCCAGCTCCTCATCCCTCTAAGAGCTTGAATTGTTAATTTTCCTGCACTTCCCTTGGCATCTAGCCCTTGTAACCCTAGCTAGCATAGGAATCCTCAACACTCCAAGCAATTAATATAATCCCTTGCTTAACTTTTCTCATTAAACTTGTTGTGCTTTTAGGAGATTCTTCTGATTCCTCTCTCCTCTAGGTGATCTTCGTGATCCCTTAAGTTATTATATATGGTACAGTATTATTAAGTGTTAATTTATAAATTAATTAATAATGGCGGTCGCCTTTCCATGCAAGGATATATTCAATTGTTTTAAGTGGGGAAGGGCAGCTAGATAGCTCTAGATCTCGATCAATCTCTAACGCTAACAAGTAGAAGCCAACGCGCTTCTGCTTTTTACTAGCAGTTGCGAAAGTTTTTTTTGACCAAGAAATGTTTGGCAGGATTGTTTTGGAACGAACTTACCAAAGTACAATTTGAATAGCTTATTATATAACAAATTTTTTTTACAATGCATAAGATAAAAAGAAGGGGAATCCGTAGGAGCTTTGTGGATGAGGATCATGAGGGAGTGTTGGATCCAGCCTGGATTTGATAACATCATATTTATGGGACCCAAATATGAATCAATTATTTGATTTATTAGATTTTGAGGTCCATATTTAATGTTGAATTATTTTAGGTTTCCTATTACCTGAAATATGATTTCTCATTTTGGATAATAGGGTTTCCTATTTTAGGATTTCATATGAAATCAAACCAAAATATATCTTTGAGAATGGAGGCAATAGGATTGGCTCAAGACGGAGATTCTAGCGGCAAATCCACAAAAATCTAAGAAAAAGTTCTTACTTTACTCTTAGGTTTCGTCATCCAAGACAATATGAAGAGAAGGTCTGTGCAGGACAGAAGAGCCATCTAAGACCAAAGAGAAGAACTGTGCAAGACATAAGGGACAAAATGAAGAGAAGATATGTGAAAGGAGCAGTCGTCTTCGTACATGAAGATAGCTATAGGTTGGGTGAATGATTTCCAGATGCTTTTTTCTTAAGTTTGGTGAGGGGTTTGATTAATCTTTGGATGAAGAATTCAACATAGTTTTATTCAATCTAGTATCTACACCTGAAGTTATAAACATTGGATTTGTCAACGTGGCATAGTCACTAAAAATACTGTGTTCTTATCTGTCTTGGTGTTTGCATTAGCCGGATGGTTAGTTATCTCAGGTGGGTTGACCTAGTTTTCACTGCGGTCAGTTTCAGACACGTTGGGTCAGAACGTGGTATCAGCGCAGCTGGTCTCAATATTTTGTATTAGAGCTCTCAGGCCCGCGAGAGGGAATGTACAACCATGTCTATGGAGCAGATGAACACGTGTATGATTACCCTCACATACGATTTAGAAGCCAAGTATGAAGGATCTACTATTGTATGATTTGGAAGCCAAGTATAGAGGATGTACACTGGTAGCCCACCCCAGTTTCAGTTTCTGGATCCGCCTCTGGTTGGAGGGTGACAACGAACAAGCCTACTGATGACTGGAAGCGATTGGATCGAAAGATCGTTGGACCAATGGATGGACGTATGATTCAATGTTTCGTCACGTCTCTACGGGAGGAGTTCGGCAAAAACATTTTAAAAAAACGAACGGAAGACGCAATAAGACGTTTCTTATTTGTCAACTTGACAACTCTAATGGTCTGAAATTATTAATTTGAGAGTGATTATTATTTTTACTTTATGTGGCTTTCGTTTATGAGTAAGAAATGTTTCCGTGCTCTCTTTCAACACGCGAGAGCACTCTGCACAATTCCTCAGCTTCCATGAAGAAGCGGATAGCTAGGCCACCATATATTTTGAGGACCACTGACCACAGAAGCAATAAGAGGATGCAAATGCGTACATAGTACGTGAAAATCAATCTGGCAGCCACTTGTATAGCATACGTGCATGGGGTTAGGTGCGACGTATAATTAATAGGCGTCCTTGTGCACGAACAGAAAAGATGCACTCAGTCTTGGCGCATCACATGCATGCAATTGGAGAAGGATGATTTCCAAATTTAGGTGGGTAGGATCCAATTTCTACAGGATTTCTCATCCTTTTCTATTAATGGGAACTGAAATATATCAACCAGAACATGGGACTTGATATGGAGAGAGAGAGAGAGAGAGAGAGAACTCAGAGAAGCTTCTTGATCTTGGATTTTCTTCATTGAATTGCCATATTCTAACTGCTAGCTAGCTGCTCTTACTCTCAATTTTAGTAGGTTTGGATGCAGATTAGGGCTTCAGTGTCACCAATCTCATGCTATTTGTTAACTTAATTTAGGATGAGTATCTTCGGCTATTTGGAGGTTACTCCCAATTTGATGAGTAGTTTTGATTTCAAATTTGGTCAGAAAATAGCCTCTTCATATATAGGTTGCATGCTGACATCTTGGTCCTTACAAACCCAGAAATATTTTCAATGTAATATACTATATTTTTCCAAGGGGAATGAAAATGCAAAACAAAAATTTATTCACTAACTTAAAAATAGAAAAGGAAAATCATAATTATCATATTAATACATATACAAAACAAACATTTACACTCTAAGGAGGGTTTTTCTTCGTAACTATATAGTACTAGTATTTTAAATTGTTGAACACTCTGTAGTGCTAGCACTTTAAATGGCAGATGTTGTTTGTTCTCATAACTATATAATGCAGCTTAAATTGGTTTTGTTTATTTTTTTCACCACTTTAAAGTGTATTATAAATATATGAATTGATTATTTTGTCCTCAAATACTATCATGACAAATTAATGTCTATTTTGGACACAAATTTTTTTAAAATTTTGGAACTATTTTTTTTTTGTTTTGTTTCTAGAAGGGAGGGGGGACAAGAAGGGATTATGCTTGTTTGGGGCATGTTTTGTAAAAGTTTTTTTTTTATTTGCATCTACAAGCTAAGTGGTAATTTATAAGCTCAATATTGGAGCTTACAATTTAACAAGCGTAAAGGATATGACTATATATAGTGACGAGCACTTAAATGCAAAAAATAAACGCCTTAAATTGATGGGACATGCACTTAAGCACTTTAAAGGGCTCACCACTCTATAGTGAAAAAAAAACCAAGCACCACCTAAATCAAAAATCAAATGAGAAATTATATCCAAAACAAAAACAAAAAAATGCTAATAATGTGGCTACAAAGCATTGAACACACAAGCTTTTGAATAAGAAGCTTAATTAAAGTAACAAGTTACTGAATTGGGAGGTGGAACTTGAGAAGTTTCAGACTATTTCTCAAAAAAAGTAACAATTGTGCCAGTAAACTGATCATAAGTTCCTAACTAGTTGTCATATATAAGGTCAGAAACTCTTTGGCAAATACTAAGCAACCAAATATCGGCTTATATACAGTACAAATCCAACTTCATGGAAAAAGAAAACGCTAAGTTGAAATGTCCGTAACAAAGTATTTGTAGTGGATTGAGTTTGCTAACAAGTTAGAAATTATAGCCTGTCTTTCCAAAATACAAATCGAATTTAAATAGAATCCACAGCCACTGTATCCCAATTTAATTGTAGTTAGGCCATATTCTTGGGGTCGTAGACCAAGAAATCGAAAGCAAATTAAATATCACAAAATTAAGATCGAGACGGTATAGAATACATGAATTAAAAATAATATTTTGTCCGCCCCTCGTAGATGACCGAACTAGTCCGTGCCTGCATGACGGCCAACCATTGGCCTCCCACTAGGGGTCCATCCCGGACCAGAAAGCCAATGACGATGCACCATGTGGCCGCGGACAGGCATATGATGTTTCATGTTTCCGGTAAGTGAAGGTTTAACACAATTTTTATATGAAGTAAATATTCCTATACTCATTGTAACTCCTTGGTTAAATTTGCTCACTAATTAAGATGGTTGCAGTTACTGTACGTTTATATATATATTCAACTTACTTCAACCTAATATTTTTCTTATTGCATACGTACAATCATTCTAATGCCGGCACTGCATTCTCTATATGATGATTATCCCAAACTTAGCTATCAAGGAATATAATCAGGAACTTATATGAATTGTAAATTATAAACTTGGATGATAGAATACGTCATTCACCAATAGCCAACCAACGCACCTATATACAAATAAAATATTTGTCGGCCATTATCCTCCTTTGGTCCAAATAATAACTGAATTCAACACTAATAAAATATGAATAAGGAATATAACTCATTTTTGTTTTATTATATATATTTATGCTCTGCGCATGCCCTGATTATGAACTTAATTAGCAAATCATAATATACATCCATATACATACTACAAATAACTCTATTTCATCAGCAACCTTTCATTGATTAATTAATTAATCAATTTCTTTACTTGAAGGCCCATACTAGATCAACGATATACAGTAGAAACTCTATAAAATAATACACTTGGGACCACCAAAATTTATTAATTAAAAGAGTTATTAATTAATCGATAAATTAATAATTATTAATTTATATATTAATTAATATTTTATTAATTAAAAGAGTTGGGTTATCGCAATGCAATGGATGTCGAAGATGTTCTGACTCACCCAGAAGAAAATGTAGTTGCACAGTTGTTGACTGATGAAGAAATTATTGAAAGCGTTATTGAAATTAATAAAGATGATATCGATGAAGAAGATGATGAAAGTTCTACAATGGAGCCCCCTTCGCGAAACGAAGCTATTAAAGCGGCAATCACATTGAACAATTTCTTGTTGAGCTATGAGAAAACAACACCAGAAGTTCTTACCATGCTAAGGAAAATTAGAGACGAGATTCAAGGGGAAATTGATTTCAACAAAAAACAAAAGACAATTGAGTCATTTTTCAAGAAACCTTCATAAATCATTCATGTAATATGCTATATATAAGAAATTATTAATTTATATTTTATATGGGGTCTGAAGAAATTATCAAAAATGTATTATCTTATAATTTTAGCGAATTATTAATTTAGCACCCTATCCCCGAGTCGGGACCGGCCAAAAATATTATCTTAGAGAGTTTATTAAATAATCGAGTATTAATTTATAGAGTTTATACTGTATACCCATTTTACAAATTTTCTTTCTTATTTTTTCTTCGTCTCTCTTCATTTGTTTCAAAGAAGGATTAATTAGTCTTCGGGTTCCATAAATATTCAGAATTTAATATTTGGGTCATGACGATGTCCAGCTTAGGATTTGAATTCTGAGATGATATTTGACCAGTGTTGACCATCTAAAATCTCTTAATAAATAAATTGAATCAGGACTCGAGAAAGGAAAGAATGTTTCTGGGACCCTAATTCTAATTAAACCTAAAATATTTATTAACAAATTTTTGATGGTCAACACGGATCAACCGTCATATTGTGATCCAAATTTTAAGCTGAACATCTTTAGGACTTGGACGATAATTTTTGAATGTTGTTCGAATGCAAAGTCCAATAAACCCAATAAAGAATGACCAAACTATTTTTATAACTTAATACTGGTTCTAAATGTCAGTAGATCATTTCTTTTAATAAAAATTGATCACAAATAATTGTTTTTAAAAAATAATTGGCATTACATGCAACTCGAAGGCACCGGTGGCAACGGAAAAGGGGACCTTAAACCACATCAAAAACTCGGGGGAAGACTGGTTAGAATAACGTTAATTAATAATTAATAAACTTTTCAATTAAAATTTTAAAAAATTATTATGGTTGGGTATTTTCTCGTACTTCTAACTGCAAACAAAGTGATACTTTCAGTGTATTAAAGTGATCATGAAAAGTATAAGATATTAACTTGGCAATAAAAAAGTAACAAGGTATTAAAGACTTAAAGTGCGAAATCGGATAGTTCAGAATACCTAAATACAAATTAGCCAAATTTGGTATGATAATATTAAATTTTAATCTTACTTTTGATCCGCCTGAAACGATTTAAGTTAATGTATCAAAAACAATCCTGTAACTAGAAATTGCTGAGAAATCCAATTTCGGGGTTGGTTTTTATGAAAAATCCACCAGCATGATGGATTTTATGAAATGTCCAGAATTATATATTTCCACGTTAAGTATTCCAAGATTCCCTTTAGAAGTTCTGTATTTACAAAATTAATACCATAACTACCCCTTCGCACAAACTCATATTTGGATTGCGATTCTCGTCTTCTTCTTCTTCTTCTTCTTCACGAGAGATCTGAATTCTATTGCTCTCATCTTCAGCAGAGATCGCAAATATCGTTCGTAGTTCACTATGCTTTTTTTTTTCCAGTCGAACTCCGATCATCGCTCATCATCTTCTTCTTCTTCTTCTTCTTTTTCGACAATTAGGTCAATTATGGAGAGAAGATCTTCTTCTTCTTTTCCATAAGAGTTAGCATCGTTTTGAAAGAAGAACGAAAACTCTTTAATCTTTGTTCATGTCAAATTTTTTTCCACAAAACAAAAAAAATAAAAAATAAGGTTTCTGTCAACTGTTCTCCGTCGATATAACACGAAGAATAGTCATTCTCCTGTATTTTAACAAGGAGAATGTCATTCTCCGTGTAAATTAACACGGAGAATGGTCATTCTCCTGTATTTTAACAAGGAGAATGTCATTATCCATGTTTCTAACACGGAGAATGGCCATTCTCCTGTGTGTTAACATTTGAATGACCATTCTCCGTACTAAATTACACGGAGAATGGTAATTCTCCTACGTTTTAACACTGGAAATGGCCATTCTTCGTGTAAATTAACACGGATCAGAATGCCATTCTCCGTGTTATTTAACACGGAGAATAGCGTTCTCCGTGTTTCAAACACGGAGAATGGCCATTCTCCTGATGACCATTCTCCGTGCTAATTTATACGGAGAACGTGTCACGACCCGCACCCGGATATACGGGTACGAATACGTGGGCCACGCCCAGCCTACGCCGCAGTATCGGCAGTAGAGCGCTGTCAAGTATACTATACTAACTACAACATCTAAAGATCCATAACTAGACATGTACTCATGTCACATCACAAAAACTAAGGAAGATAAGACAATAAATAATAACAATATCACTAGAACAACTAGAATCTACAATGATCATAATACAGGAAAATAAAGAAGGAACAACAAAACTAACTAAGGATAACTACCAGGCAACTCACACAGAAGAATAGTGAGATCCACCTCAGCTAGCAACATCATGAAGTCCAATACTGAGGGCACAACTATTCCTAAAATTTGTCAACATATCCGGTCAGGATGGAACGAGTACATATATCTCATAACAGATCTCAAGACAGAATAAAAGCCATAAGACTGTAAATAGAGCATATAAAATAAAATCATGGAGTGTACATATATGTACGTATCATGGCATGGTAAGCTGTAGAGCTAGAGCTAGAACAGAAAAGTAGAACTGATCATGGTATGTACACAAATCAGGGTAAGCCATCTATCCAATGTGTGTGAGTAGTAGTTTCAGCTTGTGACCGGCTTGGGAACCTGTAAAGAACTGGCCTGGCTAGTCGTAAGTACGGTATATAACGAACATTGTTCAAGAATGCAAGATGGATTTGATCACAGGCATACGCTACTACTCTCCCACCCCCAACTGGTAGAATGGATCCAAACAGGACACGTCACTGCACGGGATTCTATGAGAAGGGAGCTTGCACAATACATCCCAAGCTAACAAGGAGCAACATCTCTCGTCGAGATCCAGGAATACCAATCCGTGAGAACCATGTGTCAGGAATGAGCATATCTACACTAAGTACATGAATCATAACAGTTATCATAAATTGAAAAAAGTTATCAGAGAATGTACTCGCCTGCGATCTGGTGGAATATGTCAACTGAGTCCTAGAACGGTGCCTCGAGGACCTATAGATAACAAGACGTATCAATACTATGTTTAGGAAGTAAAGTCAAATCAAATTAAATCCTATTATGTCATTCTAAGTCAAGATCAGTCTAGTTAGATCAACCTTGGTCATAGAAGAACATTGGAAGTCAACCCATATCAAACTAGGTCGAAAGTTGACTTACGGTTGACTTTTGGTCAACAGGTCAACTTTGGTCAACTCTAGGTCAAACCTAGGTCAACCCTAGGTCAAGACTAGGTCTAGGCGACTATTCCTAACCATTACCAACCCTTACAACCCATATCCGAGTCCATCTTGAACTCCGAAATCCATATCTTGGCCGTAGGCCAATATCTTAATTTACCCTTTCACTAAATTCGACTCACTCACAAACCCTCTCTAATTTGATTTCCTACATTCCCTTCTCCTTCTCCTTCTCCTTATTCTCCGTCTTATTCTTCTTCTTATTCTTCTTCTCCTTATTCTCCTTTTTATTCTTCTTCTTATTCTTCTTCTCCTTATTCTCCTTATTCTCCGTCTTATTCTTCTTCTTATTCTCCGTCTCCTTCTTCTTATTCTCCGTCTTATTCTTCTTCTTATTCTTCTTCTCCTTATTCTCCCTCTCCTTCTTATTCTCCGTCTTCTTCTCCTTATTCTCCGTCTTATTCTTCTTCTTATTCTCCGTCTTCTTCTCCTTATTCTCCGTCTCCTTTTACTTCTTATTCTCCGTCTTCTTCTCCTTATTCTCCGTCTCCTTCTTCTTCTTATTCTCCGTCTTCTTCTCCTTATACTGCTGCTCCTACTGCTATTCCTGCTAACTGCTGCTGCTGCTGCTACTTCTTATTCTCTTCATTCCCTCCCTCTATATATATATATATATATATATATATATATATATATATATATATATATATATATATATATAAACATCTAGCTATCTATCTATATATATATATAGACTCTCAAACACACAACTAAAACACACACTCTCTCATGACACCACCACCACCACTCTCCTCTACACACACACACAATACATATATATATATATATATATATATATATATATATATATATAAATATATATATATATTTATATATATATATATATATATATATATATATATATATATATATATATATATATATTCCCCTCTAAAAAGGAAAACCCCTAATAAATCCTTAAACTAGGTTTTTAGGAAAACCTATAAAAGTTATGGTCATAATGTGGAGAATGATCTCCTCTACATTTATTGTGAAGGAATAAATGCAAGAGACGAAATTAATGGGGGTTAATGAGCATACATAGAATTGGTTTCCTTGAGGAAGAAGAAGCTTCAAAAGAAAAGAGTGAAATAAAGAGAGAGAGATTACTTTGTGGTGAAGGAAAGTAGAGGGGGGTGTTCGGCTGTACATGGGGGAAGGGGTCGTATGTGCTGTAAAGAGAGAGGGGTGAGGTATGAGTGATGAGAGAGAGAGAGAGACAATATTATATATATATATATATATATATATATATATATATATATATATATATATATATATATATATATATATATATATATATTATATATGTGTATATATATATATACAAGGAGAGAGAATTAGATATTTATACATAAAGAGGGATATTTAGAGTAGAGGAAAAATATCAGTGGGGGGTATGGGCAGTCATGATGGAGGGTAACATGGAGCTGGGGTTGGGTTCAGTGGAGCCGGGTTGGGCCAAAATGGACTAGGTGCAATAAATAAATTAATAATAGGTATTTATGATCATGGGTAAATAAGTAGCATGTGGGGGCTCAAAGAAATAGGACACAAGTGTCAGACAGGTAGTAGGCTCAATGTGGGCCATGTCCATATTTGGGGTCGACTAGGTTGGATCGATGTCGGGTCCCAAAATTAAATTGGAAGTCAGGTCACAAATTACGGTGGATAATTAATTGGCCTAAATTGACCCGAAAGTTGTGCGAAGAAAATGAAGCACAAAATGGTGTGTCTAAGTGGGACACGAAGGTCATGGGTGAAGAGCGTCTCGAGTAGATCAGACATGACAAGTTGGTTCTGAGAAAACGACTGGTCTAGTGCTCCTAAATTAAAAGTCGCGGGTAACGTGCATATGATGATCAAGAAAAAGAGTGGGAAATCAATTAATAATTAAATGGTCTAAATTGACCCGAACTTGCGCGAAGCAAAAAGAGTACAAGAAAACAAGTTCGAGTGGGACACGAAATATCAATATGAAGATAATCTCGTCTGCTACAAACTCCAAGAAGGAAGTTTCCAGAGACTGGCATCCCTGATGCTCTAGAATTCCAAGTCACGGTAAAGAGCATTTAATGATCAAAATTAATTAAATCAAAAATAATTATCGAGAATAAATTATTTGAAAAAAATTCAAAAATAAATCTCGAAAATTCAGGGGGCTTACATCTTACCCACCTTATAAAAATTTCGTCCTCGAAATTAAAGGTTAGTAGTGGGGTTAAAACATGATAGAAGATTTAGGCAATATTTTAGGCACGATCCAAGATTGACGAGTTTTGCACGATCAAGAAAATCAATTTAAAATTGTTCAGACACGATGAGGGATTTGGCATGATAGAATCATGATACGAACAAAATCATATGTGCATGATTTCAAAATAAGTCAAGTCATTGGGGCACGATAGAGACGATTTAGAGAATCGAAGATATAATTGAAGTTCAAGTACGGGGTGATTTGTAGGACTTAGGTTGATGGAAATCAACCCGAAAGTCGCATAGAGTCTTATAGGCCCGATCAAGGATTAAGGAGTATGATTAATAAAATCATGAAATACGATCCAAGTTCGAATGTGATTAAAATTGGGATTAGTCTAAGTTCACTTGGCACGATAGAGGTATGATAACGAAAACAAAACTTGAGCTTCGTCCGATTACGATCAAGTCAAAATTTTGATTAACAGGATTTCAGCTCGATGAAATTAGATTATAGGTCACGTAAGCACGATCAAGATCCAAGGTCAGTTGTGAAAGATGATAAATCATGAATTCGAAATCAAGGTCCTAAAAGCACAATTTAGGAAGGAACCCAAGTCAATTAGGCACGGTAGAAAATCAAGCATGTTCAATTCTAACACGAATAATTTTGTAGTCACACTAGTGAGTCGTGATTGAAAGTCAAAAATTTTAGGCACGAGTTTGAGGCAAGATGAAATGTATAGTTATGATCGTTAAAATCACGGTCAAGGAAATCCCAAGTTGTCTTAGTCATGCCAATCATCTAGGCACGACTAATCACAAGGAATTTGGATGTAATCAGGAAATGAAATCAAGGTCGAAAAGAGTTTAGACACGAGTGTCCAAAATCCAAACATGATCAGAATCGGAAATCAATGCACGAGGGTTAATAGCATTGAAATCCAACCACGATAAAGGAATTAGTCTCAACGCGATCTAAGTTGATCAACCTTCGAGTAAATCAGAAATTGGCAAGATGGAGGATAAGATCAACAAAGGCTGGGCACGAGCATCCAGGGATGAAAATCCAAGTCACAAAGGAATTTGAAGTCATCTAGAGTCTAGTCAGCAACCAAGACTCTTTGGCACGATAAACAAGACGACCAAATTTGATTGGTCATGGACAGAAAGGAATCAAAATCTTAACAGTATCGAAATTTAAGAAACAATTGAGATATGAAAATTTTAAAATTTTCAGAGTTTTTAAGTGTAGATGACAGATGTAGATATGAGATAGTTGATTTGTGTAATCAAGACATAGCTAAACAAGGCAAAGGAAATGACGGTAAGATGAGAAAATTATCATGCGATGGGAGAGAAAATAATGATAAACAAGAAATAATGGTAGGAATTATCTTGCTCAATTGGTAAAAGAAGTGAATCAACTTAAGATATGACCTGATAACCATACACGTCTATCCAAAATTATGTTGCCAGAATTTACGCCACGCCAGTAAACATAGCTGCAATAAACGATAGAGTCCATAACTAAGGTATACACCCTATAATTATGTCATCTAGATTCCTTACCACACCTTCCGGTATGGCTGCAAGAGAATCTAAATGCCATAACTATGATAGTATATCCAAAATCAGGCTCCATGTCCTTGTCAGGCTAGCTAATATGACTGCGATAATTTCTAAACTCCATAAATAAAGTAGACATTTGTTGTTCCCGTCGTCTCCATCAAATATGTTTATCAGAATATCTTAACTCAATCCTTAAAAACTTATCTTCAAACAGAATCAAATCGAAGTCAACAACGAACGAACATCAAGATTTAAAATTCAACAACGAATCAAAGATAAGTAAATAGAAACTAGCGAAAACAGATTTCGAGATAGGATTTAGAAGGAAATTCTCAGGAGATGTCCAAAGGTACTATCTAGGTCAAGATAAAAGGAAATTATTGGAATATAATCTGAAACAATTCCAACCTGATATGAGACTGGCAAATCATATTCACGTCTCAACCTAGAAGATATATAAGTCCAATTTATACCTTCCCTCTGGGGTCCACAAACTCATTCCAAGAAAGAATAAAGTTGATAACGGACAGATATTTCAGAAATCAGGACAGACAAAAACAAATGAGAAAAGTTTCGAAAATTTCGAAATAAGATTCCCAGGGGTCATTCCTGGAATCTACCAAGAGTTTCCTAATATGTGACTGAGTACCAAATTCCTAAAATATTCCATGACTCAACCTTAATCCTAGGGCAGGCTCGCAGTAGTACAGAAAAGCTCAAGTACTACCACGACTTCGCATTAATTGCAAAGATTGACCTGCATGGGCCACCACTAAAAATGTGTCACGACCCGCACCCGAATATACGGGTACGAATACGTGGGCCACGCCCAGCCTACGTCGCAGTATCGGCGGTAGAGCGCTGTCAAGTATACTATACTAACTATAACATCTAAAGATCCATAACTAGAAATGTACTCATGTCACATCACAAAAACTAAGGAAGATAAGACAAAAAATAATAGCAATATCACTAGAACAACTAGAATCTACAATAATCATAATACAGAAAAATAAAGAAGGAACAATAAAACTAACTAAGGATAACTACCAGGCAACTCACATAGAAGAATAGTGAGATCCACATCAGCTAGCAACATCATGAAGTCCAATACTGAGGGCACAACTACTTCAAAAATTTGTCAACATATCCGGTCAGGATGGAACGAGTACATATATCTCATAACAGATCTCGAGAAAGAATAAAAGCCATAAGACTGTAAATAGAGCATATACAATGAAATCATGGAGTGTACATATATGTATCATGGCATGGTAAGCTGTAGAGCTAGAGCTAGAACAGGAAAGTAGAACTGATCATGGTATGTACACAAATCAGGGTAAGCCATCTATCCAATGTGTGTGAGTAGTAGTTTCAGCTTGTGACCGGCTTGGGAACCTGTAAAGAACAGGCCTGGCTAGTCATAAGTACGGTATATGACTAACACTATTTAAGAATACAAGATAGATTTGATCACAGGTATACGCTACTACTCTCCCACACCCAACTGGCAGAATGGATCCAAATATGACACATCACTGCACGGAATTCTATGAGAAGGGAGCAAGTCTTCTCTAGAATCAGTGACCACATATTGCGCAAGAGCTACAAGGGAGCTTGCACAATACATCCCAAGCAAACAAGGAGCAACATCTCTCGTCGAGATCCAGGAATACCAATCCGTGAGAACCATGTGTCAGGAATGAGCATATCTACACTAAGTACATGAATCATAACAGTTATCATAAATTAGAAAAAGTTATTAGAGAATGTACTCGCCTGCGATCTGGTAGAATATGTCAACTGAGTCCTAGAACGGTGCCTCGAGGACCTATAGATAACAAGACGTATCAATACTATGTTTAGGAAGTAAAGTCAAATCAAATTAAATCCTATTATGTCATTCTAGGTCAAGATCAGTCTAGTTAGGTCAACCTTGGTCATAGGAGAACATTGGAAGTCAACCCATATCAAACTAGGTCAAAAGTTGACTTACAGTTGACTTTTGGTCAACGGGTCAACTTTGGTCAACTCTAGGTCAAACCTAGGTCAACCCTAGGTCAAGACTAGATCTAGGCGACTATTCCTAACCATTACCAACCCATACAAATGTAGTGCCCCGTCCCTACATCGTGCCCCGTCTCCGTCCACGGGGTACGCGAGAAAGGAACACTGTCGCCATCGATTCGGTCGGGACCGATAGGTCGGGATCGACCGAGTCGATCGAACGGGAACGGTTGAATTAAGATCCATTCCTCGTTATAGAATGTCTTCTTCGGAACCAAGTCCCATATTCAGCGGGTTGCGCCTCGAGGATTGGCTCTGCGGCTGAGTCGGGAGAGACCTCCCGTTGCTCTGGTTTTCATGCCGCACTTGATTTGGCTTTGGCTTTGGTTTTCCTGAATACGTTTTTCGTGAATGTTTTCGATGGGTTTTCGTGACGCATTTTCGAGCTTCGCATTCATATCGAATATCCTCGAATTATACAGTGTTCTAATCAGTTGCTTATGCGATTGCAGGTGATCGCGTAGGCGACGTCAGCGCAGCCAACCGGTCGCTCGCTTGAAGCAAGGCTAAGGCGAGTGGCTGACCTCCTTCGTCTCGTCCCTCTACTTCAAAACTCAATATGTGAAGTAAAATAAATGATTGTCATAATAGTGTAGAATCAAAGAAATCGTGGCACGATTCTTCATGAAACACTTGTTATCAACTGCTGGTATTGGAAATAGAAAACATGTTCCTTATGCAAATCCACTTAGCCTATTCAAAGCAATGAATGAATCGATTAACGTTTATCGCAACGATACGGCTAAATAAGCAAAACGGTCATTGGACAACTTGTCGACAAGGTGTAGTTTTCTCGAACGGTTGCCTGGGCCAAAGAACCGATTCGGCCCGGGAGGAACGAGAATAGCAAGCGCCAGTCCTTCATCGGCGTGAGTTAGACGGGAACTTTCGCATAGGGCTCGCTACCCGACGAGAAAGGGTCGCCGTCTAACCGGGCTATAGTCCACGATGGCTTGACATTGCCAGTGGCCTTCACACCCTTGCACTGCTTATCAAATGCACGTGAGACGGGATAAATATGATAGTGCTTAATGTTATATAATTCCATATGCTTGCCTCAAAACATGTTAACATGCAAATCGAACAGGACGGTTAGAAAGATCATTGAAATAGCTAGCTAACATGTTTACGAAATTTCTTGAATCAAATGCAGAGCTTGGATTTAATTAGCCATTCGCCAGTACATATATTTTGTGCTGATCCTCGCTCCTTGCAGGTCCCGCAAACCAGGAAGGACGCGCCAACTAGCTCGGCGACGTTCGTAACTTTTGAAGCTTCGGCCGTGCGTCGAAGACTCTCTCTTAGCGACTCCACTTTTGAAGGCTCTCGACAGTCCAAGGAAAATAACTCAGCGTCCCTCCCATCCAGGTCAATGGAGTACTTGTGTATATTGAGGGACGTGTGTAATGTATGGAACGGCTATCTCATCGGCACTCTTTTGTAATCGAGTCATGTCGTAGCCCGCGCGGCAAAGAGTCTTGTATTGGAGTCTGTAAAAGATGTTCATTATCAATAAAGATCAAGTTTCCTTTACTTACTGTGTGTATCAATTTGTCTGCGTACTCTTTTAGATCTCGTGTCTCGGATTACCTTATGAATAGGCCTTGTGCGATCGCAAATTAGGTTCGCACGGCATCACGCCCGGAGGACGACTATCGATTCGACGGAATCGGGGCGTGACATAATGGTATCAGAGCACGGCTTTACATCCTTGGCCTCTAGTGTCGAATTCTAGTCTCCGACCGTTGACCTCGTGTCGATGAGAAGAGTTGTTCCATACGCTGAACCCAGGACATTTTCTGAAACTAACGAGAGTTGTCTTTTCTTTTTCCCTGTAGTTACGGGAGCTCAGGCGGAAGACGAGACGAGCGCTTCCAGCGGCTCGAGTGCTTCCAGACCCGAGCATTCCGTCGGCCCAACGGAAATGACGCCTGTCGCAGCCGGACCTTCCGGCGACCCGATGCAACGTATGCTGCAGATGCTTGAAATGCAGCAACATCAAAACGAGCTCCATCGTCAGCAAGCGGAGGCTCGTCAGACTCAATTTGAGAATTGGTTCGAGGCTCAATTCAAGCTGCAGCAGCAGCAGCTGAATACCCTCCAGCAGATCGTACAGTCGGTCGTCGGCAACAACAACAATTCAACGATGACACCTGCCGTGACCCAGCCCGCGGTTCGATCTAACGAAGCTGAACCAGAGGCGCCCGTGCTCTCACCTGCGGCACCGAAAAGTTCCAGCTTCGACGTGTCAAAATTCATAAAAAGCTGTCGCACTTCCTTCAACGGCACAGAAGATCCCGCGGTGGCGATCGACTGGCTGGAGGAGCTGGAAGATAAGTTCGAGCTTCTGGGTGTCGAGGACTCGAAGAAAGTCGCGTGTGCTCAACTTCTACTTCGAATGAACGCGCACGATTGGTGGGCTGTGCAGAAGTGGGCTATTCGACGTGAAGACGAGACGACGACGATCTCATGGGCGACATTCAGAAATGCGTTCGAGACTGAATATCTTTCTGCAGCCGTGCGACAGGAGAAAGAAAATGAGTTTATACAGTTGAGACAAGGGAATATGACTGTACGACAGTATGCGGCCGAATTCAACAAACTGGCCAAGTTTGCTGGGGACTATCTGCCTACCACTGCAAGTCGAGCTCGACGATTCGAAGTGGGCCTGCGTTCAACTATCCGTGCGCATGTTTCGGTGGCCGAATACAAAACCATGGGCGAGGGACTCAACCACGCCATCCGTCTGGAGTCCGAGTATCCTCCTACTACTACTGGCACTGTTCACTTTAATAACAAACGCCATAGTAATGCGGGAGGCAACAACGCACACAAGCGTCAAAACTGCGGCAACGGAGGCGGCAACCAGACGAAGGATCGAGTGGTATGCGAGTTCTGCCATAAGGAAGGGCACATGGCCGTCGAGTGCCGATTGAAGACCGGGGCATGTTTCATTTGCGGCAACAAAAATCACATCGCAAAGAACTGCCCGGAAGCTAGGCCGAACCAGCGTCCCCAACAACATCAACAAAACCGAGGCCAAGCACCTCGGGCTCCACCGACCGCACATCAGAATGGCCAAGACCGTCGCCCTAATGCTCAGGGCCACGTCTACGCCATGACTCGGGACGAAGCGTTTGCATCTGATACAGTCGTGACAGGTATATTGCAATTCAATAATAAACCTGCTCGTGTATTGTTTGATTCAGGTGCCACGCATAGTTTCATATCGGCGGACTTTGCCGCCGAGCACAAATTTTCCCTGACACCGCTGGGTCTTGAGCTCACTGTTAACATCCCGTCGGGCATGCCACTAGCTGTGAATTTAGTCTGCGGAGGCGGAATCATCTGTATAGGTGGTCAAAAGGTCAGTCTCGATGCGATAGTTCTAAATATTAAGGACTACGATATCAT
The DNA here is from genome assembly GCA_029216955.1 of Iris pallida. Taxonomy (NCBI): domain Eukaryota; kingdom Viridiplantae; phylum Streptophyta; class Magnoliopsida; order Asparagales; family Iridaceae; genus Iris; species Iris pallida. The sequence goes on from JANAVB010033417.1 coordinate 5,215,067, forward strand.
TCTGGGGATGGATTGGCTCGGTCCGTACAATGCAACCATAGACTGCGCTGAAAGGAAGGTCACATTCCGTATACCGGGAGTGCCTGAATTCTGCTACTCGTGTGGTGAGGCGTCGCCGACCTGCATGGTGATCTCTGCAATGTCTGCTCGACGGATGCTGCATTCCGGATGCGAAGGCTATCTAGCTTCCGTTCGAGACATGCGACTGGATGGTGCAAACGCGGGTCAGACCGACGTTGTGGCAGAATTCTCCGATGTGTTTCCGGACGAGCTGCCCGGCATGCCGCCCGATCGAGAGATTGAGTTCACTATCGATACCTTTCCCGACACTCGACCGATCTCGAAGACCCCGTACAGAATGGCCCCTGCAGAGCTTAAAGAACTCAAGGTGCAGTTACAGGAATTGCTCGACAAGGGATTCATCCGACCCAGCATTTCGCCGTGGGGAGCGCCCGTACTGTTTGTCAAGAAGAAGGATGGCTCTATGCGTCTTTGTATTGACTACCGCGAGCTGAATAAAGCCACCGTCCGGAACAAATACCCCCTGCCCGGCATAGATGATCTGTTTGATCAGCTCCAAGGAGCCACGGTGTTCTCTAAAATTGATCTGCGTTCGGGTTACCATCAACTCAAGATCAAGCCGGACGATGTGCCAAAGTCCGCATTTCGCACTCGTTACGGCCATTACGAGTTCCTGGTAATGCCGTTCGGCCTAACGAATGCCCCTGCTGCTTTCATGGATTTAATGAATCGGGTGTTTCGACCATTCCTCGATAAGTTCGTAGTAGTCTTTATCGACGATATACTCGTCTACTCGAAGAATCGGCAGCAACACACTGAGCATCTGCGGACCGTGCTTCAGACCCTTTGAGAAAATCAACTGTACGCGAAGCGGAGCAAATGTGAATTCTGGCTTAGCAGCGTCGTATTCCTCGGACACATCATTTCTGCTGAAGGCATTGTGGTCGACCCAAAGAAAGTTGAAGCCGTTGTCGATTAGAAACGGCCAGCGTCCGTCGGCGAGATTCGAAGTTTCCTTGGCTTAGCTGGATACTACCGACGCTTCGTGAAAGACTTCGCGAAGATCGCATCGCCTCTGACTCGCCTCACCCAGAAAGGAGTCGTATTTGAATGGTCAGACGACTGTGAAGCTGCATTCCAAGAGTTGAAGCAGAGGCTCGTCTCGGCCCCAATACTCGCACTTCCAGAAGGGAGTGAGGGTTTCCAGATATTCAGCGACGCGTCCGGTCAGGGCTTGGGGTGTGTGCTGATGCAGCAGAACAAGGTGATATCTTTTGCTTCCCGACAGCTAAAGCCGCACGAGAAAAATTATCCCACGCACGACCTGGAGTTAGCGGCGATTGTGTTTGCGTTGAAATTATGGCGCTACTATCTCTATGGTGTGGCATACACGATCTATACCGATCACAAGAGCCTCAAGTATCTATTCACGCAGAAGGAGCTGAACTTGCGGCAAAGGCGTTGGCTGGAACTAATCAAGGATTACGACTTGACTATCGACTACACGCCGGGAAAGGGAAATGTTGTGCCGGACGCTTTGAGTCAGAAGTACATTGCCTCATTATCTATCGACCCCAGACTGCTACGCGACCTAAAAGAGATGGGCATCGAGCTCCGAGTCAGATTCCAGAATGTGCAGTTGGCAAAGTTGCAGTTAGAGCCGAGCTTGCTTGAAAAGATCAAGACCGCTCAGACGGACGATCCGTACCTGAAGAAAGTGCGAGAGCTAATTTCGACAGGCAGGACGACCGACTTTGCGGAAGACAAAACCGGCGTGCTTCGATTGAAGGGTAGGCTATGCGTTCCGGAAGAATCAGAACTCAGAAAGGAGATCCTGTCGGAGGCGCACTATACGAAATACACTTTGCATCCAGGCAGTACCAAGATGTATAAGGACCTCCGTACGACCTTCTGGTGGCACAGAATGAAGAGAGATGTGGCGCTCTTCGTGTCGCAATGCATGGCCTGTCAGCAGGTGAAAGCTGAGCATCAGCGACCGGGCGGAGAGATGCAGAACCTCGCTATTCCCGAGTGGAAGTGGGATCATGTCACTATGGATTTTATTGTTGGCCTGCCGAAGACACCACGGGGAAACGACGCCATCTGGGTCATCGTCGATCGATTAACCAAGTCAGCGCACTTTATCGCTATCAAAGTTACTTGGAGCGTTGATCGCCTGGCGCAGATTTATCTTGACGAGATAGTACGGCTGCACGGAGTCCCAGTATCCATCATCTCTGATCGGGATTCACGGTTCATGTCGCAATTCTGGAGTAGCCTTCAGTCGGCGCTGGGAACCAAGTTGCAGTTCAGCTCAGCTTACCATCCTCAGACCGACGGCCAAACGGAGCACGTCAACCAGATTCTCGAAGACATGCTACGGCTCTGCGCAATTGACTCAAATCAAGCTGGGACGTCCACCTACCGCTGGCGGAATTTGCATACAACAATAGCTACCAATCCAGCATCCAAATGGCGTCGTATGAAGCTTTGTACGGCCGAAAGTGCAGATCTCCCATTTGCTGGGATAAAGTCGGGGAACGGCAGATACTCGGCCCGGAGCTGGTGGAACAGACTGTGGAAAAGGTCAAGCTCATTCGGGAAAGATTAAAGACCGCACAGAGTCGTCAGAAAAGCTATGCGGATGTTCATCGTCGACCTCTCGAGTTTCAAGTTGGCGATCACGTATTTCTCAAAGTGTCGCCCATGCGGGGAGTTACTCGGTTCGGCACGAAGGAAAAATTGAGCCCGAGATTCGTTGGGCCGTTCGAAATACTTGAACGGGTCACCCCAGTGGCCTATAAAATTGCCCTACCGCCGGCGCTTGAAGGTGTACACAACGTCTTCCACGTCTCTCAGTTGCGGAAGTATGTACACGATCCTAGCCACGTGGTAGATTTTGGCCAGCTGGAGCTGAAGTCAGACTTATCCTACGTTGAAGAGCCAGTTCAAATCTTAGAACGCAAGGATAAGTTGCTGCGAAATTGAGCGATCCCTCTCGTCCGCGTCCTCTGGAAGAACCACTCGGTCGAAGAGTCGACGTGGGAGCTTGAATCGGAGATGAAGGATAAATTCCCTTCATTGTTCTCGTAGAGGTAGGTTTCATCTTTAAGTTTCGAGGACGAAACTTTTTATTAGTTGGTTATGGTGTAGTGCCCCGTCCCTACATCGTGCCCCGTCTTCGTCCACGGGATGCGCGAGAAAGGAACACTGTCGCCATCGATTCGGTCGGGACCGAAAGGTCGGGATCGACCGAGTCGATCGAACGGGAACGGTTGAATTAAGATCCATTCCTCGTTATGGAATGTCTTCTTCGGAACCCAGTCCCATATTCAGCGGGTTGCGCCTCGAGGATTGGCTCTGCGGCTGAGTCGGGAGAGACCTCCCGTTGCTCTGGTTTTCATGCCGCACTTGATTTGGCTTTGGCTTTGGTTTTCCTGAATGCGTTTTTCGTGAATATTTTTGATGGGTTTTTGTGACGCATTTTCGAGCTTCGTATTCATATCGAATATTCTCGAATTATACAGTGTTCTAATCAGTTGCTTATGCGATTGCAGGTGATCGCGTAGGCGACGTCAGCACAGCCAACCGGTCGCTCGCTTGAAGCAAGGCTAAGGCGAGTGGCTGACCTCCTTCGTCTCGTCCCTCTACTTCAAAATTCAATATGTGAAGTAAAATAAATGATTGTCATAATAGTGTAGAATCAAAGAAATCGTGGCACGATTCTTCATGAAATACTTGTTATCAACTGCTGGTATTGGAAATAGAAAACATGTTCCTTATGCAAATCCACTTAGCCTATTCAAAGCAATGAATGAATCGATTAACGTTTATCGCAACGATACGGCTAAATAAGCAAAACGGTCATTGGACAACTTGTCGACAAGGTGTAGTTTCCTCGAACGGTTGCCTGGGCCAAGGAACCGTTTCGGCCCGAGAGGAACGAGAATAGCAAGCGCCAGTCCTTCATCGACGTGAGTTAGACGGGAACTTTCGTATAGGGCTCGTTACCCGACGAGAAAGGGTCGCCGTCTAACCGGGCTATAGTCCGCGATGGCTTGACATTGCCAGTGGCCTTCACACCCTTGCACTGCTTATCAAATGCACGTGACACGGGATAAATATGATAGTGCTTAATGTTATACAATTCTATATGCCAAAACATGTTAACATGCAAATCGAACAGGACGGTTAGAAAGATCATTGAAATAGCTAGCTAATATGTTTACGAAATTTCTTGAATCAAATACAGAGCTTGGATTTAATTAGCCATTCGCCAGTACATGTGTTTTGTGCCGATCCTCGCTCCTTGCAGGTCCCGCGAACCAGGAAGGACGCGCCAACTAGCTCGGCGATGTTCGTGACTTTTAAAGCTTCGGCCGTGCGTCGAAGACTCTCTCTCTTAGCGACTCCACTTTTGAAGGCTCTCGACAGTCCAAGGAAAATGACTCAGCGTCCCTCCCATCCAGGTCAATGGAGTACTTGTGTATATTGAGGGACGTGTGCAATGTATGGAACGGCTATCTCATCGGCACTCTTTTATAATCGAGTCATGTCGTAGTCCGCGCGGCAAAGAGTCTTGTATCGGAGTCTGTAAAAGATGTTCATTATCAATAAAGATCAAGTTTCCTTTACTTACTGTGTGTATCAATTTGTCTGCGTACTCTCTTAGATCTCGTGTCTCGGATTACCTTATGAATAGGCCTTGTGCGATCGCAAATTAGGTTCGTACGGCATCACGCCCGGGGGACGACTATCGATTCGACGGAATCGGAGCGTGACAACAACCCATATCCGAGTCCATCTTGAACTCTGAAATCCATATCTTGGCCGTAGGCCAATATCTTAATTTACCCTTTTACTAAATTCGACTCACTCACAAACCCTCTCTAATTTGATTTCCTACATTCCCTTCTCCTTCTCCTTCTCCTTATTCTCCGTCTTATTCTTCTTCTTATTCTTCTTCTCCTTATTCTCCTTCTTATTCTTCTTCTTATTCTTTTTCTCCTTATTCTCCTTATTCTCCGTCTTATTCTTCTTCTTATTCTCCGTCTCCTTCTCCTTATTCTTCGTCTTATTCTTCTTCTTATTCTTCTTCTCCTTATTCTCCTTCTCCTTCTTATTTTTCGTCTTCTTCTCCTTATTCTCCGTCTTATTCTTCTTCTTATTCTCCGTCTTCTTCTCCTTATTCTTCGTCTCCTTCTTATTCTTATTCTCCGTCTTTTTCTCCTTATTCTTCTTCTCCTTCTTCTTATTATTCTCCGTCTTCTTCTCCTTATACTGCTGCTCCTACTGCTATTCCTGCTAACTGCTGCTGCTGCAAGTGCTATGGCTAATGTTGCTGCTGCTGTTGCTATGGCTAATGCTGCTGCTGCTGCTACTGCAGTAGCTGCTGCTGCTACTTCTTATTCTCTTCATTCCCTCCCTCTATATATATATATATATATATATATCTATATATTTATCTAAACATCTAGCTATCTATCTATATATATATATATATATATATATAGACTCTCAAACACACAACTAAAACACACACACTCTCTCATGACACCACCACCACCACTCTTCTCTACACACACACACAATACATATAGACACACACACACACACACACACACACACACACACACACACACACACACACACATATATATATATATATATATTATATATATATATATATATATATATATATATATATATATATATATATATATATATATATATATATATATATATATATATATATTCATCTCTAAAAAGGAAAACCCCTAATAAATCCTTAAACTAGGTTTTTAGGAAAACCTATAAAAGCTATGGTCACAATGTGGAGAATGATCTCCTCTACATTTATTGTGAAGGAATAAATGCAAGAGACGAAATTTATGGGGGTTAATGAGCATACCTAGAATTGGTTTCCTTGAGGAAGAAGAAGCTTCAAAAGAAAAGAGTGAAATGAAGAGAGAGAGAGATTACTTTGTGGTGAAGGAAAGTAGAGGGGGGGTGTTCGGCTGTACATGGGGGGAAGGGGTCGTGTGTGCTGTAAAGAGAGAGGGGTGAGGTGTGAGTGATGAGAGTAAGAGAGACAATATTATATATATTTTATATATATTTATATATTATATATATATATATATATATATATATATATATATATATATATATATATATATATATATATATATATATATATATATATAGGGGAGGGATATTGCACCAAACTTATTGCATCAATTATTGTACCAAACAATCTCAGCCACACATTTATTTCAATCATGTGGTTAGAAAGCATGCTGACGTGGCAAAAACTTTATGGAATGCTTTATAACCACATGATAGAAATAAATGTGTGGTTGAGATTGTTTAGTGCAACAATTGATGCAATAAGTTTGGTGCAATATCCCTTCCCATATATATATATATATATATATATATATATATATATATATATATATATATATATATATATATATATAGTACCAAACAATCTCAGGTCACAAATTACGGTGGATAATTAATTGGCCTAAATTGACCCGAAAGTTGTACGAAGAAAATGAAGCACAAGATGGTGTGTCTAAGTAGGACACGAAGGTCATGGGTGAAGAGCGTCTCGAGTAGATCAGGCATGACAAGTTGGTTCTGAGGAAAACGACTGGTCTGGTGCTCCTAAATTAAAAGTCACGGTAACGTGCATATGATGATCAAGAAAAAGAGTGGGAAATCAATTAATAATTAAATGGTCTAAATCGATCCGAACTTCCGCGAAGCAAAAAGAGTACAAGAAAACAAGTTCGAGTGGGACACGAAATATCAATGTGAAGATAATCTCGTCTACTACAAACTCCAAGAAGGAAGTTTTCAGATACTGGCATTCCTGATGCTCTAGAATTCCAAGTCACGGTAAAGAGCATTTAATGATCAAAATTAATTAAATCAAAATTAATTATCGAGAATAAATTATTTGGAAAAATTCGAAAATAAATTTCAAAAATTCAGGGGGCATACAGAATGACCATTCTCCGTGTAAATTAAGATGAAGAATGGCTATTCTTCGTGTAATTTAGCACGAAGAATGGCCATACTCCGTGTAAATTAAGACAGAGAATGTCATTCTCCTTGTTACTAACACAGAGAATGACCATTCTCCGTGTAAATTAAGACAAAGAATGTCATTCTCCGTGTAAATTAAGACGGAGAATGCCATTCTCCGTGTTAATTAGGACGGAGAATGGCCATTCTCCGTCTAAATTAAGACGGAGAGTGCCAGTGTTACTAACACAGAGAATGACCATTCTCCGTGTAAATTAAGACGGAGAATGCCATTCTCCGTGTTAGTTAAGACGTAGAATGGTCATTCTTCGTGTAAATTAAGACGGAGAATGTCATTCTCCGTGTTAATTAAGACGGAGAATGGCCATTCTCCGTGTAAATTAAGACGAAGAATGCCAGTGTTACTAACACAGAGAATGGCCATTCTCCGTGTAAATTAAGACGGATAATGCCATTCTTCGTGTTAATAACACGAAGAATGGCCACCCTCATGCGAAATTAACATTTTTCGTGTTCTAACACGGAGAATGGCCATTCTCCTGCATTTTATGGTCAGTTAAAACTTTGGAGGGCCATAACTTTTTACTGAGAGTTCGAAACGAGGTCCGGCCTTCCGAAATTTTAGAATCGCAAAATAATGATGTTTGGACTTCCGTTTTAGTACTTTTGTCGTTTGTCTCGGTCTTTCCAAAAATTTTCGACGAGTTTTTTAGGAGAAAACCTAAATTCGAAAGTGAGCAGCGTATGGAAGAAGATGAAGTATCGAATCATTTTTTTAAGAGTAGTTTCGTGGGTATTTTCAATAAATTAGAAGAAAGGACAAAAAGGTCATTCGGAACCCTCTTTATATACTTTTTGCTAATTCTGGGCACGCAATGAAATTAACACGGAGAATGGCATTCTCCGTGTTAATTTACACGAAGAATGGCCATTTTCAGTATTAAAACGTAGGAGAATGACCATTCTCCGTATAATTTAGTACGGAGAATGGCATTCTTCGTGCTAAATTATACGGAGAATGGCCATTTTCCGTATTAAATGACAGGGAGAATGGTCATTCAAATATTAGAAACACGAAGAATGGCCATTTTTCGTGTTAGAAACACGGAGAATGACATTCTCCTTGTTAAAATGCAGGAGAATGACCATTCTCCGTATTTTTAACACGAAGAATGGCATTCTCCGTGTTAATTTACACGGAGAATGATATTCTTCTTGTTAAAATGCAGGAGAATGACTATTTTTCGTGTTATATCGATAGAGAACAGTTGACATAAACCTAATTTTTTATTTTTTATTTGTTTTGTGGAAAAAAAATTTGACATGAATAAAGATTCAAGAGTTTTCGTTTTTCTTTCAAAACGATGCTAACTCTTATGTAAAAGAAGAAGAAGATCTTCTCTCCATAATTGACCTAATTGTTAGAAAAGAAGAAGAAGAAGAAGAAGAAGAAGAAGAAGAAAAAGATACTTATATATTATTGCTAAAAGCCCTTACTATATATATATATATATATATATATATATATATATATATATATATATATATATATATATATATATGGTTTTTGGTGGATCATTTAATTCATTAGGTACTTTTAGCAATAACATATAACATCTCATTTTTCTTATAAAATATGAGTATACATTTATGTATCTATAAATCGGTCCCCATACAGACCTCCCAATTCGATGGTGTAGTGGGATGGGACTTTGGCGGGACACCGTGAAAGGACCTTTTGATCCGTGTGTGTGTGTGTGTGTGTGATTTTTGGTGGATCTTACTTTGCTTGCTTTGAGTATATAGCATATTCCTCATGCAGATTCCCCAATTGAAGCTGAGTCTATGGGTCTTCTTTTGGCATTGAATATTTGTAATCGATTCAATCTTTTCAGCGCAATCATAGAAGGAGACTGCAAGCTATTAATCGATTCCATCAACAACAATACTACCACTCCTCCATGGAGAGCCAGACATGCTGTTGAAGATATTAGACAGTATAAGGAGTCTACTGCTGCTATATCTTTTTCCTATGCTCATAGAAGTTCAAATTAGGTTGCCCATAACTTAGCTTCTACTACTTTGTTGTATAATCAATCAACTGGAATATCTATTTACAATGATATTCCTTCATGTATATCTTCTCATGTCATGTTTGACATGAATCACATTTCTTCTTAATGCTAATGAAGTTTTTATCAAAAAAGAAAAAAAGAAAAAAAAAAAAGAAAACATTACAGTTTTTTCCACTCAACCAAAAAGAATTCCTTACTCTATCAACCGTGACATGCACAGAGACGAATGGTGTACATGTACTTTAGCAGTTTAATTTTGTTCTCCTCCAAAACCAAAAGTATAATAGAGCTTGGCAAAGGCGTACATCAACGTTGCGTTGTGCTTGATCTAGAGCCCAACGGAAAAGTACCGACCGGATGATTTCCCCATGATATGGCCCGTGAGTCCCTTTCTCACAATTCTGTCGTCCCATTATAATATCACGCAACTCTCCCTACAGACAAATTCCATGGCCGGCAACCCCCACATGATGATGCCCTAGTTTCTCTCTCTCCCTCTCTTTCAGTACTACTACTACTACTTCCATTGATCATCATAGCCCTAGAATTATTGCTCATGTCAACCTCACCTTTGCTTCATGCTTTCATGCTCTGCACTCTTCTTCTTTAGCAACAACTCTAGCGACTACTTCAAGCTTTTGTTGCACTCCACTTGATCAACTACTAGTACTGAACAATCTCTCTCTCTCTATTTATATATATAGATATATTCTCCTTGTACTAATTATACTTAATCTTCAGGTGTAGGTAGCTAGGTACGTGTTCACATATACTTGATGATGCAGTTCACCGAGAGCCTGCCGATGTCTATGCCGCTGCCGCTGCCGCCGAACAGCCTCGGCCTCTGCCTCGACGCCGCCGCGACGAAGCAGCCCGGCCTCTCCCGCGCCCGCGCCTGGCCTGGCTTCCCCTCCAATTCCCTCGGCGCCCTCAACTCGGCCTCCTGCATGGAGCAGCTCCTCGTCCACTGCGCCCACGCCATCGACCTCAACGACGCCACCCTCGCCCACCAGATCTTCTGGGTGCTCAACACCATCGCTCCCCCCGACGGCGACTCCACCCAGCGCCTCGCCTCCGCCTTCCTCCGCGCCCTCATCGCCCGCGCCTCCCGGACCGGCTCCTGCCAGCTCTCCCCCGCCACCACCTCCGCCGACCCCGCCCTCCTCCACCGCTTCTCCCCTCTCGACCTCGCCTCCTTTATCGACCTCACCCCTTACCACCGCTTCGGTTTCTCCGCCGCCAACGCGGCCATAGTCGACGCGGTCGAGGGGTACCCCGTCGTGCACATCGTCGACCTCGGCACCACCCACTGCATGCAGCTCCCGACCCTTATCGACTCCCTCGCCAACCGGCCCGACGGACCTCCCTTCCTCAGGCTCACCGTCCCCTGCCCCAGCTCCGCGACGCCGCCCCCGCTCCTCGACCTCTCGTACGAAGAGCTCGGCTCGAGGCTGGTGAATTTCGCGCGGACGAGGAACGTAGGGATGGAATTCCGGGTCGTCTCCTCGAACCCCGCCGACGGGTTCGAAACCCTAATCGAGCAGGTACGGCTCCAGAAGCTGGTCTCCGAAGGAGGCGGCGGCGGCGAGGCGCTGGTGGTGAACTGCCAGATGCTGCTGCATTACGTCCCCGACGAGACCGCCAACGAGACCGCCGACCTGCAGACGGTGTCCCGTCGGTCGATGTTCCTCAAGAACCTCCGCAGCCTGGAGCCGACGGTGGTGACGCTGGTGGACGAGGACGTGGACCTGGCGGCAAGCGACGTCGTGGGGAGGCTGCGGTCGGCCTTCAACTACCTGTGGATACCGTACGACGCGGTGGACACGTTCCTGTCGAGGGGGAGCGAGAGGAGGCGGTGGTACGAGGCGGGGCTGTACTGGAAGATCGAGAACGTGATCGCGAACGAGGGGGCTGGGAGGACGGAGAGGTCGGAGCCGAGGGGGAGGTGGGGGCAGAGGATGAGGGGCAGCGGGTTCCGCGGGACGGGGTTTGCGGAGGAGGCGGCGGTGGAGGTGAAGGCGATGCTCGGCGAGCACGCGGCGGGGGTGGGGGCTGAAGAGGGAGGAGGAGGACCTCGTGCTCACTTGGAAAGGCCACAATGTGGTGTTTGCTACTGCTTGGGTTCCTGCACTGTGAAGGAAGGAACCCTCCTCTTTTGTTGTGCTGTTGTGTGTAAGTGCATGCTTTTGATCCATAGCTATTTACTACAAAAATGAAAGAATATTGTGTTTGCTTTGAAGCAGCTAGCTATAATCTTATATACTGTGGCAGTGGCTTTTTTTTAGTGTCTTCATCTTTCAGTACTATACTCTCTAAAATATTAGGGCATCAATATGCATGACCACATAGTGAATCATTAACACATCATCCCATGTAATTGTGTTGATGATCAAGTATAATACATATGCATATTCTTAGTGCTGCTATAAATTGGTTTAATTCCAGAAACATTTCTGGTTTGATCAATGATCAAGTCTTTTCTTATTATATTTCTCTGATTCCTTACATAAAATTTGATACATTTGAGGACTTGATCCCTCTCTTCTTTTTCTTCTTCTGAAACTTCCAACCTCAATATGATAGTAAGCAATTTCTTCAATAGTGCTAATCATGCTACAAGGGATACACCTGCTTATAATTAGTGGTGCTAATCAAACACCTGTTCAATGTTCTTTATTGGTTGCTTAGATAGTTTTATGAGAGTATATATATATATATATATATATATATATATATATATATATATATATATATATATATATATATATTTATATATATATATATATATATTTCAAAGAAGGTGATTGTATTGATCACAAATCGATCTCAACAAGCAATATTACAAAGAAGGTGATTGTAAGGTGATTGTATTGATCAAAAAAAATATATATATATATTTCAAAGAAGGTGATTGTATTGATCACAAATCGATCTCAACAAGCAATATTACTAAGGCCATCTCCAATGGGGATTTCTATCTCCCATGTTTCTATGCTAGAAATTCATTTTAGAAAGAAAAAAAAATTGTCAAATGGTGGCATTGATGTAGGATGGAGAATTTATATGAAAGTTTCTAGGTGTAGAAACTCTCCATCTCTCGTGACAATTATTATTTGGTCCTACACCATTAAATTGATCATTTTATTTTGTGACATCTAAAATAGAAATGGACAACATTGGAGAGTATTTTTTTGTATCAACAAATTTTATGTAAAAACTCTTCCAAGTAAGAATCTTCTTAAAGTACAATGTCAAGTAGGATAGAAACTCAATTTTAGAAATCACCATTGGAGATGGCCGAAGAGAACCAATCGAGACCAAGAGTGGACCTCTCACTGGACCATATTACAATTTAACAAAACGTTCTACTCCATTTCAGTCCTAGGTCACGTTAAGATTGCTAAATTGTATATGATTTTCCGCATGTAAACTCCTTTAGTGCTTTGACAACTCAAGCATGTAGAGAAAATGATGTTTTGTGTGTGTGTATATATATATATATATATATATATATATATATATATATATATATATATATATATATATATATATATATATATATATATATATATATATATAGAATGAGTGGTAGACGCAATTTTAATCAACTATATAAATTTTTTAGAAAGTTAAATTTATACAGTGGTATATATTTTTTTATATAAATCCGTTTAAAATATTTGATAGATGTAAGAACCTAAGTTGTTTCAATACCATCTTTACTATATAAAGAGGTTTTTAAAACGGTTCAAAATGAGTCGTCTAAGTCGTATATATGTCCTCATGTAATTAAAATACTGAAAAAATCTATAAGTAATAGCTTAACTACATGATATTATTTAACCACTTGCATATAAATCTGTTAGTCCCGGGGCTTGATCAAAGATGAAAAACTGATGCAATCGAGATCTGAGAGTCACACAAAACTTTGCAGTGATCAAACTCAAGATCTACGATGATACAAAAACCAAATAGCCAGATTACAATATGAAGGAAGGAAATAGAGAAGAGAAGATCTCTCGTTCTTCCTTGCAAACGTGTTGCAATTGGGACAGAACGAGTTACAATAATCTAGAGAAAGATGGGATGAAGAAAAGTTGCTGGGGTGTCAAAACACTGTTGCTCAAAGCAAGATTCGCCCCACACGAATTGCTTCCAGGAACCAGCATATTGAAGAACTTGTGGAACGCTTGAAGTCACCTCTGTTCTGACTCCTCGGATGGACTTGCAATGGCGGCAGCAGCTCCCTCTCTCTCTCACTTTTCTGACTTATAAAATTCGTAGTCCCTCACAAAGGAGGCCAGAAGAGAGTATATATAGAGAGAGGATGGAAACCCTAGCCGTCACTTCAGTTATGGAAAGATTGCATCAAATCCCACAAAGATAGCAACGAAATTAATTCAAATCTTATGGAAAGATTAAATCAAATTCCACAAAGATAGCAACGAAATTAATTCAAATCCCACAAAGATAGCAACGAAATTAATTCAAATCTTATGAAAAGATTGAATCAAATCCCACAAAAAGTGGATCTGAATTAATCGTATTGAATCAGTCTTTCCATAACTGACTTGTAGTCTGCACAGTCAGCGGAGCCCTCCATGCGGCAGCAGCAGCAGCAGCCTGGCCGCATGGGCACAAGTGACGCATGGACCGCATGAGCCGCATGGACCGCATGAGCCGCATGCATGAGACCGCATGAGACCGCATGTGGCCGCATATGAGCCGCATGACTGCTGACGTGCTAAGTACAAAGTGCGCCAACAAAATGCCACATTACGCCTCATGAGCCCATGAGCCCGAGTCCGAGTCCGAGTCGCTAAGCCCCTTTGGGGCTTAACTCAAAATGGAATTAATCCAAGAGAATGACAAAAGCATTAATGCTTAATCCTTTGAGCCTTATTCTTACCTCCTAGTAAAATCACCCACATGGTTCCCTCATTAGGGTCACCACCCCATGTGCATCTCTCAACAACACAACCAAGTATATATGTTGAGATAACTCATGGTGCATTTTCGATGTGGGACTAAACTTTTACAAGGCATGTTGAGAGCAAGCTCTCTCCATGTAAAGAAAGCACCAACAATCTCCCACATATCACAACATATATATGTGTCCAGGGTTGAGCGTTCCCCACAGTAACTGTCCATTTTGCATTAGGATAGATGTCGCTGACGACTTGAATCTTTCCGCATGGGTTAAATAACAATGTGATACAAGAATGGACTACGCCTTGAATTCTGCACCACAATTGTAATTCTTCCCACTCACAAAGTGTATTTACGTGTGCTTCTGGCTGCACATTAAAGGTCCTGTGCCAGCCTGGTTTCAGTGTATAATTTTGGGCGTCTACAAGTTTACCCTCAAGAGACGGCCAGATATCTCTTTCCATACACTATAGGTGAGTTCTTTATTAAAGAGACATGGCATGAAGCCTTGCGCTTCCTTGCGGTGCTACGCCGCTATGACATGGCCTGAAGCCGAGGCATTATCCCTACCTGGGAACCTCATCGTAGTGTCATACTACTGTAGCATGAGGTCTCAGCCTCTTTGTAGTGCCAATCTACTCAGCATGAAGCCTAAGGCTTCCTTGCGGTGTTACGTCGCAACGACATGGCTTGCAAGGCCGAGGCTTTACCCCTACCTGGGTACCTCATCGTGGTGTCGTTCCACTGTAACATGGGGCCATCCTCCCCTTTGTAGTGCTGTCTACAACTCTTTAATTACGTCATACAGCATTAGGCTACCTGCCTATTTGCGGTGCTACGCCGCTATGACTTGGCTTGCAAAGCCGAGGCATTACCCCAGACCTGGGAACCTCATGGTGGAGTCACCCCACTGTAGCATAAAGTTTTACTCCTTGTAGTGCTGCTCTACCGTGCTTCCTGTAAAGCACACCAGGCATTCACTCTGCCTGAGAACTCATTAAGGCGTTTAAGCCAACCTTCCACAGGGTCTGTTTTTTTCGCAGAAAATACATAGTAGACAACAGTGGTTATGGGTCCGTATTCCTTCCATGTTCCAGAGAACAAGTACCCACTGTTACCTGATAGTTTCCCAGTCAGTGATCCTCCTTTGAACCAAAAGTTAGATGCCTAGTAGATTTCTCTTTGAACTAATAGCATAAAACTTTATGGTAGGATTACAAAGACACATTATCAGAATGCCTTCAAGCCCATTTTACAAGCCGTGTCATCGACCAATTGGCGCTTGAGGCCCTTTGGAACGGATCTGCCAGGTTCTCCTGACTCCGAACATCAATCACTGCAATTATACCTCTTTTGATAAGATCGTGTACTGCCCTGTGCTTCAACCGTACAGTCCTCTTCTTTCCGTTGAAGAGGTCATTTGATGCCACCGTCGCAGTCACCTGGTTGTCACAGTATATCGGTATCGCCGGTATCTGAGCCCCAACCACTGGAAGATCATACATGAGCTCCTGAAGCCATTCTGCTTCATCTGCTGCAGTTTCAAGTACATAGAATTCAGATTCCATGAAGGAACGAGAGAGTATAGTCTGCTTCTTCGACTTCCACGATATAGCAGCTCCACCCAAAGAAAAGACATATCTACCTGTGGATCTCTTGCTTTCCACCTCTGAACACCAGCTAGCATCACTGAAGCCTTCCACTTCTGTCGGATACCCATTGTAGTGCAGTGCATATGTCTGAGTCTTCTTGAGATATCTCATCACCCGCTTCACAGCTTTCCAGTGCTCAACCCCTGGGTTGCTTGTGAACCGACTCAGCATTCCCACGGCGAAAGCTATGTCAGGCCTTGTGGCAGTGGTTGCGTACATCAAACTTCCGATAATGCTAGAATACTCCAGCTGCCTGACGCTTTCCCTCGAGTTTGGCTTCAGCTTCTGATCACACCTGTATGGCGTATCGATCCCTGGAAGATCCTTATACCCATAGCGTGTGAGCATCTTCTCAATGTAGTGAGATTGTGACAGCGCTACTCCAGTGTCTGTCCGGATGATCTTTATGCCCAAGATGACATCTGCATCCCCCAAGTCCTTCATACTGAACTTGGTTGAGAGGAACTTCTTTGTCTCCGTGACACAGCCTATATACGTCCCTAGGATTAGCATGTCGTCCACGTACAGACAAACGATTACTCCTCTTCCATCAGCGAACTTTGTGTAAACACATTTGTCCGTCTCGCTGACTCTGTAGCCGTTTGACCTAATAACTTTGTCAAACTTCTCATGCCACATCTTGGGAGCTTGCTTCAAACCATACAATGATTTTACCAACTTGCAGACTTTTTCTTCAAGACCTTTGACGACAAATCCATCTGGCTGTTGCATGTAAATCTCTTCGGTCAGCTCCCCATTTAGGAATATTGTCTTTACATTCATCTGATGTATGACCAACTTATGTATAGCTGCTAGAGCGATTAACATCCTGATGGTGGTCATCCGAGCTACTGGAGCGTACGTGTCAAAGTAGTTTATTCCCTGTTTCTGAGAAAATCCCTTGGCTACCAGCCTGGCCTTGAACTTGTCAATAGTTCCATCTGCCTTCATCTTCTTCTTGAAGATCCATTTACATCCGATGGGCTTTTCTCCTTCAGGTAGATCTACCAACACCCATGTGTTATTGGAGGTGATAGAGTCAAACTCGTCATTCACTGCCTCCTTCCAGAAGATAGCATCTCTGGTCTTCATCGCCTCATCATAAGTAAGCAGATCTGCTTCCACATGATAGGTGACAAAGTCATCTCCGAAGTCTTTAGGTCTCCTCGCTCGTTTTGCTGACGGCTCTGCGAGTTCTGGTACAAGAGTTGTTTCATCAACAACAGCTTCTTCTTGGACTACTGGCCCATATAAAATTTCAATCTCATTTGCACCTACATCATTTTCTGGAATGTCCAAAAGAACAATGTTTTTGTCTTTTGCAAACTTGTCTTCAAAGTATTCAGCTTCGGGAGATTCGATGATATGATTTGACTCAATATCAAAAAATCTCCGAGCATCACTCTTCTCGGCATACCCCAAGAAGATCGCCTTCGTAGTCCTTGTCCCCAGCTTCTGAATCTTCAGATCTGGGAGCTTCACATTCGCCAGACACCCCTACACTCGAATGACATTCAAGTTTGGTCTGACTTTGAACCAGAGTTCATGAGGAGTTACGTCCGAAGTTGCATATGGCACTCTATTCAGAATGAAAGTGGCCGTTAATGCAGCTTCTCCCCAGTAGTATTTTGGAAGACCTGAAGTAAGCAACATTGAATTTATCATTTCTGTTAATGTTTGGTTCTTCCTCTCTGCTACTTCGTTGGATTGAGGAGAATATGGAGCAGTAGTCTCGCATATGATTCCATATTCTTTGCAGAACGATACAAAGTTATGAGACCTGTACTCTCCACCTCGATCACTTCTCAACCTCTTGAGTTGTTGTCCAGTATGTCGTTCAGCTTCGGCCCTGAACTCTCTGAACTTCTCGAAAGCTTCGTCTTTAGTCTTGAGCAAGTAGACGAACGCGTATTTTGAGAAGTCGTCGATGAAGGTTACGAAATACTTCACTACCAAAATAAGTCATATCAGCGACGTATTTAGCGACTCCAAGAAAGAACGTCGCTAATTTTTGGGGGTTTAGCGACGTTTATCTAAGACGTCGCTGTTTGTCGCCAACAGCGACTAATAGCGACGTCTAGCAGCTATAATTTGTTAAATGGGAATCTACGTCGCAAGTTCATCGGTACACGTTGCTGATATAGCGACGTGTAGCGACACATTTTAAGCAGCGTCGCCGTTTATTAAATATCAGCGACGTTTAGCGACGGCCGAGAAGGACGTCGCTAAATATTTCATATAGGCGGCGAGGGTTTCCTTTTCGATCATTCACAAATTTTCCCCCAATTTTTCGTGCGCTCCTCCTCCGCGACGCTCCTCCGGCCTCCTCCTCCGCGACGCTCCTCCGGCGATCTCCCTCTTCTGGCCTCCTCCTTCTCCTCCTCCTCCTTCCTCAGGTAGCTCCTCCTCAGGTAACTCTCCCCTGTCCCCGCTTCCCAGTTTCTTTTCGTCTTCTAGCTCTCTCTCTCGCTTTTAGTTTGTGTCCACGAGAGCGTGGACTCGCTGCGGGGGACACGAGACTCACAGTGGACTCGCTGCAGGGGACACGAGAGCGTGGACTCGCTTCTAGTTCGTGTGACACCTATTTCGTTGGTTTGGACACGTCGTGTCCCACTGTATGGACACGAGACTCATAGTGTGACACCTATATACTGATACTGGGAGTTTTTTGGGCATATCAACTGTCAATTTGATGTTTTGCTTGGATTCGAATTCTAATTTAGGGTTTGAGCCCTATTTACTGATACTGGAAGTTTTTTGGGCATTTTCAGGGTTTTGAAATGATGAATAAATTGACTAATAATTACTATCGAGCCCTATAAAATTTCAGCTATGTCACGAAGGATGGATACTAATCCTGTGAATGAGTTTTCTCCTAAGTATTCTCGACAGTTGAGTATGATTTAGCTCACTGACATTACTGAAATATGGAATGATTAGTGTAGGGTATGTTGGTCAGGTTTTGGCAGAGTTGGGATATGATAGTATGCATGTTACAATTAACAAGGAATGCTGTTGACACCAAATGTTGCACGACAGGTTACTTGAGTAACCTGGAATGTTTTACCTACTGAAATAAATGGTTTGGGCAAGGGTGTGTATAGGTTTATCATCAGATGGTATGAGATTTTGCCTGCCAAGTTCTGAACAGCAGTCCAGGCTGCCTGCTTAGTTGAAAGTCTTAATTAGACTTTCTGTTCAGTACCCTTTGACTGAATTAAGTTGACCTGAATACCATATTTTAAATCCTAAATCTAAGTCTGCCTGCTGTTCAATTCATGACAGGTTATCTTGTTAACAGTAAATGCCTTCCTTTTTAATATGTGTGAAACTCAGAGGTAGGATAAATCCAGTACAAATTAGGGACTGTCATGTTCAGGCAGTTGGTACCAGTATTTAAGACTAGTTTAATTTGTATAATTTAATGTTAAAGGCAGATAGGTAGGTCCTGTATGAGAGACTGGATACCTAGGTAGAAATACACCTACAGCCATTCGACTGACGAGGTAGAATGTCAGGCATTTTGGAAAAATGGTGAGATACACCAAGTCAGACACTGTCCCTACAGCCATTCGACTGGCGAGGTAGAAATCTATATACGACATTTGCTATAAGGACTTTGCATTAATCTACGGTACGACATCGTGATCAGGACATAGTCCCTGCAGCCATTCGACTGGCGAGGCAGAAACTATGTAGCCGTAGACTGTCCTCCGACCCTCATCCCTCGGCAATGATGATACGACAACCTACTATATCTTATATAGTAGTAGATGATGTCTTAGTATTACATTATGTGAGTTCATCTTGATTCTGTTACATTCTTCAGATACTAGATACGATAAGAACATATACTACACCATATGTACAGAACATAGATGATTCACACTAATGTATGCTAGAATGAATCTTGGGTTGTGTTCTGAGCCATCCGTTCTCACACTTGGCAAAAAATTGAATTTTTTGTACTTTATCTGCTTTCGAAAATGTACTCAAATTACATGATGGTTCCTTTAGTTAGCTTGCTTATGTTACAATTATATTATTTGTGAATATCGATCTTACCAGATGGCACCCATGACCCGAGGAGCGGCACGTCGTTTGAGGGAA
This sequence comes from Iris pallida, assembly GCA_029216955.1. Lineage (NCBI taxonomy): Eukaryota > Viridiplantae > Streptophyta > Magnoliopsida > Asparagales > Iridaceae > Iris > Iris pallida. The sequence goes on from JANAVB010033417.1 coordinate 5,234,910, forward strand.
ACAGTGAATGCTGAGGTGGCTCCTCCTACAGTTAAGGAGGAAGTGGCACCGGTTGCTAGTGAGACCGGGAGTTCTATTCATCCAGCACCGGTAGCTAGTGAGACCGGGAGTTCTATTCATGCAGCACTTACAAAGGACTACATCTCTCCTCACGCCAAAGATACCGCATTTTCGAGGTGGTTGCGTGATCGTATCACTGAGCGTTTGCGTGAGCTGCGTGGTTCTCATTAGCTATTAGTACTTATTTGTATTGGACTATTTGTATTGGGTTGTTTTTGTATTAGACTATTTGTATTGGACTACATATATGAATTAGTACTGTGTCAATCTCTGGATTGTATTGGACTACGACATGGTGATCAGGACATAGTCCCTGCAGCCATTCGACTGGCGAGGCAAAAACTATGTATCCGTAGATGAAGTTGACTGTCCTACGACCCTCATCCCTCGGCAATGATGATACAACAACCAACCATAGAGGATACTCTGAGAGATCCATCTGAGTAGGACGTATACTCTGAGAGATCACCTTTACAAGTATGATATCAGTAGTGGGATTGAGTGTTGGAGGAGATATTATCATAGTATACGTCCTACTCAGATGGGTCTCTCACCGTTACTATTTTTTTCTGACAGCATGGTGGATGTACTCCGTCAACAGATTCTTGCTCCGAGCCAAAACTTTGCCCCGGAGCTCAAGTGGACATCCTTCATGTAGAGCTCGAGTGAGAGGTTCCTGACAGCATGGTGGTCTCCTTTGTCAAAGTATCCGTGCTCATCACACATTGGTTGTGGGACGAGCACGGATACTTTAACAAAGGAGACCACCATGCTGTCAGGAACCTCTCACTCGAGCTCTACACGAAGGATGTCCACTTGAGCTCCGGGACAAAGTTTTGGCTCGGAGCAAGAATCTGTTGACGGAGCACATCCACCATGCTGTCAGAAAAAAATAGTAACGGTGAGAGACCCATCTGAGTAGGACGTACACACTCAATCCCACTACTGATATCATTCTTGTAAAGATGATCTCTCAGAGTATACATCCTACTCAGATGGATCTCTCAGAGTATCCTCTCCGGTTGGGTTGTGTTCTGAGCCATCCGTTCTCACACTTAAAATATATATGAATTAGAACTGTGTTTTGTATTTTCGGCGAACCCAGGGATTTGATTCTGTATTTTGTATTTTGGTTTCTGTATTTTGGCTCCAGCTCTATTTGCATTAATCTACGGTACGATATGGTGATCAGGACATAGTCCCTGCAGCCATTCGACTGGCGATGCAGAAACTATGTAGCCGTAGATAAAGTTGACTGTCCTCCGACCCTCATCCCTCGGCAATAATGATACGACAACCTATCACTATATCTTATATAGTAGTAGATGATGTTCCTGACAGCATGGTGGTCTCCTTTGTCAAAGTATCATTTATCATTCCAGATGGTATTCTTGAGGATGTTGAACATTTTGTCTTCCTTTAACGACCGTGCTGTCTTTCTCTTCGACGTCGTTGGCCTCACTTCATCTGCCCCCTTCCCTGTCCCTCTCTTTAAGTCGTGAACCTCTTCCTCTATGCCATCAAAATCAGAATCTTCGACTCTCTTTCGCTTCTTGGATATTGACCCAACTTCCAATCTCTCATTTCCCTCCGGGTCCACTCTACTCCCAATCTCTTCCTCTTTTATACACGGATCTACAAAATCAATACCATCCAAGGAAGGCAAAACTGAATCAGCATTGTCTTCCGGATCGTCCTCATCAAGGCATAACGGGCTGCTCAGCGTGCCCAACTTCTTCAACTTCTCGCTGGCTGTAGAGTCGAAATAGGAACGGGTCCTCTTTGCCGGCCCGGAGCTCTGACTCGCACTCGTCGCCTCGCTACCGGTTTTCTCTCCTCCTCTGACGCGGGTCATAAGAAAAGAAATTTCGTACCTCTTCTTCACATAAACATCATTGCCTTCTTGTACTCGAGCCTCCTCGTCTGTGACGATATCCAACTTCTCGGTGCCTACATTGTCACTCGAATCTCTCCTTCGACTCGTATCATCCTCTTCTTTGCCTGTCTTTTCGCTCCCTATCTTGCAATCATCTGCTATCACCGTCGACTCATTCGACTCCTTCTCCGATGACTCCGAGGAGGAGGAGGAGGAGAGGAGGAGGAAGAGGAAGACTCGGAGAAGGAGTCGAATGAGTCAGCGGTGATAGCAGATAATTGCAAGACAGGAAGCGAAAAGACAGGCGAAGAAGAGGACGATACGAGTCGAAGGGGAGATTCGAGTGACAATGTAGGCACCGAGAAGTTGGATAGCGTCACAGACAAGGAGGCTCGAGTACAAGGCGGCAATGATGTTTATGTGAAGAAGTGGTATGAAATTTCTTTTCTTATGACCCGCGTCAGAGGAGGAGAGAAAACCGGTAGCGAGGCGACGAGTGCGAGTCAGAGCTCCGGGCCGGCAAAGAGGACCTGTTCCTATTTCAACTCTGCAGCCAGCGAGAAGTTGAAGAAGCTGGGCACGCTGAGCAGCCCGTTATGCCTTGATGAGGACGATCCGGAAGACAATGCTGATCAAGCATCTTCCTTCTCCTCTCCTCCACCATGGCTCTGGACCCATCTGCTCCTTCATACTTCTCTTCTTCTTATTTGACTCTCTCAGCCACATATGATATCCACCTCAAGTGTAGAGTCGGGGGAGAGGAAGTGGGCAGGAAGAGGAGGGGGAAGCAGTACAGCCGGCGGCATGACCCGGAAAAAGTATAGATATTTTCTTCAAATCCGTAGGAGAACTATAAGGATATATCTTTTCACAATATGTCACCTTGTCAAAGACCCTTAATGTGAATATCATGTTACCGCGGTATCGGAAGACTAACATGTCATAATTTTTTAAGCCGTGTGTTTTGACATAATCCTCCCAACTCTTTCCTCCTATGTAGTAATCTTGCATTACTACATAGCAGGAAAGAGTTTGGAGGATTATGTCAAAATACACGGCTTAGAAAATTATGACATGTTAGTCTTCCGACACCGCGGTAACATGGTTGTCACATTAAGGGTCTTTGACAAGGTGATATGTTGTGAAATGATATATCCTTATAGTTCTCCTACGGATGTTGAAGAAAATCTCTGTACTTCTTCCGGGTCATGCCGCCGGCTGTGCTGCTTCCCCCTCCTCTTCCTGCCCACTTCTTCTCCCCCGACTCTACACTTGAGGTGGATATCATATGTGGCTGAGAGAGTCAAATAAGAAGAAGGGAAGTAGGGAGGAGCAGATGGGTCCAGAGCCATGGTGGAGGAGAGGAGAAGGATGATGCTTGATCAGAACTTGAGGTGGAAAAGTTGTGACGTTGATAGTGTGAGAGAGGGAGAGGGTGAATGGAGGGAGGGAAGTGGCTGCATGCCTTTGGCTCACTCGAGCGGTATTTGTCCTCCGACCCTCATCCCTCGGCAATGATGATACGACAACCTATCACTATATCTTATATAGTAGTAGATGATGTCTTAGTATTACATTATGTGAGTTCATCTTGATTCTGTTACATTCTTCAGATACTAGATACGATAAGAACATATACTACACCATATGTACAGAACATAGATGATTCACACTAATGTATGCTAGAATGAATTTTGGGTTGTGTTCTGAGCCATTCGTTCCCATACTTGACAATTAAGTTGTGGACCATTATGTTTGACATTGTTGTTACAAATTTTCATATATCTGTGTTGATTGATGAGATTGTGTTTCAAACGTGTTCGTGATTGTGTGTATCTGTGTTGTTTGATACTGTGTTCGTGATACACACCATCGTTGTTGTAACAAATGGTGTAGGAGATGCTGCAAATGCTGCAAATGCTGCAGGGGATGCTGCAAATGCTGTATTTTTTTTTTCAATATTAGCGACGTTCAGCGACTCTCAGCGACGTTCAGCGACGAAGGTAACGTCGCTAAGTAAGTATCAATACGTCGCTAACTGTAATGAATACCGTCGCTGATCGTCACTAAACATCGATACGTAAGACGTCGCTAGACGTCGCTATATGTCGGTACTATAGCGATGTAACAAAGTCGCAGAACATCGCCATTTGCCTCTCAAGCCAGGTCAGCATCGATGCATGTCAAGTCGCTCAACGTCGCTAGGTTGCGTCGGTAAATGATGACGATTTACGTCGCTGGTAGTCGGTGAATTGGCGACGTGTCCGCGTCGCTGAGTGTCGTCGCAATAGTGACGTATTGCGACGTTTTGTTGTTTAGCGACTAGGTTAATCGCGACTACGTGCAAACGTCGCTAAACACGTCGCTAATCGATATTAGCGACGTATTTTCCCTATTTAGCGACGTCCTGTGGCGTCGCTGATTTGATAGATTTTAGCAGTGCTTCATCCCGGCCTTCGTGGAGAAATGTTTGAAGTCACAGATATCGGAGTGTACTAACTCCAGAAGATCTGTGCTTCGATTGACCCGATGAAAGGGTTTCCTTGTAATCTTCGTCTGAGCACATACTTCACACTTCTCCACCTTACCTCCATATTTGGAGATAAGTCCTAGACTAGACATTTTGTTAATTCTTTTACAATGAACATGTTCTAGTCTATTATGCCACAACTCAGGAGAATAATCAAAAAATGCAACTGCATTAATGTCATTAAACTGGTTGACAAGCTGAATTTTAAACATTCCTTCGGTTTGATAAGTCTTCCCGAAGTATGTTCCCTTCTTGGACATCACCATCTGACCAGCATTGATGTCCATCCTCAAGCCTGCGTTGCAGAGCAGGCTCCAGAGATCAGGTTCTTGGCAATCATCGGAACATGCTTCATACCTTGAAGCGTCAGAGTGTTCCCAGAAGTGAGTTTCAGCTCCACAGTCCCGATCTCCAGAACTTCAGCTTGGGCCTGGTTGGCCATGACAACCTTCTCAGATATCGGCTGGTACGTGACGAACCATTCCTTGCCAGAACATACATGGCAAGTCGTACCAGTGTCTATCCACCAGTCAGAGTCAACCCCCACAGTTGTGACCTGTGCGATCATAGCAACAATGTTAGAAACCAATGAAACCTTACTAGGCTCATATTTCTCTGATTGTTTAGGCTTGGATCTGTATTCACTCTTGTAGTGGCCTTTCTTGCCACAATTGAAACAAGTCACTTGGGACTTGGACTTCTGTTGCTTGAATGAAGGACCCTTCACTTTTAGATTGGTGAAGTCCTTCTTCTTGTGATGAGAAGCCGCCTGCTTCCCCTTGGAATCTCTCGTCTGCACTAGATTGGCCTTAGCCAACTGTTTGGACAGAGTATCTATCTTTTGTTGCGAACGCATCTCGTGTAAGCCCCTGATTTTCAAATTCATTTTTAATTAGTGTTAATTAATTTTTAATGTCATTTATAGCCTTAAATAATTATCAGGAATTTTTAGGAATTTTTCTAGAATTTTTAAATGATTTTAAATGAGTTTTAAAATACAAAAATATTAATTTGTAATTTATTTAAATGTTTTAATATCAATTTGCAATTATTAGAATTGTTTTAATACTGTTTTGTAATTATTAGATTTGTTAATATATTGGTTTGCAATTTTCCAATTGTTATGTGCAAATTTCTTTTGCACATAAACACTGCGGGGACCTTTATGCAATTTCCTAAACTCTAGGGTTTGTTTTGCAAATCCTAAACCTACCCCCTGCCCGACGACCGACGGCTGACCGGCGACTGCCCCCGCCATTTCCGGCCAGCACACAGCTCCCCGACCGACCTTGAACCCCTATTTAAACTCCCCTCCTCTCCCCAGACTCAACCCTAACCCTAATCGACCACCACGACCACCGCAAACTCCCCTTCTTCCCCAACTTCCTAGTCGGAACCCAAACTCCGGCGAAGCCCTGTCCCGACGCCTACACCCACCCTCACAGCAAACCACCACCACCCCTACGTTCGCCTTGACGAGACGCGCCCAGCGCCACCGAAGCGCCGCGACGCCGACGCCTCCACCGCCGTCCAGCTCGTTCGAAACCCCCTCCCCAAATCGGACACGTGAGTAGCATGACTCAAACCGTGTCGTACGTGTCTCGAACCCACGTATGTGGTTCGCCAGGACACGGGGACCCTCGTCCCATACTCGGACTCGTAGATGGACGCTCGTGCGTGTCGTGCATAGCACGGACACGCTGACTCTGTGTCCCAAACTGTCCGGACACAGGGTCGAGTTTTATTATTATTTTTTTTCATGTTATTTAATTCTAACCTAATAAAACTAACCTAACCTCTAACCCTAACACTGAGCTCGGGCTGACCCCCTGGCCAGCCCGACCCGATTAAACATCCCCCCCTGCGCAGCTCGAGTTCGAGCCCCTCCTTTCTGTCTTCTTTTCTTTTTCTGTTTCTTTTCTTTTTTCTTTTTTTTTCAGTTTTATATATATATATTTATATATATGTATATATATATATATATATATTAGTATATATATATATGTGTATATACTATTTTTTTACAGTATTTTATATATATGTATATATTTTATAATTAGTAAAATTTTATATAAATATGTTTGTATTTATATATATATTCATATATGTATGTATATGTATATATTTTCATGTATATATATATTAACATATATATACACTCTATTGTGAAGTATTTTCCTATATATGTATATATATTTATACATATATATATACCTTATAAATTAAGTATTTTTTCTTACATATATGTATATGTACTTATAAAACATAGGTAGGTATATTTTCTATATGCATAACTTTACCTTATTAAAATAATAATATTTATTTTAACTATTACCAAACTGTATTTTTATTGTATTTAAATTACTGCAACCATTTGGTGTCCAAGCCTAGCATGGGTATTTGGGCTCAAATGTGTTTTCACACATTCAAGACCTGTACAAGTCATATTGGACTTGATTCATGGCCTTGGGTCCTGTATTTGAACTTTGGTTCAAATTATATACATGGACAAAATACGCAGATAATTAATTATTGTGTGCATTGCTGTTTTTGATTTTCTAAAAATACTTAAAGTATTGCTAAAATTATGGAAAAATAGTTTTTAGATACTTTGTTAAGTTAGCTAATTTAGTATAATTTTTGTAGTATTTAATTTACTGTTTTGCCACTAGTTTGACATATGAAACCAAAACTCACTTTCTGTATACTTAGGAAAACTGATTTTTATAGAATATTTGTACTGGATAATAAATTCCAGAAAAATTATAATAAATTTCTATGATTAATAAAGATCACTTTAGTACTTTACTTTAAGAAAAACTAGGCTTTTTGCCTATTTCTAAAATTGTTAGAACACAATGATCTTTTGATTTATTTATTGATTAATTACGACTTGTAGCTTTTTGTGTTATTTGGAGTTTTAGTCGTATTGAACCCCATCCCTCACTAGTGTAAAGACCCTAGAAAGTTAGTTAACATAGTGTGTCACCCCACATGGATCTCATATGCTAAGTCATCATTTTGGCTAGGTGTCCAGTCACAAGTCGTGTCGCACCAATTAGTGTCCTAGTAATTTAGCTTAGTGTAGAACTAAGTTATTATATTTTACTTCTACAGCGACGAGTTACTGGACATCCATAGCACTGTTATCGCAGCTTGTTTTGTTTTGCTTTGCTAGAGGCAAGTACTTTCTACGAACTTTACATATTGTCACATAAATGAACTGCAAACCCCACCATGTTATATGCTGATCCTTGGGGTAGCAAGTTAGATCTCTACATGTTGCACTTCCAGTTACTACCATGCTTAGAACAGTCTTGATGTATCTCTCACATGATTAGAATATGGGTTATGGGGAAACTGTTAGTAGTGTACGTGATTATGCCCCCTTCTCCCGTACGTATGTACCGAGCAAGGTTGACATTTTATATGTATACCTTGTCGTATGCTTTATCTCAACGCAGATTTGTACGTATGTACATCTGTCGCCGTTTCACTTGTACGGAAGTACATTTCATTATGTGCCCCCAGCACATTGTATATCTATTGACCGATCACGTACCTGCTACAGTTTTAAACATTACATATACATCTGTCTCTATGATATATGTGTCCTTGCCATGATAGACTATGTGATGCCATGCTTTCCAGTTATTTCTCACATGTTCATTCTCATGTTCATTTCCATGTTTCATATGCTAGTTTGCTAGATTTAGTGCTTGCTCCCGTCCTGACAGGATAACATTGTAGGTGTCCTTACTGAGGAGGAGTTACTCTGCGACTCATACTATGGAGTTACCGCCGAGGACCCGGCTCTGCTTTACGAGGATGTTCCTGCAGGGAACCTCGCCTAGTTGTCTTTTGTTTACTTAGACTTTTGAGTGTAGACATGTATTAGACTACATCATTTTGTAACTGGACATGTATCCAGTTTTACATTTCAGTTTCACTTGTAATTGGATATTTTACTATATACGACGACTTTTGTGTTTGGAGCATTTATGATTCTTCTTCACTTATAGAACTGTTAGTACATTTAGTCTTCTCCTGTTGTCTTTAGAACAACTTACTACGTTTTATCTCAACGTAGGCTGGACATGACTCGGCCTGGCCCAACAATTTGGGTAGCGGGTCGTGACATATTTTCAGTGGTGGCCCATGCAGGTCCTGACTAAACTGTTTGGTTACGTTATTGTACCAAGCATGCCTGCAATTAGGAACTTAAGGTAATTAGACAACATTAGGAAAGACGCTTAGAACACTTAGAGGAATGCTAGGATTGCAACATAGGAAATACATCACATGTTTGCTATTATAATTAGATTTTTTTGTATATGATTACTTGCTTTAAATAAGTCCTTATAAGTCTTTTATGTGTAATTTAGATGGTGCTTACTCGCTCGTCCCAGTATATCACCCCCGAGAATGGGGCCCTCCATATCCAGTCAGCTGACCGGTTGACTGATACACCTCCACCTACCACATTCCCCCACTCCACAGATCCACAGACCCAGATACCACCTTCCACATCCCAGTCCCAGCAGGACCCGATACTTCCACCACCCCTATCACTATACCCACCCAGGCTTCCGTCACTCTCGACGGGACCCAGCTGCTCACACTGATCCAGGGGTTCCTAACAACCCATCAGGAGCATACTACCCTACTCCGCCAGAGCATGGAGCGTTCTGAGGGACGTCCCGTGGTCCCACCACATGTAGAGCCACGGCAGAGAGCGGGGACAGTCAAGGACTTCATGGGTCTGAATCCCAAGGAGTTCTCAGGGACTGAGGGCATAGTAGTAGCTGATGACTGGCTAGATTCTGTAGAGAGGAAGCTTCTGGGAGTTAGGATGCCGGATGATCTTCAGGTCGAGGCAACAGGATTTCTGCTGATAGACTTAGCCGGAGTCTGGTTCAGGAATGAGCCGTTGTTCGCGAGAGGTAGAGCCACATGGGACCAGTTCAAGACCCAGTTCAAGAAGAAATTCTTCTCGACCACTGCTAGAGTAGCCATGGGGCTACGATTCCAGAACATCCAGCAGGGGAACCGTTCTGTTGATGACTATGCGGGAGAGTTTAGTCGCATGAGCCGTTTTGCTCCTAGTCTGGTTGCTGATCCAGAGGAGATGACCCGTAGGTTTTGCCATGGTCTAGTTCCAGACATTGGCATCCTTATAGTGGCGAACGGTACGACTGACTACTACCAGAGCCTAGAGTTGGCCCGGAGTATTGAGGACCGTCTTCTGTCATGCAAGAGGCCGGCTTCTGTACATCATGAGGGACCGTCCAAGCGTCAGGCTTTCCAGCAGAGGGCGCCGACGCCACCCCAGCAGACTTATCGTCCCCCTACACCACATCATCAGACCCCGCCAGTTAGAGCCCCGGGACCCCGGCAGCAGCAGCAGCAGCAGATGGGAGCTATATGTTCTTTCTGCGGAAGACCAGGGCATGATCACACCATCTGCAGGAAGAGGTTGAAGCAGTGTTTAGCTTGTGGGTCTGCCACCCATCAGATTCGAGAGTGCCCAGTAGTGAAGACTAGAGGACCGCTCCCGACTCAGCAGCAGAGGTTCGGGCAGCATCTGCAGCAGCAGAAGGGACCTCAGGGGAGGGTTTATAGTCTAGCCATTGAGCCGGAGCAGGTTTCGGAGCCGGATTACTTAGCTGACGTCATCACATGTCATGTTTATTTGCATACTTTTCTAGCTGTATGTTTGTTTGATTCTGGTGCATCTCATAGCTTCCTATCATTAGAGTTTATGCATAAACATCATCTAGTAGCTACACCTACTGCGGAGATTAGTAGAGTGATGACGGGAGGAGGACCAGTGCCTATTAGATCTATCTATAGATGTTCTATTTTTATAGCCGGGAGAGAGTTCAGAGGGCGATTCTTTGTGATGCCGCTCCCCGGTTATGATATCATATTGGGGATGGACTGGCTTAGCTATGCCCATGCATCTATAGATTTCCATGAGGGTAGTATTGTGTTCAGTCCCCCAGGCACAGCACCATTCAGTGTCAGGAGGACAGGGCCGGAGATCAGCCTAGAGCTGAACTGTTGTGCTACAGTCGAGGACGCAGCACCGCCATACCCTATCATTAGGGAGTTTATGGATGTATTTCCAGAGGATCTTCCAGGACTTCCGCCTGACAGAGATATGGAGTTCACTATAGATCTAGTGCCGGGTTCATCACCAGTATCCCGGGCTTGCTATAGAGTGAATCCCAAGGAGGCCATAGAGATGAAAGAGCAGATTGATGACCTGTTGAAAAAGGGTTTCATTCGATCCAGTGCTTCTCCATGGGGAGCGCCAGTGCTCTTTGTGCCTAAGAAGGATGGTACAGTCCGGTTGTGTATTGATTTCCGGGCCTTGAATGCCATCACTATCAAGAACAAATATCCTCTGTCCAGGATAGATGATTTGTTCGACCAATTGAGCGGGGCGAAGGTGTTTTCTAGGATAGACTTGAGATCCGGGTACCACCAGGTGAAGGTTAGGCCAGCAGACATCCAGAAGACGGCGTTCAATACGAAGTACGGGCAGTACGAGTTTCTGGTGATGCCATTTGGTCTCACAAATGCGCCAGCTGTCTTTATGAACTTGATGAATAAGACATTTCACCAGTATCTGGATAAGTTCGTCGTGGTATTTATCGACGACATCCTGATATACTCGAAGACGCCGGAGGAGCATGCAGAGCACTTGCGGATAGTTTTGGGGATTCTGAGGCAGGAGAGATTGTTTGCCAAATTGCCGAAGTGCGAGTTCTTTTCAGACCGAGTGGAGTTTCTCGGCCATGTAGTCACTGGAGATGGAATCTCGGTGGATCCCAGGAAGATTGCTGCAGTTGAGACGTGGAAGGCTCCGACGTCAGTTTCAGAGATCAGGAGCTTTCTGGGTTTAGCAGGCTATTACAGAAAGTTCGTCCAGGACTTTGCTAGGATAGCTGAACCCATGACGAAGCTGACGCAGAAGGACACAGAGTACATCTGGTCAGAGGACTGCCAGGCGGCATTTGAGGAGCTGAAGAGGAGGCTGACGACCGCTCCAGTTCTGACTTTACCTTCAGGTTCTGAAGGTTTTACCATATACAGCGATGCTTCTGGGAAGGGGCTAGGATGTGTTCTACAGCAGCATAGGAAAGTAATTGCTTATGCATCTAGGCAGTTGCGGACTCATGAGAGGAATTATCCTACCCAAGGCCTCGAGTTAGCTACGGTGATCTTTGCACTCAAGTTATGGAAACATTACTTGTACGGAGAGCGTGTGGAAATCTTTACTGACCACAAAAGCTTGAAGTATGTGTTCACGCAGAAAGAGCTGAACATGAGGCAAAGACGATGGTTGGAGTTGATGAAGGACTTCGACATCGATTTACAGTATCACCCCGGGAAGGCAAATGTGGTGGCGGATGCGCTGAGCAGGCATCCGATGGCATGGTACCTGATGATTGACCGGCATTTGCGGGAGGATCTGGAGAAGCTCGGTATCGAGCTAGTTCAGCCAGGATCAGTGATACAGATGATGGCACTTGACATTCAGTCAGGTTTGATGGAGCAGATCCGGGAGGCACAGTCTACAGATGAGAGTCTTCGCAGACTTTGACCCCAGGCATTAGCTGGATTGCTGGATGATTTCACTATAGCAGAGGATGGATCCCTGAGGCACGGCAGCCGATTGTGCGTGACAAAGGGAGATCTAGTAGAGGCAGTATTGCAGGAGGCGCACCGATCAAGATATTCTATTCACCCTGGTGCTAACAAGATGTACCGTGACTTGCGGGAACATCTTTGGTGGTACGGGATGAAGAGGGATGTATCGCGTTTCATCTCGAGATGCCTAGTTTGCCAGCAGGTCAAGGCGGAGCGCCAGAGGCCAGCTGGTTTGTTGCAGCCGTTACCCATTCCTGAGTGGAAGTGGGAACATATTACGATGGACTTCGTTTCAGGGCTTCCTCGTTCCCAAGGAGGGAAGGATGCCATCTGGGTTATCGTAGACAGGCTGACGAAGTGTGTGCACTTCATACCGTTCAAGGTGGGGCTTTCTACCGAGAAGTTGGCGGAGCTATACATGCAGCAGATAGTTCGCCTACACGGAGTGCCGGTGAGCATCGTGTCAGACAGAGACAGTAGGTTCACGTCCCACTACTGGAGGAGCTTGCAGGAGGAGTTGGGCAGTAGGCTCAAGTTCAGTACGGCGTACCACCCGCAGACAGATGGGCAGTCCGAGAGGACGATACAGACGCTGGAGGATATGCTGAGGACTTGCGTGCTGGACTTCGGAGGATCATGGGAGAGCCATCTGTACTTGGTAGAGTTTTCATACAACAACAGCTACCAGGCCAGTATAGGTATGTCTCCTTTCGAGGCGCTATATGGACGACGATGCCGGACACCGCTCTTTTGGGATGATGTCGGAGACAGAGTTATGCTTGGGCCAGAGATGATCACGGATGCAGCAGAGAAAGTCGGGATGATCAGAGACAGGCTCAGAGTAGCTCAGGACAGGCAGAAACACTGGGCTGATGCTAGTCGCAGGCCGATGGAGTTCGCGGACGGCGATATGGTGCTAGTGAAGATATCACCTACCAGAGGGACGATCCGGTTCGGACGAGGAGGGAAGCTGAGCCCCAGATACATCGGGCCGTTCGAGGTGCTTGGCAGGATCGGAGAGGTAGCTTACAGGGTTGCACTTCCACCCAATCTAGCAGGAGTTCACGACGTCTTTCACGTATCTCAGCTGAGGAGATATGTTCCAGACCCCAGTCATGTGCTAGATCATTCAGAGTTGGAGGTCGGACCGAGCCTTACAGTTTCTGAGCAGCCAGTGGAGATATTAGACCGGAGAGAGAAGAGGCTGAGGAACAAGGTTATACCCCTAGTGCGAGTAGCTTGGAGCCGTCACTCCCCAGGTGAATCTACTTGGGAGAGGGAGTCGGACATGAGGGAGAGATTCCCTTACTTGTTCGATCCAACCGCTGCGAGGGAACCACCCGTTCCCGCTTGATACCTTAGAGGTTAGTTTCGATCGCAGCCTTAGTCATTTTGTTGCATTACTTGCTATGTTAGATTATTGTCGGGTCTTCAATCCTTGTGAATTTCGAGGACGAAATTTTTCAAGGAGGGAAGACTTATAAGCCCCTGATTTTCAAATTCATTTTTAATTAGTGTTAATTAATTTTTAATGTCATTTATAGCCTTAAATAATTATTAGGAATTTTTAAGAATTTTTTTAGAATTTTTAAATGATTTTAAATGAGTTTTAAAATACAAAAATATCAATTTGTAATTTATTTAAATGTTTTAATATCAATTTGCAATTATTAGAATTGTTTTAATACTGTTTTGTAATTATTAGATTTGTTAATATATTGGTTTGCAATTTCCTAATTGTTATGTGCAAATTTCTTTTGCACATAAACACTGCGGGGACCTTTATGCAATTTCCTAAACTCTAGGGTTTGTTTTGCAAATCCTAAACCTACCCCCTGTCCGACGACCGACGGCTGACCGGCGACTGCCCCCGCCATTTTCGGCCAGCACACAGCTCCACGACCGACCTTGAACCCCTATTTAAACTCCCCTCCTCTCCCCAGACTCAACCCTAACCCTAATCGACCACCACGACCACCGCAAACTCCCCTTCTTCCCCAACTTCCTTGTCGGAACCCAAACTCCGGCGAAGCCCTGTCCCGACGCCTACACCCACCCTCACAGCAAACCACCACCACCCCTACGTTCGCCTTGACGAGACGCGCCCAGCGCCACCGAAGCGCCGCGACGCCGATGCCTCCACCGCCGTCCAGCTCGTTCGAAACCCCCTCCCCAAATCGGACACGTGAGTAGCATGACTCAAACCGTGTCGTACGTGTCTCGAACCCACGTATGTGGTTCGCCAGGACACGGGGACCCTCGTCCCATACTCGGACTCGTAGATGGACGCTCGTACGTGTCGTGCATAGCACGGACACGCTGACTCTGTGTCCCAAACTGTCCGGACACAGGGTCGAGTTTTATTATTTTTTTTTCATGTTATTTAATTCTAACCTAATAAAACTAACCTAACCTCTAACCCTAACACTGAGCTCGGGCTGACCCCCTGGCCAGCCCGACCCGATTAAACATCCGCCCCTGCGCAGCTCGAGTTCGAGCCCCTCCTTTCTGTCTTCTTTTCTTTTTCTGTTTCTTTTCTTTTTCTTTTTCTTTTTCTTTTTTCAGTTTTATATATATATATATTTATATATATATATGTATATATATATATTAGTATATATATATATGTGTATATACTATTTTTTTTACAGTATTTTATATATATGTATATATTTTATAATTAGTAAAATTTTATATAAATATGTTTGTATTTATATATATATTCATATATGTATGTATATGTATATATTTTCATGTATATATATATTAATATATATATACACTCTATTGTGAAGTATTTTCCTATATATGTATATATATTTATACATATATATATATACCTTATAAATTAAGTATTTTTCCTTACATATATGTATATGTACTTATAAAACATAGGTAGGTATATTTTCTATATGCATAACTTTACCTTATTAAAATAATAATATTTATTTTAACTATTACCAAACTATATTTTTATTGTATTTAAATTACTGCAACCATTTGGTGTCCAAGCCTAGCATGGGTATTTGGGCTCAAATATGTTTTTACACATTCAAGACCTGTACAAGTCATATTGGACTTGATTCATGGCCTTGGGTCCTGTATTTGAACTTTGGTTCAAATTATATACATGGACAAAATACGCAGATAATTAATTATTGTGTGCATTGCTGTTTTTGATTTTCTAAAAATACTTAAAGTATTGCTAAAATTATGGAAAAATAGTTTTTAGATACTTTGTTAAGTTAGCTAATTTAGTATAATTTTTGTAGTATTTAATTTACTGTTTTGCCACTAGTTTGGCATATGAAACCAAAACCCACTTTCTGTATACTTAGGAAAACTGATTTTTATAGAATATTTGTACTGGATAATAAATTCCAGAAAAATTATAATAAATTTCTATGATTAATAAAGATCACTTTAGTACTTTACTTTAAGAAAAACTAGGCTTTTTGCCTATCTCTAAAATTATTAGAACACAATGATCTTTTGATTTATTTATTGATTAATTACGACTTGTAGCTTTTTGTGTTATTTGGAGTTTTAGTCGTATTGAACCCCATCCCTCACTAGTGTAAAGACCCTAGAAAGTTAGTTAACATAGTGTGTCACCCCACACGGGTCTCATATGCCAAGTCATCATTTTGGCTAGGTGCCCAGTCACAAGTCGTGTCGCACCAATTAGTGTCCTAGTGATTTAGCTTAGTGTAGAACTAAGTTATTATATTTTACTTCTACAGCGACGAGTTACTGGACATCCATAGCACTGTTATCGCAGCTTGTTTTGTTTTGCTTTGCTAGAGGCAAGTACTTTCTACGAACTTTACATATTGTCACATAAATGAACTGTAAACCCCACCATGTTATATGCTGATCCTTGGGGTAGCAAGTTAGATCTCTACATGTTGCACTTCCAGTTACTACCATGCTTAGAACAGTCTTGATGTATCTCTCACATGATTAGAATATGGGTTATGGGGAAACTGTTAGTAGTGTACGTGATTATGCCCCCTTCTCCCGTACGTTTGTACCGAGCAAGGTTGACATTTTATATGTATACCTTGTCGTATGTTTTATCTCAACGCGGATTTGTACGTATGTACATCTGTCGCCGTTTCACTTGTACGGAAGTACATTTCATTATGTGCCCCCAGCACATTGTACATCTATTGACCGATCACGTACCTGCTACAGTTTTAAACATTACATATACATCTGTCTCTATGACATATGTGTCCTTGTCATGATAGACTATGTGATGCCATACTTTCCAGTTATTTCTCACATGTTCATTCTCATGTTCATTTCCATGTTTCATATGCTAGTTTGCTAGATTTAGTGCTTGCTCCCGTCCTGACAGGATAACGTTGTAGGTGTCCTTACTGAGGAGGAGTTACTCTGCGACTCATACTATGGAGTTACCGCCGAGGACCCGGCTCTGCTTTACGAGGATGTTCCTGCAGGGAACCTCGCCTAGTTGTCTTTTGTTTACTTAGACTTTTGAGAGTAGACATGTATTAGACTACATCATTTTGTAACTGGACATGTATCCAGTTTTACATTTCAGTTTCACTTGTACTTGGATATTTTACTATATACGACGACTTTTGTGTTTGGAGCATTTATGATTCTTCTTCACTTATAGAACTGATAGTACATTTAGTCTTATCATGTTGTCTTTAGAACAGCTTACTACGTTTTATCTCAACGTAGGCTGGACATGACTCGGCCTGGCCCAACAATTTGGGTAGCGGGTCGTGACATCTCGTCCTCAACATGGATCTCTTGAAGTAGATCTCCCAAGCTAATGTCTAGCTTCTTTCTGAGCATCCTTGCATAGAAGGTACTCCATCCAGCAGAAAGTTTTGAGACGATCCCTCCAACGACAAACTTGTCGGGAAAGGACATCTCTTCGTCTTCCAGTTTTTGATGCAGCTTCAGAAATTCCTTCACCTGTGGCAACATGGACTTCTCGTCCTCAAAGAGCAATTTGTGATATTTTTCAACCACAAACATCTTGCTCCTGTTCCTGTCTTCTTCATACAGATTTTCCACAGACTCCCATATGTCTCTGACAAATTTCTTTTTCGAGTAGGATTCTGCCAGGGAATCCTTCATAGCATTCAGGATGAGAAGCCTGCAGATGCTATTTTTCTTTCTCCATTTGGCCTGGAGTTTGGTAGCCGCATTGATTGCGGCAGTAGACCCAGTGTCTGGAACAGAAGGTTCTTCCTCCAACAGTACATGATCAACGTCTTTGAGTTGAAGAGTTAGATAAACCTTCCTCTTTCAGACTTGATAATGCTCTCCATCAAACTTTTCCATCTTGCAGTAGTCCGATTGGACGAGCGAAGCATTAATATTTTTCATCTACAAGGATCTTGCTTTGAGATTGTTAGTCCCGGGGCTTGATCAAAGATGAAAAACTGATGCAATCGAGATCTGAGAGTCACACAAAACTTTGCAGTGATCAAACTCAAGATCTACGATGATACAAAAACCAAATAGCCAGATTACAATATGAAGGAGGGAAATAGAGAAGAGAAGATCTCTCGTTCTTCCTTGCAAACGTGTTGCAATTGGGACAGAACGAGTTACAATAATCTAGAAAAAGATGGGATGAAGAAAAGTTGCTGGGGTGTCAAAATACCGTTGCTCAAAGCAAGATTTGCCCCACACGAATTGCTTCCAGGAACCAACAAGTTGAAGAACTTGTGGAACGCTCGAAGTCATCTCTGTTCTGACTCCTCGGATGGACTTGCAATGGCGGCAGCAGCTCCCTCTCTCTCTCTCTCTCTTTTCTGACTTATAAAATTCGTAGTCCCTCACAAAGGAGGCCAGAAGAGAGTATATATAGAGAGAGGGTGGAAACCCTAGCCGCCTCTTCAGTTATGGAAAGATTGCATCAAATCCCACAAAGATAGCAACAAAATTAATTCAAATCTTATGGAAAGATTAAGTGCAAAGTGCGCCAACAAAACGCCACATTATGCCTCATGAGCCCGAGTCCGAGTCCGAGTCCGAGCCCGAACCCGAGCCCGAGTCCGAGTCCGAGTCCGAGTCGCTAAGCCCCTTTGGGACTTAGCTCCAAATGGAATTAATCCAAGAGAATGACAAAAGCATTAATGCTTAATCCTTGGAGCCTTATTCTTACCTCCTAGTAAAATCATCCACATGGTTCCCTCCTTAGGGTCACCACCACATGTGCATCTCTCAACAACACAACCAAGTATATATGTTGAGATAACTCATGGTGCATTTCCGATGTGGGACTAAACTTTTACAAGGCATGTTGAGAGCAAGCTCTCTCCATGTAAAGAAAGCACCAACAAAATCAACAGAAATCCTTACTAAAATATAGATATATCTATAACAAATTATAACTAAATATATTCAAATCTTATCTATAACAAATCACAATTTAAACTAATTTTCAAAAATATCAGAGAAAAAAATCTTTTACGTGCAACAACGCACGTACATACACACACATGACTAGTGTTATATAAAGTCTCCGTGTTTTTTTTTTCTTTTCATAACTATATAGTACTAACACTTTAAAGTGTTAAGTACTATATATATATATATATATATATATATATATATATATATATATATATATATATATATATATATATTGCTAGCAGTTTTAACTGCAAATGTTTTTTGTTTCTCACGACTATATATATTGTACTTTAAAGTGCTACTGTATTTTTTTCATCACTTCAAAGTACATTATTAATATATGAATTGACTATTTTATCATAAAATATTATGATATATACACAAATTCACTAGTATAAATGAAAAATATATATATATAAGTTCACCATCAAATATTTTTATAAACATGACAACACCTATTAGAACTTCAAAATTAGCAAACATAAAATCCTAATATTCAATTTTTTCTAATTTTGTGAGCAAAATTTATTACAATTTTAGAAGAAAATTTTTTTGATGAAAAATTGAGGTTGAACTAACATGTGAATGTAAAAACAAAAATTACTTGGACGGAGAGTTATCCACTTAGGAATGATTAGGGTTGGGACATATTTATAATATTAAAATTTATTGAAGGCGACATTTTTTTTTGGGATTTATAAGATAAGTGATAATGTGTAAGCTCAATATTTGCGCTTACAAAGGGCTCATTATATGTGATGAGCATTTTAAAAAGTAAAAAAAAAAACAAATACTTATGTTAGTTGGTCCTTTATTTAAGCACTTTAATGTGCTCAGCACTATATAGTGCAAAAAATAAACACCCCTTAGTGATGATAAGTGTTATATGTCATGACAATATTGATGGTTTTATGTTAATATTATTACATTGGTGATTACATAAACTACATCTTCAACCTCTCCAGTTAAAGATAAAAGATAGGATAACTATATTTCTTTGTAAAAAAGAGTGTATATATCTATGTATTATTAAATGAGAACTAGTTTAGTAAAACAGTGTTATATGTTAGAAGTCTCACACACTGAACCAAAACTCTTGAGGCTTGTTGTAGCCTGATGTTGTTGTTTTTTTGTAAAGGTAGATGCAGGGCCGACCCTGACCCAGGACGACCACCGAGGGCTCACAAACTAGTAGGACCTCAAAAATAACTTGTTTTTGTATATATATATATAACCTTTGTAATATGTTAAATATTAGTGTTCAAAAAAAATAAAAATATAGTAACTTAATATAGTTTGTTTTCACTTATACTTACTATGTAAAAGTCATGGGTTCAAGGCCTATGGAAGATATTTGTTTTTTGTTTTAAATGGGTCATGGGTTCAAGGCCCATGGAAGCTATTTTATTTTTTGTTTTAAATGGTTTCAGTTTTTACTTTTAAATGGGCACCATTTTAAATTTTGTCTTGGGTCCCGAAAAACTCTGGACCGATCCTGGATAAATGTGGAGAGGGAATGAAGATAGAGAGAGGAGTGGAGGCAGGAGAAAGAGACAGAGTTCTTTAATTTGGTAGTGCAAACTTGTAAATAAGTAATTCGATTTTTTGTTCCAATTGGTTTTCAAAGTCCAAACTCAAAATCCAAAACGAACAAATAAATTTTTCAAAATCAAAACCGAAAACTAAAGCACTTTTTTTTACGAAATCAAAACGAATGACTTTTTCAATCGAGTCAGTTTTCGATATCGACCCAAAAAATACTCAACCCTAATACTAACACACAGTTTGGTAGGAGAAAAAAAGTGGAAGAAAAGAAAATAGATGAAAAAATAGAAAGTGAATGATGTTTTTTTTTTTTCTTGTTTGGTAGAGGAGGGATAATTAGAGGGGCTATTTTTTCTACTAACCCACCAATATAATATCTCAAAAAATGGGAGAAAGTGTGGAGACTTGTGAGATATATTACCTAAGTTACAATTAATTATACCTCATACTAATTATATTATTTAAAAAATTGTTCATTGAAGTCAAATGGTAAATGAGTACTTTTAATTGAATATAAAATTGATAAAATCTATATCTATTTATATTTATATATAAAAAAAATCGATACCAAACAAGAAAAAGTACATCCTTTACATTCTTTATTTGTCGTCCTATCAAACAGAAAGAAATGAAAGAATTTTTTTCCCATATATATTCTATTTCTACTTTTTTCATTTCTTTTATTTTCCATCCATCCTAATAACGGAATGTAAATGCTATACAATGTTTAAGATAAACATAAGTTTGAGCTTATAATCTGAACATGTTCAAATTCATTATAGTCTTTGTTTTTGTTTTTTTTTGTTTTTGTTTTTGTTTTTTTTTTTTTGCCATATACGATGTAGCTGTGATTTTATTTAATAATAAATTCTTCTAAGAAAGTGGCCAAAGGGATTTTTAATTATTTTTCACTCAAAGTATCCCTTTCTATCCTGTTCTTTATGTTCCCATATAGATTCTCAATGAGAATTTGCGGATATCCACGCAATATTTATGTTACTTGTTTTATTTCTTCCTTTTGTTTCTTTGGAATGTGAAAGTAAGTAATGTGTTTGTATGCGTATGTGGAGTCATGTATGTTTGTCCAATGAATATGTTGTGCACGGATTAACATGTACTATATTACTCGAGGCATGCATGGGATCATATTGTAAGTTGAGATGTCAGTCAAAATAGTAGGGAGTTTTGTATTTAAGGAGAATTAATAATTTAATAGATAGTTTTTTAGTCTATTTTTGTCCGTCTATCAAAATTAGAATAGATGTTCATTCTTGTACTTAAAGGTTTGTCACGTATTATTTTTATACAATCTAAAATTACTTTGGGAGTAGTTTTGTGAACATCTATACTAGTTTTGACCACTAATTTGACATGTGATAACTTTTGAGTGAAATGGTGAACATTCACCTAGTTTTAATAGGTGAACAAAAATGGACACGATATCTTTTTGCTTTGAAAATTATCATCTACAGTGAGTAAACATTTAATATAGTAGTTTTTGTTTGAAAAATGTAATCTAGACACAATAAAACAACTTTCAAAATAAAATCTTGAATAATTAATTATTTATTGGATCTCAATTATAATTTTTAAAATAAAATTTATTTTATAATTATCCTTAACATGTGTCCTACAAGACCCAAACAGTGTATAGAGCTGCATTGTACTAGTATGAAAATTCAGAAAGGAAAAGAAAAATCTAATGTCCAAGTCAAAATTCAAATCTCTTACAAATGAATGCTTTTCTTTTGAGGTGTCATTTTCTTCGGCTTGCCAAATGTCAAGGGGGGCTCGAACATACGTCTTCCGCGTCGGGGCCCCCGTTGTTACCACTAGGCCACAACCCACGAACAACAAATGAATGCTTACAATTATGGTCCTCATCTACATGCATTATAATGTACCGACCAGTAAATTAGAGTTTATTTTTTTTTTCACCCGCCAAAACTATGATGGATGTTCATTGTTCAACTCAAATATTACCCCGTGTTGGAATAGTGATTAAAACTATTTTGAAAGTTTACAAAACCACTCCCTCCTAAAGTGAAAATAGTGACAAAACTATTTTGGAAGTTTACCAAACCACTCCCTTACTGAAGTGGTTTTAGGTTGGATGAAAATAACGTAACAATTTTTGAGTAGAAGGGTTAATATCTGCTATAGTTTTGGTGGGATCAAAAATAGACTCACTCAATTATTATTTTCGGTGGGCACATGTTGAGCATAGAGGGCATCGAGAAGATTTCAAATTTAGACGCCCATTTTTGTAGTTCAATTTTTTTAGGCCATTTGGCTTCTTCTTTTTTAGTAACCGGTCCAGATTAAACCTAATTTAAACATATATTTATTGCAAAATTAGTTCCGGTTAGGACTACTTCATCACCCGGCCCTGCCTAGAGGTACAGGTTCGGTCGTGTCGGACCGGCCCAAAAATTATAAACCCGACACGGGTTCCGGAATGGATGCATCTGTGTCCGGTTTTCTTGCTGGTACCGGTTTGCACAACACCATAAATTGCGTTAGTTTCGTGTAGGCTCCATTCAAAGCCCAAATGAAATTCAATAGCTTAGCGGCTACCGCTCAATGCACATCCATTTGGGTGCTCAAAATGGTGGTACTTAGAACACTGACCCAACGAGTGTTGCAGAATGAGCGTTTGAGTATCAAATAAAAAGAATTTCGGTTATTAGTTTTCTTGCCAACAGACCAGGACGATGGCTACTTGTTACAGCATTTTATTGAGCAATTTTCTGAACGTTTCTGATAGAGTTTTTCCTTTTCTTTAACACTCGGAAATAGGGGTCAGCATTATTCAGTTTTAGACCCAAAATCGAACGGATCCGAGTTCATAAGAGATTCGGTTCGGTTGATAAAAATTCGGATCGATTTTGATTTTGAAAATACTAGAATTACTTATTCAGTTTCAATCTTGAATTTCGGTCCAAAACCGAAAATCGAATAAAATTTATGCAATTATATAAATACCTTAATTCTATAATTAAAAATATATACATTTTAAAAACATATATATATATATATATATATATATATATATAAGTAAACTTTGAATTAGTCCAATCAAACAAATCGAATAGATTATTCGGTTCCGTTTCGGTTTTGGTTTATTTCGGATTTGTTTCAATTAAATTTTTAAAATTCTGGATTTATTCGATTTTGACATTTCTGTTCGATTCAAACCGAATAAGCCGAATGCTTACCCTATTTGAAACTATCATACCCATCCCTTGGTCCCACAGCCCACCACCCCTAGCATCCCTTGGAACTAGAGGTAGAGGTGATTGGCTGATAGAAGTGATTCCGATGCTCAACCCTGATGATTGTCTGAATTAGTCAAAAACTTGGCGATCAAACTCATCTGAAAAGAGAAAATCTTGTGAACGTTCAATCCAACGGACACATAAATAAGGCACTGGTTTACGCTTCCCAGATACGAATTCATAACAAAGAAATGGAAGAGTAATGAATGCCTAAGGATGCCAAGAGAATAAAAGCATATTTTCAAAAATTATTCCCAAGAACCAACATTTTACCATAGCCTCATTAATCATCTGTCTGAGCTCTCTAGCCTAGTGGTATTAGAGCGAACACCCGGAGGAGCCGGCAAAGTTCTAGTCCCCCAATCGTGTGTGCGCATGAGATTTTAAAAAAAAAATCTGATTCCAGAAAAACGAAGCCTCGAATCAAAGTTTGAACCACGACTTCTGCGGTGGCCCATCATATCCCCAAAGACAACAATAAAATATGAAAAGGTTGTCATATGACGAGAAAAGAGCATTTAATATTCCACAGAGAAAAAAAAACACGGGATATAGGTTCACATTGTCGCAAGTTTCCCCGAACCAAAAGTAGTACATCTTGCCAATAGAAAGTACACTATTCAGAAACAAAAACTAAGGATAAAGTTCTACTATAATGATCTTTCCCTCGTGATGTTGTGAGCTCCTTCCAATCTATGACACCAGAAATCATGGAAGCTACCAGCAAGTCTGGTGATTTATCATTCTTTAACGATACTGTAAGACCAAACAAAATAGAGACAAAAATCAGGTCATACTTGCAATATTATGTTACCATACAATAAGACGTTTCATGTTGAACAATAAATTTTTCAGTAGGTATAAGAATTCTTTAGGGTGTTGGCAAATATAATTATTTTGGTAATCATGCAACCTGCACTCTGTCATACATATAAATGACAGGTATGAATACTTATAATAGAACCAACTTATAACCCCCCAAAAAATAGAATCTGGTTTTGGTAGAGCGAATAGAACCCACAAAAAATAACAGCAGTCCAGTAGTATTCAAGTTAATAATATGCGCCATTCGAGACTTTTTGAGAGAGAGAAGTTCAAAATATCAAAGCAGAGAAGAATGGCCAGTCCCACGTCCTGATTAGGAGACCAAGATAGAGCATACTAAATTTACATACATTTCAGCATATCTATGTATTGTTTGTTATGTCCTACAACAACAAAGCCTCCATCCCAAATTTCTGGGGATTATTTGTTATTTCCTGTTAACTTTTAATTTAATAATATTAAGATTGGTGGATGTCATGAATTTATATGAACAAACAGAACGGTTAAACACATTGAAGTTTATAAGGTGTTGGTAAGGAATCCTATCGACACATTGTAGCATATAGATCTTTGACATAAAATCATTTTATTCACTGTTTTACCCACCTCTCTCCTCTTTCCTCGTAGTTTTTGTTCTTTGCTAAATTGCTCAAGAAAGAGAATCCCTACGTCGGTATCGGCCAGCATCAGTGGCTGTCAGTATCAGACAAGATTGGCCAAAAACGATAAATAAGGCCGACACGTATAGGTTTCGGAAGATGACACTGACTTTTGGGGGTGGATAACAAAGTAGGGTCCTGCAGTTAACAGGGAAACTAGTACTTTCAGCACAACAATAGCAATCCCATGGCACAGTAGTGGCAGCTATAGGCTACGTAGCATAGAGTAGACACGTACGATACAGATACATATAACATAATACATATTAGAAAATAGGATCCTGACATGGTTGTGTATGTACACATTTAAACATGTTAGTCTTAATTTATCGGTATCTATGTATGATCCTGATAGCAACTAGGTTCCGGAAAATTCTACAAGGATCATGTTCCTCCAATAGAATTTCCAACACTGTATCTACCATACACTAATTTCTAAGCAAGATCAACACTATGTAGAAAACAGACAGATTCTTGACTGAAGCCACTAAGGCTGGGTTTGGGATTGATTATTGGAGGCTGCTTACGCATTTTTACTTGGAAAGCGGTCCAAAGCTGTTTGGTAACAACTAGTCAAAAAATTGTTCAAAAGTCACTTCAATTATGGGGCTGCTTTTGACAGGAGTCTCCCACCTGCTGTCAAAAACTGTTTATACTGTGAGTTTAAAACAAACAGCAATACCAAACGAAGCCTATTTTAAACCTTTATGGTAAATAGAGCACAAAATATCCTAAGAAACTCACAATGGTTGTGAGTAAATTCCAAATGTTCAAATTTGATGCAGTATATAAAAAGAGCACTAAGAAAGTAATCCTAAGAGCTTCAGTTATTAGTATGAAACAACAAAGTTGCACCTTGTGCAGTAACACATCTCAAAATAGGTCTTTGACTAAAGCAGCAAACTTGAAGCGCTAAAACTTCCATGATATAAAATGAAATCGAAATCAACTAATGATCCTTGGAAATAGGTATTAGGTAATGAGGAATTTGTAATAAACATCATCACAAAACCATCTCTGCACTATTAAGGTGTAGAGAAACCCTTAAAAAAACCTAAAATGGTCACATAAGCTGGTCCCTAGACCAGTCTTTACCACTTGAGGGATGAAAGTTTTGCATTAGTTAGAGAAGGCGCAGAGAAAGTTTTATCCAAAGAATAAAAACACAGTAGGTCTTGCGTCTTGACAGTAATACATTATTCCTACCTTTAGTCAGGCCAATCATTTAGGGGAGTTAACGAGCAGAGCTTTGAGCGAACCCCCCACCCCCTTCTGTCCAGCTCGATCTCAACACTAAGGAAAAAAATAGAGATCGAGCTAAGCTGGGGCTTCCCGAGGAGCCTCAATTAAGCTCAAGTTCGGCTCTCTAAAATATTCATGAACATGAGCTCGCTAGCAAGCCGCTCTTTTAAACTCAAAATCTTAATGAGCTTGAACTGAGCTTGTTTATGAACTCATGAGCTTTGTCATGAACCAAAAATGCAGCTTAGTAAGCATACTATCAAACTGATAGTGTTTAAACGAACTTCATACAAAATAAGAGAAGTATTTGTCTAAGACATTCATTTTATATAAGAATATAATAAAAACGAGCCAGCTCGCGAGCCAAATACCTCTAAGCTCTAGTATGGGCACTTTCATCTAACGAGCCTATTCTAAGGCTTGAGCTCGGCTCTTAAGCTCAAAAAGCTCGCTCACGGGCTTTTCAACAAGCCAAGCTCTGAAGCTCAGGATGGCTCGCGAATAGCATGGTTCGTTAACACCTCTAGACCAATCACATTTGCAGCCTTGATAAAACTATAATCTCTTGTACTTCATAGAGTTTATATCTGCAATAAAGAATATGATGCAATATCTTTAAGAATGTATTCATCTAAACTTAAAGGTAGCTTTGTCTGGAAAGGAACACTTTCAATTCCTTCTTGAAAACAGGTGATAACTAACTAATATTAGTTGCTGTGAGATCAGTTTACAAAACAACCTATAGGCTTGGGTCTCATTCAAATCAAAGATATTAAAGGCACAACGCGCAGCGCAGCGCAAAGGGTCCAGAGGATTGAGACGTGAGGCGATGGCACAAGCCTCACAAAGGCAAGAGACAATTATTAAAAAATTATAAATAGTATATGACTGTATGTAATAGATATTAAAAGTGGACGTGTCCAAGTTCTATTTAATAATCATATGGATTCAAAAACAAGAAACTGATTTGAGTTGTAGGAAGAACTAGAGGTATGGCTTCACATAAGGAAGTAAAAGAAGGTAAAAGAACCAGAGAAGGGTAGGTTGGGTTACACAGGGAATGAAGAGGGTTTTGAAAAATGATACAGAGGTTGAAAGCAGCATCAAACTAAAAAAGTAACATAAAGCACTAAGAAGAAAACATAGCACGAAAAAGGAGAAGAAAAATAAAAGCATTGGACGTCCAGGATATGACAACAGAAAATGAAATAATAATAAGAAAAATTGAAGAATGAGGAAAAACACAAGGAAAAGAATTGATAGAAGAGCAAAAAATTCAATGGTAAATAGTAGAAGAAAAGTTTTGAATGAGAACGAGGAACCATAAGAGTTCATATTTCGGAACAGATAGTGAGCAACAACAGGTTGAGAGCAGGAAAAAGAGTTTAGTATATGTGAGAGTGCTTCAATCTCTCTCTCTAAAAGGTATATAACTAACAAATCTAACCACAGCCCCTCATAAATTACAGCAAATCTATTGCTTAGTAAAATAAAACAAGTAAAAGGAAATGTAAAATGCAATATATGTGACTCAAATGCATGAGATGGCCTCAGTTGGGCATGAGCCACACCATGAGGGCTCCAAGAGGCACGAGCCTCGCGAAGGGAGCATCACTCCACATGTATTGAGGCACTGAGCTTAGAGCCTCGTGCGCATCGCACCTTGAGCGTGTCTCTAATAGCTATGTTTCTAATATGCAAGATATAATTATGTAGTTCTCGAGAGAGAACTTAGAAGAAAATTGGCTCAAATAGAAATAATCAAAGAAATTGACAATACTCCTACAAAGTGGTTAGTTGATATTCAGCTAAATCACTATTTTTATATTGCTTATCTAACCTCCTTTCTCTTGTCCCTTTTTTTGATGGACCCTTCCCATATCCCTTGAATGTTAATTATTTATATGTACTACTAATCAACTATTGCCTATTGGAATAACACTTCCAAACTCGGTAAAAGTATACAATTATAAACCATATAACAATTAATCTGATCTTTACAACACCTATTGTAGCAGGAAAAAGAACAATAACAATATAAATCGAGAAGCATGAAGTACATTATATTTCATTAACCTAAATTCTGATATATCTGCTCAAAACAAGCATAAAAGTGAACAGTAAGAATGATAAATAGAAGCCTCATTTTGTGATGCTCTGATGATCTCTAATCTGTTATATGATAGAAACAAATGCAACTAATATCATGATCATGTGATTTTTCACTTGTACAAAAGGACTCTCTCCAGTTGAAGAGGACAAACAACAAACAAAAAAAATATGATAATATGAATGTCCGTGCTACCATGCAATGATCCACATAAGATACCAAAAGAATATCTATAATAGTATATATGACTTTGTACAGAGAATAAATATACCTTGATAAAACCAATTTCTTTGGCGTTGCTGCGGAAACACTGTCTGCAGCACATAAGTCCATATTTCCTGATCAGTCCATGAGGGTTACCACAGACTCGGCTGCAATAGAAGCACACAACAAAAAACAGCACATGCTGAGCTATACATCAAGTAAAATGTAGAAATACTATCATTTAGAACCAGACCCTGGATCTTTTACCATGTCCTCAATAAAAAAATAATATAAAAGGAGGAGAAAAAGGTATAGAACATGATATTTAAATATTTTATACACCCATTGCCTAAAGGAAAAACAATACACTGGCATTTGCTTGTGCAGAAATGCTATAAAAACAGTCATCATAAGACCACATGGAAATTATAGAATAACAGCAAATAAACACATTTCACAATTTCTTTAGTGAAACAAAAACATTAGAAACAAGCAATGTTCGTTCCTACATTTGTTGGCGTTGATAACTCTTACAACCTAATTCTGCCGATTTCTTGAGCTAGTTTGAGTGTATACACGACCTCTTAAATTAGTAGGCATAATGAATTTACTAGGCAAATATCATCTCTATAGGGGACGTGGATTGAATCCACTAGGCACACAGCCAAATTTATTTTGCTGACTCCCACAAAAGGTTTTTTTTTTCCCTTTTCTTTTATCAAAAAAATTATAAGTAGACTCATGAGTTAAGCCTCCGCTAGCATGGGACCTCCTAATATAACATACCTGGATGGAAAGTAACCTACTAAAAAGCTGCTCTTGTTGGTCCATTCTCAGCCAGTATTCTTAATCAATTATAGTCAACAGCCAACCAATTTTTTAAAGTGAAAATGTATGACATTTCAACAAGCAATAATTTTCTTTCCAGAGAAAAATAAATCTTTATCCAATTTACATTTTTGTTATACTTTAGTTTCATTGCAGCCTTTTATATGTTACTTTCAAGTTTCAGTTAATGCTAGCTTTTTTTTCCCTCACTAATGAACTTTGTAGCACACAGTCCAGATACACGACATCCTGTCCCTCTTGACCATGGAATATTTTTCCTATTATCACTCTATTTTATCAAGTATTAGATGCTCCTACTGTCTCTTTAATGCTAATATAATATAGACTTTATTTCTCTTGAGTATTATCTGGAGTTAGATTTTACAATTTATAGTATCTTCCTCACGGAGTTTATGGAACCTTCTAAAAATTATGTAATAGTTATTTAATTATATCATTCAAGATTTAAGTGTGTTGTTTTTCTCCTAGCTGCAAACAATGGATATTAGGTGCTATATGTGAACCACCAATGGAATTTGTTATAAGTGACCCATGTTGCCCAAATGAAATTAAGATGACAGGAACTATGGATAGCTTGGTAACCATCACATCTTTTCATCCGTTAAGAAAAAAAAAATTGAAGCAATTACCAATTTCCACCAAAAAAGGGGCTTCGGAGGCACGTAATATTTAAAAGTTCTCATGAGACTATGGTCGCCGAGGTGACAGTTTAAGGATGTATTGTTTGGTGAGGGAAGCAAACAACTCAATCAATATCAAGATGTCATGTGATGGAATGCGTCCAACTCGATCAATATAAACATGTTGCGATCGTGACGTTAGGCTAGCTACATTACTATCTTGATGTAGGCTGGGCAATTCTGTTTGGTGATTAATATGTACACACTCTTCCAGTGTTGAATGACTAAACATGTAGAACTTTGGCAAATTTAAAACAGGCTATGGATGCTAGGAATGGAGCTCCACTACCCCTTGAATGAAAAAAATTATGATTGTGGATTGACATGTATTTTCTACTTAAGAACACTTTAAATGCTTCTAAAAAAGCTACCTCCAATTTCCATCACTAATGGAAGTGAACCACCTAGTCAGAAACTAAGATATGTATAAATTCTCAAAACAGTTTGAAAATCAAATGTGTATGGTACCTTACTTTTGGTATTCTTATTTTCCTACACTTATTCTGTTTAGTTGAAGTGTATTATTTGAATAAAACAGATTAAAATGTTATGCTACATTATTTACGGTATTCTTATTTTACGTGTTCTTTAACACTGTTACTATTGTTGGTGAAGTGTATTCTTTGCAAACAAATTAAAAATAGGGAATAATAGAAAATTTATATAATTCAACATTTATGATGCAAATATTACATTAACAAACTATAATGTTTAATGAATCTTACTGTACCCGTAAACAGTTATGCGGAATTTCCAGCAAAGATAAATGAAAACAGTAACATGCAGCAATTAATTAGAATCGCTTCATTAAAAGCTACTTCCTTTAAGATACTAGACATTGAAAAGAAGATATTTTAATTGGAATTACAATATCAAAAAATTAAAATAATTTCGTAACAATTTGTTTTAACTCTTTCCTAATATACTCATACTGCTGAGCCTTAATAAAAATCCTTCTTAATTAGGACACCGTCGTTATTTGAAAGCGAAATATTAACATTTCCAATAACAAAATCTAATGCCCCTTAATAAAATCCTTCTTAATTAGAAGGCCGTAGTCATTTGAAAGTGAAATATTAACATTTCCAATAACCCAATCTAATTGGGTTCTTGTGGTAAAAACCGCTCTATCAGCCCAATCGTGTAGACACAAGAATCAATGCCGTGTCCGTGTGTCAACTGTGTCTGGACCATGAATCGTAAAATGAAATAATCGTAGAAACTTATTCCGTCGTTTAATATTAAACCTAAAAGTTGAATTAAATTTTCAAAGTAGATACAGAAATTTTGGGGAAAAAGAAGGGATCTTTAAGTAAGCGAGGGGGGCATCGAGAGATCGCATGAATACCAAGTTCGAGATCCGGGCCCGTAGTTCTTGGGATGAGAATTCCACACGTTTGAGTGACCCATTTCTCTGCTTCGAACGGAGAAACCCTAGAATTTCCTGATTCTCTCTCTCTCTCTCTCGAGAAACCCTACTTTCCGGAAGGAGTCTTGAAGGATGGATGGAGGAGTTCTTATAGCGGCGAAACGTTCATTTATATATAACTAACTACTCCTGAAACCCTAAAATTCTAGATCCGTTATCCTGGAATAGACCCGATATCAAACCGGCTCTCGGATCCGGACTCGGATCCGACTAAACGGTGACTCGTGTGGGCCTTTTCTCATTTTCATGAATTTTAATATTAGAATTAGGTAGAAAATGAAGGGAAAAAAAAAGTCACTATTTTTTGTCAAAATTTAAATAACCAATTTAACTGAGGCCTTTCAACGGCCCGGACTAAATTGAGCATTGAAATTTAAATTAACCCTATTACGTTGGGCCAAAAATTAAAAATGGATACGTGGGCTTCATTCCACATTCCAATTTTTTCCAGAAAAATTTTTCTATATAAGAATTTACTGTGCACCTTCCATGTCTAACATTAGATTATATGGGCAATATATGCATGCACACATCCCCATGCAAATCAATGGTTGAAGACGAATTGTGCACGGTCAGTACAAAATATAATTTTTCCTCTTTTTTCTCTATTTTATATGTGCAAAAAAATATATATATAACCTATTCATTTTGCTAGAATGTCTTTTCATTTTTATTTTCTTTTAAGTAATTAGTCACGTGCACGTGTCTATATTTTAATTAGGAACTGTTATAGATATGTGTGCAGGTAGTGGGACAATAATAGATAGTTTTGCTATTAATTATAATTTATTTATTTATTTTTATTTAAGTGAGAATATATATACGATTTACAGTTCATTACGAGTGGTATTCAAATCTCTTTATAATAAGTCAAAATTTGTGAATAAAAATATTAGATTTTTATGCTTTAGTAATTATATATAACCTACCTCCATCCTTTCCAGGGTCGGCTAAACGTAAAATGAGATTGTAGGTAAAAGTTTAAAGTTTGACCCCTTATATGTATGTATGTATGTAAAGTCAAAATAATTTTTGTTTAATTATAAATATAGAGAAATGAAAAAATGTTTTTATATGGATCAGATATTCAAATAATAACCTATCTTCGAATAAAATATTTCTTCATTAAGCTGTGCAGCAATTTTTATTTTATATAACATAATAAATATTTTATATATATATATATATATATATATATATATATATATATATATATATATATATACCCAAGGAAACAAACTTTTTTTCTTTTCTTTTTTAAGAAAACAATTTTATTAAATGATAGCAGACGGGCCAAGGAAACATAGGGTAGGGTTGGCCATGATCCTCTTTGTTCCATTGTTCTCTCGATTTTATTCTGTTTGCAAAACGAACATTACATTAGCAACATACACCTCTTGAAAAGAAGTGTAATTAGGACCAAGGGTTAGTTAACATGTCTTCATTTAAAATGTTCCATCTTGAGCATAAAGTTAAATTTACTCAGTAATATATAGGTCTAAGATTCTGAATTTTATATTGACATATCCAATTAAAAATGTTGGATTAGAATTTTTTTTTTTTTTTCGTTTCCTTTTTTTCATCGTACCCTCAACATGATTAAAATGAACGTGTATATCACATGTACTCAAAATTTATTCCCTTTTCTTTTCTTAAACCTCGATCTTTAAGTTGTCAATCCTTTATTTTGTATCATTAGAAAGTGTTATCGTCTTACATTATTCTTCATTCCATATAATTTCAATATATTTTTTCTAATTTGAAATAAACTTCTATCTATCTTGAAACCAGTCCTTGAAAGCATCAGTGGATCGAGCCACGGAGGTGTATTATTCCTTCCATAAATAACAATGATAGAAGTTTTGGACAATGAGCCCAAAAGGCATGCAATGCAACATGCACAAAGTCTCGTGTGTATCGTCGGACATATAAAAAAAATATTATAATGAAATATAAAAAAATAGGGTCAAAAATTTCTATTTAGACATGTGAGGACCTAAATTGAAAGGTGGTATAAAATATCGGATCTAAATGCTAATTGGCCCTTATATATCCTTGGGGAAGTATTTTAATTTTCAAGTGGTCGAGAATTAAAGTAGAAGATGCACCATATTGTAGACCTTCGGCCGAGTTGTAGACGTTCATGTCCTATCGTGGGCCTTCGGGACGAGCTGATGACTTTCGGATCGAGTTTGTAGATCATTTTGGACCATTTGGTGACTATTTGTAATATAATTACTTTTCAGTTTTTATACATTTTTCATTTAATTATTTTACACGCACAGTACTTAGAAGATTCGAACTAGTTGTCTTAGAGCATGGTCCTAACACCAAATTTTAAAATTGTAAAAAAGTAGAAATTTTTTTTTTTAATATTTATAAATGTGTACAAAATCTTGTACCTATATATGCATATATTTCGTGCCCCCATAAAATATTCGAAAAATTTCATGAGAAACATAAATATTTGAAAATTTTGTGTAAAAGACACTAAGTTTATGGTAATAAGCACCGTCGCGCCTAAAAATAGGACGTGAAAAAAATCTGACGTCCTATTTAGGGGCGTCAAAATTTAATTATTTCCAAATTCCTCCACACATTCGATTAGTCCTAAAATAGAAATAGAAACGGGATTAAACAACTAAAAATAGGCGCCCTAAATTAGGACGTAGAAAAATTTTTCACGCCTAAAATTTAGGCGTGGAATTTTTTTTTTTCTTTTACGGGATTAAACGGGAACGGGATTAAACTAGGGGTGAGTATTCGGTTTATTCGGTTCCAACCGAACCGAAAATCGAATTGGACCGAAACCGAATAAGCAAAACCGAAACCGAACCGAATTGGTCAATAATCGAACCGAACCGAATTAAATCGGTTCGATTTTCGGTTTTTGGATTTTTTTTATTAATATATATAATAACTAAATATACCTAGATATATTTATTATATATATATATATATATATATATATATATATATATATATATATATATATATATATATAAACTAAAAAAAATTATTCGGTTTTGGACCGAAACCGAAACCCAAAACCGAACTGATTTTTTTTTAAAACCGAACCGAATCTCTTATTCGGTTCGGTTCGGTTCGATTTTCGGTTCAAAACTGAATAATGCTCACCCCTAGATTAAACGGGATTAAACAACTAAAAAAAGGGGGACAACTAGAAAAGGGGGACAAAAATCTACGTCCAAAAGAAGGGATTTTTTTTCCGGGGGACAACTAAAACAGGATTAAACGGGCCTAAAAGAGAAACGGGATTAAACAACTAAAAAAGGTGGACAAAAAATTGAAACCAAACGAAAAAAAGAAAAAGAAAAAAAGAAATCTACGTCCAAAAGAAGGGGGCCAAAATTTCCACGCCCAAAATTTGGGCGCCCATTTTACATCCATATCCCTAATCCATTCCCTAATCCTATATCCTTTCTAATCCATTTCCTAATCTCATATCCTTTCTTTTTGACGCCCAATATTAGGACCTAAAAAATTTGCGCCCTACTTTTAGGCGCAACGATGCTCAACCTGTAATTACTCCAAACTTGATTCCTTTTACGAAATAAGTTTAAAGTTTAATGCTTATAGTATAATTTTCCGTAAAATATTTGCACATGTAGTTTGAATTTTGTGGCATTTGCTGAAAGGTTTGATTGAGCTCTCTATGCAGCCTAGCCAGCATTCCGAAAATATCTCATTTGACCAAACAAATGAATGGCACAATCGATTTGTGAAATCGAAGCAAAAGCTGGCTTTAAAGTCTACAGAAGCAAGATGACTATTCTTCGAGATCCGTGCGCAACACATAGCTACAGTACAAACTTCGAGGGAGGGAGGGATGTGTACACAAATGTTCAAAGACCTTCTAGAAGGGGATTTTATATTTCTATACTATTAACACTTCATTCAATTCTTGCTTCATGTATGTTGGCATCAAACAAGTCCCAATGAAGAATCAGGGTGTGTATTGTCCCGGACCGGATCAGACCGGACCTAATTTTGGTCCGATCTGGATCGGAGTGGGTCAGTCGACAAAGGAGTCCGGTTCGGATTGAGCCGTATTGAGAGAAAGAGAACCCAAATTTAGTCCGGCTCACAATCTGAAAAAATTTTGGTCGAATTTAACCGGACGATTCGGAATCGGGCCAGACCGAGCCCGTGCTTGTTGATACTGCTTATATTTGAGCATCTATTTTCGACTTCTCTTCAAGTTTAATTTGTGATACCACAAAAT
Organism: Iris pallida; assembly: GCA_029216955.1. NCBI lineage: Eukaryota > Viridiplantae > Streptophyta > Magnoliopsida > Asparagales > Iridaceae > Iris > Iris pallida. The sequence goes on from JANAVB010033417.1 coordinate 5,270,510, forward strand.
AAGCTTGTAGAGAGGTTGCATTTTTTTTTAAACATAAGTTGCATAGAAGAAATACCTATCTAAAGTAAAGAAAATTTCCTGTAGGAGAATGTATTTACACGAAATTGGACATAACGGTACGAGTTTGGAAATTTTCGAAATTTAGGACTTTTCTGCCAGACGGTCAAACGAAAATCATGCAGGACTCACACCCAGCACCCCACACAGCAACTCCCCCAAGTACCCTACGCAATAGCAGCTCCCCACCTGGGCCACCCCCTCCCCCACCCACATATGCACGATTTCCGCCAGACCGTCTGGCGGAAAGGTTCTCTAATTCAATTTTTTGAATTTTTTTGCAGTTAAGTTCTATCCCTTTGAAATATAGTCTGGTACAAATTAAATTCTGATCTAAAAAATATATATCTAACAACAATAGCAAATTTAAAACAGAGCTGCTAGGTTGCCCGCGGTTTGTAACCGCAGGCGTGACCGCCGGCCATTGGCCCCCTGATCCGGGTGGGACCCGAGATAGCAGGGGGGCAATGGCCGGCCGATACGTTGCCCGACGGTCACGTCCGCGGAAACCGCGGACAAAATATCATTTTCGAATTTAAAAACTGATACTTTTTAAAAAAATATATGCACAAAACTAGTTACAATTGTGTAAATATCTACGTAGTTTTTTTTTTTCATAGCCGCACTCATGTTTCCATTGGATTTAATTTTCACAATGTAAGCATTCAACAAGAGTTTCACACGAATGTATTTTTTCGATTTCATACTCATTATAAACTATACTAAAGTGGTGCCAACTTATGATCTCATCCAATTATGATTCATTCCTTACCTGTAGTATATGAAACATTGAGGATGTACGGATTGAGGTTCTTGTATCCATGAAGTTCCAGTACGGGTTAAGGCCCTTGTATCCTCTGAGATTGCGTGTGCGGATTAAAATTGATAATTTTGCAGTTTCGTGGTTGTTAATTTTATATGGTAGCAAAAAAGAACCTATTTTATCGAATATAATACCAGATTGCTTGTAAGTATTAGAAAAGAATGAATAATTTTGTTTGTAGTAAATTTGGATGAATTAAGTTACATTTATATAAAAAAAATTGGATACTAAATAGCCACAAATATTATTAGAATATAGCTGTCAGAGGAATATTTTGGTCATTTTTAACCTTATTGTGGTTAAAATGCGGATAAAAATGGAGGTGTTTTGGTAAAAAAAAAAAAAAAAAAACAATCCGGACTTGGAAAATATTTTGGTAAAACAACTCAAAAGCAATTAAAATACCAAACTAGTAGGCCGAGGGAAATTAGGTCGACCCGGGTGTGGCACCGGATCCGACTAAGCAGACCGAGTCGACCGATTTTGGAAGCAGGACTTGGTTTGGACCAAATTTTGGAGTGAGCCGGACCTTTAGCGATCTGAATCCGAGGTTCTAGTAGGTCGGGTTGGAGTCCGATCCAACCCATTTGACCATGCCGAACTAGGACCTGATTCGGGCCGGCCGGCCCAATAAGTAGCAGAGGTAACAGAAGAGAGAATCAGAACATTATTTTGGAAATGCTTTAATTACTAATAATCCACATAATACTCTACAAAATCCCCCCAAAAAGGGAAATGAGAGCAATACTCGATTACACACTCAAACACCAAGAAGAAGAAGAAGAAAAACATTAGCTAGCCAGCTTTCTTTGGGCTGCAAGCAAACATCTCCCACACATTCCTCCCCTCTCTCTGCTGCTTCTTCTTCGTCTTCTCCGTCGTCGACGACCGCTCCATCTCCGCTGCATTGCCATTTATGAGCATGTCCCACATGATCCTCACGTCCTCGTACTCGCACGTACTCACATCTCGTCTCAAATTCTTAAACCCTTTAATTTAATTTAATTTAACCAAATTAGCCGTCAGTTCAAATAAATCAAGAGGACATAAAATCCACCAATGTGCGTGTTTGGTTGCTACGTACCGTTCTTTCTGGAGCCGAGACGAGTGGCAACCCCTTCCCAAACCTTCTTCGCTTCCCTCTCCATTCCTAATGTGTGTCCAAATATATGTTGCTGCTGCTGTTGCTGTGGTTGAGATCCATTTAAATAGAGCAACAGAGAGAGGAAGCGATGTTCCAATGTGGGCCAGGGTTGGCGACGTTGGGGCCCGCGGAACACATGGCGTGTCGGCGTAGCCGCGTAGATATTTTTTTTGCGTTGTGTGGACACGAGCATTTTAGGTGGACGCGTGGTGTGCTGTCGCAGTGACACGTTAGGGAGGGGGGGGGGGGGGGGGGGGGGGGGAGAATCGTACGATTATTCGAGATTTCGGGGGTAGATTTGGTGCCGAAACGTTTCCTCTGCGAAAGCTTGGGTTGGGCCCCGTCGATATTGGGTTGCGAAGTATGCAGCGCACTGCTGGTCGACACGTATGTCGTTGCGGTGGGGACCATGTCTATGCCGCATTGGACCATGTTGCACAAAATATCTAAGCCCGGACTTTCTTACAACCGGTTTCAATTTTATAAACAAAAAGAAATTACTAGATGGGTTGAATTTTGGCAGCGTCCGGACGAGATGTCGATGTCGGCATGGGCTTAAAGCGACTTTCGATCGTCCATCCGTGATTACAGAAAATTTGCTAAGAATAATAAAATTTTAAAAATAATTAACTGTAGAGATAATTATTTATCAAATTTTGTTGCAGTAATATAAGTCCTCAGTCGGACAACACATACGAAGACAGATACAGTACTCTACTCTAGGCGGATCGATATTAACTTTGGTATATGCATAGACAAAGACAAAGACAAAGGCATCCAGATCCACTCAAAGAACTAACAATGAGTTGACTTCTAAGAAAGAACATAAAAACAAACAACATAAATGATTAGATGCTCCCGGCTCACCATTGGACGTGCTGAGTGGTGAACCTGGTTCAATAAACAATTGACACTTGGAATAACCAATTAATCCCATATTTTTCACATCATAACCAGATATGAAAAGATAACGAAAAATGCTAACAAAATCAATAATATTAATATTAACATTAAAATTAATATTAAGATTAACATTAATATTAACAGTAAAATTAATATTAACATTAATATTAATATTAACATTGAAATTAATATTAATATTAACATTAATATTAAAGATAACAAAAAATACTAACAAAATCAATAATATTAATATTATCATTAAAATTAATATTAAGCTTAACATTAATATTAACAGTAAATTAATATTAATATTAATATTAACATTAAAATTAATATTAATATTAATGTTAATCTCAGTATTAATGTTAATATTAATGTTAACATTGATATTAAAATTAACATTAAAATTAAAATTAATATTAATATTAACATTAATATTAACATTAATACTAAGATTAACATTAACATTAATATTTATATCAAAATTAATATTAATATTAAGCTAACTTATGAATTGTCCGGTTATGATGTGAAAAATATGGAATTAATTGATTATTCCAAGTGTCAATTGTTCATTGGACCAGGCTCACCACTCAGCACGTCCAGTGGTGAGCCGGAAGCACCTAATAATTTCTACTAAGTTGGCATGCCTATCTAGCAGTTACAGAAATTACTCTACACAGTCATTATATTTCGAATAATTTATCCCAATACAGCATCTTTCCTCCCATCAGGTGCATAACCAATCGACTGACTCTTAAATGGAAGTGAACAAAACAGGAGTAAGAATGGGTTAAGCAAGTTGGGAGAGAAGCTTGTTGATGTACCAGTATGTGTCATGTCCCAACATTGGCAGAAAAAACCTACAACTGTACTATTTTCTTTATAGATGTCATTAAACCAAAATTCAAATTCGCTGGACTTATCTTGAAGTATATACAAAAATGCCCAAGAATTATTAGCGCTTTCTATACTTCCAACTGATCTCCAAGCTTGTAGTGCCATCTCTCTTCTCACATGTACTGCTTCACTTGTCAGCATTGGGTGGATTGTATCCCCACGGGTTCTTGCTAGCCCAGTTCCACTGATCCCGGCACATCTCATCAATTCCATACTTGGCTCTGCAAGGGAGAAGGCGTTAACTAAAATTCTCAAAGGTCCTTTTGAGCATTATAAGTATACCAAGAAAAATAAGGAACTACACAGATCCAAAAAAAAACAAAGGAATGTGTAAATAACAGTCAAAAAGTAGATTGTAACTCACTTCCAATTCAGCTCCTTTTCTGCTTTGGCAGTTGACGCGTAGACAATTTCAGCATCACCAGGTCGCCTTCCAGCAATGATCAGAGGAATTTTCTGAGAATATCCCATTAGTCAGGTAAAGAACACAAGAATTAGAAGGGGAAAAAAAAACTTAACAAAGTAGCTTTAGTTAACCCATAGATCTTCTTAATTTTATTTTAAAAAGAATTAAGGGCCAATCGATTGATATCCCAAGTGGGGCTCGAACAGATCACTTCCTCTTCCCTACCAAAGATCTCAAACCAACCATTAGGCTGTCCAAACTTTTGTTCTTGAAATTAATGTTGCTCCTCATCTTAGTATAGAACTTTATTTGACATAACTACATAAGTAGGAGCCTTATGCCATACCTTTCCAGAAGCTTTCTCGAAAGCTGTTACCATCTCCAAGACTGATGTTCCCTTACCAGTCCCTAGATTATAGACTTCACAGCCTGCAGTTAAAAAAAAAAAAGTAACTCCATCAGAGCAAATATTGCAAGGATTAATTTTTTTGGATTCAAGTTCAAAAAAAGATGACAGACAACCAACCAGCTTTTAGATTGTTCTTGTGGGGACGAAGTTTATAGGTGAAATTATCGATGGATTTGGACTTTGAGAATGGAAGATGGCTTGAGGTTTTTGACACACTTTAAACTATTTTATATGTTCAATTTTGGTCTTGAGGAATAGCTAATTAATAATCATTTTCATCTCGACCATACTCATATCTTGAGTGGGAGCCTCGTGGCACTGGGACAATTTTTAGTTACTGATTGTTTTCCTCCAGAGCACATTGAAGGAATCTAGCATCCACACATAAAACTCATGACATATAGAAACATTTGCAAAGTCAATCTTGTAAAGTCAATCTTAGAGTGGAGCAAACCCAAAACGGCCAAGTTCAAATATTATTTTGAAACTGCAAATATAAAAGGAAAACATTATATTTCTATCTGAAATGAGAACAAGGTTTGAAGCAAGGTTCGAAGTATCGGTATCGGAATACGTATCAGACCTTTCCTATGAGTATTGGGATCGGCGGTTTCCGATCGGAGTATCAGATTTTTTGGCATCGGAAAACAAATAATTATTAATAAATTATTAAAATTTTAGAAAATACGTTTTATACATTTAGGCATAATTTTAAGTATTTTCATTGTTATTTCTTAGTAGTTTGGAATTGAATGGACAGGAGTCACCCTTGTCGATTAGTTTACATGCGAGAGATAAGTTTTTCTTCTTTTACAACCTTAATATGCTTTTACACCCTTGTTGATTGGTCTTTTCTTCCAATTTTTTTACTGAATTGACTGGAAATAGACTCCCCAATGTCGGTATCGGTCAATATCGGGTATCGGTCAGTATCGGAACGGGATATGCCAAACTGTATCGGTATCAGCCGTATCGGATCGGTATCGGCCGTATCGGATCGGTATCGGCCGATACTGTAAACTATGGTTTGAAGTTCAGTGTGTATGAAAATCCAGATCCACATACTTCTATTCTGCCAGACCGAGAAAATTAACGTGATTCCTCGATGCAATCATACATTTAGGTTTTACTTGACACCAAATTAAAGAAGATTATATTTTTGCAAATTAAACCCTCACTAGTTGGCCTTCTTTATTTTCTACAAAAGCACTTTCTTCAACTGCCCTCATACACGAGCATAACACTTTAATAGGTCACGTCCCTTTAGAATTGAGATCCCCTAATAACAATATTTCATAAAGCCAATACAAATATGAGAAATGCATGATATTGACAATTTCTCATGGCCAATATCTCATGAAATAATGTCCACATTTTATGCATTCTTCCATACACATTTTATGCATCCTTCCATATTTGTATGGCATTACAATGCATTACGATCGACCCTTCTTTTTGTCCTTGAAAATACTTTAAAATAGATCAAGATGCTGAAAAATTGCACAACGTTTTAAGTTTTCTTTGTTTAGTTTAATCTCTTTTCTGTTTCCAGGTTTACCAAAACGGCACGACAAAGGCACATATTCTATATCATACATAGCAATTTGAGATGGATGGAGTATTTTTTTTAAAAGGTGAGTTCTAAACGTTGTTTCCCTTTATATATTACTTCTATATACCTATAAGATTTTAACAAAACCACTCCCACTCCCAAATGGCCTATCTATACTCATAAATCAAAATGTTTCATGATCCTTACTTGCATACACGGGCGGATCTACATGTAAAGGAGTGTGGGGTCAAGCCACCACTGGATTTTCGTGGGAACTTTTTTTTTAGGTATTTTACCATAAATTTTGTCAGAAAATAATTAGATACTACAAGGGAAATTAGTAATGGAGCTCCCATAATTTTTGGGGATTATGTAATTTTGAGGAGTCTCACTCACCACTCGAGCTACCTCATCATTAGTTTTGCCATTTTAAGTTGTGTCACCTCATGTAAATTGTGCCACCTTGTCTAAAGTGAAAAGATTTTATGGGATATATGATTAAAAAGGTTTTATATTCCTTGCTTTTAAATTTAGGATTTTAAAGTGTCAAACTTATCCAAAATTTTAAATTAAAAGTTATAACGAAGGATTTTAAGCATATATATAGGTAAGCAAGAATTTTTACATGACTTTAAATTTATTCAAAATTATAAGTTAATATTTTAAATTTTATAATTTAAACTAGAATATAACTTAATCTAAGTTAAATTTTCCATAATTTTTTAAATAGCTATATTTTTATAACAATGTTGTGCATGGGTGTATATATATATATATATATATATATATATATATATATATATATATATATATATATATAAACAGTATCTACCGATACTGATACGATTTGACGATTTGGCATGTCCCGATCCGATACCAACATCGGGGGTCTCTTTTAGTGTCAATTCGACATAGAAAATGAAATGAAAAAGACCAATCAGCAATTGTGTAAAAGCATAATAAGATTGTAAAAGCATATAAAAGAAAACTTATCTATTACAGGTAAAAAAATCCGAAAGGTGACTAATATTTCATTTAATTCCAAAATTACTAAGAAGCAACACAAGAAATACTTAAAATTATGCCGAAATATATAAAATATATTGTTTTCCCATTTTTTTAATAATGTATTAATAATTATTTGTTTACCGATATAAAAATGTCCGATACTCCGATCCGAAACCGCCGATACCAATACTCATAGGAAGGGTCCGATACAGATTCCGATACTATGAACCTTGATATATATATATATATATATATATATATATATATATATATATATATATATATATGGGCATATACTTTAAAGGCAATGACAAAGAATAGCCTATTTGGTTAACTAGTTAATGCATATCTTGTTGGCTCGAGTTCGAATCCTCTTGAACACTTCTTATAATTTTCTTTTTTATTTACTGTGCCAAGCCCCCACTGATATTTTCTTGGATCTGCCCCTGCTTGCATACACATGAAGTTGGAACTTAAAGTTGACAAGTTAATGTGTGACATGGTAAATATGTTTCTGTTTATCTATTGCTTTTGTGCCTTTGCGTGTGTGTGTGTGCATGCCTTTTCATTAGTGTGCATCGAAGTTTACGAGAGGTAACATATACCCCAAATCAAGTGACTTGTTGTGTAAAAAATATAATGTGGCAAGGTGTGTGTGTGTATACTTGCATGTCAAAATACCTATTTTAGAATCTTTGAGAAGTTTCTCAACAGCAACAATATGTCCGTCAGCAAGATCAACGACATGAATGTAGTCTCTCACCTGAAACAAATAAATGAAGCAAAGATGGTAAAAAAACAAAGAACTAAAGATAATCTTTATCGCCAATTATAATCAACTGAAATACCAAAGACCTAAAGATAATCTTTATCGCCAATTATAATCAACTGAAATACCAAAGACCTAAAGATAATCTTTATGGCCAATTATAATCAACTGAAATACCAAAGACCTAAAAGACGATCTTTATCGCCAATTATAATCAACTGAAATACCAAAGACCTAAAGATAATCTTTCTCGCCAATTATAATCAACTGAAATACCAAAGACCTAAAAGAAATCTTTATCGCCAATTATAATCAACTGAAATACAAGTTCGAACATGTTAAAAACAGGAGTCTCAAAGTTCTGAGAACATATATTTGCTTAGCTAAGGAGTATGCCTAGATGAAAAAAGACAGATGGCATAGCATAGCTGATTTTAGTTTTGGAAAAAGAAAAGACTCCATCTTATGATTATTATAGTATGATATGCAAGAAAAAACTGTGTAAAAATAATTGGTTGCATCTTATCCAAGCACATAGAACGAATATACTGGGTCTCTTGCTAACTTTGATATAAACAACTGTTGTCAATTATGCCTGCTAAGTGAATAACAATACTATTATAAATGATAGTCTTAGAATAGTTAAGAGTTGTTATTGTAGAGTGTCCACACTTAATATCCCTTTGTACTCCTTTAGTCCCACATTCTATAGGAACTAAAGAGGGAGGCTCACACCCTTATATAAATATGTACTCACTCCACATCAATAGAACTTATCCCATTTAGTTGAGCCTCATTTCCAAAATAGTATAAGAGAACTAGCTCTCTACCTACCTACGTACCACCAAAAACAAGTTTCACCGCCAAAGTCATAAACCCTTGCCCAAGATCATTCCCAACCTAAACCTATCTATAGCCCAAAGCCTAACCCTATGCCTGATTTAGAAAGTAACCATGAACACCTGCCTTGCCGATAACTCGGTCACCCATTCCCTCCACTGCCACACAACACCCTCATCCTATTCCCTGTTATACCACACCCGATGCCGATTAAACCACCCAAACAGTTTTCAGATCAAGGCAACTATTCGAGAATACCCAAACCTGAACGAAGATGACCTGCCACCAAATCAGACCATTAACCACTCTAGATGGCACCGGCGACTATGGCGACGACCACATCTCTGCCATCCCTGAGAATTCCAATTAGCATGGTTCCTTGTAGATTTTTAACAAAAAATTGATCTCCTTGTTTTCGCTATCGTCTACTTGTATCTCCACTTCCATGGACTTCGATGCTGCTCTTTGTGGTCTAGCTTGGCGCTTCCTCTCATGATGCAATACCGCTGATGCTCTTCGCTGTCTATCTTGGCTTCTACTTTTTGAGGTGATATTTACTATTGACCGTATCTTTATTACTAACGATCCTTTCATTACTCCTTGTATATGGACGCTCTAGAATAACAACTATAAATACTACTTCAGATATAAACAAATCAACTAACCAATACTGATTTATGCACTGAAAGTATTTTAACTAACTAATGCTCAAACAAAATTTTAGGTGAACATATAGCTTTTAGCTAGATATAAGGTGACTCAAGTAGGGCAGGTAGAAAGTGAGAAACAAAGTAATCTTTTATATACGTAACTGAGTTAACAGTATCAAAATATTAAAATACCAAATGAAGCGTGAGATGAGCCAACATATTTAGTCCGCTTTGTAATTTAAACATATACGATGACTTCATGGAGTTACACTATAATAATTAAACATAGAGCTTAAGTAATAATACCCCAGTGCCATCCTTGGTAGAGTAATCATTTCCATATACTGTAAGTGCAGGTCTCCTCCCTACAGCAACTTGCTGCACAAAAGGCATGAGGTTGTTGGGAATTCCACGAGGATCTTCACCAATATATCCACTATGGAGCACCGACAGGATTGAAATATCTAAGTAAGATTATTTCCATTCATTGTCTGATTGGTAGATATCGCGACATATCTCTTCAATAATGAGCTGCATCCACATCAGCTTATAGTCAAGGAAGCTGGAAACCGGAAAGAATGATAAATGCTTTTAGCTCAAGAAGAAAAGAACCTTGGTTCTTCCATATGGATTTGCTGCAGAAAGAGGGAACTCTTCTGTACAAGGAACCTCCTTGGGCCAACCATACACAGTGCTGATGATGAGAATACAAGCTGAACGTTCAAAACATATCATAAGTCAAAAAATGATATCAACACTCAAATATTTAGATCTTTACATGGGCCTTCACTCATAATTGCTTAATAAGAGTTGAACAGAAGTATTAACTTATTACTCTATACGAGGGAAAAAAAGTTACAATACCTTCTTGCACCCATGGGAAGCCATCACTTCCAACGAGTTTGGTACCATAAGGTTGTTGTTATAATATAGCAGTGGTTTTTGTACACTTTCACCCACAGCTTTCAAACCAGCAAAATGAATAACAGCATCAAACCTGCAGTGTAAAATGACAGTGGGTCACACAAATCCAGTGCAGCCCCCAGCATGCTCATGATTCACTAAAATCATTGAACTTAGGATCACAATCATAATAAGCCAGGATCGAAGACAAAAGGTACAGTAATCATCCCCAAGAAGATTATATCCAAACATAAGCGCTAAAGTGGATCGGGTGTATATATTGGTGACAATCCCACAATGCAGGGAAGCAATCCAGTTATACATACATGACCAGAAACATAAAAGAACTCAAATCGCACACTAAGTGCCAAACAAAGATTTACAATCAATCCAGTTAGACATACATGATTGATCTTTCTCACACTAAAGTGCCAAACAAAGATTTACAATCAAAGCAGTGACCAGTGTCATGTCTCAAAAGGCCTGCTTTCTACCACTTCAAGACAATCATCCCTCCACTCGATATTTTACTAACTTCACCACTCTAACCCTCATGATTGGTCACTAAAATCATTGAACTTAGGATCACAATCATAATAAGCCAGGATCGAAGACAAAATACAGTAATCATCCCCAAGAATTATATCCAAACATAAGCGCTAAAGTGGTATCGGGTGTATATATTTGGTGACAATCCCACCAATGAAGGGAAGCAATCCAGTTATACATACATGACCCAGAAACATAAAAGAACTCAAATCGCACACTAAGTGCCAAACAAAGATTTACAATCAATCCAAGACATAGATTGATCTTTCGTGCCAACAAATATTTACAATCAAGCAGTGACCAGTGTCATGTCTCAAAAGGCCTGCTTTCTTCCACTTCAGGACAATCATCCCTCCACTCGATATTTTACTAACTTCACCACTCTAACCCTTCTTGGTTATGGCCTATGGTTCATTTGTTTCTTTTACTGGATAAATTTTCTGAAGCCATTATACACATCACTCAAACCAACAGACCAACTAACGTGCCAAAGAGAGATTACTATCTTTCAAAGTAGTGATCAATACCATGTCCCTGATGCTGCTTTCTTCCACTAAGACAGTCATCCCTCCACTAGGATTTTACTAACTTCGGCACTCTAAACCTTGGTTATGGCCTATCACCAATTTGTTTCTTTTACTGGATACATTTTCTGAAGCCATTATGCACCCTAGCACTTCATACCATTCTTTTAACCCGCAATCAACTGTCTTGGTCTATTTCCATGTTCCATAACTATCTGGGATACCCTCTACCCTTAAGGTCGTTGTAGTAGTTACTAAATATACATTGTACTAGAAGTTCACAGGTCTTATTTAAATCAATGGCTTATCTTCTAATGTGGTTAATTACATGTTTCATAATTATATGGGGCTTTATTCTCTTCGATTAGCATCTGTCCTTAAGATCATGTAATAGTTAGTGAAATACACATTGCACTCTGGAGGGTTTCAGTAATCATGCACGGATGAGGATATATTCCTATAATTGATTATTCTATAAAGGTTAATTAAATTTCATAGTCACTCTCACAAAAAAAGGCTAACAGATTTTGTTCCCCAACCATCACCTATAAGTAGCTGTAGACAACAGAAACCTGCACCAATAGCTGTTTAATCACTCATCCCATAAGTGGTTTGCTTCAAAAGTCTCAGCCGTGTTTCCTTAAATTGTAAGCTTTTGTGTCACTTTAGCTGCTGAGTGCTTATCATAATTAGAAATGTCTGTAAAAGTCATACTAGTGTATCATATTTCCAAATTGATATTTTAATTATTAGTCAGCCAAGTTTAATAATAGGCAGAAGAATTTAGTCTCTACAGAAGGAGAGGCTATATGCCTATAACCAGTACAAAAAAAAAAATCATAGATTGGCCATAAATTCATGAAAAGTATGACTCATTAGAATGTAACAAAACTAAACCTTGAAGTTCTGCTTCATTTTAACTGATGCATTGTAATTAGAAAGGCTAATGGGTTCATATTAATTTATCTCAAATGAGGATTTCTCTTAGTTGTCAGCTAAGGTCACTGGAACATGTACATGAAGTCAATAGAGTCGACTCTGGATAGATTAAGATTTCTATTTCCAAAGGTTGCCTTTTCCCTACTATTTACTCTGCTTAATTCTTAAGATAACTACACACTTTTAGTAACCTATCCATGTACACAATTATTTTATTTTTCTTTCTAAAACAAATGTGTGCAATTATTTGTCAAAACACAATATGCCAACATAGCAACTAGCAACTGAACATTAGAACTTCAACATCTATGTGAGAGCACAATGGGGTCAATTAATGCATAACAGGATGTAAAACCAGAAACTAAATGTTACAAGTGCCACAACAAAGGAGAATGCATCTACAACATATAAAATGAGGCCAGTAAGTGTCAAAAGGAATGGAATAATGATATTCAATCAGATGATCCTTACTTTGTTGATGAGAAAACTTTTTCTAGTGCTTCCCTATCACGAAGATCAACCTGCAACAACATTGAAACAACAATTAAATATATGCAATAGATTTGAACATTCCACCACTACTGTGTTAAAAGAGAGCAGGATGGCTTGACTAAAGCAATGTCAATGACTATTTTAGCATTTAGCACCAAGTAATTAAAGGTTACACAGTCATCTCATGTATATAACTAAATAACTAATAACTGTTTTCTTCTTCAAAAGGGTGCCTTTAAGCTTATATCAGAATACAAGTAAACCGAATCCAAGTAAACCAAGAAATACTAAACAAACAGATATGGGAAAGTTTTTTAAAAGTTTACATGAATGCTGAAAAATAAGTAATACTGTATGAATCATATAACAAATTAAATGGTTTATCAACAATATTTAGTAGTTTGACACGGATCTTTATATTTCCACCAATCAAACATAAAATCCAGGAACAAAATCAAGGCACAACAGCTTCACCAAAATTATGGTCACCAAAAACAATATTAAACAAGCTGCTCAAAGAACCACAATGTCCCCCATCAAATCACAGGAGAAAGAAAAAGAAAATAATGAAGTAAACAAAAGAGTATGTCGAAAACAATGTTAACGTTGAAGTAATTTTGCTTACCATATGACAATAACATAATTAAATTTCGCTAGACATAGAAGAGCCAGATTTGGATGCATAATCCCTACCATCCACAAGAGCTAAGGAGCTGGGAGTTTGATCCACAGGAGCTAAGGAGCTGGGAATTGATCTAGAACAGATAAATTCCACTCTGGTTCCTGCCATTTCAATTATACAGCTATTTTTTTCCCTTCTCTTCTTTCCACCTCATTCTCATTCTCAGCCCTTAATTAGGAAGTGGATGGCTGGAAATACCCGATTATCTCCTCTCCTCTCCTCTACAGCTCACATGTGCAACTAGTTGAAGGTGATGCCAAGTTCTTCATAAATTGCAAACCTTCAATCTTCAGCCCTATCGAACCCAAACCAAAGGTTCACAGAAAACCTATGTTGCACGGATACAGAAAGGATACGGCATACTGACATTTTCAAACGAGTGCAAAGGTAATTACCTATGTTGCATGAGTACAAAAACGGGTACAGATAAAATCATAATTTTGCCGTGTCCGTGCAACATAGCCGAAAACCAACTTAATCTCCATACACAACTATACTACTGAATATCCTCATGTAACTATGTGATGCTGCGAACAAATTTCCAGCTTCACCAACTATTATATCAACCTGTTCTTATTATGCTCTCAGTCCATGGACAGCTACCGATTAATTATCACACTTGTTCAGTACACTGAGTATGATCATCCCTATGAGTTCGTCCAGTGGCACTTTAGAGGGCCCTTCTCAGTACCATCGTCATCAACCCCTTTTTTTTTCTAGCTGTAACACCCTCGTTCTCTATTCTAGAATCTAGAAAATGGGATGAGCCTTACTAATGATGCTCTAATGAGTATATTATCAGCTTTAAAATAGATTGCCCCTCGATACTTAGCTGGAGAACTTGTATAGTTCCTTTAAAGCACATGGAGGACATCTACGAGCAAGAGACATTGCAAGGCTCCATTGCCACATGCCAACAACACAATTTTGGAGGGACTTCTCATAAAAGTGCATACTACAAACATAAAAATTTAAGAATTACAATTGCAAAATATAAAATATTTAAGGCACAGCAGCATCTAGTACCAGATTCCAATAGAATCTTCAACTAAAAATCTACGAAAAATCTTGGAATGAATTAAGCCCTAATTTTTCAAATATTATAACTCAAGAAAAATCATAAAAGACCTGAAATTCAAGAATTATAATTGCAAAAAAAAAAACGATTGCTTTAAGGTACAACAGTATCCACCAAGGGAATCTAAAGTAATCTTTAAAGAAGAAAAAAAAAATCTAAATAAAATAAAATAAGCCCTAATCTTCACATACGAGAACATGCAACCGAGTAATTGGGAATTTAATCGTACGCGCGCTCACAACCGACACCATACAACTCATGTTTATGAATACAGACAACATGAATAGTAAATTAAATAAATAAAATAAAAACGACATTATTATGAATAGAAGCCGCAGGAAAAAAAAACGAAAATCAACAAAACATTAAAAAAAACCATTGGAAAAAGAAAATTGGAATCCAGAGACACATGGAGGACATCTACAGGCATCGGATACTCATACTCCAATGCTACATGCAAACTTCGCAAGTTTTGAGGGACTTCCACAAAAATACACATTACAAGCCTAATATTAAACATTTTCATATGCAAATAAAGCTGGAATTTTAAGGGATTATAAAGGAACTATAATATCTTAAAAAACATAATAATAAAATAAGCCCTAATCTCCCAAAAAAAAAAAAAAAAAAAAATAGAACACGCAACCAAATTACCTAAATTTAACCAAAATTGACAACGCAATATTCACACACACAAAAAAACCGTAGAAAAATGCGAATAGAAGAGAAAAAAAAAATAGAATTGACCTTGTGGAAAGCGAGGTTCTTTCCGTTGTCGGCGGCGAGCTCGACGACGCGGTTGATGGCGACCTCTGAGGAGTTGTCGAGGTTGTCGACAACGACGACGTGGAAGCCTTCGTTGAGGAGCTGGAGGACGGTGTGGCTGCCGATGTAGCCTGCCCCTCCGGTCACCAGAACGCTCTTCGCCATTGATTCAAGAACCTTTTTTTCTAAGAATTTTTTTTTTTCTACTTTTATGCGTCTCTCTCTAGAAATTGAGGGGCGGAAGAATGTGTACTTATAGAGAGAGAGAGAGAGAGAGTAATTTATTCATTATTGATGGGTATTTTCTCGGCGCGTTATTCTCAACTGTCAGCACGAAATGGGCGCTCCTGAAAGGACCAGCGTCCGATGAATTTTTTATTTTTTGTAGGGGGATTCATTCATTCTTACATTGGTTTTTGCCCAGGTTTACTTTTCGCGCAAAAGTTCACATGTAATCATGATATTGCAACTTTTGCCCAGTTTTTAATGGGAGTAAATTGCATAATCATTTCAAATTATTAGGTGAATCATGCCTAGTTTCTCATTCTGAGAAATTTGGTGGCAGAAATATGTATGGACTGTGATTGAGGTTAAATTTTTCATAATGGTATATTGATTGGTTAGGTCTACATGTCTCGCCAATGTGAGGGTAGATTTGATTTTTTAAAAAATATAATTTAAGTTATATTTATGATTTTTTTATTTGTTATATAGTGGTTAACTTAGGACCTGTTTGGGTGTGGAAAAATTTGGATTTACGCTTTCAATAATAAATTTTATATAGGAATCCATCCACTCTCTTGTCTCTAGCATGGAACAAATGTGTTTAGTTGAGATAAAAAAAAGTAAAAAATAAAAAAAATAAATGTGTTTGGTTTGAACAGAAAAGTGAAAAGTAGAATAGTATATTATAATAATACTTTACTAAATTAAGATAACCAATACTAACTAATTAAGAATTAAGAATTTATATTTTAAATTCTAATTAATTTTTAATTAGTCAGTAGTTAGTTTAATAAATAATTAGCTGAAAATTAATAAATAATTAGTACTACTTAACAACAACAAAAATGGTGAAATGTGGCAGCAACCATAGATTAGTTTAAAATGAAATGTGGTAACCAAAAGGTGGAGTGAATAATTAGTTTAAAATGGAAGCAAGAATAGCATAAGTAATTAATTTAAAAAAAGAATTTTCATCTACATATGATTGCCAACTCTGGATGTGGCAGCAGAATAAAACACCTCCCTATCGTGCCCGACAGGAACTGGCAGCCATCAAATCTACCAGTTCCAGCTTCCACTTCACCTATTCACCAAATGGTAAATATGCACTACCATCACTACAACAAATATGGCCTACAATAGCAATTTTTTTATAGCGTTCAAGTATCCCTGCTATAGAATGTTATCAACAATAGCGTTCTTTCTGTATTGCTATAAAAATATATATATCCATAGCGTTTTTTAATGCTGTAGAATCTCTAACATTCATATATTGCTATGTTTGTATGTCAAAGCAGATCTCATGTTCGAATCCTAAGAGAAGCAGAGTAGATTTTTATTTTACATGATAAAAAATAGACTATAGCATATATGGCGTAAAGCATACAAATTTGAAAAAACCCATGCCCAACATTTATCATAATCTACAACACCTTTTTAAACATATCGTAAACATAAATTCAACGACACTTTAAGGACACCTACAAATTTGTATAATATTAGATACTTACTACAACACTCTAAATGTGTTGTATAACATTTTATTTCCTACCATTTTTTTTGTTTTCTAAATACAACACCCAGTCTAAAATTTCATTCTTCCACCATATTTTTCACAAACGCGCGCCTGCTGCTCACATACGTATTCCTACCCAATGAAATGGCGCATGTCCCTTCCATTTTCCCTCCTCCTCTCTTCTTCCTTTCTATTTCACTACCCTAATTTCATCCATTTTTTCTTGCTCTCTCTCTCTCTAAGGGATTAGGCAGCAAAGGAGTTTTGATCGTCGTAGTCGTCACCGATGTCACCACCGTCGTCACCGACGTCATCACCATCGTCACCGACGACACCCGCCGTCGACTAGGTCTTCTCTCATTCTTTAATCTCCATCCCTATTTTTCATGAGTTTTTATTTCTTGATTTTTTTATCTAGGGTTAATAATTGGGGATTTTGTAAGCATCAAATAGAATCGTTCATGATCTAGGGTTTTCTTTGTTAATTAGAGTTTAGAGTAAGAAATTAACATCTAGGGCTTGTCTTTCTTAATATCCAATCTTTAGGTTCCACCGACCAGATCCCGACCTCTTCATGGTGTGTCGATGTCGTGTTTCCCAAATACGTTTTCGACGCGGATCTCACGACACTGGTTATTGAAGTGTCCGTGGGTTCCTAGGTTAATATGGTTCAGAGAATCTTTTTTTTTTCTTTCTTTTAGAGATTCATACTCATACTTTAGTTTGTATGACTTAGCTTCTATTTTGATTCGATGCTCCTAAATAAATAAATTTACTTTTTTGCTAATTTAAGTAAAAAAGTATGTCTTTTAGGGTTTGCTAGTGTTGAAAATGTTTTTCAGAGTTTCATATTGAATCTAATTGGAAAATTTAACCAAAAGTATGTTTTTTAGGTTTCGATTTTGATGGCGATGCTATGTCTGTGTAATTGGCCATGTCTGTGTTGTAATTGGCTAATTGGCCATGTTTGTGTTGCTAATACTATTTTTTGGTTCCCTATAGAAGAAAAAAAGGCTTGTTCTATTTCAATGGTCGTTGCTTTCCATGACTCTAAATTTTGGTGCAGACTTCAACATTGTAACAAAGCTTCGGTAAGGAATGAGATTAATATTTGTGATTCCGTTGACTCTATGTTCATACAAAGGCTTTTAGATGTGAAGTTTGATTCAATTCACGATATTTTATTACCATGTAAACAACTTTTATTTATCTCAAAAGTATGATGTTTTTTTTTTCATGTTGCAGTTAATTTTAATTTTTGCTTGCCTAATTTGTGTTGGCATATACCTCATTGTTTTCTAGTGTTAATTATCTCCTTGTAATTGGGTGTTTGGTCATTGTTTCGTGTTTCTCAAGTTTTTTTTAATTTGTTTACACATCTTCATATAATTAAGTGAACTTTAGATGATAATTAGGATAAATATGCTAAAAAATATTTTAGTTTCGCCTTTTCAGTTGAAATTGAAATGTGGGGTATATGGCCTTGATATTGTAAGTCAAACCTGGTGATTTAATTTCTTATGATATTT
Source organism: Iris pallida (assembly GCA_029216955.1). Taxonomy (NCBI): domain Eukaryota; kingdom Viridiplantae; phylum Streptophyta; class Magnoliopsida; order Asparagales; family Iridaceae; genus Iris; species Iris pallida. The sequence goes on from JANAVB010033417.1 coordinate 5,289,173, forward strand.
TTTAGTTCAGTTTTTATCTGTGTTTGCGGAGTAACTAGGAATAATATAAACGTTTAACTTATTAAAACACTGCAATTCTGGTACCTGGAACTTACGAACTTTCATTCATCCCTCCTTAATATCATACACTACAAATAGATATCATCTTTAGTAGATGCAGTCTTTTTTACGTCACGAGATAAATGCTAGGGGTTGTATGTAAGTTAACTGAAAAGAAAAGCTTGTCAAGTTCTTGACCGGTAAAACATTCTTCTGTAATAATGGTGATGGTCAGAAATTGGAAACTGTTTCAGGTACGACATAATTTTCTCTCCTAATATTGGTACGATGCAATTTGCACAATAAATAAATTAGCAGAATAATTAAGCTGCAGTATCAATTCTAACACTTTAGGGATGTTTGGCACTTAATATTCGTGCTGACATATGATACACAATCAATATCCAGATTCCATATTTGTGTGGAAATTTCATATCCTGTGACACTATGATATTTTTGCTGATACCAACATTCCATTCATGTTAAGATTGTAGTACTAGTACCCCTGCATTCTCATGCATTTCTTCTCCCCCCACAAATTAACCAATCCTTGTCACTTCTCTCTGCTACTACAAGAATGTTTCCTCCTAGAAAAGAAGCAGCAACAGCTCCTGCCTTCCAAGAAGGCTTGGAGACGCTTCACTTATAAATTGCAATCCAAACTCCAAAACCTTACAAAAAAACACATGTATGTATCCAAACAAAATCAAATTAGGATACTGATACAAGCTAGTCATATATAATATATGACCAACTTGTATGTATGTGGCAGTAAATATATGAAAAGTACTGGTTTGCTGAGGGGTCATGTATTATTCAAAGCATCCTTCAACATAATCCTTCTTAACTATAATGTAATTTGTATTGTAGTATTGTATGTAGCAGTAAGTGTATGAAAAGTACCCCTATGTTCTCATATGTACCAGTAAGTTGTATTGTTGAACAAAAGCAACTTAGCAGAAGGAACATAAGCCTTAAAGAAACTTGGGATTCCATCTTAGTAGCAGAGCATGTGGACATACAGGGACCAACAGAGACCGACATCCGCATACACAAAGGATTTTAGGTTGATCAGACCCCAAGGTTCGATTTCTTCTTCCTCCCTAAGAATTTAATTTGAGATTTGAGTTCTTGGATTAGTTTGATTTTCATTGATATTAGTTTTAGTTCATTTTAATTTGTTAATGTCAGACCATCAATTCTTTCTTTAAGACATTGAAGTTGTTTGTAGTATTGTCTGAACTCCATAGAACATTGACTGCTAAATTTGTATACCAACTTGTGTATTTCCTCTTATTGTTATGTAAATTATGTTTTTTGCAGTTTTTTTTATTGCTTGCATTCTCAGACCTGCATTGATGGGAGCCTCTTGGCACTGGAAACCCTTTTTTAATTTCAAGGCTCCTATTTATCTTTTATTTCTAGTTTTTTGCTAAATGGTTGTAAAATCTTAGATCATTAGAGATAATAAATTAGTTGAACTGTCAACTCAATTTCAGAAGAATTATAATGAATACACTGGACGTTATATGAGAACTACAAATGCATTATTTAGTACGAAAGGTCAGATTTATGACAAATGGTACATGTTTTTTGGCCTTTTCTATTCATATATGAATCTTCTTTTTCAATTGATAGGTAGTCATGCGTTAGGATCCTGGTCCACAAGCATATTGTTGACAGAGGCAACATAGAAAACCTTTGCAAGAAAGGATGTGAAGGGCATAACAAAGCACCTATGAATGTGGATTCTCATCCAAAGTCCCTATTCTATTATCACTGTACCCTACTAACAAAGCACCTATGTTTGTAGTCTTATCTCATATGTTGTTGTTGTGAAGCTTTTTCATGACATGTTCAATCTAATTGTTATTTTAAACCTGATTTGTCTCTTAAAACATTTCCACCATGTATACATGACTGGGCTTTGATTATCTCCTAATGTAACAAAGGAATTCTTTATCTATTAATTTGCATTATGGCCTAGGTCATACGGCACATATAGTTAAACATGCAATCAGGTCGGCTTTAAAGGGTTCAGGTCTAACCTAAACAGGCATTCCTTACATGGGCCGGGTTGAGATGATCCTTAACTGATTGACCCGAACCGCTCCTTATCTACATTATATACCTCAACTCATCCAGGTTGCTTTTAAAGGGTTCAGGTCCAACCTAAACAGGTCATCCTTGCATGGGTCGGGTTGAGGATGAGCCTTAACGGATTGATCCGAATTGATCCCTACCTACATTAGATATCTTAACTCACCAATAAATACCAAAGCATATTCACTTTTGTTAGTGCTGCTACCTGCCTTTGTTTTAGCATTATCGGTCTCTGAACAGTCATAAACGGTTAATATGCTAAATGTACAGTGCATTGTTACTCCTCTCTTTCCCTTATGTTCTTAGTTCTACCCTTCACTTGAAATACTAGTGTTGTGTTTCTGTTCAGCAGAATTGTGCAGTGTTTACAATTTCACATACTTTGATAATTGATGAGAAGATTGTTTGGATTGAAGAATGCTGATATGTTTTTCATCTGCGAAAATGCTGCTTGTTCAAGTTCATATTTGAATCTCCTTGCCTTGGTACTATTCTTTCTTTGGGGCTTTACAAGCTTTCTTTCCAGGTGCACTTACTTGATTGTCGGGCTAGTGCAAGTTCCAGTCTTAATTCAGCTAGGCAGAATTTGGCAGCTACTTTTGTTAATGCATTTGTGAACGCAGGATTTGGCCAGGTAGGCTCGAGTAAAATCATATTTGACCAAATAATTTGAAGGTTGTATGCTAAAGCAACAACTTGCGATCATGCTATTTTCACTGTGCAGGATAAGTTGATGACTGTTCCATCAGAATCTTCAAGTGGATCTTCAGGGAGTTGGTTGTTCAAAAATAAGGAACATGGGAAGACCAATGCAGCAGCTAGTCAGGTATAAATATACTTTTTCATGTTTGATCTGGTACTAATTATCTCAGTGAACATTAGGAGCTGATATTTTGTTGATGATAATAGGGGATGATTCTGTTGTGGGATGTCGACTCTGGGCTTGCTCAAATTGATAAATATTTGCACAGTAATGACAACCATGTTGCTGCGGGAGCCTTGTTAGGTGTTGGGATTGTCAACTGTGGTATCAAGAATGACTGTGACCCTGTGAGTTATCTTTTGTGTTCTACTTACAGTAGTGACATGTCAAAATAAGCTAAACCTCTTGAGTTTTTACAACCTGTTCAACTTCCTTTAGGCATTAGCACTATTGGTCGAGTTCGTTCATAAAGAAGACACTGTATCACGAATTGGAGCTATACTGGGCCTTGGCATTGCATATGCTGGTTCACAGAAAGATGAGGTGAAACCCCTCTGCCCCTTCTTAGCTATCATTTTCTTTATGTCTTAATGTACACTGACTATGCCTCTGATACCAGATTAGAATCCGTCTTACGGAGATCTTGGGAGATCCAAAAGCGCCTCTTGAAGTTCTCGTGTTTTCTGCTATCACGCTTGGTTTAGTCCATGTGGGTTCCTGTAACGAAGAGATTGCTCAAACTATTATTTTGGCCATAATGGAACGTAGTGAGACTGAACTGGGTGATCCCCTTACTCGCTTGCTCCCTGTAGCTCTTGCCCTTTTGTACCTCGAAAAGCAGGTGATATTTATATGTTTGACTCACATTTGGCTCTATTGATCTATCTGCTGGTTTTATCTGGTATTGGATTAGACTTTTTGGTATTTATGCAAGATGTCCTTCACCCATCCTGCTTTAGCACGTGCTATGCAAGATGGCCTATAATAAAGACTTTCTTGTTTTGTAGTTTGCTGATTTTATTTTAAGCCTAGAACTAGAACTATAGACCTCAGGAGAATGTAATGGAAGATGGATTCATGTTTACCAAGGCTTTCTTCCTATCCTATTATAGAAGATGGGTTCATGTTTACCAAGACTTATTGTCGTAGTTTGTTGATATTCATTTTAAGCCTAGAATTATAGACCTAGCCAGAAGGGAATGGAAGTAAGGATTCATTTTTACGAAGTTTGATTTGTGGAGCTATGAGTACTGAAGTTGGCAACATTACAATTAGTTTTTCTGTATTTGGCCATACTAATTTCTTTTGAGAAGGAAGTAACTGTGGTTTTTTTTTAAATTTTTGGCATTTGACAGGAAAGTGTTGAGGCTACTTCAGAGGTTTCCAAAACCTTTAATGAAAAAATCAGGAAATACTGTGACGTTACACTATTGTCCATGGCATATGCCGGTAATGGAAATGTGCTAAAGGTATACTCTTAATATTAAATTAGTACTCTACTCTTGAAGCTAAATTAGCCCTTAGAAAAGTTTCAATTGAGAGATTAACTTCCCTTCCTTGCAGGTTCAAAAATTTCTAGGATATTGTGCTGCACATCTTGAAAAGGGGGAGACCCATCAAGACCCTGCTGTCCTTGCAATTGCTCTAGAGGGAACTCACTTAAGAGAGTTGAAGCAAGTACTGATTGCCGTGTTTTGATAGAAGGTCGTGGAAGCATCAAGGATCCAACGCGGGTGAGTTATAATCTGATTGTTGGTTATTGCTATCTTATTTTTTTTTTATCTAAGTACTCTATTATAAAAATTGCTAGGTATCTGCTAGATATCTCTTAGTTCATTTTATGGTGTCAAATATTTCTATCTTATTTTTTTTATATCATAATGTGTTTTCTTCTCAATTTTGTGTAGGTTGGCGTATATGTTTTTGATGGTTGTGGATAGCCTCTAGAAGGAAAGAGGTGATCGAGCTGTTTCTTGGTCTACAGATATTTGTAAATGGAATGGTTTATTTTGGACTACAGATACTTTGTAAATGGAATGGTTTATTTTGGCGTACAACTACTTTTTCTACATCTTGAATGTTTTAATGACTACTACTTTTTGTATATCTTGAATGTTCTAATGAAACATTTCATATTTTGGCAAATCTTTCCTATATCTTGATTGATCGAAATGCGAGTTGCGATTGAAATTGTTTGCGATTATTGTTATTTATATGTGATACAAAACAGGTTATGAAATATGAAATTCTGTAGCAGAAATGAAATAATATGAAATTCTGTAGCAGGTTTATAGCACTCAAAACGTCTAAATTGCTGCTACCACGATAGCATATGATGAACGCTATAATAAATCAAACCATTCATCAAACGTTATAAATCATCCACAGCATTCACAAACGCTATAAAAAATCCACAGCATTCATAAACGCTATAAGTAATCCACAGCACTCACGAACTCTATAAACTATCTACAGCGTTCTAGAATGCTATAAAGTATTTACAGCCTTCATAAACGCTATAAACCATCAACAGCATACACGAACGCTATAAACCTTCTACAGCATTTATGAACGCTATAATGTTATAGCGTTCACATATCTGGACATACTATAGCGTGGGCGATCATAGCAGACAGAATATGCTATAGAAGGCTTTCTATAGCGTTCTGTGTATGCTATTGTAGGTCATATTTGTTGTAGTGCATCCTCCAAATCCATGTGAAGTCCCCCCCCCCCCCCCCCCCCCCCCCCTCCCCAACATACACACACACTTCGCGTTTGTCAAGCAACCCCTTAGACGATTGAATGATTTGGCATGAGTTGAATGGCTTTAATATTCTTTTTGTCTAAGTTCGAATCATTTCGACAAACATTTAATGATAGTGGTCAACTTGCAGGACGCACGCGGTCATTGTAACACGTATTAATGAATGTCTATCTTGTATGACATGTGGTGCATGCATCACTAATTGTCTATCGAAGTATTTGGGATGCCAACTAAAATCGTGTAAAAATATTTTTTTTTTTCTTAAAAAATTATCCGGGTCTCATATGACAATATTTGTTCCACATACGACGTTAGCACATGGAAATGTTACTTCCCAGTATATCACCTACAATCTCAATAATATAGAACTACAAATAGACAAGTTCAATAAACCTAAATCTAAAACACATGTACACTGCAACTTCTTGCATAAACACTTGTTTATAAATTACCTCATTATGTAAGTTGATCGTTGAGAATGAATGAAAACTAAAGAATCCATCTTTCATTCCTGTAGGTACTCATGGATTCTTAATATACCATAGTTTTATCTCAAAATTGTATGTGAAGTTTATATTTCTAATTTTAGTAAGTTATTTAATTATTTATATTTTGTTGGTCTATGATTTTATTTTATTTTCAAAAATTTAAGAGTCTATACATAAAATAGTTATTGATTTAGTTGATTATTATTATTTAGTAACAATTACAATCAAAGCTAATTGATAAGAAATACTCCAGTGATCATGACGAAAAATTTATAAAAAAAATTTGTTATTTTACTTTGAAATCAAACAACTCATACCAGTTCCAACTATTGGATTATTCTGTGATGACTTGCAAGAATTGTGAATTGCAGACACAAATTATAAAAAAAATATATTTAATTTTAATATTACAATGCATCCAATCTTGTCAATTTTGGGAAATAAAGGAAACAAATTGTGTCCTCACATTGATATAAGAATCTTTAATAACTTGTAAATTGTGAGATGGGTCTTTGTGTGTAAAAGGTGCAAATATAAAATGGGCGAGTAAATTAAGATAGAAGGTGTATGAAACCGGAATTTGTGATTAAGTAAAGAATATTCGAGTTGAGATGTTAGAGGTGGCTGTTTCTATAAGCTACCTTTTTCTCTGATATCGACACTCCTTTTTGTTCTTATGCACCCCAAGTGGAGGAGCTTATCAAGATAGTATTCAACTACAAACTTTATGTAATTGTGGAGGTCGCAATCCAATGAGCCATCAAGATTGACTTAGTTCATGTTTGGTTCGCGAAATCAAAGCTTGAAGGTACAACAACAACTGAACTAGATTCTAATATTGAACAATTAATCTACGAAAAATTATAGAATAAATTAAGACCTAAATCTTCACATATTATAACTCAAGAAAAACCATAAAAGACATGAAATTCAAGGATTATAATTGCAAAGAAATTTTAAAATAACGGAAATTTGAAGGTGCAACAGTATCCTCCAAGGAAATCTTAAGTAATCTTTAAAAGAAAACAATCTAAATAACACAAGCCATAACATTCACATACGAGAACATGCAACCGAGCGATTGGAAAATTAATCATACGCGCGCTCACACCGACATCGTACAAGTTAACTCACGAATATATAGACCACGTGAATAGTAAATTAAATTTCAATAAAATAAAAATAACATGACTATGAATAGAAGCTGTAGAAAAACTCGAAAATCAACATAACATAAAAATAAAAAATGAGCCATTGAATTTTTTTTTGGGAGATATTATACTTTGCAGAAATTGAGACTCGTTTTTCACATGGATGACATCTACGGACACAAAACTCAACATGCACACACCAAAAAAGGGTAAAAAATACGAATTGAAGAGAATAAACTAGAATTGACCGTGTGAAAAACGAGGTTCTTTCCGTTGTCGGCGGCCAGCTCGACGACGCGGTTGATGGCGACCTCGGAGGCGTTGTTGAGTTTGTCGACGACGACGACGTGGAAGCCCTTGTTGAGGAGGTGGAGGACGGTGTGGCTGCCGATGTGGCCTGCCCCTCCGGTCACCAGAAAGCTCTTTGTCATTGATTTAAAAGTTCTTTTATTTTTCTAAGATATTTTTTCTACTTTTAGCTCTCTAGAAATTGAGGGTGGAAGAAAGCGTATTTATAGAGTGAGGCATGTGATGGCGTTTCAAATTTTGCCAAGGTTTATAAACCGTAATAAAAAAAAATTATAACAAATTTATAGGGGATTCATTCTTACATTTGATTTAGACAAGGTTTATTTTCCGTGCAAAAGTTCACATGTAATCATGACATTGCAACTTTTGTCCAGTTTTAATGGACTTAATTGCATAATCCTTTCAAATTACTTGGTGAATCGTGTCTTGTTTCGCATTGTGAGAAATTTGGTGGCAGATGGTATGTATGGAATAGAGATTGCGATTGAGGTTAATTTTTTCATTATAGTGATTGGTTTGGTCTACATGTCTCGCCAATGATATTTATTTATATATATATTTTCAGTTATATTTATGATATTTTATTTGTTACTAGTGATTATTTTACAAGATTGAATGATTTTGAATAACTTTGATATTACCGAACTTGAGTGACTTTTGTAGTTACCGATGAGAGATATAAGACCCTGGATAGGTGACAAAAGATCAGTGAATCGAGTTACCGGAACATATAATTTCTTTCATTTATTTGGTAGAAGTTGGGAGACAGTGGACCCAACATGCATGTAATGACTGTGCACAAAGTCCCGTGCGTATCGTCGAACATCTAAAAAAAAAAAATTAAAAAAAAAACTTTGATATATTTTTTGTCTAATATCGTTTCGTTTCGACAAACATTAATTGACAGTAGTCAACTTGCAGGACACGCGATGCGTGCATCAATGCAAGTCTATCTTGTATGATACGTGGTACGCGTGTCACTGGATGTCTATCAAAATGTTTGGTGTGTCAAATAAAATCGCGTGAAAAGTAACATTTCCTTAAAAAAGTTAGAAATTTTTTGAGTGGCACCCCACTTTATTTTACCATATTTAAGGTGCACCCCACAAGTTTGCACAAATGTAAGTTACCCTCCACTTTGGACGGATTCCGTCAAAAAAAATTTCTTAGACCAAAATGTCCTTGCTCCTTCCTCTTTCTTCTTTCCTCTTCCCCCCTTCACCCCCTCCCCCCCCCCTCCCGGCCACCGCCCCAGCTCCCCCGCCCCCACCTCCGCTCCCCCCCCCTCCTCGCCTCCGCCCGCCCCCTGCCTCCGGCGGCGGCGGCAGCAGCGGCGACGACGCGGCAGCGGCAGAGGCGGGGGAGGGGGGGGGGGCGGCGGCGGCAGAGGCGGCACGGCGCGGCGGGCAGCGGAGGGGGGGGGAGGTGGAGGGGGCGCGAGGGTGGGCCGGGGCGTGGGCGGCAGCCGGCGGAGGCACGCTCGTAGCGGGAATGTCATGGAGAGGGGGCTCGGGGTAGAGAAGAGACCATTTTCGTCAAAAAAAAATGGGTCAAAGGAGTTGACCGTTAAAGAAGGACGGAATCCGTCAAAAGTGGAGGATAACTTATATTTGTGCAAACTTGTAATGTGCACCTTAAATATGATAAAATAAAGTAGGATGCCACTCAAAATTTCTCAAAAAGTTATCTTCTTCCACATGACAATATTCGTTATCATTTACAACATGACAATACTTCGAATATATCACCTACAATCTCCATTATATAGAACTGCTAATAGACCAATTCAATAAACCCAAATGTAAAACACACATTTACACTGCAACTGCATACGTAAACACTTGTTTATGAAGTGATTACATTATGTAACTTGTTCGTTGAAAATAAATGAAGAGTAAAGAATCCAACTTTCACTCTTGTACTCATGGATTCATAATATGCCATAGTTTTATCTCAAAATTGTATGTGAAGTTTATATTCTAACTTTTAGTAGGTTATTTAATTAATTATATTTACTAGTCTATCATTTTCTTTCTTCAAGATTTTAAGAGTCTTATACATAAAATAGTTATTGATTTAGTTGATTATTAATATTTAATAAAAATTACAATCAAAGTTAATTTGATAAGAAAGGCACTCCAATGATAATGAAGAAAAAATTTATAATTGTTTTTGTTATTTTATTTTGAGGCCATGATCAAATAACTCATATCAGTTCCAACTTTCAACCGTTGGATCATTCCGTAGTGGTTGGCAAGAACTGGATTGCAGACAAAAAGTCCAATTTTTTTTTAATATTACAATGCGTCTAATCTTGACAATTTTCGAGAAATAAAGGAAACAAATTGTGTGCTCACATTGATATTAGAATCTTTAATAAATTGTAACTCGAGAGATGCAGTGTATAAAATGTGCAAATATAAAATGGACGTGTAAATTAAAATAGAAAGGGTATGATATCAAAATTTGTGATTGAGGAAAGAAAATTGGAGGTGGGCTGTTTCTATAAGCCACCGTTTCTTTGATGTCGACATTCCGTTTTGTTCTTGTGCACCCAAAGTCCTTATGCTTATCGAGACGAGTACTGGCATTTTGACCACCACGGGAGATGACCTGTGCCGGCCAGACGGCGCATCGGCATTGACCCCTGGTCCGGAATGGGCCCGTGTTGGTGCGGGAGGAAGGACAATAGTTGGCCGCCACGCGAACTCGAATCAGTCCCACGGACGGTTAAAATAGCATTTTTCTATCGAGATAGGCTTCAGCTAAACTTTATTGAATGTGGAGACTGCAATCCAACAAGCCATCAAGATAGACTTGGATACACTATTTAATTACAGTAATCTAATATTTAAAATGTGAACCATATTTTACAGAAATTATTCAGTGGGACAGATTCATCAAACTGCATCGTGGAAAAATTATTCAGTGGAACAGACTCATCATGTGTTAGTGATGAATAGTGAACCCTGATAAATTTTTACTATGTTTATAATTGTATCTTGATGATATTTGATAATTATTTAATTAATTTTGGTAACTTTTTTTTTTTTGAAATCCCACTCACACACACAATTGGGGGGCTCGAACCTTGCCGGCCCCTCCGAATGTCCGCTCTAATACCACTAGGCTAGAGAGCTCGGACAATTTTGGTAACTTTTGATATTCCCATATATCAGTATAAAAACGCATACCATTGCACAAGTTCACCCATATTAGTGGGTGTTCGTAAAGTGGTATAATTGATTACAAAAGTCAAAAAATCCAATGGAACTGATAAAAAAAAGTGAAAAATTCAATTTTTGGAGTTTTCAATTTTTTCAAATAAATAATAATAAAAATTTCTAAAAGTTTAAAAATAAAAAAATAATGTGTCATGAAACTAAGTTATAAACTGATAACAAAGAAATTTTTGTCAAAAAATGTTGATTTTGTTGTAAGGCAAAAGCTCAAACACACGGAGACGAAGCTTTCTCGTATATTATCAATCACTCAAGTGTACATTTACAAGCTATTCTAACCTCTCTTTATATAGGGAGAGAGGTTGGGGGTTATGAAGAAATGAAGGGCCAAAGGTCATGTAGGTTACAAGAAGATGAATGTGTAGAGACATATAAGTTACAACACTCCCCCTTGGCTCTCCAGAAATTCTGCTTGTAAACACCTCTGAGTTTCTTCGTCTGTCTGTAGCTTGTATCTTACAATTTTGACCATCTACTTGTACCTCGTCAAAACCTTGCCAAATAAAACCCAGTGGGAAAAAACTTTGGTCGAAGGACAAAAGAGTACACACAGGTCAGTGTGATGGGGGTAAACTAAACATTGCAAAGGTGCCTCGTCAAAACCTTGTCAGGAAAAACCCAGTGGAAAAAATCGCTGATCGAAGGACAAAAGAGTACACGATTGTTTAGAAGTATACAACTGGATACTCCCCCTGATTATAATAATCCTTAGTGAATAAGGGATTTGAACTGTGTCTCGTTAAAAACCTTGCCAAAGAAAACCTAGTGGAAAAAACTTTGGTCGAAGGGAAAAAGAGTACACGAGCATACATCAGGATGCTTCCCTTTTCACTCGCACTCAACAGGGTGCGGGATATACGCACAACAGGGCGTTGGGAGGCACTTGTTGGGGCGCTCCCCCTCACATGCATACAACAGGGTGCAGGAAACATGTTTCACTTAGGCTAGCTCTGAAAGCTTCCTAAGTCCAATCGCTCTGACATATTTCTGGAACGAGTGTTTTGGCAGTGACTTGGTGAACAAGTCTGCACGGTTATTCTCCGATCCAATGTGTTGCACTTCAATCTTCTGAAGCGCTTGTTGTTCATGTGTAAAGAACAACTTGGGCGATATGTGCTTGGTAGCATCCCCTTTGATGTAACCATGTTTCGCTTGATCAATAACAGCGGTATTGTCCTCATAGACGACAACAGGTTCATCTGGGTCATATGGAAGATCACATGTACTTCGAATATGGCCAATAACAGCTCGAAGCCATACACACTCTCTAGTCGCCTCATAGAGCGCGAGTAGCTCAGAGTGGTTCGTTGAAGTAGCCACTAAGGTCTGTTTGCGAGACCTCCAAGAAATCGCCGTGTTCCCAATGGTAAAGACATAACCAGATTGGGAACGCCCCTTGTGCGGATCAGATAAGTATCCCGCATCGGCGTAGCCAAAAAGGGTCGCATTGCTTCGAGTGCCAAGAGCGTTGGACTCACTCAAAATCGCGTAGGGATAGAACAAGCCCAAGTCCGTAGTACCCTTAAGGTAGCGGAAAATGTCTTTTATGCCATTCCAATGGCGGCGTGTTGGCGCGGTGCTGTGTCGAGCTAGACAATTCACAGCAAACGAGATGTCCGGTCTAGTACATTGGGCCAAGTACAATAAAGTGCCTATTGCACCCAGATAAGAGCACTCAGGACTCAATATCTCTTCGTCGTCCTCCTTTGGACGGAATGGGTCCTTAGTAATGTCTAGAGAGCGGACGATCATGGGAGTAGCGGACGGCTTAACGTCAAAATGACTAAAGCGTCTCAACACCTTTTGGGTGTAGTTTGCTTGATGGACAAGAATTCTATCTTTACGGTGCTCAATCTGCAGGCCGAGGCAAAACCGTGTCTTCCCAAGATCCTTCATCTCGAATTCCCTCTTCAGGATATCAGCAGTTTCTGACAAGTCTTTTTCGGTTCCTATGAGATTCATGTCATCTACATAGACCGCGATGATTGCGTATCCTGAAGTGGATTTCTTTATGAACACGCATGGGCAAAGTTCGTTATTAACGTATCCCAAACCAATCAAGTATTCGCTTAGGCGGTTATACCACATTCGCCCGGATTGTTTCAATCCATATAGCGAACGCCTCAGTCTAATCGAGAACGCGTTCCGTGGTCGGGAACTACTTGATTCAGGCATCTTTAGTCCTTCAGGGACTTTCATATATATCTCTGTGTCTAGATCCCCGTAGAGATAGGCTGTGACCACATCCATGAGCTGCATATTCAGTTTTTCGGAAACTACTAAACTGATTAAGTAGCGGAACGTTATGATGTCCATTACGGGAGAATACGTCTCATCGTAATCAATTCCAGGGCGTTGTGAGAAGCCTTGCGCCACAAGGCGAGCCTTGTATCGCACAATCTCATTTCTCTCATTACGCTTCCTTAGGAAAACCCATTTGTGACCAACTGGTTTAACATTGGGTGGTGTTGGAGCAACGGGTCCAAACACACTTCTTTTCGCTAAGGAGTCTAGTTCAGCCTGGATTGCTTGTTTCTATTGTGACCAGTCCGTTCGTCGTTGACACTCGGCAACACTACGAGGTTCCATGTCATCATTGTTCATAATGTCAGTGGCCACTGAGTATATGAACACATCATCGATGTCAGTTTCGTTTCGCTTCAAAATATCATCTAAGCTAGCATACTCGACGGATATTTCGAGGTTATCGGCATGATTAGGAATAGGCGTTTCATCTGGAACGCGCTCTTCTAATACATCGCCGTGATCCTTAATGATCTCATGTGGCAAAACGCTTTTAACAAGATTTCTCCACTTCCGAGGCAGAGCATCTTTGGAACCAACCGGCCTTCCCTTCTTCTTGGGAATAGCGGTGGACTGGACGGCCGATGGCAGCGTCCTTTGCTCGGCGGGTTCGACCGGAGCAACATGTTTCACAGGAACATGGCATCTCTCAGGGACGTCTATCCTTGCAGGCACATTTGCAGCAGGTATAATTGATCTCGTGACTTTTGCTAGGTCGTTAAATGCGTCTGGCATTTGATTTGCAATATCTTGCAGACCTAGAATCCTCTGCACTTTCTTATCACTATGTGCAGAGGGAGGATCATGATGAGCAAAAGCGGGCACATGCCACGCTAATTCACGTCGTTCCTCATCAACGTTAGCGTGCATTTCTCCCCTAACGACGGAAAGATTGCCTCATCAAAGTCACAATCCGCGTGTCTCGCGGTAAAGAGATAGCCTGTCAAGGGCTCTAAATAGCGAATGATGGACGGGGAGTTATAACCGACATATATTCCCCGTCGCTTCTGAGGTCCAAATTTTGAACGCCTTATCGGCTCAATTGGAACATTGACTAGGCACCCAAACACGCGTAAATGTGAGATATCAGGCTCACATCCAGTAACCAGCTGGTACGCGGAAAGTGGTTGGGTGGCCATGGGCCTCAGACGGACCAAATTTGTAGCGTGCAAAATTGCATAGCCCCATGCAGATAGTGGGAGTTTGGTGCGCATAACCAAGGTCCTCGCTATCACTTGCAGTCGCTTTATAAAAGCTTCTGCTAGGCCATTTTGGGTATGAACATACGCAACAGGATATTCAAGATTTATTCCCAAAGTCATGCAATAGTCATCGAAAGTCTTCGATGTAAACTCCGCGGCATTATCAAGTCTAATAGACTTTATCGGATAATCCGGATGGTGAGCCCTTAACTTAATGATCTGGGCGAGGAGTTTAGGAAACGCTGCGTTTCGGGTGGACAACAACACTACGTGTGACCATCTAGTCGATGCATCAACCAAAACCATGAAGTATTTAAATGGTCCGCATGTTGGTTGGATTGGTCCACAAATATCTCCATGAATTCTCTCAAGGAATTGGGAAACCAATCTCGTAGGTTTCACATGGAGTGGCTTGAGATTCGTCTTCCCAATCGAGCAAGCTTGGCATAGGCTTTTCGGATTTATAACGAAATTCTTTCCTCCAAGAGGATGCCCATGTGATGCATTCATAGTGCGAAGCATCGTATTTTGACCCGGATGACCCAGCCGGTCATGCCATAGCATAAAAGTCCTCTCATCAACTGGCGCTCGGCGAATGATGAGATTACTCTCGATGTGTTGTATCGTAGTGAGATACAAACCACTTGAAAGACATTTCAACTTCTCCAAGATACGCTTTTGGCCGTACTGAGTGGAGGTAATGAAAAGATACTCGAAGCCATGTTCTCGAGCAGTTTCAACATGAAATCCGTTTTCTCGAATATCCTTAAAACTCAATAAGGTACGACTGGACCTTAGAGAATATAAGGCCTCTGATACTTCAACGGGAGTACCATTGGACAACGAAAAACGGGCTTTGCCAAAACCTTGAACAAGGGTTGAGGGTCCCGAAATGGTTGTCACTGAGGTTACTTTAGGCGTATAGGAGATAAAGTATGATTTATCTCTCAAGATAGTGTGAGTCGTTCCACTATCAACCAGACAATCCACTGCCCTGTAGTCCATGCCTATAAGTAAAAAAAATTAAAGTTTGTCACACGTTTGAGGAAAGTGCTCGAAATAGAACTTTAATTTTATCGAGAAAACAGAAAATACAAACCACCAAAAGTTTCATGACTTAAATCAAACATAGATAGAAAATGAAGATTTATTCTTCCATTTCTGCTACAAAATCGGGGGTCTCAAGATTTAGATTTTCGCATTCGTTGACCAGATTTGCTTCGGCCCGGCGCCCCTTGTGATAGTTATTAACTTCTTGGGGGGTCGCCCTGCAAGTCCGTTGCATATGACCATAAGCACCACATTTGTAGCAGAGAGTAGGCGCTAGCTTGGCCTTCCACTCTCGCTTTGGGACGACTGGCCCGTTGGTTCTTACCATGAGACTGCCTAGGAGTCAAAGGTCCTTGGTTCTTGTTAGAACCTCGCTTTGGATGGCGAGACTTAAATTCGCCTCTGTTCCTTGGCTGGGACGACTGGCCCTTGTCTCGTTTCCACCGTGGATTTGGTCCACGGAGAGCGTTTGCATCAGGCATTGGAATTGCCTTTGTTCCAGCAGGACGAGAATTGTTGTTTCTCATTAAAATGAGACTGTTCTTCTCGTCTAGTAAAAGCTGGGTGATGAGCTCGGGAAACTTGGTGAACTTAGACTGACGGTATTGCTTCTGGAGCAAGTTGTCAGTAGAAGGAAATGTGGTGTATGTTTTCTCCAATAGATCACTGTCGGTTAATATCTCACCGCAGTATTGGAGAAGTGATCGAATCCTGCAGACTTCATTGTTGTAATCAGTTACACTCTTGAAGTCTTGGAAACGCAGGTTCAACCAGTCATGGCGTGCTTCAGGTAGCCATATGGTCTTTTGGTGGTCGAAGCGCTCTTTCAGAGAGTCCCATAGCGTCTTCGGCGAGGATATTTCAATGAACTCCGACTTCATAGCGTCAGATAAATGCCTACGGAATAGAATCATCGCTTTGGCGTTCATTGAGCGAGTGACTTCCACTTCACGCTCTTCCTCGTTATAGATGACGTCCAAGAGGCCCTGCGCATCTAGATGGTTCTGGATGTCTTGCGTCCAGTCCAAGTAGTTCTTGCCAGAGGCTTCAAGGATTGGAAAATCAATCTTGATCGACATTTTTCTACAACAGGAGAAAAAATCTTGATCAGTCAACATATAAAACGACAGGTTTATATGGATTTGGTTTGTATAAGCAACAACAAACAATCGTAAATAAAAACAACGGTTTTGAAAAAACGATTTTTGTTTAAAAATTATCTTATATCGATCGACGGGCCGATATAGAGAGGTCAATAAGTTTCTTGCAAAAATGCATAATTATAAATACAATTTGAGCAAAAAATAATATTCGGTCAACCCCTTTCAGTAGCTCTACGTGAATATGACCAGACGGGAAAATGGGAGAGGAGGGTCACCGGGGACCTCTTAAGAACCAAGCCCCAAGTTCTTTCTGACATCATACCCAAGTAGGTGAGCCTATTCGGAGAGACTTCGTAAAATTTTTGTTCAAATGTAAGAATAAATAAGATTTTTCAAGAAATTCACGCTATTTGCGAACTGTGCAAAATAGGTGACAATTTAGTGCGTGCTCAAAATGAGCGTTGCCTTTGAAAAATTATTAACCAAAAAAGTTATTTTTGGGAGGCCCAAATTTGGCGGTGCCAGAATTTGTTTATATAGCCAAAACCAATTTTTCAATTTTTACGCCATTACGCTAAAAAAAACGTACAACATAAGTAGGCAACAACACACAAAAGAATTGGTGCCTAAGCAAGCGGCACCAAAAAAATGTCAACTATTTTTCCGACGTCTAATGAAGCGACGCCAAAAAATAGCGAGAAAAAAATACAATTTTATTATTCATCTGTTACAATGATTACTGAGTAACATAAAAAAATGTTACTGAGGTGCTCGGCAGGGCACAGATGGCACTGAGGTGCTCGCCGGGGCTCTCCAAATCCATTACTTATGGTGGAAGAAAGTGAGAAAACAATCGGTACGTCGGGTCTCCGGCGTTGCACGAGCAAAGTGCTGATAACGTGTTGTAAGGCAAAAGCTCAAACACACGGAGACGAAGCTTTCTCGTATATTATCAATCACTCAAGTGTACATTTACAAGCTATTCTAACCTCTCTTTATATAGGGAGAGAGGTTGGGGGTTATGAAGAAATGAAGGGCCAAAGGTCATGTAGGTTACAAGAAGATGAATGTGTAGAGACATATGAGTTACAACAGATTTAGCATTTTAAAACGTGACATGGGTTTGAATAGCTATGCTGCTAAAAAAATTAGCACAATATTTTCATGTTTACTTGCTTTCTCATATTTTTTAACTGCACGGTTCAACTGAATCACTCCTGGTTGGAATGGTTCATCATGAGTTTTATGATTCATTCCATTTTGGAACGGTTCAACAAGTCAAATCGATCCAAATTCATGACCAACTTATGGTTCAACCAGTTGAATGAGCCGATTCAAATCAATTTTTAAAACACAAGCTTCGATTGGTTCACGAAAAAAAAAGTTAATTTTTTTTTCATGAACAGAGAAAATTTCAAATTTCTTTTTAGTAGTTGGAAAGTTCGTGAATATAGTCATAATACATGCAGAAAATTGGTAGGTAAAATAAATCTTTGGAGTGAATGTCTATTTTTTCTCTATTTTTCTATCGAAACAATTTTTTTTTCTTTAACATCAAACACAAAAAATAAATAACTTTAGGCACTATGGGAGACCCCCATATATTCAAATCATGTATTGGACAATGGACGCCAAATTTATGACGTGCTAAAGTGAAAAATTATGTATCATAAAGTATCATAGATATCATTACCAAACCAATCATGTACTTATCAACTAACTTGAAAGTGGAAAGATATGCAATATGATTATATCTAATTCAAAGATATAAATTTTTGAGCAATAAAAACAAATTACTATTTCAAGTTATGTTCCTAAAACTGGAAAGATGTCTCACATGGTTGTCAATAACTAGGAGCTATGACTTGGATTGCAAAATGTAAATGTAGAGAGACAATTTTTTTTTTTTTTTTTTTACGAGTTCCATAAAATATTGAGTTATGGATCCCGTTGTCTATTAACTAAAATGTTATTTTACACACTCATTTCCGTTTATTTTCCGACTCTCTCTCTCTTGTTGAATTGTTTCTCATTTTTCGTGAAGTGTTCGTTTTTTTCGAGTAACAGCTGAGTCGGTACAATACAGGAAAAACACAACACAAAATAGACCTTTCAAAAATAATTATTGACTTAATAATTTATCCACAAAATTGTGGTGCTTCATGACTAATTTTGATTATTTTACGAAAATATATTTACAATTATGGCAATATAATTTTACTACTATATAATGCCTTAATAATAGTACACTTGAACTCTACTATGCTACTTTTACATGTTAAGATCTAGCAATAGCACAAAATATTGGGTTTGGATCAAATACATTTTTTTTTAAATAATAATAATTAATTAGACTATTATTGTTATTTAAGATAGAGAAGTTCCAACAAAAAAAAAAAAAGCATGACTAAGACTAGCTTTCTAATAAAGCATGATGTGTACATGCAATGGGAAAAAGAAAGTTTGGACGAGAAAAAACACTACAATAAGCATGATGTGTAATGCAATGGGAGGAAAAAAGAGCGTGATTAATAATAAATTCCACTTGTTAATGAAGATTGATTATATATTATCAAGCAAAAGAGAGAGAGAGAGAGGAGAGAGAGAGAGAGAGAGAGAGGATGAGGATGATGACTTGCAAAGGAGAAAGTTGAAGAGTTGGCATGAAAAGTAGGTGACTTTGGTAGCACGAGAGGAAAGCAAAGTTTGGACGGTTCAAAAGGGACTTTGCGCCAAAATGACAAGCAAGAAAAAAATGTTAACAAATTAATGAATATAAAGTCTATTTTGACCGTCCGCATAGCTTGTCCGTGCTGGCCCACGTTTGCATGGCAGCCAATCATTGGCCCCTCGTTAAAGCGGAGTCTCGCGACGGTCCAAATGGCAGCATCGATTAATGAAATACCATGTAACATTTTTGTTTTATGATATCCGACGTAACGTACGAGACTTTGTGTACACTGCATTAAATGGTCAGCCATTTATAAATTAATGAAATGTCATGCACCATCAACACCACATTTGTTCATTGCAATAAGTTTACTACCAAATTCTTACAACTTTTTTACAAATCACTCATCCTCATGCTAACATGGTCCTACCCGGCCCCATTCGGTCCCGCCTACAACCAATGGAAACCGGCCACGTGGCCGGTTGTAACCTCTTGGTTGTAGGGAGGGCTGTAATTAGAATTTCGTTGACACTGACAATTTTTGCTTACTCTACCATGGTCAGGCAATGGCAAAAAAGCCTCTCTTTTTTTTATTATTTATACATTTGTCTATTACATCATTATTTATACATTTGTCTATTACATCATTTTTTTTATTATTTATACATTTGTCTATTACATCATTTCTCTAACAAAAGTAGAATCCTAAGCAATTCTGAAAATGACTGTCTCTGTATGAAAATTTTAAGACATTCATAAACTTTAGACATAGTTCCAGATTACTATTTTTTTAATAAGAAAGTACAAGTAGAACAGAAAATCAGTCTCCTACATTTTTTAATCTTTTAATTATATTATTATTATTATTTTGTGTAGATTAGTGTCTACTCTCCTACATATTTGTATAAATTGATATAAAATTGAAATTATTTACAATTTTTTTTGTTTTGGTAAGCTACCGAAATAAATTTGGACCATATCTCATGGTATAAGTTAATTAAGTAATATTTGTGCTATCTAGATTGGAATATTCGATAGAGAGAGTAACATAGATTTTATATGTTATAAATATGAAGAAAGTTAGATTGACTTATACTTTGGTCCTAGTTTTGATCAGTACTTAACTATGATTAATTAAATTAATTAATTATAAATTTTCAGATGGATTGGACTACCGAGTCAGCAAGCAAGAGTACTCTAGGGGGAAACGACAATAATATATGGTCAAGTGTAGATAAGATGAGCACAAGGCATAAATGGATTATGATACTAAATAAATTAATCAACAAAAGGTTACGTGTCTATTAAATCAACTAACGCACCTCTTTTGTATGATTTGTGTAATTTTCAACAAGACTAATCTACGTACCATCATCGATTTAAAAGATATAAAAAAAATTAGAGTCAATATTTTCTTATGTTCCCTTCTATTACAAGAATTAAAAAAAAAAGTTATTTAGTAATAGTGTCTTATGTAATATTTAATATTAGTGTTTGGCTCTCCATAATGTTCACATTAGGATTTGAGTATCCATATGTTTCCAAATTGGTAACATATTTGGATGTCACATGAGATCAAAACTTTAATGCTGGACATTATGGAAACTCAAGTCCTAATATTAAATATTTATATGAGATCTATTACTAAATAACCCTAAAAAAAATCAAAAATGCTATTTGGCTCCCAAAATATTTGGGTGATAGCATCTCCTATTATGTGGCATATGACATAGTTGCTGACATGGCAGGTGACATGGCAAAATTAAACATTAAAATTAATATTAATATTAAATTAAGATTAAGATTAACCTTAACATTAAAATTAACATTAACATTAAAATTAATATTAATATTAACACTAAAATTAATATTAATATTAGCGTTAATATGAACATTAATATTAATATTAATATTAATATGAACATGAACATTAATATTAACATTAACATTAACATTAACATTAAAAAAATGGGTAATTAATTTTTTGGGTTAAAATTTGCCATATCAGCTGTTATGTCAGCTGCCATGTCAGATGCCACATAATGGGAGATGTCATCACCCAAATATTTTGGGAGCCAAATAGCATAATTGAAAAAAAAAAAAAAAAAAAAATAAAAAATAAATAAAAGGCAAGCTACGCATGCACATAACTTGTGGCAAACTAGTTTCAAGTGTCTAGCATCATATATTTTGACCATCCACATGGAAGTTGGGTTTTTTATTCCCTTAATTGAAGGCCACTGTGAAGCAATTCAAGAACAGCCCATGTCTGCTTTCACTTTTAATGCCAACTGGATTCAACTATCACTTGGGCCTTAGCCCACCCAATATATTCAAATAGAAATATAGAACCTTGTCCATGGATATCAAATATGCAATAAATCTTATAAATTGGGGTAATACTAAGGATTATAACTCCTTCCAATTTTCACACACACATCCACACCTTCTTCGGGTTCGACCATGAGATCGCCGCATAGCCAAAAAAGTTATATCTCCTCGCTGACCATAAATAGGGGTGAGCATTATTCGATTTTGGACCGAAAACCGAACCGAACATAACCAAATAAGAGATACAGTTCGGTTTAAAAAAAATCGGTTCGGTTTTGAAAATATTAAATTTTCTTATTCGATTTCGGTTTTGGATTTCGGTTTCGGTCCAAAACCGAATGGATAAATCGATTCGATTTCGATTTTGCTTATTCGATTTTCAGTTATTCAGTTTGGTTGGAACCGAATTAACCGAATGCTCATCCATAACCACAACAGCCAGGTGAGTCGGTAATAACATTACCATATTTTGTTTTGGATCATGTAACCAAACTATATAATATAATATAAATTGTATTCGAATGTTTTGTTTATTCTGTAATGTATTTGAGTTTTGTAATACAATTTTTTTTAAATAACAAAAAATAGACTTTAATCACCGTACAAAGATTTTAATGTTTCTCAAAATATCGTTGTTTTATTTCTCTTAATTTAGAATACGTCATATAGTTAGGTATACTATTTTTTCTCTCTCCAATATCTATTTATTTGTCTACTTAAAATATGTCCAAAACTATACACAGAGTGTAAATAATAGAGTTAATTGTCCAAATGGTAGGAATATGGTGGTTGTCATTTAGGTGAATTTTTTTGTTAATTTGGTATCTAAGTGTTGTATCTTAGTTTAAAGAGTTCCTGAACAAGGTTATGTAACTATGTTGTGCTAGGGATGCAACTCGGTGGGTCAAATATGAGTCCGATTGGGTAAAACCGCAAATGGGTTTGGGTTATGATTGAAGATACTTGGGTTCGAACTTGGATTCAGATTAAAATATATGAACCCAATAGAAAATTAGGTTGGGCTCCGGTTCACGTGTCAGATTACCCAAAGAACCCAAAACTTGACATACATATAATTTATATATATATATATTTATGTATACATTATTTCATATTTTTTAAATAAAAAGTTCAAATCCTAAAATTTTCAACTAAAACTCTTTAACCCATTCTAAACCTCATATCAGTTGTATTTTGTAATGATTGGTCTTGATTGTTATTTGATTATGTGTTTAATATTAATCTTGTTTAAAACTATTTTAAATATCATTTTAAAGTTCGATAAATCTGATGGACCCGATCCAACCCGAGCTTCCTCCGAACTCGGTCTTAGACTTGATATGTTGAACCCATGGTCGGGTTGGGCTTAGGCTTGGGATAGACTTATTTTTCATCGGATTGGGCTCGGGTTAAACTCAAGCCTGACCCAACCCGTTCGAGTTATACCCCTAGTTGGTGCTTTTGAATAAAAATCGTTAAAAATGGACATGTGATGGTCACATGACTTATTTTTATGATATTTTGCTATGTTTTTGTTGTTGGACTATCATTTTTAGAAGAATATTGGTGTTCGAGAAAATTCTACATACACGAATAGCTTTTGTCTAGTATAACATGACGGCTCTATAATTAATTATAGCTAACGTAGCGATTAGCCATGACGAAAATAAGTCTAAAAATAAGACACGTGACAATCACATGTTTATTTTTTTATGGTTATCATCTAAAAGCACTAACAAAATCTAATTCATTCACTTTTTAAATCTAAATAGAAAACTTAGATACCAAATTAACTAAAAAAATTTAATTACCAAAATGACCATCACGATATTCTTCAGACAATATTCGAATAATTAATTCTAAATAATATGCGCAATAAGATAGATATTAGATAGGTCATTGCACAAGGCTCCATCTTTGGCAATTATTTGTTTTTGTTTTCTGTAACTAAAGTTGGAAAACAGGAATTGGTAGCAGATTCTGATGTGACAAGCGTAGGTGTCCCTGTCATGGTGTATTCGGGCCGGTCCGGGCCGGCTCACGGTCCAATGTCTGCGGGCCAGACCGGGTTCGGGCCGGTCCAGGACCGGCCCAGGAGGAATTACGGTCCGGGCCAAGCCCGGCCCGATTTTTTAGTAGCCGGCCCAGCCCGACCCACTGGACCGGACCCAGGGAGGGCCGGTCCGGGCTGAACCGGTCCACGGGCCGGGCCGGGCCTAGGTCGGTTCGGGCCGGTTGAACCGGCCCGGCCCGGTTTTTTGTATTTTTTTTTCTTTTTTTTTAACAGCTTTTTTTGTTTTTTTCCCTTTTTTTTTAACAGTTTTCTTTTGTATTTTAATTTTAAAAATTTGTAATTTAATTTTAATTTTGAAAAATGTTTAATTTTGAAAAATGTTTATAAAAATTTGTAATACAAAAGTTTGTAATTTGAATAGTATAAGTTAAAAAAATTTGTAATACAAATGTTTATAAGTTTGTAATACAAATGTTTATAAAAAATTTATAAAAATTTGAAAAAAAAATGATATACAAATGTTTATAAAAATTTACAAAAAATGTTTATAAAAATATATAAAAAATGATATACAAATGTTTATACAAAAATGTTTATACTGTCGTAAGGCAAAAGCTCAAACACACGGAGATGAAGCTTTCTCGTATATTATCAACCACAAGTGCATCTTACAAGCTATCCCAACCTCTCTTTATATAGGGAGAGAGGTTGGGGGTTATGAAGAAATGAAGGGCCAAAGGTCATGTAGGTTACAAGGAGATGAAAGGTGAAAAGCCATATGAGTTACAACACTCTCCCTTGGCTCTCCAGAAATTATGCTTGTAAACATCTCTGAATTTCTTCGTCTGTCTGTAGCTTGAATCTTCAAGTTTGACCATCTACTTGTGCCTCGTCAAAACCTTGCCAAAGAAAATCCAGTGGGAAAAAAACTTTGGTCGAAGGACAAAAGAGTACACACAGGTCAGTGTGATGGGTGTAAACTTAACCATTGCAAAGGTGCCTCGTCAAAACCTTGTCAGGAAAAACCCAGTGGGAAAAACCGTTGATCGAAGGACAAAAGAGTACACGATGGTTTAGAAGTATACACTGGATACTCCCCCTAATCACAATAGTCCTTAGTGAATAAGAGATTTGAAATGTGTCTCGTTAAAAACTTTGCCAAGGAAAACCCAATGGGAAAAAACTTGGTCTAAGGGAAAAAGAGTACACAAGCATACATCAGGATGCTCCCCTTTTCACTCGCACTCGACAGGGCGCGGGATATACGCACAACAGGGCGTTTGGAGGCGCTCGTTGGGGCGCTCCCCCTCACATGCACACAACAGGGTGCGGGAAACATGTTTCACTTAGGCTAGCTCTGAAAGCTTCCTAAGTCCAATCGCTCTGACATGTTTCTGGAACGAGTGTTTTGGCAGTGACTTGGTGAACAAGTCTGCACGGTTATTCTCCGATCCAATGTGTTGCACTTCAATCTTCTGAAGCGCTTGTTGTTCATGTGTAAAGAACAACTTGGGCGATATGTGCTTGGTAGCATCCCCTTTGATGTAACCATGTTTCGCTTGATCAATAACAGGGGTATTGTCCTCATAGACGACAACAGGTTCATCTGGGTCATATGGAAGATCACATGTACTTCGAATATGGCCAATAACAGCTCGAAGCCATACACACTCTCTAGTCGCCTCATAGAGCGCGAGTAGCTCAGAGTGGTTCGTTGAAGTAGCCACTAAGGTCTGTTTGCGAGACCTCCAAGAAATCGCCGTGTTCCCAATGGTAAAGACATAACCAGATTGGGAACCCCCCTTGTACGGATCAGATAAGTATCCCGCATCGGCGTAGCCAACAAGTGTCGCGTTGCTTCGAGTGCCAAGAGCGTTGGACTCACTCAAAACCACGTAGGGATAGAACAAGCCCAAGTCCGTAGTACCCTTAAGGTAGCAGAAAATGTCTTTTATGCTATTCCAATGGCGGCGTGTTGGCGCGGTGCTGTGTCGAGCTAGACAATTCATAGCAAACGAGATGTCCGATCTAGTGCATTGGGCCAAGTACAATAAAGCCCCTATTGCACCCAGATAAGAGCACTCAGGACTCAATATCTCTTCGTCGTCCTCCTTTGGACGGAATGGGTCCTTAGTAATGTCTAGAGAGCGGACGATCATGGGAGTAGCAGACGGCTTAACGTCAAAATGACTAAAGCGTCTCAACACCTTTTGGGTGTAGTTCGCTTGATGGACAAGAATTCCATCTTTACGGTGCTCGATCTGCATGCCGAGGCAAAACCGTGTCTTCCCAAGATCCTTCATCTCGAATTCCCTCTTCAGGATATCAGCAGTTTCTGACAAGTCTTTTTCGGTTCCTATGAGATTCATGTCATCTACATAGACCGCGATGATTGCGTATCCTGAAGTGGATTTCTTTATGAACACGCATGGGCAAAGTTCGTTATTAACGTATCCCAAACCGATCAAGTATTCGCTTAGGCGGTTATACCACATTCGCCCGGATTGTTTCAATCCATATAGCGAACGCCTCAGTCTAATCGAGAACGCGTTCCGTGGTCGGGAACTACTTGATTCAGGCATCTTTAGTCCTTCAGGGACTCTCATGTATATCTCTGTGTCTAGATCCCCGTAGAGATAGGCTGTGACCACATCCATGAGCTGCATATTCAGTTTTTCCGAAACTACTAAACTGATTAAGTAGCGGAACGTTATGACGTCCATTACGGGAGAATACGTCTCCTTGTAATCAATTCCAGGGCGTTGTGAGAAGCCTTGCGCCACAAGGCGAGCCTTGTATCGCACAATTTTATTTTTCTCATTACGCTTCCTTAGAAAAACCCATTTGTGACCAACTGGTTTAACATTGGGTGGTGTTGGAGCAACGGGTCCAAACACACTTCTTTTTGCTAAGGAGTCTAGTTCAGCCTGGATTGCTTGTTTCCATTGTGACCAGTCCGTTCGTCGTTGACACTCGGCAACACTACGAGGTTCCATGTCATCATTGTTCATAATGTCAGTGGCCACTGAGTATATGAACACATCATCGATGACAGTTTCGTTTCGCTTCAAAATATCGTCTAAGCTAGCATACTCGACGGATATTTCGAGGTTATCGGCATGATTAGGAATAGGCGTTTCATCTGGAACGCGCTCTTCTAATACATCGTCGTGATCCTTAATGATCTCATGTGGCAAAACGCTTTTAACAAGATTTCTCCGCTTCCGGGGAAGAACATCTTTGGAACCAACCGGTCTTCCCTTCTTCTTGGGAATAGCGGCGGACTGGACGGCCGATGGCAGCGTCCTTTGCTCGGCGGGTTCGACCGGAGCAACATGTTTCACAGGAACATGGCGTCTCTCAGGGACGTCTATCCTTGCAGGCACATTTGCAGCAGGTATAATTGATCTCGTGACTTTTGCTAGGTCGCTAAATGCGTCTGGCATTTGATTTGCAATATCTTGCAGACCTAGAATCCTCTGCACTTCCTTATCACTATGTGCAGAGGGAGGATCATGATGAGCAACAGCGGGCACATGCCACGCTAATTCACGTCGTTCCTCATCAACGTTAGCGTGCATTTCTCCCCCTAACGACGGGAAGATTGCCTCATCAAAGTCACAATCCGCGTGTCTCGCGGTATAGAGATCGCCTGTCAAAGGCTCTAAATAGCGAATGATGGACGGAAAGTTATAACCGACATATATTCCCCGTCGCTTCTGAGGTCCAAATTTTGAGCGCCTTATCGGCTCAATTGGAACATTAACTAGGCACCCAAACACGCGTAAATGTGAGATGTCAGGCTCACATCCAGTAACCAGCTGGTACGCGGAAAGTGGTTGGGTGGCCATGGGCCTAAGACGGACCAAATTTACAGTGTGCAAAATTGCATAGCCCCATGCAGATAGTGGAAGTTTGGTGCGCATAACCAAGGTCCGCGCTATCACTTGCAGTCGCTTTATAAAAGCTTCTGCTAGGCCATTTTGGGTATGAACATACGCAACAGCATGTTCAAGATTTATTCCTAAAGTCATGCAATAGTCATCGAAAGTCTTCGATGTAAACTCCGCGGCATTATCAAGTCTAATAGACTTTATCGGATAATCCGGATGGTGAGCCCTTAACTTAATGATCTGGGCGAGGAGTTTAGGAAATGTTGCGTTTCCGGTGGACAACAACACTACGTGTGACCATCTAGTCGATGCATCAACCAAAACCATAAAGTATTTAAATGGTCCGCATGTTGGTTGGATTGGTCCACAAATATCTCCATAAATTCTCTCAAGGAATTGGGAAACCAATCTCGTAGGTTTCACATGGAGTGGCTTGAGATTCGTCTTCCCAATCGAGCAAGCTTGGCATAGGCTTTTCAGATTTATAACGAAATTCTTTTCTCCAAGAGGATGCCCATGCGATGCATTCATAGTGCAAAGCATCGTATTTTGACCCGGATGACCCAGCCGGTCATGCCATAGCATAAAAGTCCTCTCATCAACTGGCGCTCGGCGAATGATGAGATTACTCTCGATGTGTTGTATCGTAGTGAGATACAAACCACTTGAAAGACATTTCAACTTCTCCAAGATACGCTTTTGGCCGTACTGAGTGGAGGTAATGAAAAGATACTCGAAGCCATGTTCTCGAGCAGTTTCAACATGAAATTCGTTTTCTCGAATATCCTTAAAACTCAGTAAGGTACGACTGGACCTTGGAGAATATAAGGCCTCTGATACTTCAACGGGAGTACCATTGGACAACGAAAAACGGGCTTTGCCAAAACCTTGAATAAGGGTTGAGGGTCCCGAAATGGTTGTCACTGAGATTACTTTAGGCGTATAGGAGATAAAGTATGATTTATCTCTCAAGATAGTGTGAGTCGTTCCAATATCAACCAGACAATCCACTGTCCTGTGGTCCATGCCTATAAGTAAAAAAAATTAAAGTTTGTCACACGTTTGAGGAAAGTGCTCGAAATAGAACTTTAATTTATCGAAAAAACAGAAAATACAAACCACCAAAAGTTTCATGACTTAAATCAAATATAGAGAGAAAATAGAGATTCATTCTTCCATTTCTGCTACAAAATCGGGGGTCTCAAGATTTAGATTTTCGCACTCGTTGACCAGATTTGCTTCGGCCCGGCGCCCCTTGTGATAGTTATTAACTTCTTGGGGGGTCGCCCTACAAGTCCGTTGCATATGACCATAAGCACCACATTTGTAGCAGAGAGTAGGCGCTTGGCCTTCCACTCTCGCTTTGGGACGACTGGCCCGTTGGTTCTTACCATGAGACTGCCTAGGAGTCAAAGGTCTTTGGTTCTTGTTAGAACCTCGCTTTGGGTGGCGAGACTTAAACTCGCCTCTGTTCCTTGGCTGAGATGACTGCCCTTGTCTCGTTTCCATCGTGGATTTGGTCCACGGAGAGCGTTTGCATCAGGCATTGGAATTGTCTTTGTTCCAGCAGGACAAGAATTGTTGTTTCTCATTAAAATAAGACTGTTCTTCTCGTCTAGTAAAAGCTGGGTGATGAGTTCGGGAAACTTGGTGAACTTAGACTGACGGTATTGCTTTTGGAGCAAGTTGTCAGTGGAAGGAAATGTGGTTTATGTTTTCTCCAATAGATCACTGTCGGTTAATATCTCACCGCAGTATTGGAGAAGTGATCGAATCCTGCAGACTTCATTGTTGTAATCAGTTACACTCTTGAAGTCTTGGAAGCGCAGGTTCAACCAGTCATGGCGTGCTTCAGGTAGCCATATAGTCTTCTGGTGGTCGAAGCGCTCTTTCAAAGAGTCCCATAGCGTCTTTGGCGAGGAGATTTCAATGAACTCCGCCTTCATGGCGTCAGATAAATGCCTGCGGAATAGAATCATCGCTTTGGCGTTCATTGAGCGAGTGACTTCCACTTCACGCTCTTCCTCGTTATAGATGACGTCCAAGAGGCCCTGCGCATCTAGATGGTTCTGGATGTCTTGCATCCAGTCCAAGTAGTTCTTGCCAGAGGCTTCAAGGATGGGAAAATCAATCTTGATCGACATTTTTCTACAACAGGAGAAAAAATCTTGATCAGTCAACATATAAAACGACAGGTTTATATGGATTTGGTTTGTATAAGCAACAACAAACAATCGTAAATAAAAACAACGGTTTTGAAAAAATGATTTTTGTTTAAAAATTATCTTATATCGATCGACGGGCCGATATAGAGAGGTCAATAAGTTTCTTGCAAAAATGCTTAATTATAAATACAATTTGAGCAAAAAATAATATTCGGTCAACCCCTTTCAGTAGCTCTACGTGAATATGACCAGGCGGGAAAATGAGGGAGGAGGGTCACCAGGGACCTCTTAAGAACCAAGCCCCAAGTTCTTTCTGACATCATACCCAAATAGGTGAGCCTATTCGGAGAGACTTCGTATATTTTTTTTTAAATGTAAGAATAAATAAGATTTTTCAAGAAATTCACGCTATTTGCGAACTGTGCAAAATAGGTGACAATTTAGTGCGTGCTCAAAATGAGCGTTGCCTTTGAAAAATTATTAACCAAAAAGGTTATTTTTGGGAGGCCCAAATTTGGCGGTGCCAGAATTTGTTTATGTAGCCAAGACAATTTTTCAATTTTCACGCCATTACGCTAAAAAAAACGTACAACATATGTAGGCAACAACACACAAAAGAATTGGTGCCTAAGCAAGCGGCACCAAAAAAAAATATCAACTATTTTTTCGACGTCTAATGAAGCAAAGCCAAAAAAATAGCGAAAAAAAAATACAATTTTTACTGTCCATCTGTTACAATAATTCACTGAGTAACATAAAGAAATTGTTACTGAGGCGCTCGGCAGGGCGCAGATGGCACTGAGGTGCTCGCCGGGGCTCTCCAAGTCCATCATTACCAAAAAAAATGTTAGCATTTAAATTCTTCGTCAATCATGAAAAAAATTTATTTTTTCAGAAAAAAAATAACAAATATTTTGTTGGGATAAGTACTATTTAAACAAAAAAAATCTGAAATTGGCAGTTTAAAAAATTGCAGAAAAATGTCTTTTACCAAAATATATACAGCAGACTATTTGATAAACACGCCAAAGTATAAAAAAAAAATTGAACAAAATATTGTGTTTTACCAAAGTATATTTTCGTAACAAAATATATTGCTGTAACAAAATATATTTGATAAAAAAAAATTTCTCGTATATATTTTTCAAAAAAAATTTCTGAGTATATATTACGAAAGCTTCTAACTTATGATCTGCTACATCTCTCAAGAAAATCTTCTTCTTAAAGAGAAAAATATGCATGACAGTGTAAACGTGCATTTGATATTCTGTGTTTGTCATGCTACCGATTCTAGAAAATGCAGCTAAACATAAGCTCTTGTCCCCATCAACTAAAGAAATATATGACAAAATTCATGGTATAAGATCAATGCATTCACATTTCTAATCAGAAAAAGTAGTAACAATAGTGATTCGGATGAAAAATAAAATTTTCATATGACTATAAAAGAACAGAACTACATATGACTATTCTCCCCGAATGGTTACTTAGTAGTATATAGAAAGAACTGCTGATATATCACTATAAAAAAATGTATATTATATGTTGTTAGGTCGACATATGACTGAGATATCACTTAGGTGATCAGTGATTGATACGAATATATCAGCAGATATATAACAACATGTAGCCTGAACTAAGAACAATGTTTGCATCACTAATGGTAAGAGGTCTAATAGTATATTAACAAAAATAATTTACCTTTCTTACCGTACGGTGGAAGAAGGTGAGAAAACGATCGGTACGTCGGGTCTCCGGCGTTGCACGAGCATCGTGCTGATAACGTGTCGTAAGGCAAAAGCTCAAACACACGGAGACGAAGCTTTCTCGTATATTATCAACCACAAGTGCATCTTACAACCTATCCCAACCTCTCTTTATATAGGGAGAGAGGTTGGGAGTTATGAAGAAATGAAGGGCCAAAGGTCATGTAGGTTACAAGGAGATGAAAGGTGAAAAGCCATATGAGTTACAACATACACAAATATATACAAATGTTTATAAAAATTTATAAAAATTTAAAAAAAAATATTTCTCCCTCTTCCTTTATCCGGGCTTGGGACCGGCAAATGCTTGTTTGGCATAGGCGGAGTTAAAAAATATTTTTTTTTAAAAATAAAAAATAGTTTTTGAAAGTATAAGTTAAAATTTGAATAGTATAAGTTAAAATTTAAAATTTGAATAGTATAAGTTAAAAATAAAAAATAGTTTTTGAAAGTATAAGTTAAAATTTAAAATTGAAATGTATAAGTTTAAATGTACATACCTAATACCTTGCACCGTAGCCTCATTGTTGTTCGCCTTCATGCAATGAAAGCGATTTCAAATCCAGCTCGTGGACATCATGATCTTCTTCATCTTTCTGGTTTTGTGTTCTTTTATCGGCTTTCATCCAATCTTGTACGCACACTATTACTTCCAAGATATCGGGCTTCAAGCGGCTCCTCCTATCGCTCAACATCCTTGAACTTACACTAAAACAGGACTCCGATGCTACCGTAGACACCGGAACCATCAGTAGATCACGTGCTATGTTAGAAAGAATAGGAAATTTCTTGTCGTGTCTCTTCCACCATTCTAAAACGGCGAAGTGATCTGGAGTCTCATCTTCGTCTTGATAGGAATTAAGGTAAAGAGACAACTCTTGAGTAGGTTGGGAAGATTGCTTTTGTTTCTTCCTTTGTAGTATGCGACCGGCTGCTGATAACTTAGACGCCAAGCCGGAGCTACTACTAGCCCCCCCTGAGTTGGTCGGGTCGACGTTGCTCCTTCTTCGTACAGTATAACTAACCTGTCCAACGCAACTTTAACTTCTACCTTCATGTCAGTAACGTCTATACACATACATTCTCCATATCCATCTAATAAAACCTCTACCCCATCCAATTTGATTGTAGGATCAAATATGGAAGCCAAACAATATAAAAGAGGTACTTCACCCCAATATTTCTTGAATTTGGCTTCCATATTTCTCACCGCATATTCAAAATTTGGATGATCTCTATATTTAGAAAATAAATAAGACATGTTACAAAGTTCACGTAAAGCTAAACATGATGTGGGATAATAAACACCAGAAAGAGTACATGTAGTATTGTAAAAAACTTCTAAAAATTCACAAACACTTTCAGCTGCTACCCAATCATCAGTAGTAACTTGATAGTCAAAGCTGACATCCGAACTACAATAATACGTAATAGCACTCTTAAAAGGAATTGCAGATTTCAACATCAAGTAGGTGGAGTTCCACCTATTTGGTATATCCTTCACAAATATTCTAAAAGTAATACCAAAATGTGCGCACGTGCATGCAAAACTTTGTTGTCTACTTGGAGACGAGTTTAGGTGGAGCAAGCATTATCGCAGAGTGTCTAAATGGGGATCAAAAAAATTTAAACATTCTTTAACAACTAAGTTAATTATATGGCAAGCACACCTAACATGCATAAGTCTACCTTCTAAAATAGGCTAAAAATTAATGACAAAGAAGACATAGCAGCAGTATTATTTGATGCATTGTCCAAAGAGATAGAAAAAATTTTAGGGTGAATATCATATTCACGCACGTGTTTTAAAATCTCACTTGAAATTATAGCGCCCGTGTGTGGACATTCTATAAGTTTAAGACAGATGATGCATTTTTGCAACATCCATTGTGCATCTATATAGTGTGCAGTAATACAAATATAAGCATAACTCCACTTAGTAGTCCGAATATCAGAAGTAATAGCCAACTTACTAACATTTTGAAAATCCGCTTTCAAAGCGACTTTCCACTCGTTAAAGAGACGAATAGCTGTTTTCCATAAAGAAATTCTCTTTATTTGTTGTGTTTCTGGGAAAATTACAACTGTAGAAATCCGATCTAGAAGACGATCGCTTTATCCCTTGGACTATGCGAAGAAGAAAAGCTCTCAAAATTTTGACAGTAGATATCAATGTATCTGTACAATGAATGAAAAAAAGAACTCTATTTATAGAGTCAAGAATAATAACTGAAAAGATAACTGTCTTCACAGCCTATGCCTAGTTAAAAATCACGCAGGATTTAACATACACAAGGCTGTGAGCAGTTACTGGACGTGGCCTGTAACTGTTGGACACATGGCAATCATGCATGAGTCGTGTGCAAGTTACAGGACACGCAGGCGAGAGATCAGTGGCATGGCTGCCACGTACTCCAATTTGATGAAATCCATGCAGACTTGTTGAAGACGAAATCCACGCGAACTCGGTGTAGAAAGCTTCAAAATCCACGCAAACTTGGGGCAGGAAGCTTCAGGATCCACGCAGACTTCGAGGCAAAGAACTTCAAAATCCACGCAAACTTGAGGAAGAAAACTTCAGAATCCACGCAAACTTGAGATGAAGATCACAAATACACGCAGACTTGAGATAGAACTGCCAGCTGTCTTGATTCGACGTGTCTCGACTGACACAAAATCTCTGACAGTGATTGCTTTGTCAGTCGCATTAAATGACAAGAAACCCTTTTGATACGCCAACTCGACGAAGGCTGAGTCTTGCTGAAGAAGATTTTGAAAATCACGCAATAGACGGCGATGATCTCTCGAATTCTGTGTATACGTGGCATACGAAGAGATATTCTTCGACTGTCGTGTTGTCAGTCATAATTACTCTTTGACAAATGATGAGCTGTCTCCCAGCGTGATTTGTTTATATTGTCTGGATCAACTGAGCGTGACTTTTGACTCTGTCTTGATCAACTCAGCGTGACTTTCATTTTTGAGGCCTACAAAACCCCCTTCAAAGTTTTCGAAAAATGATAAATTATTTTGAAATACTTTAAAAATAGAGATGATAAAATGGATTTAGTCACGCTGAGATGACTTCAAAAATTTTCGGAAGTCGAAAAGACTTCGAAGTTCTTTGAAAACATCCAAATGAACTTATTAAATGTCATAATGACTCTTCGTTCTCCGAGACTGATTGTATCCAATTTATGGTGGAATATGAACCGTCGGCAAAACTCAGTTATATAAACAGGAAGAAGTTTCATTTTTAATCTTCATCTTACGTCAATATGACACCAAAGGAGAAAGCTGAGGAAGAAGCACGCAAGTTGGGCTTTTGTTCTCATGGTGACCCCACTTTTGGGGGTGAAGAGCCAGAGCCCCTTGTCTTCGAGCTCAAAGATGATCCCTTGCAACTAGCCAAGAATTTTTTGAGCTATTTTGGCTTGGATGGCTCGTCCTCTTCTGATGGGCGCAGCCTCATAGAGCAGCGTGAAATGTTTAAAGCTCTGTTGCACTGTCTGGGAGTTAGGAGCGTAGAAGAACTAGGCACCAAGCTCAGTCGCTCTGGGAAATAGAGCGTGACTTTTATGCTTTTGTTGCACTTTTTGTTTTATCTCTTGTAAGGCCATCAGTGCCTGTCTTAAGAAATGAAGTACAACTTTTGTGTTTGATCTACGTGCCTTAATGAGAAATATTAATCAGCAGTCTTTGATTGTTTCCAATGTTGCTCTGTCTTCCAAAGCACACGTGACACTCATTCCACAGTTTACGAGCGCTATTTATGCGGATCTTTTCCAAGAATAGACTTGTACTTTGCCCTTTAAATAGATGGAAGAGTTTCGCAGATACTCATCTCCCATTCCTCTTCTTCTTCTCTGAGAATGAAATTTTTGGGAGATTTCACTCTCAAACAGGAAAGCAATGTTTTCTAATGTTCGACTTCTGCACACTGTATCAAACATGAGTTTGCCAATCCTTAGCACCAAACTTGAAGGTAAATCAGTGTAATACGTGCACTTATTTTTGCTGTTGAAGATAGGCTTTCTGTTTTTTGTTTCTGATTTGAACAATACACGCCTGTCTCTGTTTGATAAATGCATACTGAATAATTTCTGTTGATCTAAATTTTTTTTCTTAATGCTTTCTGCAGAAACTTGGCTGAAAATTTTCTTCAGAACTGGCATTGGGGATGTGGATGCTGTGGAGAATATCCTGCTGACATCTACATCAGGGAGCTCATACGCTTTTGACGCGTAAATCAGACAACTCAGAACTCTTCGTGGGATAGAAGGGTCTTCCTTAGATGGTAGGAAGAGCCTTTATACACGAGAGTTGGATGGTGGAGTCAACTCTACTACCGAAAAATCGGGTAGTAGAGTTCCTTTCGCGGAAGAACTAGGAATTGTATCCCAAGGTTGGATACATTCCTATCTCCTCTGAAAGGTCGCTCCTAATCCACCAGTTGTATTGGCAGCACCACGACTTCGGGCTGCCACACTCTGTGGTTCTCCTCTCGTCTGAGAGAGAAGACCAGAGTTTGATTCCCGCTGATCTGGTCGTGACTGAGACCCAGACAGTCAGGAATTGCCACCAACAACGAACCTGACGGAGAAGATCCGACGGAGAAGATCCAAAGAAGAAGATAGATCTCTATTAGGTTATCGTTGTGGTATAGAATGAAAATCCAAAATTATAATAGATTTCCATTATGATTTGTAAGAAAGTCTAAGAAAATGTAATAGACTTTTTATGGTGAAATGAGAATGGAAATGACAATTCTTCTATGCTCAATAATTTGTATTTGTGGATGAATTGTGGACATGATAGATAATAAAATCATCTTTTCTGTTTTAGAGTATATGATATTATCAGAGGTATTATGGACGTGATAATATATAGGAACTCAAAAGAAAATAGATTGATTTCTATGCAGAGGTCAAAATATGACAAATGAGTAAGTAGATTCGGAATTGATTCAGAGATTATGAAAACATGATAAATAACGAATCCCCACTTTAATAAATTGATAGAAGATTATGAACGGATGAACCGTTAGGAAATGATGAACAGATAAACTGTCGAGTGAATGTAATAAATGAACGGATGAACCGTCAAGTATTAATGAACAGGCGAACCGTCTGATGAATGTGAGAAATGAATGGATGAACCGTTAAGCATTAATGAATATGTGAAACGTCGGATGAATGAGAAACTTCTGCCTATAAATATAGCAGAAATCTGGTGAGAACGAATACTTCTACTCCTCAACATAAAAATGTCATCTGGAGAAGCATCCAAGAAGACTGAGATAGCCTCAAAGGTTCAGAAAGGCACTGAAGAACGCTCTGCTGGTCCAGTCAAAACGAAGAAGACGGAAGCAGGCGAAGGTTCGTCTGCACCCAAGCCACCAAGGGACATTCTGGATTTTCTGCTCGAACCAGGAAGGACTGAAGAAGAGGAAGCCATGAGGATGGCCGCTTGCAAATTTCTCGTGGGTTCTAGCAAGGAGGTTCTCGGCTCTTTTGCTGATCACGTCTTCGAGAAGGACGGTAGTGGCCCACGTCCAAAAGTAGAGAAGGATGATAGTGATCTTCCTTAATATCATGTATCATCATTCATGAAAATAAAATAAAAAATTTATTTTTAAACATGAATTTGTCTGATGATTACAAGTATTTACATTTATACATAGTACTTTTTAAGGAATTTGCCATTAATAGGCATCAAAACTTTTCGACCATCCAATTCTGAGAGTTGATAAGCTCCATTTGAGAAAACTTTGCTCACAATATAGGGACCTTCCCACTTTGCGTCAAATTTGCCCTTACTCATATGAGTCATAGTCATAGGACGTCTGACTGTTAGAACAAGTTCTCCTTTTTGATATGATTGAACTCTGACTTTTTTATTAAAAGCTCTTAAAATTCTAGCTTGATAGAATTCAATATTCTGTTGAGCAGATAATCGCTTTTCATCCAGAGCTTCTAATTCCTGAAGTCGAAGACGATCGTTATTTTCAGCAGTGAGTTCATTAGCGATTGCTATCCTTAAAGAAGGAATTTGAATCTCTAATGGAAGAACAGCTTCGTAACCATACACCAGAGAAAAAGGTGTACATTTGGTAGCATTACGAATTGTAGTGCGATAAGCCCACAAACATTCCCCGAGCTTGTCACTCCAATTACGTTTGTTAGTAGAGACAAACTTCTTTAGGAGTTTGATGATAGTCTTGTTGAAAGCTTCTGCTAATCCGTTAGCTGCTGGATTATATGCGGTAGAAGCCACATTATTGATCCGGTGATCGTCACAGAAT
Organism: Iris pallida; assembly: GCA_029216955.1. Taxonomy (NCBI): domain Eukaryota; kingdom Viridiplantae; phylum Streptophyta; class Magnoliopsida; order Asparagales; family Iridaceae; genus Iris; species Iris pallida. The sequence goes on from JANAVB010033417.1 coordinate 5,326,778, forward strand.
CGAGTAAATTTTTGGCTGACGAACTGTGGTCCGTTATCATGAACAATGCGTCGAGGAACACCAAATCTGTAGATAACGTGGTGCTTAATAAAGCTGATGATATTAGACGTCTTAACTTCAGATAAAGGAATGGCTTCGGCCCATTTGGAGAAGTAATCGGTTATTGCGAGAATGAACCGATGACCTTTAGATGACGGTGGATTGATCGGGCCGACAATGTCCATGCCCCAAGCTTCGAAGGGCAATGATGCTGCCGTCGGATGTAGAAATTCTGAGGGTTGATGAATAAAATCCGCATGGATTTGACAAGCTTTACACTTCTTTGCATATTCGATGGCATCAGATACCATGGTGGGCCAATAATAACCCATACGTCGAATACGGTCTTGAAGTTTTGGTCCTGGCTGATGTGCTCCACAAATTCCATCATGTGCTTCGCGAATGATTTGTTGAGCCTCGTCACCGGCAACACATCGAAGGAGTAAACCATCATAAGCTCGACGATATAAGGTCTTTGTTGTATGATTGTAGTAGAATCTGAGTGATCGTCGTCTGATAGATGCTGCCTCACTCGGATCATCCGGAAGAATATCATATAATACGAGATCTAAGAAAGGAAGTCTCCAATCTTTATCCGTATTCTGATTCTCAGTCGAGTTACTGAAGATGAATTCCATGCTGGAATCGGATGAAGATGACATCGATTTACGACTGAATCCAAATCCTCTTGTTGTGTTGATCTCATGAGATGTTGATTCTTCAATGTCAACTGGAAGTCCTAGAGTCAAGTTATTTTCAAGATGAAATAATTCTCGATTATGAACAACAATCATTTGTTGCCGTCTGATTGGAATTGCCAGCACCGCTGCAAGATTAGCAAGGGCATCAGCTTCTGTATTACATGCTCGCCTAACATGTTCAATGAAGAATTCTTCAAACGAAGAAGCCATAGATATAGCTGTTTTATGATAAGGAACCAGATCTTGATGGCGAACTTCATAAGTACCCCTGATCTGATTGACAATGAGTTTAGAGTCTCCATACGCCTCCAAATGTTGAATATTCAGATGTTTAGCGAGTTGAAGACCAATAAGTAATGCGTTGTACTCAGCTACATTGTTTGAACACGGCTGATCGAGAGAATAAGCTCTTTGGATAGCAAGACCTTCTGGCGATACAAGAACAATTCCAACTCCAGCGACAATATCGCCATTAGGACCAATTCTTGATGCTCCATTAAAGAATAGACGCCAAGTAGGATCTTCTTCGGCAATTTGATTTGAATCTAGGACTTCATCTGGGATTTTATCATAGAGTTTTGAATTTTCTGGAATTGAGTGAGCAGCCAGAAAATCAGCTAAAGCTTGTCCTTTGACTGATTTCTGAGGAATATAGTGCATGTCATACTGAGCAAGTAGGATTCCCCAGTTAGCCAATCGAGAATTCAAAACACTGGGTTTCTTCATCATGATCCATATAGGATTGATTCTGGAGATGACATGAATAGTCTGGCCAATGATATAATGATGTGTCTTTTGGACAGCAAACATCAAGGCTAGACATTCTTTTTCAACCGGTGAATATCGAGGTTCAGCTCCGGTCATAGTGCGGCTGAGATAATAAATGGCTTGTTCATGGCCATTTTGATTCTTTTGAGCGAGTAATGCACCCAATGAATGACTCATTGCTCGAGTATAGAGGAGGAACGGTATTCCTGAGACGGGAGGTACCAATACTGGAGGGCTCATTAGATATTATTTTATATCATCGAATGCTTTCTGACATTTATTATTCCAGACAAAAGAGACACCTTTCTTCATAAGTTTGTTGAATGGTCTGCAGCGTCCTGATAAATTAGAGATGAATCTCCTGATATAAGCGATTCTTTCTTGAAATCTTCGTAGCTCTTTTAAGGTGCGTGGAGGACGCATCTCTTGGATGGCTTTGATCTTCTCGGGATCCACGTGTATACCTTTAGAGGTAATGACGAAGCCGAGAAATTTACCACTAGAGACGCCTAAGAAGGACTTAGTAGGGTTCATCTTTAATTGATGCTTACGCATTAGATCAAATATAGTCTTCAAATCTTGGATATGATCCTCCTTTTGTCGACTTTTGACTGCAATATCATCAACATAGCATTCGACTGTTTTCCGCAAGTGTTCACGGAATATAGTGCTCATAGCTCGTTGATAAGTTGCTCCTGCATTCTTGAGACCGAATGGCATAACTGTATAACAGTATGTACCAATCGACGTTCTGAAAGAAGTGTGCTTCTCGTCCTCTGGAAACATTTTGATCTGATTGTATCCAGAATACCCGTCCATGAATGACATTCGTTCATATCCACAGGTATTATCAACCATGACATCAGTGATTGGTAGAAGGAATTCGTCTTTAGGACATGCCGCATTGAGATCGCGGAAGTCTATGCATACTTTGATCTTGCCAGTCTTTTTAAGAACAGGAACAATATTAGCCACCCAATCGGGATGTTGTTCCTCTCTAATAAACCCAGAGGTAATGAGTTTATTGACTTCAGCTTCAATTGCATCCATGATGTCTGGACAAAATCGTCGCTGTTGTTGTTTGACCGGTTTAGCATTCGGCAAGATATTGAGCTTGTGAGTTGCAATTTGAGGATCAAGCCCTGGCATATCTTCATAACTCCAAGCAAAGACATCGATGTAATCACGAATGAGTTTGATCATGTCTTTCTTATCAGTTTCTGAAAGACTTTCACTGATGAATATTGGTTTGGGAGATCCCTCTTCACCAACATCTATTTGAACAAGTTTATCTTCAGTCGGAGGTTCTTTTTGCTCGAAACGGAACTCCCATTGATTATCTAATCTTTGGGCCCACTGTTCTGATTCAGGTGAGATTTCAAACTCTTCTTCGTCTTCATCACTTTCTTCAGAATGGTCAATGGAAACCATGTTGGAAGACAAAATGTTGCAGTAGAAGTCACCGATACTCGTATCGGGATCCCAAGAAGTGGTACTAGAAGGCTGAGCCTTAGAGATTTTAGCCAAGTCAATGACTAAAGGGGAAGAAGAAGAAGAAGCTTTGTTTCGATTAAGATCGATAACAAATAGCTCAGAAGAGGTGAGCTCCCTTGAAGTTTGAGTAGGAAGAGTAGTCCGCCCTCCAACTGGAATTAGCAGAGTATCTTGTGAAGATACAGGAACTGTAGTATGCTCACTGACAGGAATGATCAGTGTATTTTGAGTAGATGACTGAGGTAACGGAGAGATCCGTCCACTCACTGGAATGATGAAAGAATCTTCTTCAGAGGGTTTAGGAGATTGTTGCTGAGTAGTTCGACCATTAACAGGGATTATTAAAGTCTCACTTTGTGCATCTTCTTTCTCCATAGCTTGTATGATCCTTGTATACTCTTTTTTGTACATTCGGGAATCGTTGAAATAAGCTTCAACCCCATGGAAGGGATTTATATCAGCAACTTCTTTTTGTACTCTTCCATTGCTATCAATGTATTTAAAACATTGATGAAGAGTAGAGGGCACCACATTATTTTCATGAAGAAAGGGCCTCCCCAGAAGAAGATTATAGGATCCCGCGATCTCGATCACATAGAAAGTGACTTTAGATCTGAAATCGCCTATCTGAAGCTTCAGATGAATCTTTCCCAAAGGCTCACTTTGGCTTTGATTGAATCCCAAGATAGTAGTAACCGTCTTGGAGAGCTTGTGAAGAGGGATTTTTAGTTCATCCAACAAACTCTTTGGCATTATGCTTATAGCAGACCCTGGGTCAATGAGGATACGATCTATCTTCATCGTATCAATATAACCAGTGTAGTAGAGAGGTCGGTCATGTCGATTATCCTCCAGTAGCATGTCGTCTTGTGTAAAGGTGATATTTGGGATAATCTCCAGTACACTGTTGCAATGTAAGCAAGTGGCAGGTTCCGCATCTGGCTTCTTCAATTGTGCAAGACAAGAGTCAGCTTGTAGAAGTGCTTCACTTAACGTCTCCCGAGTTTCTTTAGAAAGACGTAGAAGTTCAAAGAGGGACATTCTAGCTGAAGTATTAGCAAGTTGAGCCAAAATGTCGAAGTTGTAAGGCTTCTGAAGTCCAAGAGGAAGAGACTTCTTGATTGGTTTATCAAACTGAGCTTGTTGCTTGCCTTTCTCAAGAGTTGTGGGTTTGGGAGGAACAGGTTCGACTGGTGTAGTTGAAGGAACAGGTGCAGTAGATGATTCTTCTTCAGGAGGAACACTAGGAGCATCTTTAGCAGCTGAAGGGATATCAGTAGGATCTTCAGGATTTTTAGAATAATCCTTTAAGTAAGGTTTTCCCGTTCGAGTAGCACTAACAAGTGCTTCTTCTTTGTCTTTTGGCTCTGTGTCAGAGGTAGACCCAAGAGAAGTCATATGACATGACTTGATCTTTCCAGCCTTCTTGGACTTTCGAGAAGAAATCTTTTGAGGAGAAGGAGATTCAAAGTCTGTTATTAGATCAGGATGAATCCACATGATTTCTCCAGTCTCCAAAGTGATTGGTGCTAATCCTTCAGACTGTGGAGGAGGAATATTTACTATTTCAAGAGTTGCCTTGGGAATAGGAACAATTCCGCTTTCAAAAAATTGAGGAGGGAAGTCTCCAAATTGCATAGAGACGACATTAGAAGTGACAGTCTTCTCTTTTGGAGTAAGAGAGATAGCTCCAGACTTAATCATTTCTTGGATCTTTCCTTTCAGTACATAACATGTACGAATTGTGTGACCCAGCATTCTGTGGTATGGACAGTATTTAGGATGATCTGTCTTACCAGCTTCATCAGGTTTCTTGATCTCTGGTAATTGTATTTTATTACCTTTCAGCAGACATTCAAAGATACCAAGGACATCGTCGTCATCAAAAGAATATTCTTCTTTGGGGCGAGGTGTTCTTGATTGTTGAGTTGTAGAGGCAGGAGTTTGAACATTTGATGCATCTTTGCTCTGAAGATTAACTTCAAGAGTTTCTTTTCCTTTGCGAGCATTATTTTTATTGTTAGCACCTTGTCCTGTTTCTTTAGGAGTCATCTGCACTCCTAAACCTTTGAAGGTTTCAGCACTAATTTCTGCAGCTTTGGCACTGACTATGAAGGAAGGCCAATCTTGAAATTGAGTGGACCCTGTCCACATACTGATGATTGGCAATAAGTTTGATTTGCACGTGTCAATGGTGACAGCATCAGGAGTTCCAAGAGGCATCTTTAGAGCTTCTCTTCGAAACCGTTCAATGTATTCCTCTGTAGATTCATTATTTTTCTGTTTGATTATAATAAGAGCAGACATAGTCATGTCATTAAGCCCTTCATAGAACCTTTCAAGAAACATCTGTTTGAAACCAGCAAATGAGGTAATGCTCCCATCTGGGAGACTCCTATACCATTCATAAGCCGTTCCCTTGAGACATCCAATAAATACCCGAGTAAGGAGGGCATCACTTGGTTGCAGTTGATCAGTCATCACTTCAAAGTGATTAATAAACTGACTCGGAGAAGTGGTTCCATCATAGAATGAGATAGTAGGAGTCTTGTATTTAGGAGGATATGATACTTGCTTCCATTCTATCGGATAAGGCTGCTTGATGCCTAACCTTTGTAAACCATCCTTCTGTTTGAATGCCTCGAATTGAGTTTTGAGATTCTTCAATTTTTCAGAGACAACTCCCGAAGATTGTGGAGTTGTGGCTTGTAGAGAATAGTTGGGAGGAGGAACAGCATTGTAAGCACTACCCCCAGCTCCAGAGAGAATAGGATTTGGTTGAGCTGGTCCAGGAGTATTGGATTGTACTGCTGGAGGAACTTGTACTGGACTTATATCAGTATCAACTGGTATGGCATCTGGTACAGTCTGTCGATTTTGCAACTGAGCTGTCATGAGTTCATACATCGACTTCATTGTGTCAGTCATAGACTTCATTTGCTGTTCCAAAGAAGCAATTCTTTGATCTTGAGGAGTCAAGGAAGAAGAAGGTTCATCAGTATTCCCATCAACCATGTAAGTCGTGACTGTATGAGGGATTATTGATGAACTAGTGGATGTTGTATGCTCTGAATCATTGCTTCGTGCATCAAAGTCAACTATAGGAGAATTACCCCCAGTAGGAAGAGGTGGGAAGTTAGATTCTCCAAGGAATTCAGAATCAATTTCAGGGATCAAATTTCTTTGACTAGAAGCCAGGACTCTTGCTCTGGTGTTTTTATATACTTCATCTGGACTATCAACTCTACCCCCGGTGTCCCGAGAAGTCATGTTGACAGAGGCAAACAAAGGCTCATCTTCATCAGGCATAGGTTCATACTGAATCCTATTGAAGACAGACTGTCGTTTAGTTTGACATCTGCATTGCATTGTGGCTCTTGGCTGGAAGTCACATTCATGATCACCATGGTCTTGAACCGTTGATTGACATCTGCACTGAATTATGATTCTTGGATAGAAGTCACATTCAGCATGTTCCTTTGACATAGAATTACTCCTTCTCTTCTGTTGAAGATATTCCCGTAAATCTGTTTGTGAAGATTGAGGAGTATACTTCCTGTTCTTGGGTCTTGATGGCTCTTGATTATACAAAGAGTGATTAATGTGAGCCACATAATTTCTTGCATACTCTGCATCTGGATCTTTTATCTTCATATCCAATTGGTATGGTTTCTTAACACCAGAAGTGCTGAGTTTTGTTCTTAAATCAGTGGAAGGTAACACATTAATTTTGGAAACATAGAATTTTCCTTCTATTGATCTGGATATTTGCAGAGAAGGAAGAGTTGAACCACTCCTTTGATTAGGAGTTGGTAACAGACCCTCTTTAATGGACAGATTCTGTGCCCAATTTGAAGAAGTCAAGAAGAAGATATTAAGGAATATTTCTTCTTAGACTCAATCAGATTTTGAGACATAGAATGTCCAGAAGGAAGAGTAGTCAAAAGACCATCTCCTTTCCTTTGACTAACAAAAGTATCAGTCAAAGCTGTTCCTAAAGTAAAAACTACAGGAGCAGAAGAAACAACTAAAGAGTTATTCCTTTTCGAAGGGACTTTGTGTGGAAGACCACCCCCAGTTCTAGTAGAACTCGGTAAAGAAGAAGAGATAACTAAGGAGTTATTCTTCTCTGATGAAATACACGCTGAAACAGATTTGGCTAAGGAACCAGTACTGTTAGCGTGACTTTTAATTTTAGAATTACACGCTGGAACAGATTTGGCTAAGGAGCCAGTACTGTCAGCGTGACTTTTAGGGTTGAATTCGCACGCTGGAACATATTTGGCTAAGAAGCCAGTACTGTCAACGTGACTTTTAGGGTTGAATTTGTACGCTGGAACAGATTTGGCTAAGGAGCCAGTACTGTCAGCGTGACTTTTAGGGTTGAATTTGCACGCTGGAACAGATTTGGCTAAGGAGCCAGTACTGTCAACGTGACTTTTGATTACTGTCATCTTTGAGCGCACAAGAGTGTGCGTGCTTGCAGTGGAGTTCTTGCCAGAGGTAGAAGTAGACACTGTGGCAGAGACTTCACCATTGACTGCCAACTGATTCTTAGGGACATAGACAGAGTGTCCCTTCGACTTGGCAGTGATGATGGAGGCTGGAGTGGGCTTGCCACCCTTAGCCCGCTGCATTTCTTCATAGGTGAGTTGATCGAATTTGATCGTCATCACCTTCTTCGTCGAGCCGATTGACGAAGTGTCGCATTGAGTTGTTACCATCTCAGAAGAGGAGATGGTTTTCCCCAGCAGAGTTGTAAGCCCCTGATTTTCAAAATTTTTTAAACTAGTGTTAATCAATTATTAATGTCATTTTTAGCCTTAAAATATTTATTATGATTTTTAGGAATTTTTCTAGAATTTTTAAATAAAATTTAAATGAGTTTTATATATTAAAATATTAATTTGCAATTTTCTAAAATGTTTTAATTGACTTTTGCAATTAATTAGATTGTTTTAATATCGTTTTGCAATTATAAATTTGTTATGTGCAAATTTTATTTGCACATAAACTGTGCGGGGTGGGTTATGCAAATTCCTATTTGCAACTACCCTCTGTTAGGACCTAACTGTAATATCCTAATCTACGGGGACCTAAACGCAAACCTAATCTACCCACTCCCCCGACGACCCGGCTGACCGACGACCGCCAGCGCGCCCTGCCCCCGCCATTTTTGGCCAGCCCGACCGCCTTAGCTCCCTATAAATGACCCCCCTCTCTCCCCCAGACTAAACCCTAACCCTAAAACCCCACCATGACCGCCCACGCCACCGTCTTCCCCAAAAACCTCCAGCCCTAACCCTAACTCCGGCGAGCTTCCCCGTCCAGCCTCCACGGTCGACTTCGACAGCCCGCAACCACCGTCCTCCGACGCGCCTCGACGAGCTGAGGGCAGCGCCACCCGAGCGCCTCCTCGCCGACGTCTCCTCCGCCCGTCAGCACCCCCAAAACCCACTTCGACGACCGGACACGTAGGTATCATGACTCAGTCGTGTCGTGCGTGTCTCGTTTTCACGCACGAGACTCGCCAGGACACGGGGACCTTAGTCCAGTACTTGGACACGTAAATCGAAGCTTGTGCGTGTCGTACGAAGCTCGAACACGAGAAAACCCTGTGTCCTTAACTGTCAGGACACAGGATGGTTTATATATTTTTTTTTATATGTTAAATCATTCAAAACTAAATAAAATAAACCCAAACCTATTTCTAACAATCGGGCCAACTGGCCCACTGGCCAGCGCGCAGTAACTAAAACACCCTTTCCCCCCCCCCCGCTCGGTTAGCCCGAGTTCGAGCCCCCCCCCCTCCCTGCTGCTGTTTTTTTTTTCCTTTTATTTTTTTCTTTTTCTTTTTGTTTTTTTTATATATATATATATATATGTATACATATATTTGTATATATGTATATATGTATTATTATACATACTATATTTAGATATATATAGTTGCTGTTTTTATATATATATATATGAATATACTTCATTATTTTATGTATGTATATATATATATGTGTATTATGTATACATATATATTTATGCATATATATTTCCTTATGTATATATATTATTATATATATACTATTATATATATATATGTATACATTAATTTTGTATATATATATATATGTTATATAGATAAGTATTTTCTTATATGTATGTATATATACATATATTTGTATATATATATATATATATATATATATATATATATATAATATAGTTGAGCATTTTCCTATATATATAAATATCCCTATATTTATATATATATATATATATATATATATATATATATATATATATATATATATATATATATATATATATATATATATATATATATATATATATATATATATATATATATAATATATATATATATATATATATTATTTCCTATATGTATTTTACTTAGCTTAGTGTAAATTATTTATCTAAAATAATGTTCATACTTTTATAGTTACTATGTAAAAACTTTAACTTATTAAAATATTAATATTTATTTTGCAGTCCTATCACCTAGTATTTTCTGTATATTTAAATTACTGCAACCATTTGGTGTCCAAGCCTAGCATGGATATTTGGGCTCAAATGTGTTTTCACACATTCAAGACCTGTACAAGTCATATTGGACTTGATTCATGGCCTTGGGTCCTGTATTTGAACTTTGGTTCAAATTATATACATGGACAAAATACGCAGATAATTAATTATTGTGTGCATTGCTGTTTTTGATTTTCTAAAAATACTTAAAGTATTGCTAAAATTATGGAAAAATAGTTTTTAGATACTATGTTAAGTTGGCTAATTTAGTATAATTTTTGTAGTATTTAAATTACTGTTTTGCCACTAGGTTGGCATATGAAACCAAAACTCATTTTCTGTATACTTAGAAAAACTGATTTTTATAAAATATTTGTACTGGTTAATAAATTCCAAAAAAATTATAATAAATTTCTATGATTAACAAGGATCACTTTAGTACTTTACTTTAAGAAAAACTAGGCTTTTTGCCTATCTCTAAAATTGTTAGAACACAATGATCTTTTGATTTATTTATTGATTAATTACGACTTGTAGCTTTTTGTGTTATTTGGAGTTTTAGTCGTGTTGAACCCCATCCCTCACTAGTATAAAGACCCTAGAAAGTTAGTTAACATAGTGTGTCGCCCCACTTTGGTCTCCTATGCCAAGTCATCATTTTGGCTAGGTGCCCAGTCACAAGTCGTGTTTCACCAAATTAGTGTCCTAGTGTTTTAGCTTAGTGTAAAAACTAAGTTATTATATTTTACTTCTACAGTGACGAGTTACTGGACATCCATAGCATTGTTATCGCAGCTTGTTTTGTTTTGCTTTGCTAGAGGCAAGTACTTTCTACGAACTTTACATATTGTCACATAAAATGAACTGCAAACCCCACCATGTTAAATGCTGATCCTTGGGGTAGCAAGTTAGATCTCTACATGTTGTACTTTCAGTTACTACCATGCTTAGAACAGTCTTGATGTATCTCTCACATAATTAGAATATGGATTATGGGAAAACTGATAGTAGAGTACGTGATCATACCCCCTCTTCAGTACCGAGCAAAGTTACATTTTATATGATACTGCGCCGTAGGCCTTACTCTCCAAGCTGTATTTGTACGTGTGTACATATATCGCCTTTACACTTGTACGTATGTACATTTTATTTACATTGTGCCTCAGTACATTGTACACCTATTGATCGATCACGTACCTGCTACAGTTTTAAACATTACATATACATCTGTCTCTATGACATATGTGTCCTTGCCATGATAGACTGTGTGATGCCATGCTTTACAGTTATTCCTCTCATGTTCATTTCCATGTTTCATATGCTAGTTTGCTAGATTCAGTACTTGCTCCCGTCCTGACAGGATAACGTTGTAGGTATACTTACTGAGGAGGAGTTGCTCTGTGATTCGTATTATGGAGTCACTGCCGAGGACCCGGTTTTGCCATACGAGGATGTTCCTGCGGGGAGACTCGTCTAGTTTGCTTAGCTGCTTGGGATACTTAGTGTAGACATGTATTAGACTATATCATTTTGTAACTGGACATGTATCCAGTTTTACATTTCAGTTTACTTGTACTTGGATATTTTATTATATACGACGACTTTTGTGTTTGGAGCATTTATGATTCTTCTTCACTTATAGAACTGTTAGCACATTTTAATCTTATCCTGTTGTCTCTAGAACAGCTTACTGCGCTTTATCTTAAGCGTAGGCTGGACATGGCTCGGCCCGGCCCAACAATTTGGGTAACGGGTCGTGACATGTTTTTTTGGCGGCCCATGCAGGTCCTGACTAAATTGTTTGGTTACGTTATTGTACCAAGCATGCCTGCAATTAGGAACTTAAGGTAATTAGACAACATTAGGAAAGACGCTTAGAACACTTAGAGGAATACTAGGATTGCAACATAGGAAATACATCACATGTTTGCTATTATAATTAGATTTTCTTGCATATGATTGCTTGCTTTAAATAAGTCCTTATAAGTCTTTTATGTGTAATTTAGATGGTGCTTACTCGTTCGTCCCAGTATGTTACCCCCGAGAATGGGGCCCTCCATATCCAGTCAGCTGACCGGTTGACTGATACACCTCCACCTACCACATTCCCCCACTCCACAGATCCATCGACCCAGATACCACCTTCCACATCCCAGGCCCGGCAGGACTCGATACTTCCACCACCCCCTATCACTATACCCACCCAGGCTTCCGTCACACTCGATGGGAACCAGCTGCTCACACTGATCCAGGGGTTCCTAACGACCCATCAGGAGCAGACTACCCTACTCCGCCAGAGCATGGAGCGTTCTGAGGGACGTCCCGTGGTCCCACCACATGTAGAGCCACGGCAGAGAGCGGGGACGGTCAAGGACTTCATCGGTCTGAATCCCAAGGAGTTCTCAGGGACTGAGGGCATAGTAGTAGCTGATGACTGGCTAGATTCTGTAGAGAGGAAGCTTCTGGGAGTTAGGATGCCGGATGACCTTCAGGTCGAGGCAGCAGGATTTCTGCTGATAGACTTAGCCGGAGTCTGGTTCAGGAATGAGCCGTTGTTCGCGAGAGGTAGAGCCACCTGGGACCAGTTCAAGACCCAGTTCAAGAAGAAATTCTTCTCGACCACTGCTAGAGTAGCCATGGGGCTACGATTCCAGAACATCCAGCAGGGGAACCGTTCTGTTGATGACTATGCAGGAGAGTTTAGTCGCCTGAGCCGTTTTGCTCCTAGTCTGGTTGCTGATCCAGAGGAGATGACCCGTAGGTTTTGCCATGGTCTAGTTCCAGACATTGGCATTCTTATAGTGGCGAACGGTACGACTGACTATTACCAGAGCCTAGAGTTAGCCCGGAGCATTGAGGAGCGTCTTCTGTCTAGCAAGAGGCCGGCTTCTGTACACCATGAGGGACCGTCCAAGCGTCAGGCTTTCCAGCAGAGAGCGCCGACGCCACCCCCGCAGACTTACCATCCCCCTACACCGCATCGTCAGACCCCGCCAGTTAGAGCCCCGGGACCCCGATATCAGCAGCAGCAGCAGAAGGGAGCTATATGTTCTTTCTGCGGAAGACCAGGACATGAATTCGTCGTCTGCAGGAAGAGGTTAGGGCAGTATTTAGCTTGTGGGTCTGCCATCCATCAGATTCGGGACTGCCCAGTAGCCAAGGGACCCCAGGGGAAGACTTATAGCCTAGTCCTTGAGCCGGAGCCGGAACAGGTTTCGGGAGGTTAGTTTTGATCGTAGCCTTAGTCATTTGTTGCATTGCTTGCTATGTTAGAATATTGTAGGGTCTTCAATCCTTGTGAATTTCGAGGACGAAATTTTTCAAGGAGGGAAGACTTGTAAGCCCCTGATTTTCAAAAATTTTTAAACTAGTGTTAATTAATTATTAATGTCATTTTTAGCCTTAAAATATTTATTATGATTTTTAGGAATTTTTCTAGAATTTTTAAATAAAATTTAAATGAGTTTTATATATTAAAATATTAATTTGCAATTTTCTAAAATGTTTTAATTAACTTTTGCAATTAATTAGATTGTTTTAATATCGTTTTGCAATTATAAATTTGTTATGTGCAAATTTTATTTGCACATAAACTGTGCGGGGTGGGTTACGCAAATTCCTATTTGCAACTACCCTCTGTTAGGACCTAACTGTAATATCCTAATCTACGGGGACCTAAACGCAAACCTAATCTACCCACTCCCCCGACGACCCGGCTGACCGACGACCGCCAGCGCGCCCTGCCCCCGCCATTTCCGGCCAGCCGACCGCCTTAGCTCCCTATAAATGACCCCCCTCTCTTCCCCAGACTAAACCCTAACCCTAAAACCCCACCACGACCGCCCACGCCACCGTCTTCCCCAAAAACCTCCAGCCCTAACCCTAACTCCGGCGAGCTTCCCCGTCCAGCCTCCACGGTCGACTTCGACAGCCCGCAACCACCGTCCTCCGACGCGCCTCGACGAGCTGAGGGCAGCGCCACCCGAGCGCCTCCTCGCCGACGTCTCCTCCGCCCGTCAGCACCCCTAAAACCCACTTCGACGACCGGACACGTAGGTATCATGACTCAGTCGTGTCGTGCGTGTCTCGTTTTCACGCACGAGACTCGCCAGGACACGGGGACCTTAGTCCAGTACTTGGACACGTAAATCGAAGCTTGTGCGTGTCGTGCGAAGCACGGACACGAGAAAATCCTGTGTCCTTAACTGTCAGGACACAGGATGGTTTTTATATTTTTTTTTATATGTTAAATCATTCAAACTAAATAAAATAAACCCAAACCTATTTCTAACAATCGGGCCAACTGGCCCACTGGCCAGCGCGCAGTAACTAAAACACCCTTCCCCCCCCCCCCCCCCGCTCGGTTAGCCCGAGTTCGAGCCCCCCCCCCCTGCTGCTGTTTCTTTTCTTTTTCTTTTTCTTTTCCTTTTCTTTTTTTCTTTTTCTTTTTGTTTTTTTATATATATATATGTATACATATATTTGTATATATGTATATATGTATTATTATACATACTATATTTAGATATATATAGTTGCTGTTTTTATATATATATATATATATATATATATATATATATATATATATATATATATATATATATGAATATACTTCATTATTTTATGTATGTATATATATATATGTGTATTATGTATACATATATATTTATGCATATATATTTCCTTATGTATATATATTATTATATATATACTATTATATATATATATATATGTATACATTAATTTTGTATATATATATATGTTATATAGATAAGTATTTTCTTATATGTATGTATATATACATATATTTGTATATATATATATATATATATATATATATATATATATATATATATATATATATATAATATATAGTTGAGCATTTTCCTATATATATAAATATCCCTATATTTATATATATATATATATATATATATATATATATATATATATATATATATATATATATATATTATTTCCTATATGTATTTTACTTAGCTTAGTGTAAATTATTTATCTAAAATAATGTTCATACTTTTATAGTTACTATGTAAAAACTTTACCTTATTAAAATATTAATATTTATTTTGCAGTCCTATCACCTAGTATTTTCTGTATATTTAAATTACTGCAACCATTTGGTGTCCAAGCCTAGCATGGGTATTTGGGCTCAAATGTGTTTTCACACATTCAAGACCTGTACAAGTCATATTGGACTTGATTCATGGCCTTGGGTCCTGTATTTGAACTTTGGTTCAAATTATATACATGGACAAAATACGCAGATAATTAATTATTGTGTGTATTGCTGTTTTTGATTTTCTAAAAATACTTAAAGTATTGCTAAAATTATGGAAAAATAGTTTTTAGATACTATGTTAAGTTGGCTAATTTAGTATAATTTTTGTGGTATTTAAATTACTGTTTTGCCACTAGGTTGGCATATGAAACCAAAACTCATTTTCTGTATACTTAGGAAAACTGATTTTTATAAAATATTTGTACTGGTTAATAAATTCCAGAAAAATTATAATAAATTTCTATGATTAACAAGGATCACTTTAGTACTTTACTTTAAGAAAAACTAGGCTTTTTGCCTATCTCTAAAATTGTTAGAACACAATGATCTTTTGATTTATTTATTGATTAATTACGACTTGTAGCTTTTTGTGTTATTTGGAGTTTTAGTCGTGTTGAACCCCATCTCTCACTAGTATAAAGACCCTAGAAAGTTAGTTAACATAGTGTGTCGCCCCACATTGGTCTCCTATGCCAAGTCATCATTTTGGCTAGGTGCCCAGTCACAAGTCGTGTTTCACCAAATTAGTGTTCTAGTGTTTTAGCTTAGTGTAAAAACTAAGTTATTATATTTTACTTCTACAGTGACGAGTTACTGGACATCCATAGCATTGTTATCGCAGCTTGTTTTGTTTTGCTTTGCTAGAGGCAAGTACTTTCTACGAACTTTACATATTGTCACATAAAATGAACTGCAAACCCCACCATGTTAAATGCTGATCCTTGGGGTAGCAAGTTAGATCTCTACATGTTGTACTTTCAGTTACTACCATGCTTAGAACAGTCTTGATGTATCTCTCACATGATTAGAATATGGGTTATGGGGAAACTGATAGTAGAGTACGTGATCATACCCCCTCTTCAGTACCGAGCAAAGTTACATTTTATATGATACTGTGCCGTAGGCCTTACTTTCCAAGCTGTATTTGTACGTGTGTACATATATCGCCTTTACACTTGTACGTATGTACATTTTATTTACATTGTGCCTCAGTACATTGTACACCTATTGACCGATCACGTACCTGCTACAGTTTTAAACATTACATATACATCTGTCTCTATGACATATGTGTCCTTGCCATAATAGACTGTGTGATGCCATGCTTTACAGTTATTCCTCTCATGTTCATTTCCATGTTTCATATGCTAGTTTGCTAGATTCAGTATTTGCTCCCGTCCTGACAGGATAACGTTGTAGGTATACTTACTGAGGAGGAGTTGCTCTGTGATTCGTATTATGGAGTCACTGCCGAGGACCCGGTTTTGCCATACGAGGATGTTCCTGCGGGGAGACTCGTCTAGTTTGCTTAGCTGCTTGGGATACTTAGTGTAGACATGTATTAGACTATATCATTTTGTAACTGGACATGTATCCAGTTTTACATTTCAGTTTACTTGTACTTGGATATTTTATTATATACGACGACTTTTGTGTTTGGAGCATTTATGATTCTTCTTCACTTATAGAACTGTTAGCACATTTTAATCTTATCCTGTTGTCTCTAGAACAGCTTACTGCGCTTTATCTTAAGCGTAGGCTGGACATGGCTCGGCCCGGCCCAACAATTTGGGTAACGGGTCGTGACAAGAGTCGCCAATTTGTTTTCCATAAAGAAATTCTCTTTATTTGTTGTGTTTTTGAGAAAATTACAACTGTAGGAATCCGATCTAGAAGACGATCGCTTTATCCCTTGGACTATGCGAAGAAGAAAAGCTCTCAAAATTTTGACAGTAGATATCAATGTATCTGTACAATGAATGAGAAAAAGAACTCTATTTATAGAGTCAAGAATAATAACTGAAAAGATAACTGTCTTCACAGCCTATCCCTAGTTAAAAATCACGCAGGATTTAACATACACAAGGCTGTGAGCAGTTACTGGACGTGGCCTGTAACTGTTGGACACATGGCAATCATGCATGAGTCGTGTGCAAGTTACAGGACACGCAGGCGAGAGATCGGTGGCATGGTTGCCACGTACTCCCATTTGATGAAATCCACGCAGACTTGTTGAAGACAAAATCCATGCGAACTCGGTGTAGAAAGCTTCAAAATCCACGCAAACTTGGGACAGGAAGCTTCATGATCCACGCAGACTTCGAGGCAAAGAACTTCAAAATCCACGCAAACTTGAGGAAGAAAACTTCAGAATCCACGCAAACTTGAGATGAAGATCACAAATACACGCAGACTTGAGATAGAACTGCCAGCTGTCTTGATTCGGCGTGTCTCGACTGACACAAATTCTCTGACAGTGATTGCTTTGTCAGTCGCATTAAATGACAAGAAACCCTTTTGATACGCCAACTCGACGAAGGCTGAGTCTTGCTGAAGAAGATTTTGAAAATCACGCAATAGACGGCGATGATCTCTCGAATTCTGTGTATACGTGGCATACGAAGAGATATTCTTCGACTGTCGTGTTGTCAGTCATAATTACTCTTTGACAAATGATGAGCTGTCTCCCAGCGTGATTTGTTTATATTGTCTGGATCAACTGAGCGTGACTTTTGATTCTGTCTTGATCAACTCAGCGTGACTTTCATTTTGAGGCCTACAATAGCCTCATTTCGAGCTTGTTGTCTACTCACTCTAGTAAAGGAGGGGTTTAGAGAAATTGATGTATAATCTCGTAAAGATTCGCTTTCACCCGTCGTGAAAGGAAGTTCGTCACGAATAATATGTTTAGTTAATTCAGTTTTATGCCGAGCAGCTGAGTAAGTAAAGTTACCCATTGAAGAACCGGTGGCGCCAAAGCTTATTTGGGTTTGGGACGCTTGAAGTGTGTCCTTCCCGTAGCAAGTGTCGTAGTGTCTGGATATGGTCCCGGTGCCACCGCCCTTCTTCCATGCGTACTGGTTGCAACATTTCTTGCATTGCGCCTTGTACGGTATCGGTTCACCCTTGGCATCTAAAACAAGCGAACCATCAGGATTAGTTTCAAAAATCAAAGTAAAATATTCCCAATACTTGGACCTTTTTTTCTTTTCAGGACGTTGGGTGGAACTAGCGACTTCCGGAGGAGATGGTTGGAACCCCTCCGGAATCGGATTGGTGGCTACTTGCTCAGGTGGAATTTCAGTACCGTCAAAAAAAGTACTAAAATATTGGTAAGTCTGTCCAGCAAGATCAGGTGGGTTTGAACCTTCACCAGCCATATATAAAATAAAATAAAGTAAAACTATGTTAGAAGAAAGTAAGGGATTGAGAGGAAGATCGGGAAGCCGTAGAGCCGGAATAGAGTTGGAAGGGAGATCGGAAAGCCGTAGAGCACCAGAGCACCAGAGCACCGGGAAGGGAAAGCCGTAGAACACAAGAGTACCGGGGAGGGAAAGCCGTAGAACACCGTAGAGAAATGTAAAGAATTTGTGAGGAATGAGTTGTGTTTGAAAAATGGGATTTTTGGCCTATTTATAGGAATTTTTTGAGATTATTTTGGTAATTTTATGCCAAAAATGACCAAAATGCCCCTCCCAACGTTTTAATAACGGCTATATGGGAGAGACAATTTTGTAAAAGAAACCCCCCCCCCTCCAACGGTCAAAAAAGAGAAAAAAAAAAAAGAAAAAAAAAAAAAACCCCCAACGGTCGGCTGGACCGGTCCCAGCGGGCCGGGCTTCGGGCCGGTCCAACCGGGCCGGACTTCGAGCCGGGCCAACAAAGTTTAAAAAAAAAAAAATTAGCGCGGGCCGGGCTCGGGCTGGGGGGGAGGCCCGACCCGACCCGTTCGGGGGTGGGCGCCGGGCCGGGCTCGGGCTGGGGGGAGGCCCGACCCGACCCGTTGGGGGGTGGGCGCCGGGCCGGTTCGGGCCACTGGCGGTCCGGGTCGGGCTTCGACGCCAGCGGGCCGGTCCGGGCCTGGGTCGGGCTCGGGCTAAACCGGCCCCTAGTGCACCATGATGTCCCTGTAAGTGAAGATGACGTGGCAGAAACCGACGAAATCCAATGGATGCTTGCAAATATGTCGTCGGTGACGTCAACCTCACATGGGTGTTTGATAACTAAGTTACTTGCGGGGCCCATTTGGTTGGTGGAATAATAGGTACTCTCATCCTTCCTCCTCCAACTTTTCATTGCTTTAATCTATGTTCTTATAGATTTGAAGGGACGAGGAATGCGACAAAGTAAAACATTAGTAGACAAAAAAATAAATAAATAAAAAAAGAAGAAGCTAATACTCTCGTACCAAATGTTAAAACTACTATATACCTCTAATTTTTCTTTTAACTAGTAAATACCTCCATGTTTAGTATAGAGTAGTAAAAAATTTAAGGTATACATTCTCTTAAAAAAAGACTTAATTGTAACTTGATACTCTAAACTATTTCCGTTTTTCAACTTGATATCATAAAAATATTTTTTTTAACTTGATATCCTGAATTTTTTTGGGACAGTAATGTTCATGCTCAAAACTAAAAACTACCCCATCCTCTTCCCACTCACTAGCTTTTCCCGG
The DNA here is from genome assembly GCA_029216955.1 of Iris pallida. Lineage (NCBI taxonomy): Eukaryota > Viridiplantae > Streptophyta > Magnoliopsida > Asparagales > Iridaceae > Iris > Iris pallida. The sequence continues at coordinate 5,346,081 of JANAVB010033417.1, forward strand.
ACATGTTTAATATCTACCAGCGTCAAACCGATCGACCCGACCGGTCAGGTCGTCGAACCGTCTGAGCTTAGTTAGATTTTAAACTGATTTGATCATGATTGTTGAATTTTATTTTGGATTTTACATGGAATCAAAGTTAATATGTTGGTTTCTTGACCAATTCTACTATGGTAAACATGCATAACTTATAAGTAGTATATATATAATTGTGTACTATGTATTATATTTAATATAAAATTATAAGCCTATATAACTGGTTCAATCTGAATAATTCAATGGTTTGACCGATTTGACCAAATCTAGTGTCCTAATCGGTTGATTTTTAAGTCCGAGTTCTAAAACATTGTTCAAGACCTCTCTCTAATGATGTTTAAGCAGAACCTTTGCATGAGAGTAGTAGAAAGTAAACTAATCTTGGCATAACAATGACACATGTTATCACATTAATAAATTTGTTTTTACATGAGTACACTCGACAACACATTTATCAATACATTTTTTACTTAAAATGTGTATTGATAAATATAAAACGTGAATTGATAAATGTGTTGATGAAAGTATTTATATAAACGGAGCTGCTACGTTGTCCACGGACGTGACCGCCGGCCGACGTGACGACCGTCTATTGGCCCCTGATCCGGGTGGGACTCGAAAATAGCGGGGAGGGGAGAGGAGGGAAGGCAATGGCCGACCGTCACGTCGGCCGGCGGTCACGCCCACGATTATAAACTGCAGACAAAATATAATTTTTGGTATATAAAATACATATTATTAATGTGTTAACATGTGTCTCTAGAATACTTGTCCACAAAACCCTAACAACAAAATTATGAATCATAGTTGATGCAGAAAAAGCTAAGAGTGGAACAAACAGTTGCCATTAAGTTAATTTACGATATAAAATTAAGTTTATTGCGAGGATCGATGTACTTTCTAAAAGCATAGCGTTGGTATTCTTACGAGGTTCAATTGCTCGAAGGATGAAGGAATGATAAGCATGCTTTTGTAGTGATAATCATTCACATTTGGCGTCCCGAAAATTTCGTGCGGGCATCCCATAATTCATCATACATTATATTAATTAATTAATTATAGTAGGTTTGCATATTAGGAAGGTTATATTAGGAAATAATTAGTGTTTCAAAATTCGAACCGAAGCTTCAATTGATCCATGAATTGGTAGTTTCAGATCATATCAATGTTCATCCACATCTAAAAAAAAAAATCGATTATAAATAAATATTTTTATAAAAATCAGTGTCTACAAGAAAATAAAAATGGACGATATAGATTAATCCACTAGTTGAACCGATTTCACCCGATCAAGTATCTTGTTCGGGTCGATCTCCGATCCAATTTTTAAAACACTGTAAATAACTTTAGGAAAATTATTAATTCCGAGGCAAGTATATCACTCCCCCTGAGTTTATGCTTAACCGAACTAAGAACATCTCCAACTCTATTGTGAGTTAAAAAAAAATGATTACCACATAGGAATTACAAGTTTTTATTTCAAAAAACATTCTCCAATGCAAATGTAGAATAAATCATGAAGTTGACATGGCAATGTAAAGTTTGTTGTCTAGATCTAGACAATGACATAACAATGACATTATCTCTACATCATCAATTATGTATACAAATATTTATAAAAAAAAAGGAAGAAGTATAGGAGTTATCTTGGAAGTTGAAAAAAAAATTATTGTCTTCTCAATACTTTTATATTGGATAAGATTTTTTTATTTCATTGACTTTTGTAAATATAATCTGGCCACCTAAGAAAGTTATTGTCTTGTGTCTCATATCATCAAAAAATCACAACACATAACAAGACAATAAGATTAGAGATGCCCTAATTGTTTAGTAAGTTGAAGAGCATATTCCAACACAAACAACCAATCCAACACAAACAACCAATCCAACCACTTGAGAAGAGTTTCAAAGTTTGAGAAATTGGGTTTGGCCATAAACTACTAACCACTACTAAGTTTGCTCAAGAATAAATGTCTTCTTCTCACTTGTTGATATCCTATCTAGAAAGCAATCAATCAAGCTAGCACTTGATTAGTAGCCAAGCCACCTACCTTGTTTTCATAAACACAAAAAAAAGTCATCTTTATTAAATTAAAGAGATAATAGACACTTTGTAGTTACCATCATAGCTTTATTATAGTTTACTTTGATGAGCTTTACAAGAGGAGTCCGTCCAAGACTTCCATCTATCGTTTGTTCCTCCTTTAGTTATGTTGGGAGTGGGGCCCGAGGACTCGTGCATTCCGAGGGGGCCCACAAACCCCATGCGGCTGCTCCTCCGTGGGCCGGCAAAGCGTGCTCCCATGCTGGTCCTCCTCCTTTCATCTGTCATTTCGAGAGAGTAAAAAAAAAAATTAACATTTGATTGGAAAGAAATGAATATTTCTCTATGAAATAAACAAAGGGTTATTTAATTGATAGAGCGTTATATAATAGTTAAAATTAGGAATTGAATTTCGAAAAATAATCGACGTTATAATGTGGATTTTTAAATTATTTTTCATTTGTCTGCATAAATAGTAATTTGAAAATCCAAATTCTAACACCAGTAATTTTCTAGACTCAAATCTTAATATACGCTACGATATGAGATCATATTACTAAATAATCCATAAATAAATGACAAGGGTTTAGATCAATGTTTTGAAAACCGGACCGGACCGGCCGGTTCAACCGGTTCACCCGTGAACCGGTTATTTTTTCAGTCCGGTTCAGTATTGATCCGATATTTTTTAAAAATTAGTATTTTTGTAAAAAAATTAATATCCATAAAGGATTAATTTGGACTGCTTAGATTAACCTAGTGGTTGAACCAACTGGTTGAACCAATTTGATCAGACCCAGTACCTTGGCTGGGTCAAGCACCGTTCGAGTTTTTAAAACATTGGTTTAGATAGCACACATACCAACCAAACATATTGATCATATATTGTACAAGCAATACACCGTTGATATGTTGCCAACACAGTAATAACTATAAATATATTTTTCATATAGTTGTTGCAGCATTTAATGCTGAAGATAGTCGCTCACATACAAACAGTATACTATCGATTTATTGTTGTGACAATTTAGTAGGAATCCTAATCCCTTGTAATTCGAATGACCAACATATATGTTTGGGACTTTGTTTAACTCGGTCCACCCACATACTTATTCACACAACTCGGGGTTGCAGTGCCTTGCACACCGGTCCGGCCGGTCCACACAGTCGACCCATCCGTGTAGGGAAAAAACACAAACATGTATCAACTTAGGCCTCGTTTGGTTCGCAAAATGGTAGGAAAAGGAAATCAATTTATTGACATTTCATTTCCTTTGAGAAATTATAATTTTTATTAAATTTTCTTTCCGATGTTTAGAAATGCCAATGAATTTGGAAAGGAAAGTGAATACTTCGATATAGAAAAGTGATTACTTGTTTGGATGGATGGAAACATTTTCTCTCCTAATTTTTCTTTCATTGGAAATTATTTTCTTTTTCTCCTCAATTCTCTTGGCACCCAAACATAGAAAAGTAATCAATTTTATTTTTCAATCCGGTGATTTCGTGAACCAAACGAGGCCTTATAAATTAAATGGTCAGGAAATTAGGCTCCTTCGTCAAATTGAATCCAACCTAGCTAGGGAACTTAATGACTCCCTATCCCTCTACGGTGTAAGCTAGAATTGTTTTGATATAATAATAATAATAATAATAATAATAATAATAATAATAGTTATTATTATTATTTTAGGAATAAAAGAAGTTGGGCTAAGTCTATCCACATGCAACTAATATGTGATTATAATGTTCTCATGTAAAATATGTAAACTAGTATATGCCTTCTCTATTTTAAAAACTAAAAAAAAATCTCAGACTAAAATATATTTTCACTATTTTAAACGAAATTTTGAACTTTCGTCCAAAAAGTGACAGTATTTTTCAGTTTTATAAAATAGTAAAATATATACTTAGTTTTTTACATCTTGAATGAAAATATTTGCTAAAATATTTTTTATTATTTTCATAGATTTATTAACATGTGTAATACTTAATTTGTATCAATCTAGTGTGAGCTTTGAAAAGCAGAATTTCCTTCCATCTCTAGCTACGGCCTTTCTAAGTACCAAGGACAGAGAAAAGTCACACATACTTCCGTCCCACAAACAAAGTGCAAGGGACCTGTATTATTGCACCAATAATGCACATATGTCCCCACGTATCACTTCACTTTTTTTTATTATTAGAAAGTAGTTAGACTGTATTTGATTAGACTTTTTTTTCATAAAAAATATTTTCATTACAATTTTTTTCCTTTATTGGAATATAAGAATAGAAGAATTAGGACTAAGGGTGCATTTGATTAAAATATGAAAAATATGTAAAAATAAATAAATTAATGGAAAAAAAATTTACAGAATTAATTTAGATGTTTGATTGTCGTTATTTTTATGAAAAATAATTATTTTCCATAAAAAAAAAATGATATTTTCCTATGTGCTGGATCAGTTTTATTTTTCACCATTTTGAAGAAAAATATAGAAACGATAGATTCTTGAAAAATAATTCCATGGAAATATACGCTATAACACTATAATTGGTGAAAATTTTATGATGGAAATATTTTTCATGGAAAAAAAGCTCAATCAAACACAACCGAAATTATCCTAAGAATATCTTAACTATAACATTCGGGTATTTTTGGCACCTTAATTTTCTTCTATTAGATTTTGTTATACAAATTTTATAAATTGGCCTTTTGAAGCACATCGAGACCATTTCAAAAACATATCTTATAGTACAAAAGTGCAATTTAAGTACTTGTATTGTTAGATATCTTTTTGAAGTCATCCTGATGTGTTTTAAAATTGACGAAAGCTGATTCAAAGGAGTAATTATAAAGTTGGAATGTCAAAATAGAATAATAGAAAATTAAGGTATAAAAAATGTTCGAACGCTATAGTTGGGATTAGGGGTGTGCATCGGTCGATGGTCGACCTATTTGGTCCCAACCGAAGGCGGACCGAAGTTAATCGGTTTGAACATAAACAAAACCGAACCAAACCAACCAAATGGTCGGTTCGGTTTTAAAACCGACCGACTTGGTTCGGTTTGGATCGGTTCGACTTGGTCGGTTTTGATCACATAAAAAATTGGACTGTATATTTTTTTTCTTTTGTGAAACCTCAGTCAACTTCCACTTTGCAACAGTAAATACAATTCAGCAGCTTCAATTCAACTTGCGCTTTGCAGGTGGAGAAAAATATCAATTATGCATAAAAAATCATATACATTCAATCAAAAGTCCCTTTCATGTGCACATGAGCAATTATAAAAGAATAGGAGCCGCCAGCACTCCTCTTTGAGACTAGAGAGAGAGATCTTTCAACTTTAACTTGATAAATGATTGTGATGTGAATAAATGAACCAAACCTGTATAATACAACCCAATGAGCCCATACCCAACCGACCAATCCTAATTATTTTACAAGGATTTGGTTCAGTTCGGTTCGATTTAGACGATTTTTGGCATAACCAAACTGTGAACCGAACCGAAACGGTTGGTTTTGAAAAAATTGAAGCCGAACCAAACCAACCGAACCATCGGTTCGATTTAAAACCAATCGGTTCAGTTTGACTTGGTTCGATTTGATCGATTTGACTTAATTGTGCACAGTAGGATACCATTATATTATTTGGCCAAGAATTAGGCCAATGGTAAATTTTAGTTGTCAAAACTGAAGTCCACTTGACATGATTTGCTAACACATTCGCCTTTTAGAATTGTTTTTATACCTATCTGTATATACAACAAGAACAAAATTTTGAGATGGACAATTTGAATCATTTTCTTCCCTTAAACTTTGTTAAGTTATTTATTCATCAAGTCATTTGCGTTATGGTTGATAAGGGTGAAGGCACCAACTATATTCCTTTGTGCCTTAGATAATGTTTGGGAAGGAAAAAAAATTGGAAGAAAGGAAAAAAAAAAAAAAAAGGGAGAAAAATTGAATGTGACGGTATTTGATAACATGAGAAAAAAAATAGGGAAGGAAAATTTAAACCAAAAAAAGTAAGTGGGTCCCACTCAAAAAAAGATTTCTAAGTGGAAGAAAATTGAGAGAGATGAGAGGATATTAGAAAAAATTATCCTACCACCCCTAAAAAAATTAATAATAAATTATGATTTGAAAATACCAAGTATTAATTAAGAATTATATCTCCATTCAAAAAAAATTTCCTACTTTTTGTTCATCCAAACACAAAAAAAAAAAAAACTTTATCTTTATTTTACCTCTTTTTTTTTTACTTCCCACAAAAGTTTTCAAACACAGTATTAGTATTCACTGATTTGTGATAATGATAACAAAATATGAAAGAACGCTTCTCGAAAAAAGGAAATGCTAAGAGACAGATGGGACAATAAAGATTAGAGAAAAAAAGGCAAACTAAGAGCATCTCCAACCCTATTGTGACTTTGGAAAAAAGTTAATGTCACATAGGAATGACAAAATTTTATTCAAAAGTTCTTCTCCAATGCAATTGTCAAGTCAATTGTGAAGCTTATGTGGCAAAAATTAAAGAAGACATTGTGAAGTTGATTGTCTTGTTCTAGACAATGCACTTGACAATATCTTCTCTTCCATGTCATCAATTATGAATAAAAAATATTAGAAAAAAGAAAGAAGATGAGTAGTTGTCTTAAAAGTTGTCTTGGAAGTTGAAAAAAATAATTTTTATTGTCTTCTCAATATTTTTGCATTGGAGAGAGTTTTTCTATCTCATTGTCTTTTGAGATATAATTTTGCCACATAAACAAGACATTGTCTTGTGGCTCATGCCACATAGGAACCACCTAAGACTCACAACACTTAACAAGACAATAGGGTTGGAGATGCTCTAATAAACATTTATGAGTTCTCCTGTTGGTATGCAATAAACTTTCTATAAAGATTTAAGCAGAAAAAGTAAATGGGTTCCACTTAAAAATTTTCTTTCAAAAGTGAAAGAAAATTGAGAGAGATGAAAGAAGGAGCAGATCTTATGTCTCATTTAATTTTGTTCATTTCTGTTCTTCTCTCTATTACATGTGGATCATGAAAGTAGATATATGGATGGTGGCCCACATATAAAAGGAAGGGATACAAAATTGGACAGAATTAAATAGAACAACAGATCTGCTCTCCGATGGATATTAAAAGAAATTACCCTACTACCAATAAAAATAAAATAAATTGTGATTTGAGAATATCAAGGACTAAGTAGTAACATATCTCCATCAACAAAAAAAAAAAAAAAAAATCCTACTTTTTGTTCATCCAAACAAATGAAAAAAAATTACTTTTATTTGAACCCCTTTTTGTTTTCTTACCACAAAAGTTTTCAAACACCGTATTAGTATTCACTGATTTGTGATAAGTAAGCAAAAAATACGAAAGAAGGCTTCTTGGAGAAAAAAAAAAAAGAAAAAAGAAAAAGAAATGATAAGGGACGGATGGGACAGTAAAGATTAGAAAACGACAAACTAAATGTTTCTGAGTTCTCCAATCGGTAGGCAATAAACTTTCTATAAAGATTTTGGCAAAATTGTAAAAATGGTATGCTTCCCACTAAAGTTATTTTGTTTCAGCAGTATTCTGAAATAATTGTCCACAGATGTGGACACATGATTCTCACTTATAGCTCAGCTCAACTCAACTCATTGAAGTACATCTGATATGTTAGTGCATGCATCTGTAGATATATCGACAGGTATGCATTCACGCTCCTCTATATAAAGGAGGCGACAAGCACAGAAGTCCTTTTTAAAGATTCAATTTTCTGTACGCGAAAGAAATTGTCGTTATCAAAATATATAGTGACGCTCTAATTTATATATCATACACACAGAGCCGGCTCAGGGATAAATTAGATAAGATTTCGGACTTGGATAACCTCGTCTCTTAGAACAACCTTATGATCAGCATGATCCTACAAGATGTCGGAATTACGGGTGACCTTCCGGTATCGGACTAAAATAAGGGTTAAGAGGCAAACGAAATTAGTTCCGGATAGTGTAATCCAACTGGCCGGGCCGGCCTTGATCATACACGCACACCTCCCCCACCATCTATCAAGATGTACATCCTTATTAGCACACACGTAACACATGCATACAAGTGTAAGTGTAGGGACAGAGAGGAAGTAGTTATTATATGTGGCGAGACAACAACTACTGGTGCCGATCATAGAATTTCCATGTGAAGTGTCGTTGCAGGTTTGGCTCTCATCTGTTTGCTTCTTTCTTTCTTTCTTTCTTTCTTTTTGAGTTTGTCATTAAGTAGTGCCCTATAATTTTTGAATAACTAACTGGAGAGGATAACTGCTGAAGTGGGGACTCTCTTTTCCTTAGTTTAATATTATATAAATATTTGTAGCTAGCTACCTCTCGATCGCTATAGGATGGCATCTTTCTTTCTTTCCTCAGCCTCATATATATGCATGCTTCGAGTGACTGCGATCGATGGAGCCTAATAAAATAATATGATGGGTTGGGAGTCTGTCGAGAGAATCTTTTGATGCCACGTTAGTAATTGGGAATATAAGGGGGAGCCTAGGTGCTTGTTTTGTCAGCTGAGGAAACTAAGCTCCAAATTGAGATACATCGATCCATAGATGGGAGGAGGAGGAGGAGAGTACTTGTTTCTTTGCACTCGGTGCTAAACAAGACTGCCCATAATTTCATAGTAAGCCTTCTCTAACTGTCCACTACTAAGAGAATACTAATCTATTCTTTAATGGGTTTTGATTTCAAGAAGAGTGTGTTGGAGAAAGGTTTTGTTATTAGAACTTATGTGAGTTAATATATATATATATATATATGTTGAAGGTATTTAAGCTGCTAGCTAGTCTTGCTTGAATCTTCAAGAGCCAAAAATGTTTCTTCTAGTTATATGCCAATATCCTAATATAAATTTCATGAGCAAACAACACATAATCATGGTGGCTCTTGTTACTGTAAGTGTCTTGTAGTATATGCATGGGTAAAATTTAATTTAATCCTTTCTTGTCGTCACTGGGTTCTTGTTTTTGTGAGCTGAAACTAGTTTTTTTTTTTTACACCTAGTTACAACTTAACTTGCTGAATTATATATATTCCAAGAAAATGGTGTTGAAATATAACTACTTGAAACATGACTCGCTAGCTATTATGAAGGTAAATTGTTCGCTAAAAACTGGTCATATATATATATTCCTGAGATGTATCCATGCATGCGGTTGATGCTTAACTTGAATCAAGAAATCAGGGGAGCTACAAGTCCTTTGTGATAAAAGAACCAAATTATTGTTAAGTAGACGAACAAATTTAAAAGGACCTTTCACTAAAAAAAATACTGGTTCTTACTTTGTATGTATCCCTTTGAAATTGTGGTGCCATTGTCACTGATGCAAAATACTCTATGTGCAGAAGTAGAACCTTGAAGGACAGATATTCCAGCTTTCTTGTAACAACTTTGCAATCTCAGGATTAATTCCTTCATGGGGAGATACCTGGAACAGTATGAGAAAGAAAACATGAGGACGGCCATGCTAAGGCAAGAAGAGACTTTCACACATCAGGTTAGGTTGCATTTACAAGAAAAGAAGGCCAAAAAAAGAAACTTTGTCCATCCTAATATGAGTGTTCTTCTGCTTTTTTTATTTTATCATTCTGCTTCCATAAATCTCTCCTTTTGGAAGCACTTCCTGATGTCTCTGGAAATTGGTGAGCACATGATAGGAAGTGCTTTTACAAGCAGGATGTGAGAGTAGGATCCAGCATGTTATATTTATCTATAAAATCATCTAGTTACTTTTTGTATTGGGCATCATGGAAATTTGCCTAGAATTAGGTTCATGTCTACCAATATTTTTATCTTAAAAAAATCCTCCAAATTGATCCCGTGTCCAACCGTATCACAACACGACCTACACATATCTATTTGAAATATAGAAGAACTTCGGGTTCACCATCACATGTATGGATAAATATGGCAGGTTGCATTGTAGGAAATTAAGAAAGCCAGTTTGATTTACATAGATACTAAAAGTTTTTATCTGCATGAATTTATGTAGGTCCATGAACTCCATCGTCTTTACCGAGTTCAGAAGGTACTGGTGAACGACATGAAGGCAGAGATTAGGAAACAGAGGAAACCTTCGAATTCCGGAACCAGGACCGAAAGATGGAACACGGACAACGAGATGGCTTCGCAACAACCTTGCTATAGTACTTGCCAAGACCAGACTAGGTTCGGTCAGACTCTCAATCTTGATATTCCAGCAGAAGAGTACATTGGAAAGGATGACAGAGATGTTGATGACTATAGTGACCTCGAGCTTACTCTGGCCACGGGAAGTAAGAGCAGAAGGAAGGAGGAGAACTCTTTTACTTCAGACTCTAGAGTGAGCTTCTCCTCGTCATCCTCCGAGTCTGGTGCCACCAAGATGAAGTCGAATGGCAACGACTGGGGGCTATTCCAGGTTCCAGACGTGAATAGGGGTAGTTATCAGAAAGAGAGGGTGACGCAACCTCCTTGGCTCTTCCATCGTCTTAGTCTAAACATGACATGAGAGGCTGCCGAAGTCGCCATGATTCTGTTCGTCCTGACTGTAAAAAAAAGAATCTGAAGGTTTAGCTAGTGTCTGTGATGCTAATTACTAATATATGACTCTGTTTGTGCTGCAATTAATTTTTTTTTTCCAAAAGACTACTGATTTCTGATATTGTCAGCTACTATCAATCAGACAACAAGAACACTGCAAAAATAAGTAACTAAGACATCTAATAATAAGAAGATTGAGCACATCAATCAACTTTTGTGTCGTCTATTATGCATGAATATCATTTATTGGAGGGTTTAAAATTTGCACAACGAAATTAAAACTCACATCATTAACCTGAAGCAGTGTTAAACAAATTTGCTATTTGAATCTAAGCCCTCAGTGTAATATGTCTAGTCGTTTGAGGAAAAAACTGATTTGGAGAGTGTTGGAAAAGTGAATGTATATTTGAAATAATAATAATAATAATAATAAGTGTTTTCTTACAACGAATCTATTGAAAATGTGTACGAATCTATTGGAAAGGTGTGTCATTTTTATTGTGTCTCTTTATCATCTATAAAAGCATAAGTGTTTGAATAATTCACTCACTCAATTCATCCATCAAACATTAAGTCTAAGAGAGAGAGAGAGAGAGAGGGACTACCAACATTGCTTCGTCCAGTTACTCTGGTGTGAAGTGTTGCTACCGAAGGAGAAGAACCGTTGTATCATGTGAGACTAATCGTCATTAAACCGTAAGCACTAGTGCGGGACGAATATTGTCTTAAGGACATTGAACCAAGTTCAAGTCTCGGTCTCGGACAGATTATTTATTTATATTCTATTCTATTATTCTGTCTCTTAAATAGAGAGTTGGAATTATTTTATACCAACAGAGAGAGCATGAAAAAAACAAATAATATATGACTAAGATGTTGTCACGTTGTCAGCTCAGAAGGAATGAACAGTGTGACCAATTTGGAGAGGACGTATGAAAGTTGATATGCACGCGCAGATAGTAACGTTAGGTATCCGCACTGATGGGTAAGGCTGCACACATCTTGACATCCTATACCCTATGAGATTCCGTGCGCACTTTGCACTTCCCAAAACAGTTCTGTTAAAGATAATGTTACTCATCCACTTCTTTCTACCAACAAATTATGGAGCATGAGAACAATCAAGACTATACATCTATATCCTCACATCCTTTTTGGATAATAAGAATATTGTGTTAAAGAATGAGAGGACGGTGACAGACTGATAGCTTTGGCAAATGTTTATAATTTTGTAGAAGGCCAACAAACTCATTACGTATAGACCTATAACCATATCTGATATCACTTTGGCCTTCAAAAAGATTATCAAGTTTTCGAACCTATACCTTTCCATAAAGTATTGACTGAAAATAGAATGTGAGGATCAATTCTGAAAATTTTCACTCACTTCCACGAGTCTACATTTATGTTCCAACTCCAAAGTCATAAAACTGGCAAAAACACACAAATATAACTGGTAACATTATAATTCTGATCATCATCATCATCATCGTTGTCCAAGCATTCTCCCATCACAATGGGGTTGACTATGAAATAAAATTCGGAATACAGAAATTACGAATTCGAACTACTCTATATAGCAGAAACTAATGGCACAGAGATCTGGAGTAAAAAATTCTTAAGTATATCCCATATTCAAAGATACCAATAAAAATGCGAGTATCATAAAGATATTGCGGATGAGAAACATCTTAGACGATGCACACCCACAGAGAAAAGATGAGAAATAGAATTGGTAGGCTGTCAGAAGATCAGTGCGTTGGTCAAGAATATTACAGTTTCTATTTTCTAAGCTGATTTTGGCAGTGTTCAACTATCTGAAGGAAGATCGAGATGATAATTATATGTTTCTTAACTATTATGAGATGAATTTATGTTTCATTTTATATTACTCTTCATTAAGATTGTTAAAATAAACAAGATAGATCTTCCCCAGTAATCTTACGTTGGTTGCCAGTTATTGAAACTTCTAGTTAGTACATATACTTCCTCTCATAATGCTAAATGCATGTAGACATTGCTTGCTGATTATTGATGTTAGGTTACTAGTTAGGTAATTGTCATCCCAAACATCGATGACCTTCTTGTTTCAACCTTAGTCTGCATTACTTTTCCTTTTCTAGAAGGAAGCAAGGTTATATCCAACAATCTATGACCTGTAAATTTCTCAAAATAAATCTTATGAAATCATATGAACTTTGGGGACAGCTAGGTCAAGGAGATCGACCTACTTAAGTCTTTGATTGTCACTAGTATAGTAATAATGTTCAGACAAATTTGGATAATATGCAGACGAGAAGAGTTTGCTTTATCAGAAAAATTCTCGCTATTCAGACAGAACGGATTCTTTCATTAGTTGATTGAATACTAACAACATTCCTGTAGAAGAATATTCTCTCAATTTCTTGTGCTTCTATTCCTGAACTCCTTAGGTCTTTACAGCACATGACTATGGCCTTATGGTGTTTTTGTTTGCTGTTTCCTAAAATTTGAAAAAAAAAAAAAAAAAAAATGGGTACGCAAGATATTAAGATATGCTATAAACTGAAGATCAAGTCAAAGTTGGTAACCCAATCAGTTCGAAGAGTGACAAAGAGTAGGTAGGTCCAGGTGACACAATCAATAGCCTTATCCTCTTCCCTTGGTGGTACATCAACGCTGCTGCGGGCACATGCTTATCGAAGGGCACTCCTCCTAGTGCTGCCAAGTTAGCAGTCCACATGCAGGGCCGGCCTAGGGGTAAAGTCTGACAAGACTTCGGTTTTGGGCAACCCCTCTCTGGTAGGACAACCCTCCAAGCTCAGTATAATCCTAGCAAAGTATAATCCAAGAAAAGGTTGGAGTCTCGGATGATACCCTAGGACCGGTCCATAATAAGGGTCAAAGGACAACCAAAATTACCTCTGGATAGGACAACCAAAACCGCCGGGCCGGACCTGCCAACATGCCCTATGAGTTAGTTGCTTTCAGCTTCACCCTTTATTCTTCAATCTCCACTTTATGGTGAACTTAGATAGAGGCGATAAGATGAGCACAAAAGAAAAGAATCGACTGTTGGTTGGTTGGTTGGTTGTTTGTCCAGCTTAAGATGGATTGGTAATGCAATTACAACCAACCAAGTGAATGCAGTTCAGTCTAAGCATAATCTCTCTGAAATAACAGCCAATTTACCAACAACCGAAATATGAATACAACAATATCATGAGATGGACGTGAATCCCTGTCTGTACTTATTATCTTCATCGGGTCTTCGGCTCCGAAAAGGTCAATTCCGTCCAGTTTGGCAATTTTATCTGTCTAAATGGCTCGGGGCTACATGTCAGATAAGCCTTCATCTTCAGTGAATTTCAATTTACGCAGTTTGAAAACAAAGGACAGCAAAGAATCTAGAGGTAGAAAGCTCGAGATTAACGGATTTGAAGAATCTAGTCACGAAGAAAGATGTCGTCCTCAGAATGATATAATTGGGCTAAAGGTGAGTTGATACTGGTTGATAATTGAATTTTGGAGGGGTAATGTTGTGCCACCCAATGACCCAAGTAGTGTTAAAAGCTGATACTACTCCATACTAATTTGTCGGACCACACTATTAGTCGGAACTCGAACAGAAACATCATCCTTCTCATCATTCGGAGCAAAGTCAGGAGTCCATAATTTTGGCAGCAAACAATTTTCTCCAGCTGATAATTACATAGAAAATGGCTTGTGGGTTGTATCATATATGACAAAAACAATTTTACAACAGAAATCATATAACACAAGTCATCTCCAATGCTAATATCTTGTTAAAAAAAATTCGCCACACGTTCCAATCTTTTTTAGCATTTTAAATTAGAATATTTTAATGTAAAATGTTGACGTGCCTGTAAAATTGAATATCTATTCATAGACATCTTGCTTCGCATTGTCTTTCGAAAATCATGGCCTAGTCAAAAAAAATAAATAAATAAGACTGCATTGGGTACCATTTTTTTGTGTATTTGTCTTACGTGACACCATTTGGCACTCTGGTTAAATAGAAGGATCGAGGAAAGATGGGAAGCAATTGCTGCCCAGGGAGCATACCAGTGTTTTAACCAGAAACTGCTTTAGAGATTGATGGCCATTGCCTCAGCCAAAACTGACAGGAGAGGACCCTTCACAAGATCAGCCCCACATGGTTAGATAGCACATAATGAGGGTGCAATAGAAGAAGATCCAAGAATATATTGAATGATAATTAACATGAACCCACAAAAAAAAAGGCATCCAAAATGAGTTTCCTAATTTGCAATGCCCCTTTTTTATAGCAGGGAAATATTCAAACTGGCTCTAGGCCAGTTCATTAAGTTTCATACAACCAATAACTTGTAAACATCTTGTTTTACAAATGGCCAAAATATTTGAGGCTCTTTCTATCCGAGATGACCTAATCTGGAAGTATTTAGTATACCATATCCTTTTTGCGCCAAATGTGGTAGCTGACAAACAATTTGAATGGCACCCGGTTTAGAGTTTCATGAGTAAGTCGAACAATGTAGCAAATGTCAGTCAGGAGGTGATTTGTGCCAAGCTTGCTTTCTGTAAACTTGCCATGTATGTGATGTAAATAGTCCATAGGTAAGAGAAGGAATTGCTGACTAAAGGCTGCAAACAGAAAAGAAATTTCAAATTAATAGATGATGCATAAATAACCTTACTTATATAATAAAAAGTTAAAGAAAAATGAGAGTGGGCTTCTGCCAGTTTGCAACTCTGCTGCCATTAATCCATGCAGCACTAAAATTAGGATAGTAGTTTCAATTGATTTAAACTGTCGGCTCTCCTGATATTTAGTCCTATTTGGAGCAATGGGAACAGAATTGTAAACTACGAAATGCATGTTGTCATTTCTCTAACGCCTGGTTTGGGATTGTTGCTGCTTTTCAAAAAGTAGCAGCAGAAGCAGCTTTGAAAGTAAATTTCTACTGGCCTTTCAAAAGCTTCTTCATCAGCTGATGTTATCAAACAGCTTTTGAGACTGCTTCTCAAAAAAGAAAAGCAGAAGCAGCCATGATAAGCAATTCCAAAACCATACTTAGTCTCCATGGAATGATCATATCTGGAACAGTACCTGTAGGCGAACAGGAATGAATTTGAATGTAATAAAATCACACACGGGCCAGTAAACAAGGCCGCTTTTAATTGTAGGAATAAAGTCTCTCTTCAACCTGGCAAAAATTTCAGCACTGGTTTCACCTGAAGATGACATAGAAGAAATTAGTATATAAATTCTTCCAGGTGGTCGAAACAAAAAGCAGTATCAGTTGCCTCCAATTGATCATGATGTGGATTGAATAAAAATAATTAAACTTTACAAATCACAAAGGAAGAAGAAATAACACAGGTCCACTATTAAGTTCAAAGTCTTAAGAGCATCTAGAAATCAAATTGAAAGGAAGAGAACTGATACACCCCTGACACCAGCCTTTGAATTGAGAAACTTAATCAATGTCTCGATCAGTGTGGTTTCCACACAAGGAACCAACTGCTGTGAATGGTTTGGTAAATAAAATTGTAAAACGGACTACATCCAGTTATTATATGATTAGACAATAATTATGGTCATAAAGGTATGAGCGACGAGCTCAAAAGATACTTCAAATTGTCCGGTCATGTTTCTAGACACGACTTACGTAAACATTATGTCCATACTATACCTCCTCCTACTCAGAATTCTCCCTTCAACTGTTAAAGAACTAATTTTGTCCTGAACATAATTGATAAATGGCAGTTGATTGAGATAGTAAAATTGTATAGAGTAGTCTTCATACTATTTGGGGTTTTATAGTATATGCTAGTATCTTACTTGTGGCAACCGTAAATCCCCTTCAAACGAATCTGGAATAAGTGACTTTATTAACTAAGACCTGCTACTATCAGTAACAATAAGTATATAATATGAATTTCAAACTATGATAATTTAAGATGAATTTCCAGATGCAGTTAGTCTTGAATCCAATTCTTCGACTTGATGTATGGAGGACCCAGGAGGGACTACGATGATGGCCCTAGTGGTCGCTATCATCCTTATACAAGGTAGAGACTCTCCTCTCATCTTCTGAGCTCTCTCATCCATGTACAACGCTCAGGTAGAATTATTATTTTTTTGGAGTGTATTGCTGTTGGATTTGTACGCGGTTTTCTTTGGAGTGTATTGCTGTTGGATATTATAAGTTGGATTAAATGCTTCAATTTCATAAAGTATCCTTTGGCATTGTATTTTTTGTTTCAGTATGTTATGTCATATGAATCTATAGTTTAGCTGTTTGTTTTACAGAGATGCCGTATCAGCTACTGTTATTGAATTTGTACTGTTTTCTCATCATTAGCTAGAATAGCTCAACAGTTAAAGATCCGTTATTAAATAATACTGAATAAAAATAACTACCAGTTTTAAAGTCCAAGATAAAGAAACAACTAAGAATGAGTAGCAAGTCTCTCTCAGTCCAATTCTGACTCATCAACAATCGTGATAGTATGCACCTGTCAACCTATACAGGATGCCTGGCCACTTGTAACAACAACAAAGCCTTTACCAAAAACTTTGGGGTTGGCTAATCCTCCTTTTCAATATTGCCAAGCTAATGATCATGACCTTTCTTAACATTAACAAATACCATTTCCTTCACTCTGTTCCGAAAGCCTCAAGCGAGGTTGACTTAGGCCTAACACCTAGTTCCTGCAACTGCTTTAACTAAAATCGTATCACTTCTAACTCATACATCTATTAATCTCCATTTCACATACTCCTAACTCATACATCTATTAATCTCCATTTCACATACTCCTAACTCAAACATCTATTAATCTCCATTTCACATGTCTAAACCACCTCATTAAAATCCTCTCATCTCTTTAACAATTGACACTACACCCGTAGATATTCCAATTTCTTATCCTATCTTTTAGTCTATTCCCACTTGCTCATCTGCAGCATTCTCAGCTAGAGTATTAACATTACCTGAACAGATTTTCTTAATTGTCCAAAATTGTGATTCCATAAAAAACACAGCAAGTTTTATAGTTGTCTGTCATATAAAATTCTCTTTCAACCTCAACTATTCGATGACCAAAAAGGAATCTATTATATATATATATATATATATATATATATATATATATATATATATATATATATATATATAACAAATGTTCAGTTTTTTTGTATTCAAAATGTGATCGAAGTTGGAACTATCATGGATTAAATGCTTCAATTTCATAAAGTATCCTTTGGCATTGTATTTTTTGTTTCAGTATGTTATGTCATATGAATCTATAGTTTAGCTGTTTGTTTTACAGAGATGCCGTATCAGCTACTGTTATTGAATTTGTACTGTTTTCTCATCATTAGCTAGAATAGCTCAACAGTTAAAGATCCGTTATTAAATAATACTGAATAAAAATAACTACCAGTTTTAAAGTCCAAGATAAAGAAACAACTAAGAATGAGTAGCAAGTCTCTCTCAGTCCAATTCTGACTCATCAACTATCGTGATAGTATGCACCTGTCAACCTATACAGGATGCCTGGCCACTTGTAACAACAACAAAGCCTTTACCAAAAACTTTGGGGTTGGCTAATCCTCCTTTTCAATATTGCCAAGCTAATGATCATGACCTTTCTTAACATTAACAAATACCATTTCCTTCACTCTGTTCCGAAAGCCTCAAGCGAGGTTGACTTAGGCCTAACACCTAGTTCCTGCAACTGCTTTAACTAAAATCGTATCACTTCTAACTCATACATCTATTAATCTCCATTTCACATACTCCTAACTCAAACATCTATTAATCTCCATTTCACATGTCTAAACCACCTCATTAAAATCCTCTCATCTCTTTAACAATTGACACTACACCCATAGATATTCCTATTTCTTATCCTATCTTTTAGTCTATTCCCACTTGCTCATCTGCAGCATTCTCAGCTAGAGTATTAACATTACCTGAACAGATTTTCTTAATTGTCCAAAATTGTGATTCCATAAAAAACACAGCAAGTTTTATAGTTGTCTGTCATATAAAATTCTCTTTCAACCTCAACTATTCGATGACCAAAAAGGAATCTATATATATATATATATATATATATATATATATATATATATATATATATATATATATAAAAAACAAATGTTCAGTTTTTTTGTATTCAAAATGTGATCGAAGTTGGAACTATCATGTATCTACAAGACTACATGTCATAAGAACTACTCGATATATACATCAACATTTAGCAGCATAGCAGAAGTCTAATTAAGATGATAAGGGCTCTTTATGTCTAAATCTTTACGACAATGCTTACAAATATTAAACAGTTCAAAAGCTTTGTTGTAATGAAATATGCATCATGAATTGCTTTAGTATTGTGTATCATATTGTATTGGGGAAGTTTGTCCCTATGCAAGTAGATACAAAAATTAAATAATCATCCACAAATCACAAATATATTGATAAATGTAACCATTCCTTGAAGGAAGAGGATTTATTAATTTATTACGTAATATTTTAGGGCTTTTCACTCAAAATTTTAAGGGTAGAAGCAAAAAAAACAGAACTGTTTAACATGCCATGACAGTTGGTAGAAAAGTTGTGTGTGTTTTACTTGGAATTGATTTAGTAAAAGTCCCCAAGATTTTTAAGGTGTTTTCTATCATTTCCTTATATCCCATAACTTAGTTGTTAACAACAACTAAAGAAGAATTTTAAAGATAAAGGGGAGGGAATTCTTTGCAAATTCATATACACAGACAAGAGAACAATACACCAACAATAACATGGAAATAGGTCTCTGTTTCATTTTGGATACCTAGAGTCATGGTTGATGTCACCGAAACAGACATGGCAAGAGATACGAAGTAAATGTACAAGTTGCAAGAGCTGAAATATGAAGTAAATCCATAAATTGCTGGAGAAAGCCGCGGTAAAGAACTCTGCCAAATGATAGGCTGATAGAAGACTTCTGAAGTGATGATAGTGTTGGGACATTTCTTTCTCAGAATGGACACACATGAATATCTCTCTTTCTATACAATTAAAATGTCAGTGAAAAGAGTAAAGAACGTGGAACGTGTAAATCGCTCTTTATCTGGTACAGAAAACATGAGACAGTCGTGAAAGCTAAACCAAAGAAGTATTATTACACTTCAACATGACAAGGTTTTGTCCTAATTAGGAATTGTTCAACAGAAAATCGTATGAGCTTGGATATGTGATATTCCAAGCAATCAGTTTCTCATTTTATACTTTTACATAGTTTTAAATGTGCATATACAAACTGTGGAGATCAAATTAGGAGTGAAACTTGTATCATTTTTCAACAATAAGGATAACTGTGCTAACCAATATGACATCGTGCAACATCATCTCTAATTTTACCTTGCAGAGCAGCATTCAAGGAGAAGAAAACCACAGTTATAATAGGCCCATAAACAGCCTGCCCGAGAAACATTTTCTTAACGGTAGTGAGGATGTCTCGCTTTGGTAGGATCCTCGACATAAAGTTGAACCATAAATGCAATGAGGGTCCTGAAATCATCACCCCATAACCAGTCATGCGCAATGTTCTTATGAAATCAAGTGAAGTTGAGAGGTTAAGCGTGATCATCTGCAGGATATCCCCAAAAATTAGTAAAACCTAAAGTGAGCACGATAAAGTTCAAGAATGTAACTATATATTCACAAAAAAACAACGCAACTACAAAAATGGATATCTTAGTTATACAGTTATACTACAAAAGAACTACATACTTTTATATAAATAAAGGAAAAAATAACAAAGAAATATGATCCACACTGTTGGGTTTTTTCAACATGAAACTCCAACTCAGTAATTCGTTAAGTTCTACCTTATTGTGGCGCTATTTTTTCTTTATGAAAAAGGATGAATGCTTGCCAAGTTGTACCACTGGAAAAAGTCTAACGAAAGTGAAAGAGCACTTCATGAACACATAAAAATGACAAGGGAGGTAACATATTAGCTTACAGAACATGATAAAGAGGACAGTCTGGAAAACTCAACTCCCAAATTCTTATTTGCAAGGAAACCTCTTATGGATCAAATACCTTGAAAACTTTCTAACACTAGGAAAGGTTAAAATCTCTAAATTGTTCTTTAGTAAGACAATCACATTTGTGATACAAGGAGGGTGTTATATTATTTGAACTGTTTGAAATGATAAATACCAATTAAGACGAGAAATGCTATCAACTCCAATTTTCTGGGCGGAGAATGGTGAATATCCTGCCCCTAATAACCTCATCATTCCCAATTGCATTTCATAATAATTGATTGCGAAAAGTATCCGATATATGTATTGACCCTTTCCCCTCGTTGGAAATTGAGTTCAAATTATTGGCACAGTTGTTGATCCCTCTGTGTGCAGATTTAAAACCAACAACAACAAAGCCACTATCCCAAATACTTGGGCTGGTTGTTTGAATCCTATTCTTCCATTCAAATCATATTAAGAGCTATTCGCTTTGTAACGTTAGCAAATAGCATATCCTTCTTTACATCCTCGATGCATTTCCTTACTCGTAACCCTAATTCTAGCATCTCCTTTAATTAAAAATCTATTACTCTTCATGGTGCATCTATTGTTTTGTAGAATTTCTGTTTCAACTCTTAAGGGATATATATTAGAGATTCCAAATTTCTTGTCTTATATACTCTCTATTTCAACTTTAAGGGATATATAATACCAAAGAATCCAAAATTTTCCTCATGCAAAAATAAAAATGGTGACAATGAGTCAATGACTGTGGATTGCATTTTTCAGGTGTTCTCATTTAGTCTACATACAACGTTGTGATAATAACCAAAGATGTGACAAGCAAACTAGTAACTAAATAACTAAATTGCCATGGTTCAAGACTTCAAGTTTAAACATACTGCTATGAGTTCACAATCAATGAGTCTGGTCATCACCTTCTTCACTAACATGAAACACAAAAGGGCATGAAAGTGGTCCAACGGAAGTAAGGAAACAACATAGGTAACAGTGGAAATCTATGCAACCAAAGAAAAAGCTATTTCAAGTTAAGATCACTATTTATAGGAAAATTTCAAGGACAATTTAAAATTGATGGGAAACTTCCTGAAAATTAAAAATTAATGTATCAGAATAGTGAATTTAGTCCCTTTTGTGCGTGTGGATGTGTTGTAGTGTTAACAAAAGGGGGTGCAGAACTAACACACCTCCCTTTCCACCAGGTAAAATCCGGGTACGGGTCAGCAATTTCGGACCAATGTGGGGAAGATACAAATGGATGATTACACACATGACACCTCTAATGAACAAAGTCTACCAAATAATGATTAGTCAAATATATGCATTGTTTCTTGTTACAGCCGCTATTTTGGATCCTAACTACAATATTCCTTTACAGAAATTTGATTGCATCACAGGGGGGCTCACTTTTATGAGGGCAAACACTAAACCCACAAATCACCAATTTGTTTCCAATCAAAAATCCCAAATTGGCTTTTAATTTAGAGAGTAAGGGACATTTTATCAAACATAGCAAGAATACACTTAATTTCAACTACTACTCTGAAAACCCTAAACCCTAAACCCTAAAAACCACAAATTAGCTTCCAGACCTAGGTGGTTTTCAAATTAAACCGCTAAAAAAATCCAAAAACAGAATAGGGGTTTTTCAAATTGTGGACAAACCAAAAAAAAAAGAGATAATACGCTTAATTTCAACAAACACACAAACCCTCCAAAACCCTAAACCCTAAAATTCACAAATTCGCTTTTGACCCCCAAACCCCAAATTGCCTTTTCTTTTGGACTCTTTCTAGTGTCATCAAATAGAAAGAAGCTCAAAATAAGCGAATTTATGAAAGAAAAAAAAATTACGAACATAACTACAAGAATACAGAATCCCCAAAACCCAAAAGTAGATCAAAAATAGCAACAAGAAAATAAATAGATGGCGAAGTGAAGAAGACCTGGGATGAGATGTCTGCAGTGGCGAATATAGCGCCGGCGGTGAGGCTCTTGGTGAGTATAGGCCTGGTCTCGATCATCCCTAGGTACCAACCAACCAACCCATTTCTTGAAGTAGAAGAAGAAGAAGAAGAAG
The DNA here is from genome assembly GCA_029216955.1 of Iris pallida. Classification (NCBI taxonomy): domain Eukaryota; kingdom Viridiplantae; phylum Streptophyta; class Magnoliopsida; order Asparagales; family Iridaceae; genus Iris; species Iris pallida. The sequence goes on from JANAVB010033417.1 coordinate 5,368,835, forward strand.
AAGAAGCCGATGATGGAGAAGAAGAAGAAGAAGAAGAAGAAGAAGAAGAAGGGCGGAAGGAGAAGGGATGAGAAGGAGTGGAGTTTCTCGGCTTGTTGGAGAAGAGGAGGTTCGATCGACTGTGTAACCTAAAGGCGGCGGAGGAGGAGTGGGTTCCGAGAGAATTGGAGGGGAACGAACGGGAGTGGCGGAGGAGGGGATGGTGGAGGCTCCTGCCGCCATTCCTCAGAAAGCTTCCGCTCATTTTTTTTTTTTTCTCTTTCTTTTCTTTTCTTTCTAATTTTTCTCATGTCCTTGTTATATAGACATGTGTACGACCCGATAGTGGTAGTGGAGTGAACATTCGGAGGAGCCGGCAAGATTCAAACCCATGTGTACAGCCCGATAACCCGATTCGACTATAGGGTTTGGATCTGAAAATATGGACCCCATATCCAGAACAACGATAACAATCAATCAATCAATAAACTTACACTGAATTTGTAATTAAAGATATTTTTCTAATAAATTACAGTCTTAAGGTAATTTTATTAAAATAAAATTTAGGCATTAACGACTATCATGTGCTCTAGCAATTTTTTTCTATTTATTAATTTTCATTTCTTTTCAGAATACATCAAAATTTTCACTTAACCCTCCCCGAATTGTACCTTAAACTATTAGGCCTCGTTTGGTTCGCGAAATAGAAAGAAAAGGAAATCAATTCCTTGTTTATTTTTTTTTCCTTTGATAAATTGTAATTCTCATTTATCGACCATTTTTTCAGTGTTTGGAAAGACCAAGAAAATTGAGAGAAAAAGTGAATTTCTAGAGTAGGAAAGTGAATTCCTATATGGGTGTGGGAAACCACTTTTTCTCCAAATTTTATTTTCCTTGGAAATTAATTTCCTTTTCCAAACATTTTATTTGAGGAATTACTTTCATTTTCTAATGTCATGATTCCGTAACATGGCCTTATTGGTAAGTGCTACAACAAAAGTGTATTAGCAACTAATTTTTTTTTTATCTTTTTGTTTTTTTTTTTCCTTATTTTGCAACTTGCAATCCTAAATGGACAAAGTAGGGTATCATATAATATTATGAAAATATAAAGGGTGATAATATCACATTGTAGCCCGTTGGCTACATGGGGGGGGGGGGGTAGGTACGGTTCAAATTCTTTCATTGACATTGCTCGTCGGCCCGAAAAGAATGGCACCTCAAAAAAAAAAAATATATCACATGGTAGCAAGTTACAAACTCTAGTTCAAAACTGGGAAGAGTAAAGACTAAAAGTATTTACTTATAAATTGAAACACTTTTATTTTATATATATATATATATATATATATATATATATATATATATATATATATATATATATATATATATATATATATATACTTTGAGCTACTATAAATTTTTATTTGCTAAGTATTTAGAATTTTTTTGCTAGCAACTAAATATCGTAATTACCAGATCTAGAAACGTGCTAGCTCGCTCGATAATCTTTAACAAAAACATCAACTTACCAATGCGACAAATAAAAATAGAGAAACTTTGAGTGGCACCCCACTTGATTTTGTCACGTCCCGCTCCCGTAGGAGCGATCGTCCTCGCTAAGGCGTGATGCCGCACGGGCCTAGGTTGCGTCCGTGCAAGGCTAAGTCCAGTAACAGCCGATTTGAACTAGGCCACAGAGTCGCACAGAGTGTTCCCATTTGCAGCGGAAAGTAAATGAACACAAGTTGAAGCGAATTCAAACTCTTTATTGATTTTCAAGAATGTTACAAGCGGCGCTAGGCCGAGATTGCAAATCTCTCAAGCTCTTTCTCTCTGAAAACATAAAAGGCGTGCCAAGTGGCTTACAAGATGAAATGATTCATGGCGATGTTCTGATACATTATGTCCTGTATATGGTGCTTCAGCTCCTTGCAACGCTCCAAGGCTCCAGAGTTTGCTCCGTGCCTTAGCACGTTCGAGGAAAGCTCTGCACCCGCCGATGTCTCATGCATCCTGTAAGCAAACTGTGGGGTTATCAGTACATTGTTATGCACTGGTGGGGAGGCTAGCTCGCCCACAATGCTATCATTACCAAACACGTTCTATTTACTTTTGTGCACCGTCTATCATTCATTGTCTTTCTAATCTTGCCTTAGGATCAGTTCATGACATATTTCATAACCTATCTCGTGTTGTCGAATTCAAGTGTCGCATGGAAATACATGCACGACTTATCCATACTTACCGTCCGGCCTTCCCTGTCCAAAGTAAAACCAAGTTAGTCAACAATTCGTATATATCAACTTAACGTAATTCATACAAACATTCAATGTCAAGGGCGTGTCCCTGCCTCAGGTCATAGCGCGTCGTATGCGTGTTTTCTATCTCATTTGCACGAAGTACTCTTGATCATTTGGTGTGTTATTTTCAAGCCTGTTCAGAAGGCGCTTCATTCAGTTAACTTAGACTACTTTGTTTCAATGCAAGGACTTGTACGTGGATTGCCACTAGCAAAGCCCACTTAATCTATATGCACCGGTCGCTGGCACCACAAGCCATTTTGGACATATTCTCCTTTGGTATTTTCACCTATCATAGCGTGCGGCTGGTACACCTTGATAGTCTCTTGAAATATTCCCGCACTTACGTCTCCTGGGCGGCCAAGCCCGCACCCAGGCCAGCACCGTAAGCCGTCTTGATTTTCGCCTAGGCCGGTCACGATCCTCCCTTTGATCGTGCCGCAGAAATCCCTTATTTCTCCTACCTCCCGTATACGAGAGGCCGGATTGTCCACGACCATTTCGTATTGACTTGTCATTTTAACTTAACGGCTGTCTCCGAGCCATAGGCTAACCCTTAGCCATAATACGTTATCGACCAGGTTGGCGGCGGCGCCCGTGCAGCGCGGGTAGCGATGCACGTCCCCATCATACCTGTCGCTAACCATTCCTTTATTTCTTACCTTTTATTCATTCTTTCTTTTCTTTCTTTCACTTGCTCGATCGTTCATTGATTCATTCACGTATTCATTCATTCTCATATTCATCGTTTCATTCGTTGATTCATTCATTTACTTATTCGTTCATTCATTCATACATTATGCAACTCCTCGTGCGAGAGTCGCCTTGGCGATCCATCGGTCCCGAAGTCTTCTAATGTTGCTATATTCTACTCGGAACGACTATGTCGATAGTCTTCCTATTTTATTGTTGTAAACCGTTCATTGTTTCATTGTTGAACACATAAGGAACTTGAATGTAAACTTGTGCCTTAGCACGAGCACGGAGTGCGGTACGAGAGTTCTCACATTTTTCATGTTCTTTTCCATGTTCTAAACAAGCATACAAGACGGAATTATTCCCTTAGCTAGGTGCGTTGAGTCATTTATTAGCATGCGCGGTGTTATCACCTAGCGATTCTAGCAATAGTGTCCGTATTGTTATGTGTCTAGGCTAAGCAAAGACGGGTTCATCGGAGCCACCCACCTTAGCGATGATCGCGTCGGCCGAGCGATACTCCGAGCGCGCCTTTGAAAGTCTAAGTCTGGATTCATATTTGACGGGCCAATGTAAGCCTTGCATCGATTCTTCATATGGTCGATGCCAACTCTTCGGGTCGACGGCTCGTTTGAGTCGTTGTACTTGTCGTTTGAATCGGCGTTCCGCTAGGGCGGAGCGGGTCATTACATAATACACCACTCAAAACAAGTCTCGTCCTCGAGACTTCCTGAGTGCAGGTCATCCTACCATTCCTTAACTCATGTTGTGTGCATATCTTAGACAATCCCTATCGAATGGCTTTATCGTTCGATGGTACCGAACTACACTCGATACCTTTCCAAGTTTCGTGTCGTATACGTTTGGTCGATTTTATTGAATGAATTTTCATTCATTTTAAAGTTGATGGTACTTATTCAATTGCCGTGTTTCTTCGACTTGGTTGCTGTTGCGCCCTATTGTGGGGCTGTAATGGTCACACGAGGTACGTTGTAATTCATCAAATGCGAGGGTCGTAGGCTGTCACGATCCGCACCCACTGTGAGGGTACGAGAACGTAACAATGCCCAGCCTACGCCACAGTATCGGCGGTAGAACGCTGTCCTAGGTCACAACATTTAACAATATAAGCTAAGCAGTTTATACTCCCCGAGTGGGGGTGACATAGCAGTAAATGAACTCAATTACAACTAAGGAAGAAGAAAGCACGATATGATATAGAACTCAAAGAAAATACAGATGATCAGAAAGTCTAAGATAACATCTCAGCAATATCCAGAAATACATGGTCTCAGCTACTGAAAATGAAAGAATATACAACCCAGGTCTCAAAGACAGAAATAAGTCTATCTACTAGTCTCAAGACAACATAAGTAAGATAAGGCCTAACTAAGCTAGTCTAGGCAGTAGGGTAAAGCCGTCAGCTAGAGCTATCCCGTAGAAGGTATCCTCTCAGGCCTCATCCTCGTCCTCTGTAATATTTTCAACAGGTCCAGTCAGGACAGGAGCGAGCATAATACATCTCAACAGTTCATAGCAGGTTAGAAATATAATCATGCAGTAAAGTAAGATATAGATACTGAGGAAATGCAGTATATAAACAGAGAGAGAGAACTGTAATAGAAATATCTACTATAAGTAAAGAGCTACCAGTGACTAGTGATTTAGAGCACAAAGTCGACATGTGAACGGCTTAATTTGTACATGGCTATACTAAAGAGGCGTACATGGCTATTCTACTTTGGAATTGTTCACATGGCTATTTATACTCCCCCGTACCCCCAATTAATACACAAGGATCCAACCAGGTTATGTTATGATACTATGTAACAGCCCCCGAAGGGTGGTAAGCCCCCAAAGGGTGATATGCCCCCAAAGGGTGATAAGCCCCCAAAGGGTGATACATAGTAGTCCCATAAATGGGGTTTCTGGGAAACCCAATAAATGGGATAAGGATTCAAAGAAGACTCTGTGATCATATGGGTATATGTCACAAGTGATCAAAGAACCAAAGAAGCATAGTGATACGTCATGTAAGTGAAACGCACAGAACATAGAGTACCCCGATGCTCCCTGAAGGGATAACATCTCAAGAAGGAATCCATATAGTACTAATCCGTGTGACCAATGTGACAGTATCAAGTAAAGTAATTTAATGCATGAAATAATTCTAAGCAGGATATGAAATGATCAGAGAATGTACTCGTCTGTATCTGAGTGTCCGGATGAAATGTACTGTCCGAGGAGAGGTGTTTGGCTCCTAATCAGAACAGCACAAGTCACAACAAGTCTAAATGATAAGATGAAGCACTACAATGAATTTACATGAGTCTAGGTCAAACTAGGTCAAAGTCAACTCTTGGTCAACCATGGTCAACCAAGAAGTCAAACCTAGGTCTAACAAGTCTCACCAGGCTTAACTAATCTATTCTAGGCTTAACCAAGACTAAACAGCCTAACTAAGCCCTCACTAGTCTAATAGACACACCATAGGCCAATACCACATATATACATATCAACATATACTATAGGATATGCCTAGTACTCTAGCTATCACACATGTAGAATATGTAAATCCCACATGGCTATTTATACATTTACACATAGGCTAACTTAATTATTTACCCACATATATTTATATATATATAATCACACACACATAGATTAGATAATACATATATATATATATATATATATATATATATATATATATATATATATATATATATATATATAGGGATACACAAGGCAAGGTAAATGTGTGTGTGTCATGTGTATGTGTGTGTATCTATGGTGTGGCAGGACATGAGTGTAATGTGTCATAAAGAGTGACAGTGTCATATAGGGTCTGTGTGTGTGAGTGTGGTGTGTATGTTAGGCTTAGACATGTGAGTGTGGATGTCAAGTGAGACAAGTGTAATCCTGAAATCAGTGTGACATTATAGGAAAATCAGTGAAAAGTTAAAGAAAACAGTGGCAGCACCTAACTGTGTGGGGTTAGGCAAGGAAATAGATGCTTGTGTGTACATGTGTCAAATGGAAATAAGTGGAATGGTACACACTTGTGTGATAGGAAAACAGGGAATACTCTCATGTGTGTAGGCAATGGAAAATAACAGTTCAGGTATTTGAATCATGTGAGAGTTAACAGTTTAAATAACCTTCAAACCAATAGCTAATCAATGCCTAATTTGAACCCAAATTCGAATCCACTTATCATGAACTATTCCATGCATAAGAAATTAACATTCACATTAGTTTAAGGGAAGGAAATGGAATCAACTCAGTTAACAGTTTACTGTTACATGAAAACAACCATAGCTTAGGAAATCTGGAAATTAGTGAAGTTCATAAACAGTGAATACAACTGGGAATTCAGGGAAATCAGTGAAATGATCATAAAAACAGTGAGCACATGACAATGTGAATACAAATCAGTGAAGTTAATACACTGTGTGAACCTGGGAAAACAGGAATACATCTCTGGTATATAGAAACTATTCTCAGTTAAAGGAAAACAGTGGGATGATAAACCCTTCATCAAATCTCAGGTTAAAAAAAGAAATCAGTTGGAAACTTAGGTTCCAGGAACCACTTACAGTGGGCATGTGTTCATGTGTGCTCAGGCATTGGAAAATATTGACAGGAATATTGAATCGAAATCAGTTTAAGGGGATGGATCAATATCAGGTATTAAGGAAATGAAGTTAATTCTCAGTTAAACATCTAATGATAGTCCCAGTTTTTCCCTTAGCAGTTAGCATCCAAAACCCGATTTCAATGACCCAATGCATCACACAATTCAATGTTAACATGGACTACAACTCTAACACATGTAGATGAACCAATTAGCTACCTAATCATAATTAAAATCAGTAGAAATGACACTTAAACCCAGAATTAATAACCTGTTCTCAGTTCAGTCCTACATTAACATTCAAAAAAAGAAAAGAAAGAGTTCAGTTAACACATATTGAATGCCTATCCTTAACATTAATCACCACAATCAGTTTAAGGGGATTGAAATCTGGAATGCAAATTAAGAAAAAACCCAACAATGACAGTTTATATGAAAACACATTGACAGTTCCACACAACCCAGGTTCGAGTTCATTCTCTTCAATGCAAAACCTTTCTATCTTATAAAAATCGACCCCACAGTGCCAAAACATATGTACAATCCAATGACAACTGAAATTATCCTTTAAAATTAGATTATACTGGGATTTAGAGTTCAGGAAATTTGAAATCACCCATATATTTGAACATGGTATCAGTCACTACCACACAGTCCAACCCGATGTCCAAATTTATATTTCTCAATCAAAAACCTAATCTATCTTGTAAAATCAAACTAACATGTACTAATACATTTGTGCAGATGATTACATCATGTAAATTAATATCAAAACAGTTATGAACTGGAATTTAAAATCAGAAAACTGAAACTGGGTGAAGGTATCATTCGAATGCAAATTCAAACCAATTTCCATCCGACCTTTAAACTAACATGTAACCCTAATCTATCATAGATAATATATCATATTTAGGTTCAATTTAACAATTAAAAACACTTTTAAAACATTTAAAACCGAACCAAACAGGAAAACAAAATATGCACTGATACACGCACAGTGCAGTGGTCAGCCTCGTGCACGTGTGTCGTGTCCTCGTGCACACGACACGAGCCAAACCAGGACACGAGCTCGTGCACCTAGGTTCGCCACACATAGGGCTTAGTGCCTAGGACCCTGACACGAGCCAACGTGTCACCGTGTCCATACGGAAAACCCGTATCAGAGCGTGATTCCTGTGCGCACAGTTCGTGCACGAAATCAGTGCGTGAGTGATTACGTGTCTGACTCGACACGAAGAGTCGTGAAATTTTGGGAGTGACTTGTCAGTCACTGCCCCGACCTCCACACCAATTTTGGTGGGTTCACAAGGTCTGTGCAGTGAGCACGACACGCGTGGCAGCAGGGCACTGCTACCGTGCGGGAACGTGCGTGTTCACGTGTCCAAACCGACACGACACCACACGATGACCACCTCAGTCCAACAGAAATTGATAAACGATAACAAACCCTAAATTTCTATTCAAACAAAAATAACAAACAAGAACAAAATGCCCATTGGGACATTTCATCAAACACCTAAATGAAGGGACTGATATGTGTCCATTTAGGACACGAAATGGACACAAAACCTAGGTTTAGGCATACCTACAGTTAGGGTAGACCTAGGGCTTTTCAAATATGCAAAGAAACTAGAAATTTAATGGTGTTTACATTGATTTACCTATTGGTGACCAAATACAAGAAAAGCCTCAAATGGAGGATTTCCTCTTGCTAGCAAACTTCTCCATATTGGTAAGAATCTGAGAAAAATAAATAACAACAGCAAGAACACCTCATTTAAAACCCATTGCAATTTGTTTGAGGGAAAATGGAGCTAAAATAGAATTTTTATGGGTTTTTGAAGATGGAGGCTCACCTCTTTCTAAAGCTTTGTTCTTCCTAAGAGGCTAGCCCTAATTGAAAGAGAATACTTATAGGGGGGTTCCCAATGGGTGTAGTGGCTGGACAAATAATGTTAGGGTTAGGGTTAGGTACTAGTTCATGGGCTTTGGGCATCTATGGCTAGTTATTGATTTAAGGTTTAATCACAAGTCATGGCTTATGACTTAATAATCTAACTTAAGTCAAATAACCATACCATGGGTTAACTCTAGTCGAACTAGGGTTGCATAACCTAACCAAGTCCAAACTCAACTAGGGTTAGCTCCTAGGTTGGTCTACCATGGTCATTGCTAGTCAAAGTCAACCTAGTCAACCCTCATTCAAACAATTCTAAAATAAAGTCTAAAAATTCCCATAAATTCAAATAAATTATAATAAATTGAAATAACCCTAAAAATGTCAAAAATACCCTAATCACATGGCTAGGCTCTAGGGTAGGCAGTCTCTACTGTTCACTAGCAAAACACCAAAAATCACAAGTATGAATTTAAATAGTTTAAAAATAATTAAAATCACTAAAAATCATAATATGAAATAAATATCATTAAATAATAATTATAATTACAAAATTTTAAAATTACCATCTCCTGGAAAACTGGGTGTTACATAGGCTGAGGCTAACTCACTTTCATTTATGCGCATCTCAACACCCACTTGCAGCTGCATTCGAGTTCAGTATATCGCTGAGTTTGGATCGTACACATATTCAAGATGTCTCCCGAATACGTACATTTCAACCAAGCTTAGCGATTCGCGAAGTCGGACAAGCTACTCGTGATAGTTTTGATTTGCCGATCATTTTACTAAGTTCGATTAAAACCGAACTCATGTACGTCTCATTATCGTTTATCTCGATCCTCAAGATGATCTGATTCGTTTCTCAAGCGTTCTTGTCTACGAAATCAATACGATTTCTTCTTATCAGAGTCGACCAAGTCTAAGTAATTCCCGTCTGATTCAAGACCAAGTATTGCACTATCATCGAGTATATCTCTCTATCAATGATTCAATTCGTCATCCCAGCTTTACTTATGCGTCATCCATTCCTATCATTTATTTCGTTTGGGGCCAATTTTGTCGTCGTTCACGCACACTCCCAGTTCTCCGTCCTACTCTAAGTCTTGTTGCCCCAAGTCTATCGTCCGTCCAGACGATACTGTAATGTCAATCGCACAGGTTCAATCACTCGGCATAGGGTCGTCCGCCTATCTGCTAGGTCAGCTCACAAGGTCATAGGTACAAGTCAAGTCCGTGGCTCATCGTACAAGGTCGTTGCAAGACGCTCGCCCCAAATCCTATGGTCAAACCTGTCACGACCTGCACCCTGAAGAGGGGCACGAGCACGTGGTTACGTCCAGCTTACGTCGCAAAATCGGCGGTAGAACGCTGTATATAGGGTCTGTAAATACTACGACTAAAACAGATAAATATACATGTACAGTATATACACTCCGAATAGAGGTGACATAGCAATACAGTCTCAATCACATATATCAAAACTAAGGTAGATAGCATGAAAAAGAGATATGATAGATAAAACAGGAAATGAGTCCAAGATCCACAGAAGTCAGAGCTATACACAAACATCCAGAGTCTCAGAAAATATATGTAATAGATACTACAAACTGAAATGTACTAGTTGGCTCGTAGGCCAGGCAAACCTAACTAACTATGCTACTCAGGGTGAGCAAAGTCTAGTGGCTCTACCAACAAGCCACGGTCTAAGTCTACTCCGTCAGACTCAACCCCATAGTAGGTCGGGCAATCAGCCTCTGAATCATCTGTAAAATTTGTCAACGTATCCTGTCAGGAAAATGAGCAACTACAAACAACAACAGCAGTTCCATATGAATTGAGAAATACTATAAGAGACAGCAATAATAAAATATAAGACAAAGATATAGGCGGCTTGGGAACCATTTGAAAGCCGAGTTACAACCCTTGAACCAAACAAGGACCAGAGTTGTAACCCTTCTTTCAAACAGGACTTAGTCTCAAATCATGGTACAATATAATAGCAGGTAGAGCATGTGAGTAATGGAAATCATAGCATGGTGAGAAGTACAGAAAGTAAAGCTGAACTGGAATATAAGATACGCTAAATAAATGTAAAAGGTGATTTGAACTATTAGTGCGATATGTGATCGGCTAGGGAAGCAAGAGATGGTTATCCACTTGGCCCGACAATCCGCGGTGTCCTCAACGGAAAGTCATGCCGTCCAACCTGGATAACTGGTAATGGGGTATCTGCTACACCCTACGTGAGGTGAGGGTGGCGCTAGCAAAATATAGTTACAGGGAGACTTTGATCACATAACCCCTAATAATTCCCCCATCCCCGAATAGTATCACGGATTCGGATATGGCACGTCATGACACAGGGTTCGAGAGCAGGGGACCAGCCCACTCCCAAATCAATGTCTATATAAGTACAGAAATACAAAAATATCATATACCCATATACCAAGAGAGTCTAGGAATAACATCTCATGACAGAATTAGGAATAACATCTCATGACAGGATCCGACGCATACTAGTCCATGAACCGTCGTGTCGGGAATCATGTAAAACACTACAACTGAATCAGATATAGTAGATATCAAGACAATAAAAACTATCAGTGAATGTACTCGCCTGTGGTCCTGAGCTGATAAGGTGAACTGACGCTCAGAGTGATCACAGACCTAAAATAAGATACTGTGAGTCAAACAGGGCTTAATACTGAAAAAGAAAACTAATTCAAGTCATAAATGCAAGTCTAAGTCAAAACTAGGTCAATCTAGGTCAAACTGGGTCATACTAGGTCATACTGGTTCATACTAGGTCATACTAGGTCATACTAGGTCACTGGGAGTCAATCCAAGTCAAACTAGGTCAAACGGGGTCAAAGGTTGACTTTCAGTTGACTTTTGGTCAAAAAGTTAACTCTGGTCAACTCTGGTCAACTCTAGGTCAACCCTAGGTCAAACTAGTCTAATGTTGACCAACTGTTGACTTTCAGTCAACTGGTCAACTCTGGTTTGGTTTCGGTCAAATCGGGTCGCTTAAAGGCTACGTTTGACTTTTGGTTGACTTTTGTTGACTTTTGGTCAAAAAGGTCAACCGACGTCAAAACTAGTCTATGAGCACCATATTTGATCATTACCAACCAAAGGAATCAAGTTCTAACCCTATCTTAGACTCCAAACACTAATACCCTATTTTCTAGGTAAACTTACATTACCCTACCAAGGTAAATTCCGATACCTCGTCCAATACCAAGGAAACCCCGCTAATACCCAAGATACTAGCCTAGGCTCCTTAGGGTAGCTAGATACCATCCTATCTAAGGCTTACCTACAAAGGAAAATAGGCATCCTAGGTATCTAGGCTATGTTAGGATATGTACTAGTTATCTACCTTACCACTTTACCCCTACAATATCATATATCCTCACACACACTCTAACACCCACCCACACAACTCACACACAACATTCTCACAAATATCACACTCTAATAGGCTCTCCTATAGGCTTTCCTACTAGTTTACACATAGGCTAAACTATGGTTTACTAGCTACACTCAATAGCTCTCACACTCACACTCACAAGCTCACAAACACTCACACACACAAGCTAATTATATGGAATGATATGGGGTTATGGTGGGGCTGAAACATGGGACAATGTGGACTGTTTTGAGGTGGTTACATGGACTAATTTCAAGTCTTGGTGGGGCTGGTATATGAGGCAAGTTAGGGACCGATTTTAGAGTGGTAAAACACTGTCATATGGAGTGCCAACAATGGGCCAAAACTGGACTGTTGGGACAGCCAACAAGTGGCTGTTATGTGGGGGAAATGGACAGCCAAAAGAGGGGAAAATCTGGACTGTATGGAGCTGTTCTTGGACAACCAAGTAGGTGATTTGGGGATGCAATTACAGCCAATATAGGTGATATTTGGGACTGTTTTTGGTGTGGATTGGGGACTGAAATTTTGGTGTAAATGACAGCCGGGGGGGGGGGGGAACTGGGCTGAAATGGCCTGTTCTTGACTGTCATGGACAGCCAAGAAATGGGGGAAATTCTGGACTGCAAGTAAGGGTTCATGGGAGTTCCCCTCCTCCTTCAACACTCCACTCTCATCCCTCTATCTCACCCACAAACACACACATACATACATTCACCCAAACTCCAACTACCAATCTAATTCTCAATCCCATTCTCTCAAACACCTCACAAGCACTTGGCCGAACCTGTGTGCCCCCCCCATACCAACACAAACACATACACATTCCCACCAATATATATATATATACATATATATAAACCAATATATATATACCTATATATATACATAGAGATTAATATATATATATATATATATATATATATATATATATATATATATATATATATATATATATATATATATATATATATATATATATATATATATATATCACCACATATATACATATATAGATATAGATAATATGATATATTATGATACATATGGAAAACACATTCTAAACACATAGTAAAATCTGGAATAATATTAGAACAACCTAAAATTAATACACAAACAATTTACATGTGTCCAAATAGGGGTTTTCCCATTAGGACACGATCCTACACATTCGACACCTCTACAAGTGTCCAAATGGACACGAAATGGACTCAAATGGACACAAAACCAAGGGGGTCATTCCTATGGGTCAATACCATTCTAATGCATGAAAAGAATGAGAAAGAGAAGGAATTTATACCTCCCGGTGACTCGAATCGATCCCGAAACGCCACCGACACGTAGGAATCCCAAACGGACACGAACAAGCTCTGAATCCTCTCAAACTTGGGGAGCTCCTCCCTTGGCTTGAATGGAGAAGAAAGGAAGAAGATTTGGTGAAGAAATGGAAGGATTTGGTGATGATTTGAATATGAAAGGCTCTCTAATTAATTTGGGGAAGAACAAGAGAGAGAATAAAGGAAGAGATAATGTTGGATGGCTAGAGCCCTATCCACTATAGTGGCCGGCCAAAAAGGAGCTTTTGTCCTATTAGGAAAAAGTCAAGAAAGCCCCTCTCTAGTCTATGGGCTAATACAATGGTAAGGGGTTAAGTCGGGGGTAGTTTGGTCAATCCTAAAACACTAATCCATATTAATCCTAACCAAAATAATTAGTCTAGTCACTAACTAAAATAACTAACATGTGGGCCATGGCTAACTAGTGTGTGGGCCCGCTAGAGTCAAAACTATCCTGGGTCCCCGATACAAGTCGGAATGAGTTAAAATTCGAACCCGACTCAAACAACCCCAAAATAATACAATAAATAAATAAATAATTTCAAAATAATTTTAAAGTAGAAAATTACCAAAATACCCATGTTCATGAAAACTGGGGGTGACAAATCTATCCACCTTAAAAAAATTTTGTCCTCAAAATTAAAACAAACATACACTGAATCACATGCAGAAACAAAATTATACCTCAGGGCTCGAAGAGATAAGGGAAACGCTCCCGCATGTCGTCCTCTCTCTCCCAGGTAGACTCACCTGGAGAGTGATGCCTCCATACAACACGAACCAAGGGTATAACCTGGTTCCGGAGCACCTTCTCCCTACGATCCAGAATCTCCAATGGCTGCTCTGGATAGTGAAGAGTAGACCCCACTTCGATCGCTGAATGGTCCAATACATGGCTGGGGTCCGCCACGTACCGTCTCAGCTGCGACACATGGAACACGTTGTGTACCCCCTCTAGCGTAGGCGGCAAGTCTAGCCTGTAAGCCACTGCACCGACCCTCTCAAGAATGGTGAAAGGTCCGATGTAGCGCGGACTAAGCTTCCCGCCTCCGCCAAAGCAAATCGTGTCCCGTGTCGGAAAAATCTTCAGGAACACCAAAGCACCAACCTAGACATAGAACAAACTCAGCACACAGGACAAACAAAATCACAAGCAACCACAAACAGGAACTGAAACTAACCTCGAACTCTAACGGTCTCCGGTGGCTATCGGGCCAATGTCGCTGCCTATCCCGAGCCACCCGAAGTCTGTCTCTAATCAACCTGACCTTCTCAGCTGCATCCACTATCATCTCCGTTCCAAGCAGCACTCTCTCGCCAACATCGTCCCATGTCAAGGGAGTACGATATCTCCGTCCGTATAGAGCCTCGAATGGCGACATCTCTATACTGGCCTGATAGCTGTTGCTGTAAGCAAACTCTACCAGGTGAAGATGATCCTCCCAAGAACCCCCGAGATCTAGCACACACGTGCGAAGTATATCCTCCAAGGTCTGGATAGTCCTCTCCGACTGCCCGTCTGTCTGGGGGTGATAAGCGGTACTAAACTTGAGCGAGGTGCCCAAGCTAGCCTGCAAACTCCTCCAGAAGTGGAAAGTGAAACGGCTATCCCGATCTGAAACTATGCTCACAGGAACCCCATGCAATCGTACGATCTGACGAACATACAGCTCTGCCAACCTCTCCGTAGACAATCCCACCTTGAAAGGCAAAAAGTGGGCCGATTTGGTCAATCTATCAACTATGACTCAAATTGCGTCTTTTCCTCCTGGAGACCGTGGAAGTCCGGACACAAAATCCATGGTGATGTGCTCCTACTTCCACTCAGGAATGGGTAGTGGCTGTAGCAATCCACCAGGCCTCTGCCTCTCGGCCTTCACCTGCTGACAAATCAAGCAACGAGATACAAACTGAGCCACCTCGCGTTTCATGTCGTACCACCAAACGTGCTCCCTCAGATCTCTGTACATCTTGTTGGCACCAGGATGCATAGAATACTGAGAGCGATGTACCTCCTGAAGAACCTCCTCCCGAAGTTCCCCACTCAGAACGCACAGTCTAGCACCGTGCCGCAGCGACCCATCTTCGGCAATAGAGAAATTACCAAGCAACCCCGCTTGCACCTGCTCCCTGATGCACCTCAGGGCAACATCATCATACTGTGCTGATCTGACTCTGTCCATCAACTCAGACTGAATCTGCAATCCCTACATCTGCACCTCCATGCCCGAAATAATCACCTTGATTCCCAAACTGTCCAGGTCAGCCAAAAGATGACGGTCTGATGTCAGATACATAGCCACTGGATACCTGCTCAAGGCATCTGCAACTACGTTGGCCTTTCCTGGATGGTACTGCAAGGCGATATCGAAATCCTTCATCAGCTCTAGCCAACGTCTCTACCGCATGTTCAGCTCCTTCTGAGTGAACACGTACTTCAAGCTCTTATGATCAGTAAAGATCTCAACCCGCTCTCCGTACAGATAGTGTTTCCACAACTTTAGGGCAAAGATGACAGCGGCTAACTCCAGATCGTGAGTCGGGTAGTTCTTCTCATGAGGACGTAACTGCCTAGATGCATAGGCAATCACCTTCCCGTGCTGTTGAAGTACACAACCCAGACCCCGGCCAGAAGCGTCGCTGTAAATCGAGAAACCACCGGTCCCAGACGGTAATGTCAAGATCGGAGCTGATGTCAACCTCTTCTTCAGCTTATCGAAGGTGGCCTGACACTCCTCAGTCCAAACGAACTCCACGTCCTTCCTGGTGAGTCTAGTCATCGGCTCCGTGATCCGCGAGAAATCCTGGACGAACTTCCGATAGTAGCCGGCCAATCCCAGAAAGCTCCGAATCTCGGCAACTGTACTGGGTGTAGACCAAGACTCTACCGCAACAATCTTCTTCTGGTCTACTAAGATCCCGTGCTCGGTCACAACATGACCCAAGAACTCGACCTGGTCCAGAAAGAACTCACACTTCGATAGCTTCCTGTACAACTGCTCCTTTCTCAAAGTCTCGAGCACAATCCTCAGATGCTCCTCGTACTCCTCCGGCATCTTTGAGTAGACCAGGATGTCGTCTATGAAGACCACCACAAACTTGTTAAGATACTGATGGAATACCTTGTTCATCAAGTTCATGAACACAGCTGGGGCATTGGTCAACCCAAATGGCATCACAGTGAACTCGTACTAGCCGTACCGAGTCCGAAAAGCTGTCTTCGGAATGTCTTCCTGCTTTACCTTCAGCTGATGATAGCCGGACCTCAGATCTATCTTCGAAAACACCTTGGCGTCGCTCAACTGATCGAACAAGTCGTCGATCCTCGGCAATGGGTACTTATTTTTGATAGTGAAGTTGTTGAGTGCCCTGTAGTCGATACACATGCGCATCATACCATCCTTCTTCGATACAAACAGAACTGGCGCTCTCCAAGGCGATGAACTTGATCTAATGAATCCCTTGTCCTACAGCTCGTCGACCTGCTTCTTCAGCTCTGCCAACTCGCTGTTGTTGACCCTATAGACGTGCTGTGAGATAGGCTCAGCACCCGGCACTAAGTCTATAGAGAACTCAATGGCTCTATCCGGCGGCATCCCAGGCAACTCCTTGGAAAAAACATCCATGAAGTCAGCTATCAATGGATGCGGCAATGCCTGCCCCGCTAGTAAAGCTCCGCAGAACCCATCTTTCGGCTCAGCTGCTCCTCTGGCAAACATAATCTCTGGCTCTCCCGGCGGCCTAAACAGAATCCTACCTCCTCTACAATCTATAGTAGCCTGGTGCGTGCTCAACCAATCCATTCCGAGTACCACATCGTACCTCGGAAGGGGCATTACGAGCAAGCACGCACCCAAAACTCGGCCTCCTACAGTAACTCTCTGCCCCTTGCAGATATTGTTGACCAGGATGATGCCTCCCCCGGTCAATATCTTATAAGTCCTACCCAAGGGTTCAGCAATAATATTGTGTCTCAGAGCAAAGGAGACAGACACAAAGCTATGAGAGGCACCAGAATCAAATAAGGTAAATGTAGGGAATGAATCAAGAAGAACGTGACCTGCCACTACATCGCCTACTGGCTCTGCCTCCTCCTCTGCTGTCAGGGTAAACACTCTGCCCGCAGGGGTTCCCCTCTGGTGTTGCGTAAAATGCTGCTGCTGTATCTGAAGTGGAGGACCTCTCTGCTGAACTGCTGGTCCTTTGGTCGGCTGTGCTCTATCATGAACTCCTCGGACTCCCCGAAAATGGCAGTCCTTCAGCTGATGATCGGGCGCCCCACAGTATAAGCAGACGCCCAACCTCTTCCTGCAAAGCTCTCTAGTGTGTCCTGGCTTCCCGCAGAAGTTACACTGTGTAGCCGGCCTCTGACCCTGACCCTGACCCTGGTGCTGCTGGGCACGCGTCGGTGCCTGCTGGAATTGCAACTGAGGCTGCTACTGCTGGAACTGCCTCTGCTGGAAATGTGGGCGCTTCGCTGGCCCTGCACTCGAACTAGCTCCAAGAGCGTCACTGCCCCTCTTCGGCTTGAGGCCGAAGTCCTCCTCTGCAATCTGCGCCTCCATAAGGATCTGCTCGAAGGTCGCGTCTCGTCTTCCAGAGGTGCGAGTGCGCACTGCATGTATAAGGCCCCTCCGGAACTTCTGGGCCTTGTACCCCTCATCCTGGATCAAACTAGATACAAACCTGCTCAGGCGGAAGAACTCTGCTGCATACTCGTCTACCGACGAGTTCCCCTGCACCAGACTGGCAAACTGCCCCTCCAAAGCTGTCAAGGCTATATCTGGATAGAACTTCTCCTTAAAGAGTTTCCTGAAGTCCTTCCAAGACAATCCCCTCACTGACGCACGCGGATCCGTGCGGTACCAAGTCAGCGCTATGTCGAAAAACTGGCTCGCTGCAGAAGTCACCCGCAGACCTCTCGGGACCTCTGCCAACTCCAGACTCCGCTGGACATCCTCTAGCCAGTCGTCCACGTATAGGATACCCTTGGTACCCTTGAACTCCCGCGGGTTCATCTTCCTGAAGTCGAGGTGTGTACCGGGCCTTCCCTGACCCTGCTGCTGTACTGGTGCTCCTTGAACTGTAGCCGGTGCACCTCTCTCCACTGCTGCCATAGCTAGCTGATGCGAGTTCTCCATGGTCTGTCGCAGCAACTCTGCCTGACGGTGCTGTGCCTCTGCCTGTGCTCTCTTTGTCTGCAGCATCTGCTGCAGAAGGGCCATCATCCCCTGAGTATCTGCCGGTAACTGAGGCGGCGGTGGAAGAATGTCAGGGATGACCAGGGACGGTCCCGCTGCTGGAGGTGGAAGACCTCCTGGAACCGTCTCCACTGCTGCTCTTGCCGGAAGGGCAGAAACTGAGGTGGCAGCTTCCTCAGGTGCAGCTCCCGTAGCCGGAGGTGGAAGACCCGCCGGATCGGGCCTCTCCGGTACAACGCTAAAACCTGCTGCCTGAGAGCGAGTGATCGTCATCCTGAGGATAGATTGAAACAAGGAATCAATATGGCACATGATAGGAATATCAAAGAAGGACAATTAAATTCAATGCAAAAAAATTTGTCATGGTAATCAAAAGATCAGAAATTTCCTAACATGTGATTGAGTAACTCCTATCATACCCTAGATCCTACATCCTAATTGCAGGCTCGTAATTAGTACTCTAAGTCGAGCACCATTACGAGATCGCACTAGTTGCGACACTGACCTGCATGGGCCACCACAAAAATGTGTCACGACCCGCACCCTGAAGAGGGGCACGAGCACGTGGTTACGTCCAGCCTACATCACAGAATCGGCGGTAGAACGCTGTATATAGGGTCTGTAAATACTATGACTAAAACAGATAAATGTACATGTACAGTGTATACACTCCGAATGGAGGTGACATAGCAATACAGTCTCAATCACATATATCAAAACTATGGTAGATAGCATGAAAAAGAGATATGATAGATAAAACAGGAAATGAGTCCAAGATCCACAGAAGTCAGAGCTATACACAAACATCCAGAGTCTCAGAAAATATATATAATAGATACTACAAACTGAAATGTACTAGCTGGCTCGCAGGCCAGGCAAACCTAACTAACTACGCTACTCAGGGTAAGCAAAGTCTAGTGGCTCTACCAACAAGCCACGGTCTAAGTCTACTCCGTCAGACTCAACCCCATAGTAGGTCGGGCAATCAGCCTCTGAATCATCTATAAAATTTGTCAACGTATCCTGTCAGGAAAATGAGCAAGTACAAACACCAACAGCAGTTCCATATGAATTGAGAAATTGTAACGCCCCAGAACCAGAATACTGGAGAGCGGGGGCATACATAGTCGGCTACGTATAATGAAATGGAATCCATCCCACTATACGGTCACGGCTGTCTAGATATATGAGGGTTTAGCTACGATCCATCAGTCTCCTATGGTCAGTAACAAGCCTAATTGTCTCAATCTCAAGCAAGCAAGTAAAGTTACAAGATGTAAGATCACCAAATATACAATAGTAAGGTATCCCAAACATTACATATCCAGCTGATCATGAAGCTAGTCGTTACAAAATGTGAGGACTAGCAAGAGTTCGGTCATACATGATCAACCCTAGGATCTGTCAATCATGCCACAGCCTGTAGGCAGACAATAATAAGGTATGCAATACGAGCTAACAGGTGCTCGCCGGCTAAACGCCTCAAAATAAAATTTTTACAATAGAGTGGGAGAGCAAAAATAAACCCACTCGTTGCCCTGGTCACTCCTGAGGGTCACCATCGGGTTGGAAGGTCGGTAGATCCTCTGAAGCTGCTCCGAAATCTGACCACACAAAACCAGCTGGGTCAAATCCCAGAAAGAGCAAGTGCCACAAAGGAGGCTTCACTTAAGAACTAAAACCAACACATCAGAAAATATATATTAAAGCAGTTACAAAAGAGCTTGGTAATAAAGAATAACAACAGTCATAGTGGAGTACGAGGGAACCATTCAAGTAGCCGGGTCATAACCCTTAAACCAAACAAGGATCGGGGTTGTAACCCTTCACTTGAATAGAACTCCGTCTCCAAATCTTGTTGATAAGGTAAAACATTACAAGCATGACGTGGGGTGCAATAATACAATAAACGAAGAGAGGACTTAGAACTGCTCCGGGAGCTAGGTTACAACCCTTAAACCAAACAAGGACCGGGGTTGTAACCCTTCGCCTGAACCGAACTTAGCCTCTGATCTTTATTGTTAAGAGTGACAATCATGCGATCAAGCTTGCAATAATCGAGCACTGAAACCACACCATACAATCGCTCCCGGCCAATCAGTGACTACGGCTTTCTACATTAGCTAACTAGGGTTATCACAACATGCAATGAGATGTTCCTCCAGCCACAAGCCCTGCAGCTAATCCAGGTTATCCAGGCGACTTGAGTTCGTTTAAGCAATGCCTCGTTATTTCCATATATCAGTGAATTTGGACTTGTGCCCTACTCGTCGGCAGGCTACAAGTCCCACAATGGTGGCCGAGATAACGGGATCGCCTGTAGTTGGGAAAATCTCTCATGACTACTGAATTATTCTAGTTATTAGCCTTAGCCATTTACAGTAGGTACCCCTGACCGTGGTACTCAGGGATCCCTGTCCTAGACATGATGCAAACATTACCGGTTCCATTGTACAAACACACTCAACCATGGTGTCCAGGCCGTTCAATCTTATCATGTCATGTTCATTGTCAGGAGTGCGCCGCGTCGGGCCACTATTATGTCATGTCAAAAGTGCACCACAACGGGTCACCATCGTGTTAGGAAACAATTAATTTAACACAAGTACATATATATTAATTAAATATAAAAAGGGGCAAGGGCTGTGGGGGACTCATGCGGCTCGGGAAATTTCCATGCGGCCCGCAGTCACTTGCCCATGCGGCTAAGCAATTAAGAGAATGTGAAAATAATAATAATAATAATAATAATAATAATAATAATAATAATAATAATAAAAAAAATGCATTAAAGTAATGCATTCACCATGCCATATGCGGCTGGCTCTCCAAGGAAAGCAAAAGAAAATGCATTAGAAAAATGCAATTAAGAATGCATTCAAAGAATGCATTAATTGCATTCTAAAGGGGTTCATGCGGCTGGCCTTTCCAAGGAAAGCAAAAGATAATGCATTAGAAAAATGCAATTAAGAATGCATTCAAAGAATGCATTAATTGCATTCTTCCATGCATTAAAGGAATGCATTGGGAAAAAAAATGCTTTAGGAAAAGTAAGTGTATTAATGAATGCATAAAAATGCATTAGTGAATGCATTACATGCATTCCTGGAATGATATGCGGCTGATGCATCAAATGCATTAAATAATGCTTTGAATGCCATGCGGCTGACGCATGAAAATGCCTCAAAATGTATTACATGCATTCTTTGAGTGCCATACGGCTGACTTAAGAAATTGTATTAATCAATGCATTTAAGCATTAAAGTATTGAGGAAGCTATGCGGCTGATTCTCCAGAATTGTATTAAATATAACAAGTATGCCTGCATGCGGCCCATCTTTTAGCATGTGCATGGAGCCGTATATATTTCTTCATGCGGCTGAAAATGGTCCCCATGCGGCCAAGAATGGTTTTCTCATGTATGCTGATGCATGCAAGGCTATGGGTGCCAGCATTAAATGCTAAGCCATGATAATGTGGCCAATCATTAATGCTAAGCTTGCTCCCACGTGCATGCATTTAATGCTAAGGTGGCTATGTGTATTCCCATGCGACTACAATTAGCATTTACAGATGTATAGGAGATTAAATAATACAATTCTATATAAAGCCATGCGGCTGAGCAAAATCCTATAGGTAAAATTTGGACCAAACGAAATTCTCTGCATCATGGGATCATCAACTAGCAAAATATGCCAGTTTGATAGATCGAAACTCCTGGAAACCGAAAATACCACAAAGCTAGATTTACAAAAATTTAACCATGGAAATGAAAAATGCTAAATACTAAAGTGGGTTAGAAACACATGAGGAAGATAATGGAACAAATAAAAATGGACTTCCTCCATGAAGCAAGATGCACTTGCCTAAGCTCTCCCTCTCTCTTCCTTTTCTAGTGGTTGAAGAAGTAATGGTGGAGAAGGAGAAGTAATGAAGAGAGAGAAATGTTAGTGGGATATTTAATGAAGAGGGTGGTGGTAGGTGGGATATTTAATGAAGGTGGTAGGTGGGAGTAGTTTGGTTCACATTAAGATCAAGCAAAATCGAACCATGCAAAACCAAGCCGAACCAAGTCAAGATAAACCAATCAAGGAAATGCCAAAATAAATCAAGCAGAGAGACATGCAATACGGGTCTAAATACGTACACGTACACAAAATACGTAATACGAACAATGGTCATTACAGAAATACTATAAGAGACAGCAATAATGAAATACAAAACAAAGATATAGGCAACTTGGAAACCATTTGAAAGCCGAGTTACAACCCTTGAACCAAACAAGGACCAGAGTTGTAACCCTTCTTTCAAACAGGACTTAGTCTCAAATCATGGTACAGTATATTGGCAGGTAGAGCATGTGAGTAATGAAAATCATAGCATGGTGAGAAGTACAGAAAGTAAAGCTGAACTGGAATATAAGATATGCTAAATAAATATAAAAGGTGATTTGAACTATTAGAGCGATATGTGATCGGCTAGGGAAGCAAGAGATGGTTATCTACTTGGCCCGGCAATCCGCGGTGTCCTCAACGGAGAGTTATGTCGTCCAACCTGGATAACTGGTAATGGGGTATCTGCTACACCCTACGTGAGGTGAGGGTGGCGCTAGCAAAATATAGTTACAGGGAGGCTTTGATCACATAACCCCTAATAATCCCCCCATCCCCGAATAGTATCACGGATCCGGACATGGCACGTCATGACACCGGGTTCGAGAGCAGGGGGCCAGCCTACTCCCAAATCAATGTCTATATAAGTACAGAAACACAGAAATATCATATACCCATATACCAAGAGAGTCTAGGAATAACATCTCATGACAGGATCCGACGCATACTAGTCCGTGAACCGTCGTGTCGAAAATTATGTAAAATACTACAACTGAATCAGATATAGTAGATATCAAGACAATGAAAACTATCAGTGAATGTACTCGCCTGTGGTCCTGAGCTGATAAGGTGAACTGACGCTCAGAGTGATCACAGACCTAAAATAAGATACTATGAGTCAAACAGGGCTTAATACTGAAAAAGAAAACTAATTCAAGTCATGAATGCAAGTCTAAGTCAAAACTAGGTCAATCTAGGTCAAACTGGGTCATACTAGATCATACTGGTTTATACTAGGTTATACTAGGTCACTGGGAGTCAATCCAAGTCAAACTAGGTCAAACGGGATCAAAGGTTGACTTACAGTTGACTTTTGGTCAAAAAGTCAACTCTGGTCAACTCTAGGTCAACCCTAGGTCAAACTAGTCTAATGTTGACCAACTGTTGACTTTCAGTCAACTGGTCAACTCTGTTTTGGTTTCGGTCAAATCGGGTCGCTTAAAGGCTACGTTTGACTCTCGGTTGACTTTTGTTGACTTTTGGTCAAAAAGGTCAATCGACGTCAAAACTAGTCTATGAGCACCATATTTGATCATTACCAACCAAAGGAATCAAGTTCTAACCCTATCTTAGACTCCAAACATTAATACCCTATTTTCTAGGTAAACTTACATTACCCTACCAAGGTAAATCCCGATATCTCGCCCAATACCAAGGAAACCCCGCTAATACCCAAGAAACTAGCCTAGGCTCCTTAGGGTAGCTAGATACCATCCTATCTAAGGCTTATCTACCCAGAAAAATAGGTATCCTAGGTATCTAGGCTATGTTAGGATATGTACTAGTTATCTACCTTACCTCTTTACCCCTACAATATCATATATCCTTACACACACTCTAACACCCACCCACACAACTCACACACAACATTCTCACAAATATCACACTCTAATAGGCTCTCCTATAGGCTTTCCTACTAGTTTACACATAGGCTAAACTATGGTTTACTAGCTACACTCAATAGCACTCACACTCACACTCACAAGCTCACAAACACTCACACACACAAGCTAATTATATGGAATGATATGGGGTTATGGTGGGGCTGAAACATGGGACAATGTGGACTGTTTTGAGGTGGTTACATGGACTGATTTCAAGTCTTGGTGGGGCTGGTATATGAGGCAAGTTAGGGACTAATTTTAGAGTGGTAAAACACTGTCATATGGAGTGCCAACAATGGGCCAAAACTGGACTGTTGGGACAGCCAACAAGTGGCTGTTATGTGGGGGAAATGGACAGCCAAAATTGGGAAAAATCTGGACTGTATGGAGCTGTTCTTGGATAGCCAAGTAGGTGATTTGGGGATGCAATGACAGCTAATATAGGGTGATATTTGGGACTATTTTTGGTGTGGATTGGGGACTGAAATTGTGGTGTAAATGACAGCCAAGGGGGGGGAAACTGGGCTGAAATGGCCTGTTCTTGACT
This sequence comes from Iris pallida, assembly GCA_029216955.1. Classification (NCBI taxonomy): domain Eukaryota; kingdom Viridiplantae; phylum Streptophyta; class Magnoliopsida; order Asparagales; family Iridaceae; genus Iris; species Iris pallida. Next base: position 5,393,644 of record JANAVB010033417.1, read on the forward strand.
GTCATGGACAGCCAAGAAATGGGGGAAATTCTGGACTGCAAGTAAGGGTTCATGGGTGTTCCCCTCCTCCTTCAACACTCCACTCTCATCCCTCTATCTCACCCACAAACACACACATACATACATTCACCCAAACTCCAACTACCAATCTAATTCTCAATCCCATTCTCTCAAACACCTCACAAGCACTTGGCCGAACCTGTGTGCCCCCCCATACCAACACAAACACATACACATTCCCACCAATATATATATATATATATATATATATATATATATATATATATATATATAAACCAATATATATATACCTATATATATACATAGAGATTAATATATATATATCACCACATATATACATATATAGATATAGATAATATGATATATTATGATACATAGGGAAAACACATTCTAAACACATAGTAAAATCTGGAATAATATTAGAACAACCTAAAATTAATACACAAACAATTTACATGTGTCCAAATAGGGGGGTTTTCCCATTATGACACGATCCTACACATTGGACACCTCGACAAGTGTCCAAATGGACACGAAATGGACTCAAATGGACACAAAACCAAGGGGGTCATTCCTATGGGTCAATATCATTCTAATGCTTGAAAAGAATGAGAAGGAGAAGGGATTTATACCTCCCGGTGACTCAATCGATCCCGAAACGCCACCGACACGTAGGAATCCCAAACGGACACGAACAAGCTCCGAATCCTCTCAAACTTGGGGAGCTCCTCCCTTGGCTTGAATGAAGAAGGAAGGAAGAAGATTTGGTGAAAAAATGGAAGGATTTGGTGATAATTTGAATAGGGAAGGCTCTCTAATTAATTTTGGGAAGAACAAGAGAGAGAATAAAAGAAGAGATAATGTTGGATGGCTAGAGCCCTATCCACTATAGTGGCCGGCCAAAAAGGAGCTTTTGTCCTATTAGGAAAAAGTCAAAAAAGCCCCTCTCTAGTCTATGGGTTAATACAATGGTAAGGGGTTAAGTCGGGGGTAGTTTGGTCAATCCTAAAACACTAATCCATATTAATCATAACCAAAATAATTAGTCTAGTCACTAACTAAAATAACTAACATGTGGGCCATGGCTAACTAGTGTGTGGGTCCGCTAGAGTCAAAACTATCCCGGATCCCCGATACAAGTCGGAATGAGTTGAAATTTGAACCCGACTCAAACAACCCCAAAATAATACAATAAATAAATAAATAATTCCAAAATAATTTTAAAGTGGAAAATTACCAAAATACCCCTGTTCATGAAAATTGGGGGTGACAAAACCCTTTGTTCGTTTGTACGGAAGTTTCTACCCAAGTTTATTTCACTCAAATTCTAATCATCGAGCAGTGTTCGTCCTATTCGTATCAACACATTCTCCGCTCCAAGTTCGAGCTCGTTAGGAATGTCATCCTACGATAGGTTATCCTCAACCAAATCCTCGACATGTTAATATCGTACGCTCACACTAGCAATTATCGTAGTCTATCTCTTCAAGTATGTTTGATACAATCCACCTATCCATCCTATCCAATTCACGTAGTCAATCAAGGTTGTCTAGTATTACAATATGTTGCGCCCCGATCTCATGTAAGTCTGATTATCTACGGCAGATATGAATCACCATGTCAACGTTTCCGCGAAATAATCGTCCTCATCGGGACGTAACTCTTGCGTTGAGTCTAGACTTACTCGTTTTCGATACGCATATCGGGTCTATTCAATCCTTAACTTTACTTAGTCTCCAATCATAAGTCCTATCAATCCTCAAATTCGCCTTCGCTTCAAACCACAAATCGAAGCAATCAAAATTGCCATGTCATGATATTTCGAGTTCGATCATTCCCGCTGGACATGAATCACCATGCCAACGCTCACGCGGAACGATCGTCCCAAATCCGACGTGACGCATGTGTGAGGCTGGAGTTGCGCTCGCGTAAGACAAGATCGTTGTGGTTATCACCGAACAATCAAGTCACTTCTCTTCTTCATTCCAAACATTCATTTCAATCAAAATTCCCCAATATAGTATCCTTCAAAATAATAACTTCTAACACGATCATCATTCATCGAATCAAAGTACTCCCGAGTTATCGTACATCGATCTTTGATACGTCTCAATACCATCGATGATGTACATAACCTGACGATCTTCCTTTTTGCAATGAAATCCGAGTCGTGTAACTTAATTCCTCAAATCGCATTGTCTCGTGCTAACCCGTCGTTGAGTAACATCTATTCCAAATCCTTAGTCATTCTCGTATCTTCAAACCAACGTTTTCTATGCACGCTATCTTTCGATCGTGCTATCTTCGATCTTATCTGAGTATTTCGTCTTAACTCAAGTTCCAATCCGTTCGACTAAATTTAAAATTGCATGCACGATCTTCTATGTTTCCTCGACCAAGACCTCCATTCGTTTCGTATTTTGCACTACGTATTCTTAATTCGTCCGAACGATATCTCGTTTGAGACTATCGAAGTCAAAACCAACTAAGCATTACTCGTTCAAAGGCTTTGCGCGATATCATCGCTTGCCGACATACTCCTTCTATCCGTAAATCCTTTAGTCTCGCTCGAACAATTTCTAAAACGTCCATACACCACTCAGGGTTCGAGCCACTCGACTAGTCGTCGATACTCACTCTTATTCTTTTTCGAAGCTATCACATACACCACTCGGGGTCAAGTCATTTTACAAATCCTCAAAAGGTTATTCAACTCACAATCAACATGTTCAATTGTGCGTTCGCTCGTTCCTCAAAGTCTAAGAACCATTCTAGTGTTCGCTTTAGCGTTGGTCAAGTAGCATCTCTATCGACATACATTCTAAGTCTCACTTATTTTCGTCCGAGCGATAGTAAATTTCGCTCGCAACTCGTTCTCACCAGAAGGTCTAGGTGCGCAATACTCGGCACAACTTAGCCGAAAGTCTGCGTGCATAACCATCCCGTTCGAACTATACTTCGGTCTCGTGTACTCGTTTGCTATTGTCAGCGTAAGGTTATTCAAGTACGCACTGGGTTTGCTAACTTTTAGCATTTGTTCCTTCCAACTCAAGTCCGTCGCGGTTTGGCACAAAGGCCTTCGCCTATCGATCCCATTCAACCGAGTACTCGTACGAGCTTTTGAAAATATTAGACTTATTGTATGGAATATCCCAAGGCACAATGAGAGAGAGCGTATACTTCTTTGTTTCAAAATGAGCTTTCAAAACTGAGAGAATCGAAATGAAGTCCAAGGACGTAAAGCCGTGCTCTGATACCAATCTGTCACGCCCCGCTTCCGTAGGAGCGATCGTCCTCGCTAAGGCGTGATGCCGCACGGGCCTAGGTTGCGCCCGTGCAAGGCTAAGTCCAGTAACGGTCGATTTGAGATAGGCCACAGAGTCGCACAGAGTGTCCCCATTTGCAGCGGAAAGTAAATAAACACAAGTTGAAGTGAATTCAAATTCTTTATTGATTTTCAAGAAGGTTATAAGCGGTGCTAGGCCGAGATTACAAATCGCTCAAGCACTTTCTCTTTAAAAACATAAAAGGCGCGCCAAGTGGCTTACAAGATGAAATAATTCATGGCGATATTCCGATACATTATGTCCTGTATATGGTTCTTCAGCTCCTTGTAACGCTCCAAGGCTCCAGAGTTTGCTCCGTGCCTTAGCGTGTTCGAGGAAATCTCTGCACCCGTCGACGTCTCCTGCATCCTGTAAGCAAACTGTGGGGTTATCAGTACATTGTTATGCACTGGTGGGGAGGCTAGCTCGCCCACAATACTATCATTACCAAACACATTCTATTTACTTCTGTGCACCGTCTATCATTCATTGTCTTTCTAATCTTGTCTTAGGATCAGTTCATGACATATTTCATAACCTATCTCGTGTTGCCAAATTCAAGTGTCGCATGGAAATATATGCACGACTTACCCATACTTACCGTCCGGCCTTTCCTGTCCAAAGTAAAACCAAGTTAGTCAACAATTCGTATATATCAACTTAACGTAATTCATGCAAACATTCAATGTCAAGGGCGTGTCCCTGCCTCAGGTCCTAGCACGTCGTAGGCGTGTTTTCTAACTCATTTGCACGAAGTACTCTTGATCATTTGGTATGTTATTTTCAAGCCTGTTCAGAAGGCGCTTCATTCAGTTAACTTAGACTACTTCATTTCAATGCAAGGACTTGCACGTGGATTACCACCAGCAAAGCTCACTTAATCTATATGCACCGGTCGCTAGCACCACAAGCCATTTTGGACATATTCTCCTTTGGTATATTTACCTATCATAGCGTACGGCTGGTACACCTTAATAGTCTCTTGAAATACTCCCGCACTTACGTCTCATGGGTGGCCAAGCACGCATCCAGACCAGCACCGTAAGCCGCCTTGATTTCTGCCTAGGTCGGTCATGATCCTCCTTTTGATCGTGCCGCAGAAATCCCTTATTTCTCCTATCTCTCGTATACGAGGGGATTGTCCACGACCATTTCGTATTGACTTGTCATTTTAACTTAACGACTGTCTCCGAGCCATAGGCTAACCCTTAGCCATAATGCGTTATCGACCAGGTTGGCGGCGCCGCCCGTGCAGCACGGGTAGCGAGCCCCGATGCACGTCTCCATCATACATGTCGCTAACCATTCCTTTCTTTCTTACCTTTTATTCATTCATTCTTTTCTTTCTTTCACTTGCTCGATCGTTCATTGATTCATTCACGTATTCATTCATTCACATATTCATTCATTCTCATATTCATTGTTTCATTCGTTGATTCATTGATTCACTTATTCGTTCATTCATTCATTCATACATTATGCAACTCCCCGTACGGGAGTCGCCTTGGCGACCCATCGGTCCCGAAGTCTTCCAATGTTGCTATATTCTACTCGGAACGACTACGTCGATAGTCTTCCCGTTTTATTATTGTAAACCGTTCATTGTTTCATTATTGAACGCATAAGGAACTTGAACGTAAACTTGTGCCTTAGCACGAGCGCGGAGTGCGGTGTGAGAGTTCTCACATTTTCCATGTTCTTTTCCATGTTCTAAACAAGCATACAAGACGGGATTATTCCCTTAGCTAGGTGTATTGAGTCATTTATTAGCATGTACGGTATTATCGCCTAGCGATTCTAGGAATAGTGTCCGTACTGTAATGTGTTTAGGCTAAGCAAAGACGGGTTCATCGGAGCCACCCACCTTAGCGATGATCGCGTCGGCCGAGCGATACTCCGAGCGTGCCTTTGAAAGTCTAAGTCTGGATTCATCTTTGACGGGCCAATGTAAGCCTTGCATCGATTCTTCACCTGGTCGATGCCAACTCTTCGGGTCGACGGCTCGTTTGAGTCGTTGCACTTGCCGTTTGAATCGGCGTTTCGCTAGGACGGAGCAGGTCATTACAGATTTACCCTTATTTAAGGTGCACCCTACCACTTTACCATAATGTAAGGCACCCCCCACTTTTGACGGATTCCGTCCATATTGGATGGTCAACTGGGTTGACTTAATTTTTTTGACAAAAATACTCCCGTGTTGTCTTCTTCCCCGTGTCTCTCGCCACTACACCCCCCGACCTCGCCGACGCCCCCGTCCGACCTCGTTGCTGCCACCCCCCTCTCCCCGACCGCCGCAGCCCCCTTCCCCGACCGCCGCAGCCCCCCTCTCCGCTCCCCCACATCACCACCACCACCATCACCATCACCAATACCCCCCTACCCGACCTCGCCACCCCCCTCCTCCTCGACCGCCGCCGACCCCCCTACCCCCTACCACCGTCGCCGCCGTCCCCTCCCCCCCTCCTCGACCTCGCCCTCCATCCCCAACCTCGTACCCTTTTCCCCGACTGTTGCTGCTACTGTTGTTGCTGCTGTGGGTGGGGGAGGCGGTCGGTGTCACGACCCGCACTCGGATATACGGATACGAATACGTGGGCCACGCCCAGCCTACGCCGCAGTATCGGCGGTAGAACGCTGTCTAGTACCCAATAATTATACACTACATCTAGAAGGTCCATGAACTATAATGTACTCAATCACAACCCAACATCTAAAGAAGATAAGACAGAAAAGATAACTAAGGCACAAGAATAATAGAAACTACTAGAAGGAATCATAAGACAGGAAAATAAAGAAGGAAAAACAAGACCAACTAAGGATAACTACCAGGCAACTCACATAGAAGGATAGTGAGATCCACCTCAGCTACCAACATCATGAAGTCCAACAAGGGTATAACTGTTAGGGTTATATACTAAAAGTATCACTTTTGTAGTAACCTTATTTCTTTAAATTTTGAATGAGAATCATATGGGCAAATGTTTGTATATTGTGTTTGTTGCAAGTGTTAATGCAAATGTCTGATATTCTATATTGTAGATAATATGGTGTGTGGTGTCACATAGAAGATCATATTATCAGTTTCATATGGAGTATATAAATAGTTCACAACCTAGATGGACTTGGACAATCTATTGGAAAGGTTGTAGTGTAATATGGTATTAGTCTATCTTGACTATAGGTTTATACTAGTACACTTTGTGTGTATTGAACATGACCACTTGAGGTTGTTCTCTTTGTACTGACTACATAAGAGAACAAACACCTCTGTTATTATGGATGCTTGTGCTCTTAATCCAGATATAATAACGGACATGTATATGCACTGTGCATTACTTTGACTCATAAAAGAGTGAGATTCATTATGGATCAACAACCTCTATGAATTGGGTAATAACATTGTATGTATGATGGGCTGTTGATTATAAATGGAATCCATGTCCCGATACATCGGGTTGATGATGTCCTCTTAAGGAGCTCATAAGGATTGTCATGTAAACCCTGCAGGTGGATTATATCCGACATGACAAATAAAGTTGAGCGGTACTACTTAAGGATAAAAGATGTCGAATCAATATAGTTGTCAGGTACTTAATTTGATCGACGGACATACGATATCTTAACATGGGGAGCCAAACGAGCATATAATAAAAGGAGCTCACAAACATAATTTAGGATTAGGGAGGTAGTACAACAATAGCTCATTAGTGGACCGAGCTATTGTTAATGGGCCTGGATTGTGTGTTCGGGCTGAACACGGGATATCCAGATCCGTTAGGAGGCCTAACCCTAATTTTTCCTCATGGTCCCTGCCGTAACCTATATATATCCTCTATTATCTGGCCGCCAGATGACCGATCAGAAATCTGAATTTTTTTCTAAATTCGTGATTCACGTAAGGAGAGAAAGAGAGGGCTGCCAAAGAGAAGAAAAGGTTGGGAGATCGTCGCCCACATGACGTCCAACTCGAGGAAGGAATACGTGCAAAAGATCTTGGGGTCGTCCGCTCGAGATAGTCAGGAATTACTTGTCTCCTTTCCGCCGCAGGTATAATTCGTGAACCCTAGTTTCCGCCTATGAAGGGTTAGAACACGTATTAGATCTGTTTAACTTTCTATTGATCAATACGCATGTTTGCAAAAACAAAAGTTGATCTTTATTTTAACAAACTTTGTAAGAAGATTACAAGAATTCTGGGAAAGTACAACTATAGGAATTCGATCTGAATGACGATCGCTTTATCCCTTGGACGATGTGAACTTTGAAGGCGGTAGCCTCTGAAGATTGCAGCAGCACTTTGGCAAGAACTCCTGATCTCTGATGATGATTTCTGATATATGTGTGTGATCCCCCCTAGGAAGGACTTGAAACTCTATTTATAGAGTTCTAGAAATAACTACTTTTTAGTTATTCTGGACTGCGCAAGATGGATTGCGCATGTATTGGATCGCGCAGACATCAGACTGTGCTGGCAGTTATTTGATCGTGGGCCAACTGTATTGGACACAATACATTATTTGATTAAAATGCGCATGATCGTGTACAGACGGTTACCACGTAATGAGTCATTGATGGCATGAAGGCCACGTGTACTTTGTCAGTTGTATTGATGAAGTACGCCAACTGAATTACGCTGGCTTCAGATTGCGCTGGGATGGACCGCACTGCAGAGAGTCTGGCCTATTGCGCTGCATGTACAGCTGTCCTCGAGCGCTGTGCTGCACGATAAACGAACAGTTTCTTCGTCCTCTGTGCTGTCAGTTGTCAGAAGATCTGATTCTCTGTCAGGTAATGATGACAAGGCCACGTCAGCTTGTGCACTTGGATGAGTGCGCAGTTCAGCCTGCACAATCGAGTTGGTACGCAATCTGTCTCCTGCGCAGTTCACTTGAAGGATACCTAATTTGATTTTCATGACTTCTTTGATGGGTGTAACTTAATTTTTAGGACCTACAAGACCCCCTTCAAAGTTTTCGAAGTTTGAAGATAGTCAAAGCTTCGAAATACTTTGAATTTTGATTAAAATATCAAGTTGCGCAAGTAACACTACAAGAAATTTTGATTATAGTGACGAAAGTCAGTGACTGAATAAATATTCAGTCACTAGTAAAAGACTAATTGTGTCGGATTAAGAAAAACGTTATTAATACTATTTCTGACGGAATGAATATTTAATGGTGACGGACTATTCTGTCATTGAAATATTTTTAATCATTAAATGAAAAAAATAGGTGTCTAAATATTTTAGAAAAATATAAGTACGCCTAAATCAGTCACTAATAAAAATATTATACTAAATAAATTTGATAAATAATAATAATTTAATAATGGTGGACTTAGTCAGCAGGCTTGAAAAAATAGGGTGCGCGGCACTTTTTCCTCATGAAATATTTTATATTTCACTTTCCCGCCACTTTCTTCTCATCCAATATTTGGTTGGCGGGTTGTGCAGCATATTGGGGAAATATGGTTCCTGTCTCCTCTAAATAATTTCTCCTCCTTCATAATTTCCTCCTCTCCTCCTTCTCTAGGTCTTCGGCAAGGTGCAGGATTCTGCTTGTGTCCTTATTTCTTAATCAACCACACCCGTTACATTCCTTCTATCCATGGTTTCCTTCTCCCAAATGTTCAAGATCAAGAAACAATACCATTTCTTCCCATTCAAGACAATCGGAGGTGGAACCATGGATTCTTCTTGAGGTCACTTCTCTACCATGGCTTCAAGGCTGAACTAGTTCTCTGGCAACTGACCTCCGCCACCGTGCCAATGATCGTAAAACTGAGTCACTCCGGTGATTTCTCGGCTGTGGACGACGACGAGCTCTCCTCGGGAGCAACATCACCTGCTGAAATAGACTCCAACCTCAGCGATCGAGAGTTCAAGTGACGTCCTCAGCTCCGATCCGAGTCAACAGGCGAGCTGCCTCCTCCATCACCATCGATTGTTTCAATCCAAGCCATGGGTGAGCTCCTTGTTTTAGTTCGATCACCAAGTATTCGACGAAAGGTCTCTGAGAAGTTTCTTTTCTCTGGCCAGTCGACGTTCTTCTTCGGTCGTCAACCTTCGTGTCAAGATGAGCTTTAACAGGTGAGTGCAGAGTGCTCCTCCCAAACTTTGTTTTGATTATGTTCTGAATCTCGAACACCAGGTGTTCGAATAATTGACTCTAACTAATCATTTGCCTGACAGAAGGATTGAATCGAACCCTTTCTAGCATTCAATTTCGACAAGCGTAATTATCCGACCGGTTCTCCGTCATCTCTGGCAACCACAGTTCATTCCGGCAATCCTCGTCAAATGATAGCCGACGGCTTCCCTCCAGGTTTAGCCCGTAAGTAGAAATTCTTCCTAACGATAAGAAAATTGCATAAGCAACATGAAGAGGCTTGAAGATGTAATGCTAACACCAAAAGCTCTAAGATCTCTAAAGCGAAAGATTGGTATCAATCAAAATCCAAAGCCTTCGGTTAGTCCCACATGTCTGTATTTTCTTATACATTTACGGAAGGATATTTTATGTTAATTTGTTCCTCTTGATAGATGTGGTAGTATTTATTCTACAGGAAGTGATAGTTGATCCTGATGCAACAATAGAAGATATTCTTATCAATCAATTCATGAAGCAAGATTTTCATAAAGTATTAGAGACTTTTGGTCCGATGGAAAAGTAGGTGGTTAGATGGAGATTTGGACTGGAAGATGGAAAGGTGAAAATTGTTCAAGAGATAGATGAACTGATGGGTGTAAGCAGAGGAAGAATTCAACAGATAGAGTCTTGTGCTTTCAGGAAGCTGAAGAATAAGAAGAGGACTAAACTTGCAGCAATATGTACACTCAAAGCTTAGATTTAGTTTTAAAATTATGAGTTATGAAAAATAAGCTCGGTTCTTAGCCACAGGCATTTATTCATTTGCTTCCTGTGCATTTTTTATCAAATGTATTTATTGTACAAAATATTTTTAGAACTATCAGTCATGTAGATGATTGTACAATTTTCTTTTTTTTTTGTAAGCAAGGTTTCATAAAATGGAAGTGATCTTGAGAGGTGTATTAATTGTGAAAGAACCTTTTCTATATGAATATTTGACACATTTCTCTATTATTTGTTTATTACAATATACTCTTGCCAAATGCTGTGACAGCCATATTTTTGTAAATTTTGTAATTCTATTAATGACCCAACAATTGTGACTGACTTATTAGTTACTAGTAATTTTGTTAATGTTTAAACAGTTATGACGGACTTATTAGTTAGTAATAGTTATTAATGATCCAACAATAGTGACTGATTTATTAGATAGTAATAAATATTAAATATATTTTTATATTAAAAGATAATACTTATCTATGTGGCATGTTCAATTATAGTGATGGATTTAGGGATTCGTCCATCACTAATAGTATTAGTGTCGCTTGTAATAGTGACTGACACAAACTCTGTTACTCATGGGATTAATCCGTCACTACTATTATTTATGACGGAATTCAGTCACTATTAATATATATTAGTGACTGATCTTCGTCGTTACTATAAACAAAATTTCTAGTAGTGTAATGACTTGTCTGCACAATTGGAGGAGTTAGCTCCCATTTCTTCGGCACAATATGAGGCGACCGTTGCTGTCGAAAAACTATAAATAGTTCTCTTTGTTCTTCTTGCCATTCTTTACTTGTTTTTACTTTGCTTGAGAGAGAAAAATTCCCGAGCCTACTCCGACTTCCTTTCTTCTTCTCCGTCGACTTTCAGATGGCTCCGAATCGTTCCGCCGCCGACAAGGGCAAGGCCCCCGCCGAGTCTTCGACTCGTGCTGCACCGCACATTTCGCGACATGAAGTTGGTCACCCAGCTTTGCAAGGTAGTTACTCGATCGAAAAACCCTTTTTAGGGTTCTTCGACATGATTGAATCCCCAAAACCTATCTCTTTTTAGAGATTTGGTTATACTGCGCCGCCCTGTTTAGGGTTTCGGTTGCACAAACCCAATAGTTTTCATTTTTATGAAGACTATTTTCTTGTGCAATCGGTTAGAACGCGCTGGCAAAAGTCAGCACAATCTGCTGATTTGCGCAAGGCTGTCCAGCACAAACTGATGCTTTGCGCAAGTTACTCAGCGCAATCTGATGGCTTGTGCAAGTGGATGAGTTGGCGCAACTGGACAGTTTGCGCATAGAAACTGTTGTTGCACAATCTGATGCTTGCGCAATCTGATGCTTGTGCAATTTGCTGACAGAATCTTTGATTTTACTTGTACTGAATTCTGTCCTTCTGTTTGATGCAGTTAACATCAGAGAGGACCCAGAGTATAAAATCTTTGCAGGGTCCCTTGCTGAACCAGAATTTAAAGAAGATTTGTCCCATGTGCTTTTTCCCCAATATGCTCTGCCATCCTCCCGCCAAGCCATCTTGGTAGCTCAGGACAATGAAACTTTATTAAGTCTGATGAATGTGCAGCCTCTGCAGACTGCCGATGCCATTACCCATAAGAAAACCTTGTTCTTATTTGGCGAAGCTATTGACAAGAGTTCTCAGCCGAGACCCCGTGTTGAGCAGAGACTCTTCCAGATAAAGGAGAAAACAATCATGTTACCGGACATTGCCAGATGTCTCCCTCTAGCCTGCTATGCCCATGCAAGCCATCCCAGGAGGATGGACTGGGATATTACCCCCCTCCAACAAGCAATGACATGGAATATTTGTGTAAAGAAAGGCCCAAACAACATAGATATGTTCTATAGCTCCTCTGAGCGTCATAGAACTTTGCTCAGAGGGTTGAAACCTGGCTGCATCCCTCCAGAGAACTCTTCTTTGTTGCTGCCGGTGAGGACGCCAATCTTTGCTAATGAATATGCAAAGGTTGAGGGCAGATACCCGGATCAGGACATCCGGCTGACAGGTCTGGCGAACCTAGACAACAGAAGGTGAAACTGCATAACCAATTGGATATTGGTTTAGTTCGAAGACAAGCTCAAAGAGATTGAGCTATATCAGGCGGTATACGCTACCGTGTATGGATTCCTCCCAAACCCTCATCTGTTTCTGGCCTTGGCAGAGAGGTACAATTATAGGACATGGATATTCATGACACCCTGCGGGGAAATTAGATTAGCCCTTCATGAGATGAAATACATCTCGTGCTTACCAACGGAAGACTTCCCTTATGAGGAATATGTTCCAACAAATGACGAGTTAGACAGACTACGTCGAGAAAATACAGAGATGGTGGCCGTTTTTGATGAACTACTGTGCCACTACAAAATTTGCTCCATGTACTATAAGAGCGGTTCTTCCGGCACCTGTTATTCATCAAAGTGGTTGCCTTATCTTTTCCTTAATCATATCATCGAGAAAAAGACTAAGGATCATGATACATGAAATCCGACTTTCTTCTAACCCCTCAGCCACAGTGAAGTAATAAGATTGATGGAAGAAAACAAGAAAATGGATATCAAAGTTAATGACGAACCTCAATACCCTCCACTCAAGACTGGAGATTTTGTTGAGAGTTTTATGAGAATGGGCTACAGGCCCATGTCAAGAGAAGCCCAGCTGGCGGGTTTCCTGACATATTGGCTCCGACGCTTCGTCGTACCCGGAGCAAGCGTCGTGGACCGCTTCCACCGCGACGTGCTCTTTGCTGCTGTCCGGTTAGTCTTTGGCTACCGGATGGATTTGCTGTCGGCGATGACCTGTAGAGTGAACGCAGGTCTTCGTCTTTATGTTGACTCCATGCTCAAATAGAAGGGTGAGAAGGGGAACTTCCCTCGACTGGAGTTGCCTTATACCTATTTATTCGGATGGTTGCTTCTGCACCATCCGTCATTGATGAACCCCGACATGGGAGCAGTCAGCGGTAGCTATTTGCGGAGATTCTCCCGGAGCAAGTGGGTATATACTAGTCTGAAAGATTTCAGACGTGCCTTGAACCTTGGGAAGGGATGGAATTTTTACTGCGTTGCCCCTCCAACCGGTTATGAACATATGTCGACAAATCTAGTTGACCTTGGGAGGCAGCCGTTGGGTCGGGCAGCATTTGACTGGCTGAGGACGATCAGGCCGTCGCACTTGGTATATAGATTTGAAGATGAGTGTTTCTTGGAACCATATCTGCCAAGCCGCTTCGCTCGTCAATTTGGTTACGACCAGTTCCACGTAGGCAATGCTATAACTTGCCTACAAGGAAAGGGGTATCTGATTGATGGTGCCAGAGCATGGGCCTATTACAACGCTCGAGACACAAGGACAGTGTTCTCGATGCCGACCAAGAATGATCAAGGCCCCCAAATGTTATATACATATTCACTTTTTTACATAGCTGCAAATACATTCACCGAGAACTTCAATCTTGTGGATAGCTTCACGACGGCGACGCGTTTGAAGAAAGGAGCAACTGCTATGCTAGCTCCAGGAAATGATGAGCAACATGAGCCAGTAGATGATCCCTTGGAAGCCTCAAGGGAAGCAAACTTCCCTGAGGAGGTTAACGAACCACTGCGGGTTTATTTGAAAGTGGCCAAATCTCCAACCAAGGAGAGAAAGAGAAGGATTAATGAACCTTCCTCTCCGGTTGCAAAGAAGACACTTATCTTAGACCCCTCCGAGAAGGTCACTACCAGGTCGTAGTCTCGGCAACTGGCCGAGTCGACCCGAGAAGAAGCGACCACACCGACCTCTCTTCCAAAGCAGGTCGATGTAGTAGATGTGGAGAGTCCCGAAAGACCTCTTCATCGAAAGAAACTGGCCTCTAGAAGGAGAAAGAGGGTGATTACCCCTCCGAGACAAATCTTGTCTTCAGTGGTGGCCAGTGCTGTAGCTGGAATAACCATGTCATCCCCTACACCTGCCTCCGAGCCTAGGCAGGAGTAGGGTTGTAAAATGGACAAAGTAGTCCGTTGTTCGTATGTGTCCGGTTCGATAAATGGTTCGACCGCGGGCCGTCCGATTGATTAACGAACAAAACTTGGACATATTTTTTGGTCCGTTTAAAAATCGGACACGGACACGGTCATATCCATGTCCGGTCCGAATTTGTCCGCGGACCGTCCGATAGTGGAAACTCCTTTTGGTTTTGCATCAATTATGTCATATCATTTTGGTTTTGCATCAATTTGTTGTTGTCCGGTCTCGATTTTCATTAACCTTTTACCATTGTTTGTTGTATTCTATAACCTTCAATTATATTTTCTTTCAACTTGATTTTTTTAGCAACTATCAAGTAATCTTGATAAAATAATAGCTTTTGACAATATATTTAATTTGTCCGCGGACCGTCCGACTGAATTAACGAACAGTAGTTGTTCATGTCCGTCCGGCCCGAATTCGAACAGTGGACTGTCCGTGTCCGTCCGTCCGAACTCATTTTTATTTTCGGACCGAACACGGACAGTGGACTGTCCGTGTCCGTCCGACCCGTTTACACCCCTAGGCAGGAGACTCCTTCCCCAGAGCCAAGGGATGAGGTTGAACAAAGGGATGAAGCTGAGCTGAGAGATGAAACTGGGCAGAGGAATGATAAAATTTTGCGATCTCCTTCTCTTGCGGTGAGAACTTCCCAGATTCCTGCTGCACCAGGAGGGCTCCGTGAAGAAGAAGATCGTCTAATGATTGAAGCTCTAAATGATTGCGACTTCGGTCTGCAAGACGATGTTGATCAAGCTGCTGCCGCAACTGCCAGCGAGGAAGCTCCAGAGGATAGCATAAGCGATGAAGATACATCAATAGAAGAAGTTGATGATACATTAAATCCCGAAGAAGGCACTGATATCCACATGTCTCTCGAAGCCGTAGACGACACACTGAATCCTGAAGCGGATGTGGAGGTATACGTGTCTCCGAAAAGGAATACGGATGTAGAAGTAGCACCCACTGAAACTACTTCTGTTGCTCCAAAAGGTATTAAACGATTTTATCTACCTTCTTTTCATGGATTCAAATAGCTGACATTTATATTTTTATCCATACAAAACTTGAATCTTCCCCGGTTCCTCCCGTGTGCACAGACATAGTGCCAGTAACGGCTATCGCTAGCGGTAGCCGACATTTCTGGGTGGTTCTGAGGCCGGAAGTAGCCAGGCAGTAATGTCTGAGGCTACCTCTGCTAGACTGGAATCTGTACCAACAGACGAAAGGCTTGTTGCTGGAGCAAGTCATGGTAAGATTTCCTTTGATCTTTTGATCCTTTTCAATTAGTTGCTAATGACAACAACAATCAATGATAAGGTTCATTTGATTTTGCAGAAGAGCATCTGGGAGGAGCAACTAGCTCTACGATGGCTCCTCTGGCTAAAGAGTCGTCTACTCAAAGAGAAGAAACCGGACGTCTGTCATCACAGACACCTGCTGCTGCTTCTACATCTATGGGAGTAGCTGCTACCCCGGGTGCTCTGGCTACCAACTGTTTTGTCGTCAGCTCCTTCAGCAACCTTTTCTTTAAGTCTTTGAAACCCTTAGTAGATAGGGTGATAGAAAAAGAAGAGACTGGTTTCTCCATCGTCAGAGATCCAACCTCCTATTTGATCAATGCCATCCGTCATCAAGGCGACGAAGCTCAGGCTGTTTTTCTCGAACATATACTAGATGAGCTAGAGGCATCGGTCAAAATTTACAAAGAGCTGAATAAGGGAGAGATGGAATCCTTGGTGCAAGCTGAATTTGAAAAGATGTCTCAAGAGGCTGCGGTTAAAAAAGTTAATTTGCAAATTCTCTTGGATGCTTTCACTAACAAGTCTGCTGAGTATAATACCCAAGTGGAAACAGTGGCATCTGTTGCTGATGAGAAGGAGAGGAAGGTTGCTGAGCTGCAATCAGAATCTGCCCGTCTTAAAGAAGAGCTGAGACTTGTCCAGCTTGCTCTGGAGGACGAGGCCGCACAACACCAGACTGCGGTTCAACAGCTGAATGCTCTGACTCTGGAAAGGGATGAGTATGTCGCAACTCATCAAGAAGAAATCTCTCGCAGAATAGTGACTATGCCATCTTTCGACGACAAGTCTGGGATGGAGGAAGCTAGGAAGCGGGTGATGGAATCTCGTGAGGAGCGGCTACAATCTTTAAAGCAGCAGATGACCAACTTAATGACTCCACCGGCAGAATGAGAAAGATTTTTGTATCTTCACTCTTTTTATGATATGTAATATTGTAATGTCTTTAAATTTTTGATCAATAAAAGACATTTTCTTGGTGGCTCTATTATTTGTTGCATATCTTATTCAGATATAAATAATAGCGATAGAAAATATATTCAGAGGTGCAGGACATGATATATTTCTTGATTTTGGAAAATAATTATATTCAATTATATCTGCTCAGAGGTAATATGGACGTGGCAGAATATAATTTATTAAATATCATTATTTCAATAGACAACTTAATCAAAGATGACAAGTTGCTGATATGAATGAAATGGATGATTCGTCAAAATGTGTGAACGAAATGAATCGTCAGGATGAACGGATGGACCGTCAAATGAATGGAATGAACGGATGAACCGTCTGATAGATATAATGAACGGGAAAACCGTCAAATGAATGTAATGAACGGGTGAACCGTCAGATGATTGTGAATGAACGGGTGAACCGTCAAATGAATGTAATGAACGGGCAAACCGTCAGATGATTGTGAATGAACGGGTGAACCGTCAGAAGAATGCAATGAACGGACGAACCGTCGGATGAATGTGTCGCTTCCTTGTCTTACAAATCTCTGTCTATAAATAGAAAAGAAAATCAGATAGACTGATCACTTTCACTTTTCAACATAAAGATGTCGTCTGGAGATGCATCCAAGAAGGCTGAGATCGCCTCAAAGGTTGAAGCGGTTACTGAAGAACGTCCAGTCGAGTCGGCCCAGCCAAAGCAGATAGCAGCGGGCGAAGGTTCGTCTACCCCCAAACCGCCAAAGGACATCTTGGATTTTCTTCTTGAACCAGGGAAGACTGAAGAAGAAGAAGCCATGAGGATGGCTGCTTGCAAGTTCCTGGTGGGTTCGAGCAAGAGTGTTCTCGACTCTTTTGCTGATCATGCCTTTGATAAGGACAGTAGTGGCCCGCGTCCCAATTTTGAGAAGGATGATAGTGACCTTCCTTGATATTATGTATTATCATTCATGATGAAATAAAATTGAATTTTATTTATGAACTTTGTCTGATGATTACAAGCAATGTCTGTTACATTTATACATAATACTTTTTGAGGAACTTGCCATTGATAGGCATCATTGCAACTCGACCGTCTAGCTCTGTGTGTTGATAGGCTCCATTTGAGAAGACTTTGCTCACGATATATGGTCCTTCCCACTTTGCATCGAACTTGCCTTTGCTCGAGTGAGTCATAGTCATAGGACGTCTGACAGTTAGAACAAGCTCTCCTTTCTGAAAGGCTCTGACCTTAACTTTGCGGTTGAAAGTTTTTGAGATGCGGGCTTGGTATAACTCAATATACTGTTGAGCCATTAACCGCTTCTCATCGAGCGCCTCTAATTCTTGAAGTCGGAGAAGATCATTGTTCTCTGTCGTGAGTTCGTTGGCGATGGAAATCCTCAAAGACGGAATTTGGAGTTCCAGAGGTAGAACTGCTTCACAGCCGTACACCAAAGAAAAGGGTGTACAGCCTGTAGGGTTGCGGACCGTAGTACGGTAAGCCCAAAGACATTCCCCAAGCTTTTCACTCCAGTTTCGTTTGTTAGTAGACACAAACTTTTTGAGGAGCTTGATGATAGTCTTATTGAAAGCTTCAGCTAAGCCATTAGCAGCAGGATTGTAGGCTGTCGAAGCGACATTGTCAATCCGATGATCGTCACAGAACCTTGTGAACTTTTGGCTAATGAATTGAGGTCCGTTATCATGGATGATTCGTCGAGGTACACCAAATCTATAGATGACATGGTGTTTGACGAAGTTAATGACGCTGCTGGTCTTGACTTCAGCCAATGGTATAGCTTCGGCCCATTTGGAGAAGTAGTCGGTGATTGCCAGTATGAACCGATGTCCTCTAGAAGAAGGAGGATTGATGGGACCGATGATGTCCATGCCCCAAGCTTCGAAAGGCCAGGAAGCAGCAGTCGGATGAAGGAATTCCGACGGTTGATGAATGAAATCTGCGTGGATTTGACAAGCTCGACATTTCTTCGCATATTCGATGGTATCTGATACCATAGAGGGCCAGTAATAACCCATGCGTCGGATGCGATCCTGTAGTTTAGGACCGGGTTGATGCGCTCCGCAGACACCGTCGTGAGCTTCACGCAGTACTTGCTTTGCTTCATCACCAGCAAGACAGCGCAAAAGTAGGCCGTCATAAGTTCGCCGGTAGAGAGTTTTGGTGGTCTGATTGTAGTAGAATCGTAGAGACCGCCGATGAATACTCGTAGCCTCCTTGGGATCTTCAGGGAGTATGTCATGGACCACGAAGTCGATGAAAGGAGCTCTCCAATCTTCACCGATAACAATGACTTCAGTACTGAACTCAATATTACGATTATTTTCGACGCAGAACAATTCTCGATTAGAAATAACCACCACCTGCTGTCTTTTGATAGGGATGGCTAAAACTGCCGCAAGATTAGCCAAAGCGTCTGCCTCAGTATTGCAAGTTCGTCGTACATATTCAATGAAGAAGGCTTTGAATGATGTAGCCATGTTGATTGCCGCTTTAATGTAAGGCACTAGATCTTGATGGCGAACTTCATAAGTCCCTCTAACCTGGTTAACAACCAACTTAGAGTCACCATAGACTTTAAGATATTCGACGTCAAGTTGTTTGGCTAGCTGAAGGCCAATAAGTAGAGCATTGTACTCTGCCACGTTGTTGGAGCAAGGCTGTCACGCCCCAGAACCAGAATACTGGAGAGCGGGGGCGAACATAGCCAGCTACGTATATTGAAATGAGGTCCATCTCGCTATACGGTCACGGCTGTCTAAATATGAGGGTTTACTACAAGCCAACGGTCTCTTAAGGTCAAGCCTATTGTCTCAATCTCAAGCAAGTAATATAGTTACAAGATGTTTGACCACCAAATATACAATAAAAGGCGTCCCAAATATTACATATCAGCTGATCATGAAGCTAGTCGTACAAAATGCAAGGACTAGCAGGAGTTAAGTCATACATGATCAACCCTAGGATTTGTTAATCATGTTTACATCCCGTAGGCAGACAGTAAGTAAAGGTGCATCGAGCTAACAGGTGCTCGTCGGCTAAATGCCTCAAAAGAATAATTTTACAATAGAGTGAGCGAAACAAAATAGAAAAAACCTACTCGTAGCCCGGGTTCCTTCTAGTCGCCACCATCGGGCTGGAGGTTCGGTAGATCCTCGAGAGCTGCTCCGAAATCTGGCCACATAAAACCAGCTGGGTCAAACCCCAGAAAGAGCAAGTGCCACAAGGGAGGCCACAAAATAAGAACAAAAGCCAGCATGTCAGAACATAAGAAAATAAAAGAAAAGTACAAGTAATAAAGAG
Organism: Iris pallida; assembly: GCA_029216955.1. Classification (NCBI taxonomy): domain Eukaryota; kingdom Viridiplantae; phylum Streptophyta; class Magnoliopsida; order Asparagales; family Iridaceae; genus Iris; species Iris pallida. Next base: position 5,413,446 of record JANAVB010033417.1, read on the forward strand.
CTCATCAGGGAAATAAACGATTAGGGACGTAGAACCATTCCGGGAGCCAGATTACAACCCGTAAATCAAACAAGGACCGGGGTTGTAACCCTTCGCCTGAACAGCACTTGTCTCTATCCATTTATTGTTAAAGACAAGTAAAACAATCATGTTCAGGAGTACCAGGTACAGGGACTAGACAAGACTTAGACAGGGCTAGACAGCATCCATTCACAAGCGGCCAAGCAATTACTACGGCTTACTACTTTAACTAACTAGGGTTATCACAAGCCTAATTACTAACAAGATGCAAGTGAGAATTTCCCAGTCCCAAGCCCTGCAGACTATCCAGTTATCTTTCCGCGGGTTGAGAGTATGGTTGGGTACATCGTCCCGGAGACGATATACCCTTAGGTGACTTAGAGGGTGCAACACATGACAGTGTGCTGGAAATGTGCTCTACTCGTCGGCAAGCTACAAGTCCAATTAAAGCGCCCAGATAACGAGACTGCCTGTGACTGGAAATTTTCCATGAACTATAGTTAGATCTAGTCATTAGCCTAATCCATGTTCAGTGCGAATCCCTGACCATGGGAAACCAGGGAGTCACGTCCTAGACATGATGCAAGATAAGACAAGACAAGTGGATTGCACAAGCAAGCAAGCAGGAATACCCACGGTGTCAGAGTTGGTTATACAAGTCAAGTTAGCCGTCGCAACAGTATCAAGTCAAGTCAAGCCGAGTCAAGTTACAAGTTACAAGTCAAGAGTGCGCCGCCACGGGCCACTATCAAGTTATCAGGTTACCAGTCAAGAATGCACCCCATCGGGTCATTTTCCAGAAAATCAGAAGTACTAGGATCATAAATCACAGAAATCACGAAAACCGTACTAGTCATAGCAAATACTGAAAAACGTGTCAGGTCGTATTGGGTTAAGATAGTCGTGCTATGTGGAACAAGATCTCAAAACCCAATCCACTACAGAGAAGCCAAGTCCAATAATTAAAACCAAATCATCATGGGCAAGTGGGTTGCGCAGGGGTGGTTGGCGCAGGGGTCAAGTGTGCCGGGGTACCAAGGGCGCAGGGGCAAAGGGCGCAGGGTACCAAGGGCGCAGGGTTCAGATGGCGCAGGGTTGGGTTGCGCATAGGGCCAAGTGCGCAGGGGCGCACAGGACCGAGTGCGCAGGGGCAAGCGCGCAGGGCGCGCGTGCAGCGGGTAGGCAAGGGAGGTGCACGCAGGCGGGTGCGCGCAGGGCACACGGCCGAGTGTGCAAGGGCGCACGGCCGGGGGCGCAGCCAAGTGCGCAGGGGGCACAGGCGCAGGGTGCAGCGCGCTAAAGAACGCGTGCGCCAAGGGAGATGCGCGGTCAGCGCCAAAGGGCGCGGCGCAGGGCAGCGCGATGTAGCCGAGCGCACGGGGCACAGGGCGGCGAAGCGCGCGGGGCAGCAGCACGCTAAAGAGCGTGCACAGGGGAGGGGGTCTTCTTCTCCAAGGCTGAGATGAACTCTCAAGAACACCCAAAACTTCAATCTTTCATATCTTGGCCAAATCAAAGCGAAATCTGGATTTTCAAAGTTTTAACTTGTGTAAAATTGAATTCTCTTCCACATGGAAGCATCAAAACAAGCAAAAATCAAAGTTTGATAGATCAAAACCAAGAATTTCCGAAAATGGTTAAAACCTAGATCTAGAAAAATGGAAGCTCCAAACCACAAAATGTCAAGTTCTAATGTTGTTCACCATGGCCTAATCTAGCTAATGGACAAATAAAATAGGGTTCTCATGTGGTGGCAAGGTGCACTTGCCTATGGTGTTGGTGTTGTGTAGAGGAAGGAAGAAGAAGAAGATGGAGAAGTAAATGAAAGAGTAAAGAGGAGAGAGAGAAGTTAGGTGTGATTTTAATGAGGGTGGTTGTGGTGTGTTGAGGGTGGAGCATAGGCTAAGGTGTTCCATGCATATTAAACCAAACCAAACCTTCTCCACAAAATAAAACCAAGCTATGTCAAAAACACATTTTACGAGAAAACCAAAAATCTGCAAGTTAAACCAAAACACAATTACATGCCAGAATCCGAGAAAAGAAAATACAAGTCCGAAATACAGGCAAGCTTAATCAAAATATGCATTTCGAATATGGGCATTACAACTCTACCCACCTTAAAAGAATTCTGTCCTCGAAATTTAAATCAAGATGCTAGAGATGTAAGAACCAACTATACTAATCACCAATAAGCTACACTAAGCAAGCAATCAAGCAATCATACTTGCAAGCAAGGATGGAAAGCATAAGGCATAAGGAATACATTATACCTTACGAGTCAAACAAGTCGGGATATCGTGATCGGATGTCATCCTCACACTCCCACGTTTGACTCTCCCAAGGAGCGATGAACTCAAGCCACACGAACTAAACTGATAGTCTTGCGCTTGAGGTCTCTCTCTTTGGTCAAACAGGGACACGGGCCTCTCCTCATACGAAAATGTTGGTACCAATAACCATTTTTGAATGATCTAAGACATGGCTCGGGTCCGGAATATATCGTGGTAATTGGGATACATGGAACATGACATGTGTCCCGCATAACGACGGCGAAAAGCAAGACAATAGGACACAAATACCTCTCTGCGGATCCTGGATCTGGGCCTGAGCCAGGAAGAACTGCTGAGGCCTCCGTTGCTGGAAGGCCTGGGCCTGAGGCAGCAATGGCCTCTGAGGCTGATACTGCTGCTGTACTGGTACCGGTGCTGGTCCCCTTACCGAGGGACTGGTTAGGTTAGAAGAGGACGGACTACCCCTATTCGGGCAGGCTCCTATCTTGTGATCTGCCGCTCCACAAGCCAGGCACAATCCCTGTGTCCTGCGACAATCTGCCACCATGTGTCCTGGCTTCCCACAATGAGAACATCCTATCGCGGAAGTCTGCTTCTGCTTCTGTTGCTGAGGGGACGTCGGAGTCGAATACTGAACTGACGTAACCGAATCTGCCCTTTGGGGAACTCCAATAGTCAAAGCCCTGGCTGTCGGGGCTGGTGCTGAAGACTGGGTCATCTGGCCGTGAGACCGTTTCCGACCTCCGGTCTTGTCCATGATCCTCTGGGAGGTATACTCATGCCTCCTAGCTGCTCTCAAAACTGCATCGTACGTCTGGTGCTCAAACTGCTCGACTGCCAACAAGATCTTCAAATACAGTCCCTGCTGGAACCGTTGGGCCCTATCAAACTCGGTCTCCACCAAGGTGGGGGCAAACCTACTGAGTCTAAAAAACTCAGTCGCATAACCGTCGACCGTTCTGTCTCCTTGCTTCAAGTTGGTAAATCTCGTCTGCAGGTCGTATCGAGCCACAGCATCAAAATACTTCGTCTGGAATCTCTCTCTAAACACCGTCCAAGCAATGGGTGCCACTAATCCCATGGCTTGCGCTGCCCACCAACTGCGAGCTAAATCCAGCAACTGTAGGCTTACCACCGCCACCTTCTCATTCTCAGGTGTCCTAGATGCTTCCAGAACTACCTCGGTATCCTGAAGCCAAGCGTCCGCGGCAATCGCATCTTCGCTGCCGTCGAAGAATGGAGGGTTCAGGCGCTTGAAGCTGTTGGCCGTGCTGTTCCCTGGATGATCGCCTCTGGTCAAAGCATCTGCCACCGCCTGGTGCAAGGCGTCTCCTCTGCGATCTTGAGAAGTTATCAAGGCCCTGATGAGACCTACCAAGGTGCCATCATCCGGCTCGGCAGGCTGAACGGGCTGAACTGGGGGCTCTCCTCCAGTAGGTATAACTCGGGAGGTAACTCTGGAATGCTGGGCTTGATCTCCAGGTTGCTGGTCCACAGAAGGTGCTCCACCTTGCTGATCGGCGGGGTCAGGTACAGTGCTGCTGAAAAAGACGACACAGGGAAAACAATAAGGAAGGACCAGGACAGATCAATGATACAAGTACATGATCAGGTCAAGAATCCAGAGATTTAGAGGAGATGAACGGAGATCAAGGACGAGTACTGATTGAGACATCTACTCGGTAAACCCTCATATTTCTTGAATGCCAAGACCTGCATGGGCCACCACTTAAACCATGATCAACCCTAGGATTTGTTAATCATGTTTACAGCCTGTAGGCAGACAGTAAGTAAAGGTGCATCGAGCTACCAGGTGCTCGTCGGCTAAACGCCTCAAAAGAATAATTTTATAATAGAGTGAGCGAAACAAAATAGAAAAAACCCACTCGTAGCCCGGGTTCCTTCTAGTCGCCACCATCGGGCTGGAGGTTCGGTAGATCCTCGGGAGCTGCTCCGAAATCTGGCCACACAAAACCAGCTGGGTCAAACCCCAAAAAGAGCAAGTGTCACAAGGGAGGCCACAAAATAAGAACAAAAGCCAGTATGTCAGAACATAAGAAAATAAAAAAAAAGTACAAGTAATAAAGAGCTCATCAGGGCAATAAACGATTAGGGACGTGGAAACATTCCGGAAGCCAGGTTACAACCCGTAAATCAAACAAGGACCGGGGTTGTAACCCTTCGCCTGAACAGCACTTGTCTCTATCCATTTATTGTTAAAGACAAGTAAAATAATCATGTTCAGGAGTACCAGGTACAGGGACTAGACAAGACTTAGACAGGGCTAGACAGCATCCATTCACAAGTGGCCAAGCAATTACTACGGCTTACTACTTTAACGAACTAGGGTTATCACAAGCCTAATTACTAACAAGATGCAAGTGAGAATTTTCCAGTCCCAAGACCTGCAGACTATCCAGTTATCCTTCCGCGGGTTGAGAGTATGGTTGGGTACATCGCCCCGGAGACGATATACCCTTAGGTGACTTAGAGGGTGCAACACATGACAGTGTGCTGGAAATGTGCTCTACTCGTCGGCAAGCTACAAGTCCAATTAAAGCGCCCAGATAACGAGACTGCCTGTGACTGGAAATTCTCCATGAACTATAGTTAGATCTAGTCATTAGCCTAATCCATGTTCAGTGTGAATTCCTGACCGTGGGAAACCAAAGAGTCACGTCCTAGACATGATGCAAGACAAGACAAGTGGATTGCACAAGCAAGCAAGCAGGAACACCCACGATGTCAGAGTTGGTTATACAAGTCAAGTTAGCCGTCGCAACAGCATCAAGTCAAGTCAAACCGAGTCAAGTTACAAGTTACAAGTCAAGAGTGCACCGCTACGGGCCACTATCAAGTTATCAGGTTACCAGTCAAGAATGCACCCCATCGGGTCATTTTCCAGAAAATCAGAAGTACTAGGATCATAAATCACATAAATCACGAAAACCGTACTAGTCATAGCAAATACTGAAAATCGTGTCAGATCGTATTGGGTTAAGATAGTCGCGCTGTGTGGAACAAGATCTCAAAACCCAATCCACTACAGAGAAGCCAAGTCCAATAATTAAAACCAAATCATCATGGACAAGTGGGTTGCGCAGGGGTGGTTGGCACAGGGGTCAAGTGCGCAGGGGTCAAGTGCCCCGGGGTACCAAGGGCGCAGGGGCAAAGGGCGCAGGGTACCAAGGGCGCAGGGTTCAGATGGCGCAGGGTTGGGTTGCGCATAGGGCCAAGTACGCAGGGGCGCACGGGACCGAGTGCGCAGGGGCAAGCACGCAGGGCGCACGCGCAGCGGGTGCGCAAGGGAGGTGCGCGCAGGCGGGTACACGCAGGGCACACGGCCGAGTGTGCAAGGGCGTACGGCCGGGGGCGCAGCCAAGTGCACAGGGGGCAGCGCGCTAAAGAGCGCGTGCGCCAAGAGAGATGCGCGGTCAGCACCAAAGGGCGCGGCGCAGGGCAGCACGATGCAGCCGAGCGCACGGGGCGCAGGGCGGCGAAGCGTGCGGGCCAGCAGCATGCTAAAGAGCGTACGCAGGGGAGGGGGTCTTCTTCTCCAAGGCTGAGATGAACTCTCAAGAACACCCAAAACTTTAATCTTTTATATCTTGGCCAAATCAAAGCGAAATCTGGATTTTTAAAGTTCTAACTTGTGTAAAATTGAATTCTCTTCCACATGAAAGCATCAAAATAAGCAAAAATCAAAGTTTGATAGATCAAAACCAAGAATTTTCGAAAATGGTTAAAATCTAGATCTAGAAAAATGGAAGCTCCAAACTACAAAATGTCAAGTTCTAATGTTGTTCACCATGGCCTAATCTAGTTAATGGACAAATAAAATAGGGTTCTCATGTGGTGGCAAGGTGCACTTGCCTATGGTGTTGGTGTTGTGTAGTGGAAGGAAGAAGAAGAAGATGGAGAAGTAAATGAAAGAGTAAAGAGGAGAGAGAAAAGTTAGGTGTGGTTTTAATGAGGGTGGTTGTGGTGTGTTGAGGGTGGAGCATAGGCTAAGGTGTTCCATGCATATTAAACCAAACCAAACCTTCTCCACAAAATAAAACCAAGCTGTGTCAAAAACACATTTTACGAGAAAACCAAAAATCTGCAAGTTAAACCAAAACACAATTACAGGCCAGAATCCGAGAAAAAAAAATACAAGTCCGAAATACAGGCAAGCTTAATCAAAATATGCATTTCGAATATGGGCATTACAAAGGCTCATCTAAGGAGTATGCTCTTTGGATAGCTGATCCGTCTGGAGAAACAAGGACAACTCCAACTCCTGCGACAATGGCACCATTGGGTCCAATCCTGGATGCACCGTCAAAGAATAGACGCCAAGTAGGAAATTCTTCGGAGATTGTATTAGATTCCAAAGTCTCATCTGGAATTTCATCATAGAGTTTGGACGTCTCTGGAACATGATGAGCTGCTAAGAAATCCGCCAGTGCTTGACCTTTGACAGACTTTTGAGGAACATATACCATGTCATATTGGGCTAGCAGAATGGCCCATGTAGCCAGCCGAGAATTGAGTGTGCTAGGCTTCTTCATCAGTACCCGAAGAGGATTAACTCGGGATATGACATGAATAGTTTGGCCAATGATGTAATACCGAGTCTTCTGAACAGCAAACATAAGAGCTAATCATTCTTTTTCGACCGGACTATAACGGTGTTCGGCACCAATTATAGTACGACTAAGATAATAGATAGCTTGTTCGTGGCCTTCTTTGTTCTTTTGGGCAAGTAAAGCACCCAATGAATGATCCATAGCACGGACATACATTAAGAATGGTATGCCAGAGATTGGTGGCACCAAGACTGGTGGATTCATGAGATATCGCTTTATGTCATCAAATGCTCGTTGACATTCTTCGGTCTAAACGAAAGATACACCTTTCTTCATTAGTTGAGTAAATGGTCTGCAGCATCCAGACAGATTCGAAATGAATCTTCTGATGTACGCAAGTCGACCTTGGAATCCTCGTAGCTCTTTTAGGTTACGTGGAGGACGCATCTCTTGAATGGCTTTTATCTTCTCGGGATCCACGTGTATACCCTTAGAGGTAACGACGAAGTCGAGAAATTTGCCACTAGAGACACCCAAGAATGACTTGGTGGGATTCATTTTGAGTTGATATTGGCGCATGAGGTTGAAGATAGTTCTCAAGTCTTGGATGTGATCTTCCTTTAAACGACTTTTGACAGCAATATCATCGATGTAGCATTCGACAGTCTTGCACAAATAATCTCGAAAGATGGTACTCATGGCTTGTTGGTACATTGTACCAGCATTCTTAAGACCAAATGGCATTACAGTATAGCAGTAGACTCCACGAGGAGTACGAAAAGAAGTATATTTTTCGTCTTCAGGATTCATCCGAATCTGATTGTATCGGAGAATCCGTCCACGAAAGATATTCTTTCGAACCCACAGGTGTTGTCAATCATGACGTCCGTGATAGGGAAAGGAAATTTATCTTTTGGACATGCTTCATTAAGATCCCGAAAGTCGATGCAGACTCGAACTTTGCCGGTTTTCTTTAGAACTGGGACGACATTGGCTACCCAACCAGGATGCTGTTCTTCTCGAATAAAGCCACAAGCGATGAGCTTCTTGACTTCATCGTCGATTGCGCTCATCATTTCTGGCTTGAAGCACCGTTGTTGCTGTTTGACCGATTTTGCATTTGGCAGAATGTTTAATTTGTAAGTAGGAACTTTGGGATCTAGACTTGGCATATCTTCATAGCTCCAGGCAAAGACGTCTATGTATTCCTGAATAAGAAGAATTAATTCTTGCTTATCTGCTTCTGGAAGGTTCTTGCTGATGAATATTGGACGAGGTGACCCGCTCTCTCCTATATCAATTTGAACTAATTGATCTTCAGTAGGAGGTTCCCTTTGTTCGAATCGGAGTTCCCATTGGATATCCATTCGTTGAGCCGAAGGATCTGTTTCGGGACTTTCTTCAACATCCTCGTCATAGCCTTCTGGAAGTTCGACGGAGACCATGTTAGAAGATACAGTCAGTCGATGAACTTGACCGATGCTGGTGTCAGAATCCCATGATCTGGAATCAGAAGAGTTAGAGCGCTCCTCGCTATCGGATTCAAAGGCTGCTGGGGATAATACTGGAGGTGAAGAATATCCGAGACCTCTTTTGGTCCTGCTGTAGTACATCTCTGACTTTCCTTTCGGCACAGCCGTACGGATAGGAGTTTTTCTACCCTTACCGTAGTTGAGGCCACTCTTAAAGTCGTAACCCATCTTTCGGATGATGTCTTTTGATTGTTGACTGTAACGACGGAGTTGAAGATGCCCCGTATCCTTACTTTTGCTATCATTCGTATAGCTGAATTGTTGTTCCGGTCCTTTACTAAAAAGTATTGGACTCTCGCCTTTCTTATGAGCGGGAACAATACGATATGCATCATTTAGGTGTTCAAATAAGACCTCCGTTTGAAGAGATTGCACAACTCCCATCGTAAATGATTGAAAGCTATCTAACATATCCAAATAGTACTTAGCATGATAAATGACATCAGTATACTGGAACGTAGATATTTTTCATTGATTTGTACATTTGTATTTACAGCAGGACCTTTAGCCTTAGCAGGCTTGGTCAGATTGATTACAAGAGGGGGAGAAGAAGAACGTGGAGAAAGATTGGCCTTGTTACGACGGTGAGCTCCCTTTTATCCTTGTTATGAGATAAATCTATAACAAGTGGCTCAGAAGAGGTAAGCTACCTTTTTTCCTTGTTACGACGTAAGTCTATAACAAGTGGCTTAGAAGAGGTGAGCTCCCTTTTATCCTGATCATCATAAGTTGGTTGCTTCTGGACTGGCTTGGAAGACTGAGGACGAGAAACACGCCCTTTGACAGGTATGATGAGGGTGTCATTAAGCACTGCTTCTTGTTCTTCTTCAGTGTCCAGAGACAGCACTACCTTCATGAACTCATTCTTGTACATACGAGCATCGTTGCAGTATGCTTCGACGCCTTTAAAAGGATAGAGATCAACAACCTCATTTTGAACTTCTCCATTGTCATCGATATATTTGAAACATTGATGGAGAGTCGAAGGAACAATGTTATGTTCATACAGGAATGGTCTTCCCAACAAAGCATTGTAAGAACAACCATGATTGCCAATAATGTAGAAGGTCACCTTTGTACGAAGATTGCCTATTTGGAGTTTTAGGCGAATCTTGCCCAGAGGTTCACTCCTTTCCTGATTGAACCCGAGGATGGTGGTGATTGTACTGGAAAGACTATGCACCGGGATCTTCAATGCATCCAACATTGTTTTCGGCATGATGCTGAGAGCAGACCCTAGATCGATCAGAATACGATCGACTTTTATCGAGTCGACATATCCTGTATAGTAGAGAGGACGATCATGCCTATTGTCTTCCATCAGCATGTCATCCTGTGTGAAAGTTATGTTTGGAATTAACTCCAACACACTATGACAATGGAGGCAAGAGACTGGTTCTGCTTTTGGCTTCTTTAGCAGGGCTAGACAGGTTTCTGCCTGCATGAGAGCCTCACTCAGAGTTTCCCGAGTCTCTTTAGAGAGGCGCAAGAGCTCGAAGATTGACAGCCGGGCCGGTGTATTGGCCAACTGAGCCAAGATATCGAAGTTGTAAGGCTTTTCAAGTCCGGAAGGATATGACTTCTTCAAAGGTTTGTCGAAGCAGACTTGTTGTTTGCCTTTGTCAGCGACCGTCGGCTTGGAAGGAATGGGTTCTACAACCACTGGTGAGGAGGCAGAAGGGTTGCCCTCGATAGAAGCAGGCTGTACTGGAGCAGGCTCAGAAGAAGAAGCAGGATTCTCTTGAGCTTCGGAATAATCTTTTAGATAGGCTTTCCCTGATCTGGTGCCCAGCAAGATTTCTTCGTCAACTATGGGGTAAAAAGACACCATATTGTAAGTCTTTGTCTTACCCTTGGAGCGGTCCTTCTTCTTGGAGGAAGAGGGAAGTTCGAACTCTGAAGCCAAATCCGGATGAATCCACATAATCTCGCCATTGTCAAGAGACAAGGGGACGAGACCCTCACTTCGTGGAGGAGGGAGATTCTCGATCTTGAAGTAGCTTTGGGGATAGAAATGACACCATGCTGTACCAACAGCGGCGGGAAGTCACCGAACTGAACTGAGACCATATTTGCGGTAACAGTCTTCTCGTCTTGCTGCAGAGTGACAACACCAGCGTTGACCAGCTCCTGAATTTTGCCTTTGAGCACATAACATGCTCGAGTGGGATGCCCAATGAACCTATAATAAATACAGTACTTAGGATGATCAGTCTTACCGACTTCATCGGGCTTCTTCGGATCTGGGAGTTGGAGCTTATTATTTTTGATCAAGCAATCAAAGATGCTCACTGTGTCATTCTCGTCAAAGGAGTACTCTACTTTTGGACGAGGTTCCCTTGGTGGAGGTGCTGAAGGAGTAGAAGTGGACGTAGGGTGTCACGACCCGCTACCCAAATTGTTGGGCCAGGCCGAGTCATGCCCAGCCTACGTTGAGATAAAACGTAGTAAGCTGTTCTATTGACAACAGGATAAGACTAAATGTGCTAACAGTTCTATAAGTGAAGAAGAATCATAAATGCTCCAAACACAAAAGTCGTCACATATAGAAATAAGTCTAAAGTACAAGTGATCTGAAATGTAAAACTGGATACATGTCCAGTTACAAAATATGTAGCCTAATACATGACTACACTAAATATCCCAAACAGCTAAGCAAACTAGACGAGTCTCCCCGCAGGAACATCCTCGTATGGCAAAGCCGGGTCCTCGGCAGTATCTCCATAATATGTATCGCAGAGTAACTCCTCCTCAGTAAGGACACCTACAACGTTATCCTGTCAGGACGGAAGCAAGTACTGAATCTAGCAAACTAGCATATGAAACATGTAAACGAACATAAGAGAAAATAACTAGAAATATGGCATCACACAATCTATCATGGCAAGGATACATATGTCATAGAGACAGATGTACATGTAGTGTTTAAAACTGTAGCAAGTACGTGATCGGTCAATAGATGTACAATGTACTGTGGTACATGTAAATAAAATGTACATACGTACAAGTTAACAAGCATAGGTGTACATCCGTACAGAAATACGGGATAATGGCCTGCGGCAAGGTATGCATATAAAATGCGACCTCGCTCGCTACTATAGGGGGGTCATGATCACGTACACTACTATCAGTTTCTCCATAACCCATATTCTAATCATATGAGAGATACATCAAGACTGTTCTAAGCATGGTAGTAATGGAAAGTACAACATGTGACATTTTAACTTGTTACCCCAAGGATCAGTATTTAACATGGTTGGATTAGCAGTTCATTTATGTGACAATATGTAAAGTTTGTAGAAAGTACTTGCCTCTAGCAAAGCAAAACAAGCTGCAATATAAGTGCTATAGATGTCCGGTAACTCGTCACTGTAGAAATTAATGCAAATAACTTAGTTTTTACACTAAGCTAAAATGCTAAGACACTAATTGGTAAAACACGACTTGTGACTGGGCACCTAGCCAAATTGATGACTTTGGCATAGGAGACCAATGTGGGGTGACACGCTACTTTAACTAACTTTCTAGGGTCTTTACACTAGTGAGGGGTGAGGTTCAACACAGCTAAAGCTCAAAGTAACACAAAAAGTTACAAGTCGTAATTAATCAATAAATAAATCAAATGACCATTTTGTTCTAATAATTTTTGAGATAGACAAAAAGCTTATTTTTATATAAAATAAAGTACCAAAAAGATCCTTGCTAATTATAGAAATTTATTATAATTTTTCTGGAATTTATTAACCAGTACAAATATTTTATAAAAATCAGTTTTCCTAAGTATACAGAAAATAAGTTTTGGTTTCACATGCCAAACTAGTGGCAAAACAGTAAATTAAATACTACAAAAATTATACTAAATTAGCTAAAGTAACATAGTATCTAAATACTATTTTTCCAGAATTTTAGCAGTACTTTAAGTATTTTTAGAAAATCAAAAACAGCATTGTACACAATTGAAATTAAATAATTAATTATCTGCGTATTTTGTCCATGTATATAATTTGAACCAAAGTTCAAATACAGGACCCAAGGCCATGAATCAAATCCAATGACTTGTACAGGTCTTGAATGTGTGAAAATATATTTGGGCCCAAAAACCCATGCTAGGCTTGGACACCAAATGGTTGCAGTAATTTAAATACACAAAAATACAATTTGGTAAAAAGTACAAAAATTAATATTTTAATAAGGTAAAATTACACATAATAGTTATAAAAATATGATAAGTATATTTACATAGAAAAATAACTTACACTAAGTATAGTGAAATATATATATAAAATGGTATACATATATAATAATATATATATATACACATAAATATATGGATATTTACATAATGGATGTTTTAAAAATTACATATACATATGTATAAGAAAATACCTAACTATAAAATATATATATATATATATATATATATATATATATATATATATATATATATATATATATATATATATATATATATATATATATATATATATATATATATATATATATGTACAGATATTGTATACATATACATATAATAGCATTTATATACAATAATATATATACAAGAAAATATATACATATATACATATGTACATAATACATATATATATATATATATATATATATACATACATAATATAATAAAGTACAAAAAATGAAGTATATATATATATATAAAAACAGCATATATATATATATATACACGTAATATAGTATATATAATAATAATAATATAGTATATATAATAATAATACATAATATATATATATATATATATATATATATATATATATATATATATATATATATATATATATACAAATACATGTATACATATATGTATAAATATATATATATAAAAAGAAAAGAAAAGAAAAAGAAACAGAAAAAGAAACAGAAAAAGAAGAGAGGGGGGGGCTCGAACTCGGCCCACTTGGGTCGGGTTTTAACTCGGGTCGGGCTGGCCAGGGGGTCAGCCCATGGCTTGTGTTAGGGGTTAGGTTTTTGTTTATTTTATTTCTGTTTCAGTTAAAAAATAATAATAACCCGAGAAATAAACTCTGTGTCCTGACTGTTTGGGACACAGAGTCTACGTGTCCGTGCTATGCACGATACGTACAAGTCATGAAACGCGTGTCCAAGCACAGCGTTAGGTTCGTCGTGTCCTGGCGAGTCTCGTGCGTGAAAACGAGACACGCACGACACGATTCGAGTCATGTTACCTACGTGTCCGTCTTCGGGGGGGATTCGATCGTGCTGGACGGCGGCTGAGGCGACGTCGCGGTGGCGCTCGGGTGGCGCTGGGCTCGGCTTGGTGCGGTGCATCGAATGGTGGTGGTGGATGAGGGTGTTTGTCGCTGTGGGGGTGGCGTAGGGGATCGCCGGAGTTAGGGTTAGGGTTTGGTTCGGGGAGAGAAGGGGAGTTTTTATAGAAGACTTAGGTCGGTCGGGGGGCTGTGCGCTGGCCGGAATACGCGGGTCGCCGTCGGCGTGGCAGTCGTCGGGGGTGGGTGAGCCCGATCGTGGGGGGGGGGGGGTAGGGTTTACACTTAGGTCCCTGGTAGTTTAGGATTTACAGTTAGGTCCAAAAACTTAAGTAATGCAAATACTAATTTGCACAAACAAATCATAATTTGCAAACTGCTTATATTAACAATTTAACAAATTACATAATGATATTAAAACAATTCTAATAATTGCAAAATGATATTAAAACATTTAAATAAATTGCAAAATGATATATTAGTATTAAAAACTCATTTAAAAATTATTTAAAATTCTAGAAAAATTCCTAAAAATCTAATTAATTATTTTAAGGTTAAAAATGACATTAAAAATTTATAAACACTAATTAAATAAAATTTTAAAAATAGGGGCTTATAAGTCTTCCCTCCTTGAAAAATTCTGTCCTCGAAATTCACAAGGATTGAAGACCCTAAAATATTCTAACATAGCAAGCAATACAACAAATGACTAAGGCTATGATCGAAACTAACCTCTAAGGTATCAAGCGGGAACGGGTGGTTCCCTCGCAGCGGTTGGATCGAACAAGTAAGGGTATCTCTCCCTCATGTCCGACTCCCTCTCCCAAGTCGATTCACCTGGGGAGTGACGGCTCCAAGCTACTCGCACTAGGGGTATAACCTTGTTCTTCAGCCTTTTCTCTCTCCTGTCTAATATCTCCACTGGCTGCTCAGAAACTGTAAGGCTCGGTCCGACCTCCAACTCTGAATGATCTAGCACATGACTGGGGTCTGGAACATATCTCCTCAGCTGAGATACGTGAAAGACGTCGTGAACTCCTGCTAGGTTGGGTGGAAGTGCAACACTGTAAGCTACCTCTCCGATCCTGCCAAGTATCTCGAATGGCCCGATGTATCTGGGGCTCAGCTTCCCTCCTCGTCCGAACCGGATCGTCCCTCTAGTAGGTGATATCTTCACTAGCACCATATCACCGTCTGCGAACTCCATCGGCCTGCGACTAGCATCAGCCCAGTGTTTCTGCCTATCCTGAGCTACTCTGAGCCTGTCTCTGATCATCCCGACCTTCTCTGCTGCATCTGTGATCATCTCTGGCCCAAGCATAACTCTGTCTCCAACATCATCCTAAAAGAGCGGTGTGCGGCATCGTCGTCCATATAGCGCCTCGAAAGGAGACATACCGATACTGGCTAGGTAGCTATTGTTGTATGAAAACTCTACCAAGCGCAGATGGCTCTCCCATGATCCTCCGAAGTCCAGCACGCAGGTCCTCAGCATATCCTCCAGTGTCTGTATCGTCCTCTCGGACTACCCATCTGTCTGCGGGTGGTACGCCGTACTGAACTTGAGCCTACTGCCCAACTCCTTCTGCAAGCTCCTCCAGTAGTGGGATGTAAATCTGCTGTCTCTGTCTGACACGATGCTCACCGGCACTCCGTGTAGGCGAACTATCTGCTGCATGTATAGCTCCGCCAACTTCTCGGTGGAAAGCCCCACCTTGAAGGGTATGAAGTGCGCACACTTCGTCATCCTGTCTACGATGACCCAAATGGCATCCTTTCCTCCTTGGGAACGAGGAAGCCCTGAGACGAAGTCCATCGTAATATGTTCCCACTTCCACTCGGGAATGGGTAACAGCTGCAACTAGGGGTGGGCACGGGTCGGGCCGGGTCCAAATTTTATGGATCCGGACCGGACCCGTTAATTGGCGGGGCGGGACGGATCCAAAAATTATTGGAACCGGTACGGATTCGACCCGTTCGAAACGGGTCCAAACCGAGCCGACCCGCGGGTCCAAACGGATCCAAAAAAAATTTTAAAAATTATTTAATAGTAAACATTTACACATGTTCTATTATCTAGAAGAACAAAACAAGTATTATATTTTTCCAATTTTTAGAATTTGTTTACTAAACAATAACGTGTGCGATTATTTATAAATTATAATATGAAAAAAAAATCAAAATTGATAAAAAAAAAAAATCATACTCCTAGAAACGGGTCGGTTCGGGGCTCCGTTTATTTTGAAAATATGACCCGTCCCGCCCCGTTAGTGTCACACGACCCGCCCCGGCCCGTCCCGTTTAAATTTTAAATTTTAGGAACTGTCCCGTTTGACCAATATACGGTTCGGGCCGGGTCGAAAACCGCGGGTCCTGGACCCGTATGCCCACCCCTAGCTGCAACAAACCAGCTGGCCTCTGGCGCTCCGCCTTGACCTGCTGGCAAACTAGGTATCTCGAGATAAAATGCGATACATTCCTCTTCATCCCGTGCCACCAAAGATGTTCCCGCAAGTCACGGTACATCTTGTTAGCACCTGGGTGAATAGAATATCTCGATCGGTGCGCCTCCTACAAGACTGCCTCTACCAGCTCTCCCTTCTGCACGCACAATCCGCTGCCATGCCTCAAGGATCCATCCTCTGCTATAGTGAAGTCATCCAGCAATCCCGCTAAAGCCTGGGGTCGAAGTCTGCGAAGGCTCTCATCTGTAGACTGTGCCTCCCAGATCTGCTCCATCAAACCTGACTGAATATCAAGTGCCATCATCTGTATCACTGATCCTGGCCGAACTAGCTCGATATCGAGCTTCTCCAGATCCTCCCGCAAATGCCGTTCAATCATTAGGTACCATGCCATCGGATGCCTGCTCAGCGCATCCGCCACCACATTTGCCTTCCCGGGGTGATACTGTAAATCGATGTCGAAGTCCTTCATCAACTCCAACCATCGTCTTTGCCTCATGTTCAGCTCTTTCTGCGTAAACACATACTTCAAGCTTTTGTGGTCAGTAAAAATCTCCACACGCTCTCCGTATAAGTAATGTTTCCATAACTTGAGTGCAAAGATCACCGCAGCTAACTCTAGGTCATGGGTAGGATAATTCCGCTTATGAGTCCGTAATTGTCTAGATGCGTAAGCAATCACTTTCCCATGCTGCTGTAGGACACATCCTAGCCCCTTCCCAGAAGCATCGCTGTAAATGGTGAAACCTCCAGAACCTGAAGGTAATGTCAGAACTGGAGCGGTCGTCAGCCTCCTCTTCAGCTCCTCAAATGCTGCCTGGCAGTCCTCTGACCAGTTGTACTCTGCGTCCTTCCGCATCAGCTTCGTCATGGGTTCAGCTATCCTAGCAAAGTTCTGGACGAACTTTCTATAATAGCCTGCTAAACCCAGAAAGCTCCTGATCTCTGAAACTGACGTCGGAGCCTTCCACGTCTCAACTGCAGCAATCTTCCTGGGATCCACCGAGATTCCATCTCCAGTGACTACATGGCCGAGAAACTCCACTTGGTCTAAAAAGAACTCGCACTTCGGCAATTTGGCAAACAATCTATCATGTCTCAGAATCCCCAAAACTATCCGCAAGTGCTCTGCATGCTCCTCTGGCGTCTTCGAGTATATCAGGATGTCATCGATAAATACTACGACAAACTTATCCAGATACTGGTGAAATACCTTATTCATCAAGTTCATAAAGACAGCTGGCATATTTGTGAGACCAAATAGCATCACCAGAAACTCGTACTGCCCGTACTTCGTATTGAACGCCGTCTTCTGGATGTCTGCTGGACTAACCTTTACCTGGTGGTACCCGGATCTCAAGTCTATCCTGGAAAACACCTTCGCCCCACCCAACCGGTCGAACAAATCATCTATCCTGGGCAGAGGATATTTGTTCTTAATGGTGATGGCATTCAAGGCCCGGTAGTCAATACACAACCGGACTATACCATCCTTCTTAGACACAAAGAGCACTGGTGCTCCCCATAGAGAAGCACTGGATCGAATAAAATACTTTTTCAACAGGTCATCAATCTGCTCTTTCATCTCTATGGCCTCCTTGGGATTCACTCTATAGCAAGCCCGGGATACTGGTGATGAACCCGGCACTAAATCTATAGTGAACTCCACATCTCTGTCAGGCGAAAGTCCTGGAAGATCCTCTGGGAATACATCCATAAACTTCCTAATGATAGGGTGTGGCGGTGCTGCGTCCCCGACTGTCGCACAACAGTTCGGCTCTAGGCTGATCTCCGGCCCTGTCCTCCTGACTCTGAATGGTGCTGTGCCTGGGGGACTGAACAAAATACTACCCTCATGGCAATCTATAGATGCATGGGCATAGCTAAGCTAGTCCATCCCCAATATGATATCATAACCGGGGAGTGGCATCACAAAGAATCGCCCCTCAAACTCTCTCCCGGCTATCATAATAGAGCATCTATAGCTAGCTCTAATAGGCACTGGTCCTCCTCCCGTCATTACTCTACTAATCTCCGCAGTAGGTGTTGATACTAAGTGATGTCCATGCATAAACTCTAATGACAGAAAGCTATGAGATGCACCAGAATCAAACAAGCATAGAGCTAGAAAAGTATACAAATAAACATGACCTGTGATGACGTCAGCTAAGTAATCCGGCTCCGAAACCTGCTCCGGCTCCGGCTCGAGGGCTAGGCTATAAACCTTCCCCTGAGGTCCCTTCTGCTGCTGCAGATGCTGCCCAAACCTCTGCTGCTGAGTAGGAAGCGGTCCTCTAGGCTTCGCTACTGGGCAGTCCCAAATCTGATTGGTGGAAGACCCACAGACTAAGCACTGCTTCAACCTCTTTCTGCAAATGGAGCTGTCGTACCCTGGTCTTCCGCAGAAAGAACATATAGCTCACCTCTGCTGCTGTCGGGGTCCCGGGGCTCTAACTGGCGGGGTCTGATAATGTGATGTAGGGGGACGGTAAGTCTGCTGGGGTAGCATCGGTGCTCTCTGCTGGAAAGCCTGACGCTTGGACGGTCCCTCATGATGTACAGAAGCCGACCTCTTGTTAGACAGAAGACGCTCCTCGATGCTCCGGGCCAACTCTAGGCTCTGGTAGTAGTCAGTCGTACCGTTCGCCACTATAAGGATGCCAATGTCTGGGACTAGACCATGGCAAAACCTACGGGTGATCTCCTCTGGATCTGCAACCTGACTAGGAGCAAAACGGCTCAGGCGACTAAACTCTGCCATATAGTCATCAACAGAACGATTCCTCTGCTGGATGTTCTGGAATCGTAGCCCCATGGCTACTCTAGCAGTGGTCGAGAAGAATTTTTTCTTGAACTGGGTCTTAAACTGATCCCAAGTGGCTCTCCCTCTCGCAAACAACGGCTCATTCCGGAACCAGACTTCTGCTAAGTCTATCAGCAAAAATCCCGCTGCCTCGACCTGGAGGTCATCCGGCATCCTGACTCCTAGGAGCTTCCTTTCTACTGAATCTAGCCAGTCATCTGCTACTACTATGCCCTCAGTCCCTGAGAACTCCTTGGGATTCAGACCCATGAAGTCCTTGATCGTCCCCGCTCTCTGCCGTGGCTCTACATGTGGTGGGACCACGGGACGTCCCTCAGAACGCTCCATGCTCTGGCGGAGTAGGGTAGTCTGCTCCTGATGGGTTGTTAGGAACCCCTGAATCAGTGTGAGCAGCTGGTTCCCGTCAAGTGTGACAGAAGCCTGGGTGGGTATAGTGATAGGGGGTGGTGGAAGTATCGGGTCATGCTGGGCCTGTGATGTGGAAGGTGGTTGTGGTATTTGGGTTTGTGGATCTGTGGAGTGGAGGAATGTGGTAGGTGGAGGTGTATCAGTCGACTGGTCAGCTGACTGGATAAGGAGGGCCCCATTCTCGGGGGTAACATACTGGGATGAACGAGTAAGCACCATCTAATTTACAAAATAAAAGGACTTATAAGGACTTATTTAAAGTAAGCAATCATATACGAGAAAATCTAATTATAATAGCAAACATGTGATGTTTTCCTATGTTGCAATCCTAACATTCCTCTAGGTGTTCTAAGCGTCATTCCTAATGTTGTCTAATTACCTTAAGTTCCTAATTGCAGGCATGCTTGGTACAATAACGTAACCAAACAATTTAGTCAGGACCTGCATGGGCCACCACTAAAAATATGTCACGACCCGCTACCCAAATTGTTGGGCCAGGCCGAGTCATGCCCAGCCTACGTTGAGATAAAACGTAGTAAGCTGTTCTATTGACAACAGGATAAGACTAAATGTGCTAACAGTTCTATAAGTGAAGAAGAATCATAAATGCTCCAAACACAAAAGTCGTCTCATATAGAAATAAGTCCAAAGTACAAGTGATCTGAAATGTAAAACTGGATACATGTCCAGTTACAAATATGTAGCCTAATACATGACTACACTAAATATCCCAAACAGCTAAGCAAACTAGACGAGTCTTCCCGCAGGAACATCCTCGTATGGAAAAGCCGGGTCCTCGACAGTATCTCCATAATATGTATCGCAGAGTAACTCCTCCTCAGTAAGGACACCTACAACGTTATCCTGTCAGGACGGAAGCAAGTACTGAATCTAACAAACTAGCATATGAAACATGTAAACGAACATAAGAGAAAATAACTGGAAACATGGCATCACACAATCTATCATGGCAAGGATACATATGTCATAGAGACAGATGTACATGTAGTGTTTAAAACTGTAGCAAGTACGTGATCGGTCAATAGATGTACAATGTACTATGGTACATGTAAATAAAATGTACATACGTACAAGTTAACAAGCATAGGTGTACATCCGTACAGAAATGCGGGATAATGGCCTGCGGCAAGGTATGCATATAAAATGCGACCTCGCTCGCTACTATAGGGGGGTCATGATCACGTACACTACTATCAGTTTCTCCATAACCCATATTCTAATCATGTAAGAGATACATCAAGACTGTTCTAAGCATGGTAGTAATGGAAAGTACAACATGTGACATTTTAACTTGCTACTCCAAGGATCAGCATTTAACATGGTTGGATTAGCAGTTCATTTATGTGACAATATGTAAAGTTTGTAGAAAGTACTTGCCTCTAGCAAAGCAAAACAAGCTGCAATATAAGTGCTATAGATGTCCGGTAACTCGTCACTGTAGAAATTAATGCAAATAACTTAGTTTTTATACTAAGCTAAAACGCTAAGACACTAATTGGTGAAACACGACTTGTGACTGGACACCTAGCCAAAATGATGACTTTGGCATAGGAGACCAATGTGGGGTAACACGCTACTTTAACTAACTTTCTAGGGTCTTTACACTAGTGAGGGGTGAGGTTCAACACGGCTAAAGCTCAAAGTAACACAAAAAGTTACAAGTCGTAATTAATCAATAAATAAATCAAATGACCATTTTGTTCTAACAATTTTTGAGATAGACAAAAAGCTTATTTTTACATAAAATAAAGAACCAAAAAGATCCTTGCTAATTATAGAAATTTATTATAATTTTTCTGGAATTTATTAACCATTACAAATATTTTATAAAAATCAGTTTTTCTAAGTATACAGAAAATGAGTTTTGGTTTCACATGCCAAACTAGTGGCAAAACAGTAAATTAAATATTACAAAAATTATACTAAATTAGCTAAAGTAACATAATATCTAAATACTATTTTTCCAGAATTTGAGCAGTACTTTAAGTATTTTTAGAAAATCAAAAACAGCATTGCACACAATTGAAATTAAATAATTAATTATCTGCGTATTTTGTCCATGTATATAATTTGAACCAAAGTTCAAATACAGGCCCCAAGGCCATGAATCAAGTCCAATATGACTTGTACAGGTCTTGAATGTGTAAAAACACATTTGGGCCCAAAAACCCATGCTAGGCTTGGACACCAAATGGTTGCAGTAATTTAAATACACAAAAATATAATTTGGTAAAAAGTACAAAAATTAATATTTTAATAAGGTAAAATTACACATAATAGTTATAAAAATATGATAAGTATATTTACATAGAAAAATGACTTACACTAAGTATAGTAAAATATATATATAAAATGTATACATATATAATAATATATATATACACATAAATATATGGATATTTACATAATGGATGTTTTAAAAATTACATATACATATGTATAAGAAAATACCTAACTATAAAATATATATATATATATATATATATATATATATATATATATATATATATATATATATATATATATATATATATATATATATATATATATATATATATATATATATATATACAGATATTGTATACATATACATATAATAGCATTTATATACAATAATATATATACAAGAAAATATATACATATATACATATGTACATAATACATACATATATATATATATATATATATATATATATATATATATATATATATATATATATAAAATATAATAAAGTACAAAAAATGAAGTATATATATATATATATAAACAGCATATATATATATACACGTAATATAGTATATATAATAATAATACATATATATATATATATATATATATATATATATATATATATATATATATAAAAAATAAAAAAAAAAAAAAAAAAAAAAAATATATATATATATATATATATATATATATATATATATACAAATACATGTATACATATATGTATACATGTATATATATATATATATATATATATATATATATATATATATATATATATATATATATATATATATATATATATATATACAAATACATGTATACATATATGTATAAATATATATATATACATATAAAAGAAAAGAAAAGAAAAAGAAACAGAAACAGAAAAAAAAACAGAAAAAGAAGAGGGGGGGCTCGAACTCGGCCCACTTGGGTCGGGTTTTAACTCGGGTCGGGCTGGCCAGGGGGTCAGCCCGTGGCTTGTGTTAGGGGTTAGGTTTTTGTTTATTTTATTTCTGTTTCAGTTAAAAATAATAATAACCCGAGAAATAAACTCTGTGTCCTGACTGTTTGGGACACAGAGTCTACGTGTCCGTGCTATGCACGACACGTACAAGTCATGAAACACGTGTCCAAGCACAGCGTTAGGTTCGTCGTGCCCTGGCGAGTCTCGTGCGTGAAAACGAGACACGCACGACACGATTCGAGTCATGTTACCTACGTGTCCGTCTTCGGGGGGGATTCGATCGTGCTGGACGACGGCTGAGGCGACGTCATGGTGGCGCTCGGGTGGCGCTGGGCTCGGCTTGGTGCGGTGCGTCGAATGGTGGTGGTGGATGAGGGTGTTTGTCGCTGTGGGGGTGGCGTAGGGGATCGCCGGAGTTAGGGTTAGGGTTTGGTTCGGGGAGAGAAGGGGAGTTTTTATAGAAGACTTAGGTCGGTCGGGGGGGCTGTGCGCTGGCCGGAATACGTGGGTCGCCGTCGGCGTGGCAGTCGTCGGGGGTGGGTGAGCCCGATCGTGGGGGGGTAGTGTTTACACTTAGGTCCCTGGTAGTTTAGGATTTACAGTTAGGTCCAAAAACTTAAGTAATGCAAATACTAATTTGCACAAACAAATCATAATTTGCAAACTGCTTATATTAACAATTTAACAAATTACATAATGATATTAAAACAATTCTAATAATTGCAAAATGATATTAAAATATTTAAATAAATTACAAAATGATATATTAGTATTAAAAACTCATTTAAAAATTATTTAAAAATTCTAAAAAAATTCTTAAAAATCTAATTAATTATTTTAAGGTTAAAAATGACATTAAAAATTTATAAACACTAATTAAATAAAATTTGAAAAATAGGGGCTTACATAGGGGGAGCTACGTTGACCGCCAGAGATTCTTTGTTCTTATTCGTCAAGTTGATATTCAAAGTTTTTTTCCCTTGCGGTTGTTCTGACGATTGCCACCACCCGATGTCTGGTGTTCATCCCGGTCGGAGTTAGACATTTGTACCCCTAGCTGCTTGAATTTGTCAGCGCTAACTTCAGCTGCTTTAGCATTGACAATGAAGGATGGCCAATCTTGGAACTGAGTTGATCCTGTCCACATGCTGATAATAGGCAAAAGATTTGCCTTGCAGGTATCTATGGTGACAGCGGCCGGAGTTCCAGGAGGCATTTTCAAAGTTTTCCGACAAAACCTTTCAATAAAACTCTCAGTAGTTTTATTGTGTCTTTGTTTGATTTTATTGAGGGCTGACATGGTCATGTCATTGATCCCTTCATAAAATCGTTCCAAGAAGATTTGTTTCAGACCTGAGAAAGAAGTGATACAGCCATCGGGCAAGCTTCTGTACCAATCGTATGCCACGCCGGCTAAACAGTCGACGAATACCCTGGTAAGAAGAGCGTCATTTGGCTGAAGTTGGACAGTCATAACTTCAAAGTGGTTAATGAACTGACTGGGATAAGTGCTGCCATCAAACAGCGAGATTGTTGGGATTTTGTACTTAGGGAAAATGGGACTTCCTTTCATTCAATTGGGTAAGGTTACTTAATCCCCAACCTCTGCAAGTTGTCCTTCTCTTTGAAGGCCTCGAACTGAGTGCGCAGGAGTTTGACAGCTTCATTGGCATCTTCTACTGATGTAGAAAGAGCAGGCTGAATTACAGTGTTAGGGGGAGGAACGGCTGATAAGCACTACTCCCAGCACCTGACTGACTGGGTGTAGGTTGGATTTGTACAGGGGGTAATTGAGGAGATGCTACCCCCAGCCCTGCATTGACAGGTACCGACGATGCTATGATTTCAGGATTTGTAGGAGGTACGGTCGGTGGTACTGTATGTTGGGCGACAATGATAGAATGCATACTTGTAACCATTTCGGCCATGGTCTTCAACTTGTCTTCTAGTACAGCTATTCGTTGTTCTTGACTAGCTGAACTGGAAGCATCGGGATCTTCAGTGACAACATAAGCTGTCACTTCTCCAGGTACTGTGGAGGACACTGTCTGTTCTGAACTTTCGCTGTATACATCGTAGTCGGAGAAAGAATCATCTCCTGAGTGAGAAAGAGGAAGATGACCGGAAGGATCTTGAAGATTCCTTTGACCGATTGTGTCTCGGCTTCGGGATCGGGTATGTTGGAATACTCCTTCAGAAGATTCTTGGAGTAGATCCAAATACCGCTGGCTTGGCTTGCGAGGCTTGCCGTGCTTGGAGCACTTCCTACCCCCAGTGTCTCTGGAAGTCATGTTGACATAAGCGCACAAAACTTCGTCTTCATCTTCTGACATAGGTTCAGAGTTTGTAAAATTCAGACGATCGAAGACAGATCGTCTTGTTGTCTGACAATAACATTTGATGACAACCTTGTGATTGCAATGGTGTCCAAGTGGTTGTACTGGGGATGTTGAGATGTTGTCCCATTTTTGTTTGAGGTGTTCTCGGAGATCAGGAACAGCAACGGGACGAGAAGAAGTTCGAGGGATGTGTTCTTTGACAATATTCGGAACATGGTTCCGATTCTTCAAATGTTTTATCCCTTGAGTGTACAGGAAAGTACTCATTTCATTGGCATAGGTGTCCGAATTTTTGATCCTGGAAGTTTGCTTCTGATGCTGGTTGGTCTTCGGCATTGGCTGTTTGCGTTTCACCGAAGTTGGTCGATTGAGATAAGTTCTTAGATCAGCAAACTCACCCCCGAGGGTTTCTGTCTGAGATACTAGCAATTTTCCCTGTCTTGAACGGGATATCTTGAGAGTTGGAAGATCTTGGAACTCTGCTACCGGAGTAGGCAAAATTTCTCTTTGATCAGTACACCTCCCTTTGGCAAGGAGGGAAGAAGAACTCTTGTTGGAGAGAGTTCTTGTACTGACTGGTGCCGGAGCACGTTCAGATTGATCTTCTACGGTAAAAACCGAGGAAGACTGAAAAAAGACCAAAGAGCATTTTCCTTTGTTTTGTGAAGAAGGGTTAGCTAAAGAGCGTTTCCCTCTGTTGTCTTCCAAGTCGTGGGACGAGGAAGTTTGAGAAAAGACCAACAGGCCTTTTTCTTTATTCTGAGGAGGAGGAGGAATAGCCAAAAGACTACCCCCAGTGGATTGCGCAGGAGCAACAGGGTGCTTGAGAAGAGGAGCAGAGCTTTTCCCCTTGCTGTGGAAAGAGGAGAGATTAGCCAAAGGGCTGTCTCTCTTAGACTGCGCTAGCGCAGTGTGCGCAGGGACTGAAGTGGCTGTTGGCGCACTGGCAGGTTGCGCATGAGTAACTCTGGCAGAAAGTCTTCTGGCCTCAGTCATAGTGGCTTGCGCAGCAGGAGTCTTGTTGCCAGAGTGTTTGTGTTGCACTCTGGTTGCTGGAGTGGTGGATTACGCAGGCAGTGTTGCAGCCTACTGCGCTAGAGGAATAGGAGTCTTGCACTTTGACAGAGCAACATATGAAGTGGTTTGTGCACTGGAAAGGGAAGCAGCATACTGCGCATGGGCAGTAGCAACAGACTGTACAACAGAGAGCGGTCTTGGGAACAGAGGCAGTAGACTGCGCAGCAGGCTGAACAGCAGAAGCAGTATACTGTGTAACAGTTTTGGGGACCCACACTGGGTGAACTTTGCTCGTGGCAGAAGTTGTTGCAGTGCGAGGGGTGGTCCTGGAGTTGATCATCGCCTCGTAGGCCGTCTGGTTGACCTTTACAACCAGCGTCTTCTGCGTCTTTCCGATAGACGCAACGTCACATTGAGTTGTCACTTCCTCGTCGGAGGAGAAAGTCGTCCCCAGTAGAGTCGCCATTTTGTTTGCAAAAACAAAAGTTGATCTTTATTTCAACAAACTTTGTAAGAAGATTACAAGAATTCTGAGAAAGTACAACTATAGGAATCCGATCTGAATGACGATCGCTTTATCCCTTGGACGATGTGAACTTTGAAGACGGTAGCCTCTGAAGATTGCAGCAGCACTTTGGCAAGAACTCCTGATCTCTGATGATGATTTCTGATATATGTGTGTGATCCCCCCTAGGAAGGACTTGAAACTCTATTTATAGAGTTCTAGAAATAACTACTTTTTAGTTATTCTGGACTGCGCAAGATGGATTGCGCATGTATTGGACCGCGCAGACATCAGACTGCGTTGGCAGTTATTTGATCGTGGGCCAACTGTATTGGACACATGGCATTATTTGATTGAAATGCGCATGATCGTGTACAGACGGTTACCACGTAATGAGTCATTGATGGCATGAAGGCCACGTGTACTTTGTCAGTTGTATTTATGAAATGCACCAACTGAATTGCGCTGGCTTCAGATTACGCTAGGATGGACCGTGCTGCAGAGAGTCTGGCCTATTGCGCTGCATGTACAGCTGTCCTCGAGCGCTGTGCTACACGATAAACGAACAGTTTCCTCGTCCTCCGTGCTGTCAGTTGTCAGAAGATCTGATTCTCTGTCAGGTAATGATGACAAGGTCACGTCAGCTTGCGCACTTGGATGAGTGCGCAGTTAAGCCTGCGCAATCGATTGGTGCACAATCTGTCTCCTGCGCAATTTACTTGAAGGATGTCCAATTTGATTTTTATGACTTCTTTGATGGGTGCAACTTAATTTTTAGGACCTACAACGCACACCAAAGGAAGGGTCCTGGGAATCTCCAGTTCCATCAATTGGTATCAGAGCCACTTTGGATCTACGTATTGATTGATACGTCCATGTTGTCCAATAAAACCTGCACTGTGTAATAGTCGGTAGATGTAGATCTGTTCTAACTCGATTTTGCAGGCATCTTAGATCCAACTATTATGGTCCAATGTATGTTTTTGATTGTGTTGTTTAAACCACGGACATGTCGTAGATGTTGTTGTTGCTGTGGATGTAATTAAAATCACGAGGATTGATCGTGCTTATTATTTTAATTTTGCAATCTAGATTATGTGTGAACTCCTTCGGAAGGCATAGGATTGATGTAATTTTAATTATTTTTGATCAATCGTGATGGCGGTGGTGGCTATTTCTGACGTCGGACGATATGCTGGTTTTAAGCAGTCCAGAGGCAGACAGATGATTTTCGATGAAGGAATCGACAGCCAAAACCTTAAAAAAAAATTGGGACGCTGCCCCGAACCCCGAGACCTGACCGGACAGGTCGAACCCCGTATAGATCTGCGCAGCGCCAGATTTTGGATTCAGATAGTTGAGGACGGAGCAGCAAAGATGACCATAATAGTTGGATATTTTCTCTTATTTTTGTCATTTTGCTTTTTCTGATTATGCATGTTTATTATTGTGTGGTTGTTTTTTTGAAAAACCAAGCCTACATTAATAATGGACAACATGGACATAATATCAACTAGTAGAAAAACCCTCATTGTTAAATAACTAAGTGGGAGAGGATATTTATTTAGTTTAAATCCTATGGTCTCCATTACTGGTTTGTAGGTGATGTAATTATACTTGCGTGTTGGCTATAGTGCTTTCCTCCATATCGGATGAGTATAATTATGGATCACCAGTACAAACTTCCTTAGGGATAATTGTAGAAAGTTACCTAGTATGTGTTCACTTCTCCATCTGAAGGAACTCATTACAAGGTAATGGACTTAGTATTAAGTAATGGTATACACTTAGATACAAATAATGGTATCCTCCACATCGGAGTCACTGCTATTATTTGTATGACCAGAGCAAGACCAGCATATTAATTTTATTTGTCATAAAGTTATGTTGACATGATAGTAAAATTAATAAGAAAAACCTACTTGAACAAAGTTGAATTTGTATACGTCCACACTATCGTGGCATGCTAAATTCATGGTGTTCAAGGTGTTGGTGAATTTCTTATTATTATTTTGAGGGAATCAATATTTAGTTAATTCAAAAAGTTTTTTTTTGCCCTACATAATTTTATTTATGTGATTCTCAGGATTTCTAAAATGGGTTCTTTCAGTCCACTTATGGTGATTCTTAAAGAAAACAAACTTACTGAACCTAATTATATTGACTGGAAACGTAATTTGGATATTGTTCTGACTGCTGAGGAGTACAAATATGTACTTGTTGAGGAATGTCCACCTAAGCCTGATGCTAACTCTGATGAAGAGGTCAAAGAGGCTTATAAGAAGTGGAAAAAGGCAGATGAGATGGCGCGGTGTTACATTCTGGCATCTATGTCAAATGTACTGCAACATCAGCATCAGGCCATGGCCACTGCTTATGACATGATGTATAACCTCAAGGAACTCTTCGGACATCAGAGTAGAGCAGCTAGGCAGTTTGCTATGAAATGTTTGATGAACACAAAAATGGCTGAGGGTACACCAGTATGGGATCATGTTCTCAAGATGATGGGTCATCTGAATGAGATGGAGATCCTTAGAGCAAAATCGATGGGGAATCCCAGGTCGATATCATTCTCAGGACTCTGCCTAAAAGTTTTGATAATTTTTGTCTTAATTACAACATGAACAAAAGGTTGTATAGTTTGGCAGAACTTGCAAAAGAGCTACAGGATGCTGAATCTCTCTTTAGGCAGAGTGGTCATGTTTTTGTTTCTGAAAAGGCTTCTACTTCTAAGCCAAAAGGCGATAAGAAGAAGAATAACATTCAGAAACAGGCAAACTCAGCAAAGAAGGGCATGGGACCTCAAGGCGCGATAAAAAAGCCGAAAGGCAAATGTTTCAAGTGCAAATGGTCCGGACATTGGAAGACTGATTGTCCACTTCTCAAACAAGGGAACAAAGAAGGTATATCTCATTTACTAGTAGTTGAAACATGTTTAGCGGTGTTATCTACCGGCACCTGGTATGTAGATACAGGAGTCACTAATCATGTCTGCAATACATTGCAGGGGTTCCAGGAAACCAGACAGCTCAGTGATGGAGAGATATGCTTGTTCATGGGTGATGCTACAAAATTATCGATCGTTGCATTAGGAGATGTTACTTTATCCTTTGGTAGAAATAAGTCTTTGACATTGAGAGATTGTCTTTATTCACCTTCACTTAGAAGGAATTTAGTTTCTGTTTCTATGTTAGTTAAGGATAGATATTCAGTTTATTTTAATAACAATATTGTTATTAGAAATAATAAACATTTTATCTGTTCTGGTGCATTGGTTGATAATTTGTATGTCATTAATCCTATTTCGCCCACAATGTAACTTATGGAAATGAATAATATGTCATCTAACTTAAATAAGAGAAAAGAACCTTCTTGTATGAACCAAACATATCTTTGGCACTTACGATTGGGGCATATTAACCTAAAAAGGATTCAATGACTGGTTGAAGATAGACCTTTGAGTTCATTGGAAGTGGAGGCACTACCAGTCTATGAATCCTGCTTGGAAGGTGAAATGGCCAAAAGGCCTTTTATGGCAAAGGGGGTATAGGGCCAAAGATGTGTTGGAATTGGTTCATTCTGATTTGTGTGGACCCATGACTATCCAAGCTAGAGGTGGCTTTGAATATTTTGTCATATTTATTGACGATTATTCAAGGTATGGATACATTTATTTGATGCGCCGTAAGTCTGAGTGCTTTGAGAAATTCAAAGAGTACAAGGCTAAAACGGAGAAACGTCATAGAAAATATATCAAGTCATTATGATCAGATCGTGGTGGCGAGTACCTCTTTGGAGAATTTAGGGATTATTTATCAGAGGCTGGGATTGTATCCCAATTGACTGCACCTGGAATGCCCCAGCAGAATGGTGTAGCCGAAAGAAGGAATAGAACTCTTATGGAGATGGTTAGATCAATGATGAGTTATTCAGATTTGCCAGATTTGTTTTGGGGATATGCCTTAGAGACTGCAGCTTATATTTTGAACTTGGTTCCTTCTAAGTCAGTACCTCTTACTCCCACAGAGCTGTGGATTCGGCATAAGCCTAGTCTGAAACATGTTCGCATTTGGGGTAGTCCAGCACATGTACTGAATGGGAAAGCAGATAAGTTAGAATCTCGTACAGAAGTACGCTTGTTTGTAGGCTATCCAAGAGGAACGAAAGGAGGTTTATTTTATAGTCCTAAGGATCAGAAGGTCATTGTTAGCACCAATGCCCGATTCTTAGAGGAAGACTATGTGATGAACCATAAACCCACAAGTAGAGTTGTTCTAGAAGAACTGAGACGTGAGACACCAAGTACTTCAGTACCAACAGTACAAGAGGATGAACCACAAATAACTGCACAACGTGTCACAAATGTTACACCACAACCGATAGTGCTTCGTCGTAGTGGGAGGGTTGTGATACAACCTGATAGATATATGTTCTTGGAAGAGTCGTTAGGCTTCGTCCCTGAGGAACAAGATTATGATCCCTGTACCAACAATGAAGCACTCCAAGATAAAGATGCAGAGTCTTGGCAAAAAGTAATGATATCTGAAATAGAATCTATGGATTCTAATCAGGTCTGGGAGCTTGTAGAACCACCCGTTGGTGTAAATGCCATTGGATGCAAGTGGGTCTATAAGAAAAAAAGAGGATCAGACGGTAAGGTTGAAACCTTTAAAGCTCGGCTTGTAGCAAAAGGTTTTACTCAAAGAGAGGGTATCGATTATGAGGAAACCTTTTCTCCTGTAGCCATGCTTAAGTCTATCCGAATTCTTTTATCTATTGCAGCTCATCTCGATTATAAGATTTGGCAAATGGATGTCAAGACAGCTTTCCTTAATGGAAGTCTTGAGGAAGACATCTATATGAAGCAACCAGACGGGTTCATTGAAAAGGGCCAGGAGCATCTTGTTTGTAAGCTCAAGAAGTCCATTTATGGACTTAAGCAAGCTTCCAGATCTTAGAACATATGTTTTGATCAGGTAATAAAATCCTATGGATTTGATCAATGTCAGGATGAATCATGTGTATACAGAAAATATGACGGAAACGTGGTGGTGTTCCTAGTACTTTATGTGGATGACATCTTGCTCATTGAAAATAATATGAAGGTGTTATCTGATGTAAGGGTATGGTTATCCAAACAGTTTGATATGAAGGACTTGGAAGAAGTAGGTCACATCCTTGGGATCAAAGTTCTACGAGATCGCAAGAAAAGGATGTTGGACTTATCCCAAGCTTCCTATATCAATACTGTACTAACTCGCTTTAGTATGCAAAATTCTAAGAAAGGTTTCTTACCTTTTAGACATGGAATTGCTCTATCAAAGGAGCAGTGTCCGAGGACACCTAAAAAGATAAAGAACATGAAGGCAGTTCTTTATGCTTCAGCAGTAGGAAGCTTAATGTATGTAATGCTATGTACGAGACCAGACATCTGCTTTGCCGTAGGCATGGTCAGCAGATATCAGTCTAATCCAGGACAAGAGCACTGGACTGCCGTAAAGCATATTTTGAAGTACCTGAAAAGGACTAAAGAGTATATGCTAGTTTACCAGGCAGATAGTTTAGTTCCCTTAGGGTATACAGACTCAGATTTTCAGTCAGATAGGGATTCCAGGAAATCTACCTCAGGTTATGTGTTTACTTTGGGAGGTGGAGCCATTGTGTGGAGCAGTATCAAGCAAAAATGTATTGCTGATTCCACCATGGAAGCCGAGTATGTGGCAGCCTCTGAGGCAGCCAAAGAAGCGGTTTGGCTCAGAAACTTTCTGTTGGACTTAGATGTGGTACCTAGTTTGCCTAAGTCTATTACACTTTATTGTGATAATAGTGGTACAGTTGCAAACTCGAATGAACCACGAGCCCATAAGACTGGAAAACATATTGAGCGCAAGTACCACCTGATACGATATTTCGTAAAGAAAGAAAAAGTTGCTGTGATCAAGATAGCATCAGCCGACAACCTAGCTGATCCCTTTACAAAGAGCTTACCAGCTAAGGCTTTTGATAGTCATGTTGAGGGAATGGGAGTCAGATGTGTAGCAGCATGGCTTTAAGTATAAGTGGAAGATTTGTAACAGTATACTGAAAAGCAATGCTTTGAGTATAAGTGGGAGATTGTTAGGATTATATACTAAAAGCATCAATTTTTTAGTAACCTTATTTCCTTAAATTTTGAATGAGAATCATATGGGCAAATGTTTGCATATTGTGTTTGTTGCAAGTGTTAATGCAAATGTCTGATATTCTATATTGTAGATAATATGGTGTGTGGTGTCACACAGAAGATCATATTATCAGTTTCCTATGGAGTATATAAATAGTTCACAACCTAGATGGACTTGGACAATCTATTGGAAAGGTTGTAGTGTAATCTGGTATTAGTCTATCTTGACTATAGGTTTACACTAGTACACTTTGTGTGTATTGAACATGACCACTTGAGGTTGTTCTCTTTGTACTGACTACATAAGAGAACAAACACCTCTGTTATTATGGATACTTGTGCTCTTAATCCGGATATAATAACGGACATGTATATGCAGTGTACATTACTTTGACTCATAAAAGAGTGAGATTCATTATGGATCAACAACCTCTATGAATTGGGTAATAACATTGTATGTATGATGGGCTGTTGATTATAAATGGAATCCATGTCCCGATACATCGGGTTGATGATGCACTCTTAAGGAGCTCATAAGGATTGTCATGTAAACCCTGCAGGTGGATTATATCCGACATGATAAATAAAGTTGAGCGGTACTACTTAAGGATAAAAGATGTCGAATCAATATAGTTGTCAGTTACTTAATTTGATCGACGGACATACGATATCTTAACATGGGAAGCCAAACGAGCATATAATAAAAGGAGCCCACAAACATAATTTGGGATTAGGGAGGTAGTGCAACAATAGCTCATTAGTGGACCGAGCTATTGTTAATGGGCCTGGATTGTGTGTTCGGGCTGAACACGGGATATCCAGATCCGTTAGGAGGCCTAACCCTAATTTCTCCTCATGGTCCCTGTCGTAGCCTATATATATCCTCTATTCTCTGGCCGCCAGATGATCGATCAGAAATCTAAAATTTTCTCTAAATTCATGATTCACATAAGGAGAGAAAGAGAGGGCTGCCAAAGAGAAAAAAAGGTTGGGAGATCGTCGCCCACACGACGTCCAACTCGAGGAAGAAATACGTGCAGAAGATTTTAGGGTCGTCCGCTCGAGATAGTCAGGAATTACTTGTCTCCTTTCCGCCGCAGGTATAATTCGTGAACCCTAGTTTCCGCCTATGAAGGGTTAGAACACGTATTAGATTTGTTTAACTTTCTATTGATCAATACGCACACCAAAGGAAGGGTCCTGGAAATCCCCAGTTCCATCAATAACAACTCCTAAAATATTATCAACGGTATCCTGTCAGGAAAATGAGCAAGTACAAGCACTAACAGCAGTTCCATATGAATTGACAAATTCTATAAGAGACAATATAATAAACTACAAGACAAAGATATATGAAGACTTGGGAACCGTTCGGAAGCTGAGTTACAACCCTTAAACCAAACAAGGACCGGGGTTGTAACTCTTCTCCCGAGCAGAACTTAGTCTCCAATCAAGGTACAATATAAAGGTGTGTAGAACATGTGAGTAATCTGAATATCATAGCATGGTGAGAAGGTACTGAATATAGAACAGAACAGGATATATGATAAGATAAGTAAATATAAAATATGCCTCAAATATTATAGCATAATGTGATCGGTATGGGTC
Source organism: Iris pallida (assembly GCA_029216955.1). Classification (NCBI taxonomy): domain Eukaryota; kingdom Viridiplantae; phylum Streptophyta; class Magnoliopsida; order Asparagales; family Iridaceae; genus Iris; species Iris pallida. Next base: position 5,447,678 of record JANAVB010033417.1, read on the forward strand.
AAGATCAGGCTTCCAGCCGACCGACTACAAGTACGTGGACTCGGCCCGACCGGGATGGCAAGCTATGGAGCAAGTAGTAGCACAGGTCAGGCTATACCCATCGTGAGGTGAGGGTATAGCTATGATACAAGTAGTAACTCAAGGTGGGCATTGATCACACTATCTATAAAATTCTCCATTCCCCGAATAGTACACGGATCCAGACATGGCACATCATGACGTGGGATTTCCTAAGAGGGGAGCAAGTCCTCTTCAGGAATCAGCGTCAATACAAGTACAAGAATCAAGGCCAAGCAAGTACCAGTATCCCAAGAAATCCAGGAATGACATCTCATGACAGGAAACCGACAATACTAGTCCGTGAACTATCGTGACTGAGAATCAAGTAAGACATACGACTGAATCGGATATAGCAGATATCAAAACAATGAAAACTATCAGTGAATGTACTCGCCTGCGGTCCTGAGCTGTCAAATGGGGTCGATGCTCAGAGTGATGCCACAGACCTAAAGATAAGATATAAACTAATTAGGGTTCAACGATGTTAGGCTTGATTCTATAGTATAAGCTACGTAATCTAGGTCAGTCTCAGTCAACTAAGTCAAACTAGGTCACAGGAAGTCAAACCAAGTCAAACTAAGTCAAACTGGGTCAAAGGTTGACTTACAATTGACTTTTGGTCAACTGGTCAACTTCTAGACATTCATAGGCCAAGTGTTGACTGATAGTTGACTTTTGGTCAAAGCAGTCAAACTTGCTCAACCGAGGTCAAAACTAAGCTAAGCACACTATTCCTAATATTTACCTACCAAGATACCATATATCTTGGTCAAACAGGATCACTCTAATTTAAGAATTAGAATATCAAGTTGCACCTCGTTATACGTACATCGAAACCTATGACACGTAAATCGAGATAAGATAATCAACAGTAAGGTTAATAATCTCATCACAGTGATCCACATGATCATCTTGCCAATTTCAGCGATGTGAGATCACTGGAATCGACTGATCTCAGTTTCGTTGTACTAATTCCGAAATACGAACTAAATAAGAATTAATTATAATAAAATGTAATACACAGAAAAATATCTACAAACATTATCGGATGATGAAACAAATACCACCAACGTATCCAGAATGGTCAAATCAGCTAGGATAGCCTATCCATAAGTCCAATTTGGACACAGGGGCAAAAAGGTAATTTTGGGTCAAAACGGTGTCCGTGTCGGAGCCGTTTTACAACGAAAAACGTACAAGAAAATAAGTCTACCAAATCTAACAAATTATATGTCCACAAATCCAGAATGACGATACGAACCCAACGGTATATCCAGAATTGGATTCCGTTGACCCGATCTCAAATTGGTCCGTTGACTAGGACATTGAAATTTCGATTTGCACGAAAAAGCGTGTCGGAGCCAATGTCCTCAAAACTTAGCAAATTATATGTCAACGAGTCCAGAATGATGATACGAACTCAACGGTATATCCGGAATTAGATTCCGATGAGCCGGCGTCAAAAAGTCCCGTTGACCCGGACCGTGGGGCCCACTTTGTACCAAAATGCGTGCCAGGGCCCACGTCCTCCAAATCTAACAAATTTTATATGAAAACATGTCAGAACGATGCCACGAGTCTACTGGTAGTGTCAGAAATTGAATCCGGAGTCCTGGGTTCAAAAATAGAATTTTACAAGTTGAAAATTACGAATTCGGACGGCCAACTTTGGCGTCGAATTCAACCAATCAAACGTGCTCACAATAAAATGAAACTAAAATGGAAGAAAGAGGGTTATACCAGCTACGCACAGGAACTAGTGGCACGCCAGACGGAGCTGCGACGGCGGAGTTACGAGCTGACGAAGTCGGCTCCACGAAACTGTCCAAAAATAGTTCAAATTAAAACGTCAACTTGGTGGCCGGTTTTGATCTATCAAACGACGAAATTAACGGATGAAATTTGAGAGAGATGAAGGGGTATATACCGAGATTGAGATGGAAGAAATGGATCGACGATCCAACGGTCGTATTGACCAGAAAATACGCACAATGTTGATATCTCGGGCGCGAATTCCGTGTTCCGTTCCCGCGCGCGTCACGGCGGGATCTCGTGCAAAACGCACGGATAGCCTATGCGTCATACCGGAGAGGAAGGTGGCGGCTCATGGGGGTTCGTCGGAGGCTCGTGCAGCCGGTGGGGGAAGGCCATGGCGGCGGCAGCGCCGTGCGGCGGCGCGGCGGCGCACGACGGTGGCCCGTGCGCGCGCGCACGTGCGCGCGCGCACGTGCGCGCTGCTGCGCTGCTGCTTGTTGTGGCTGCTGCTGCGCACCTGAGCAGCTACGTCGGTCGGCCAGGGCGACGGTGGCACGGCACAGTGGCCGTGGCGCGGGTGATGGTTGTCACCCCCAGTTTTCATAAACAGGGGTATTTTAGTAATTTTCTACTTTAAAAATTATTTTGGAATTATTTATTTATTTATTGTATTATTTTGGGGTTATTAGAATCGGGTTCGAATTTCAACTCATTCTGACTTGTTTTGACTTGTTTCGGGGACCCGGGTAGGGGTGTAAAACGGACAAAGTAGTCCGTTGTCCGTACGTGTCCGGCTCGATAAATGGTTCGACCGCGGAACGTCCGATTCATTAACGAACAAAACTTGGACATTTTTTTTGGTCCGATTAAAAATCGGACCCGGACACGGTCATATCCATGTCCGGTCCGAATTCGTCCGCGAACAGTCCGATAGTGGAGACTTATTTTGGTTTTGTATTAATTATGTCATAATATTTTGGTTTTGTATCAAATTTTTGTTGTCCCGTCTCGATTTTTGTTATTCTTTTACTATTGTTTGTTGTATTCTATAACCTTCAATTGTATTTTCTTTCAACTAAATTTTTTGAACCAACTATTAAGCTATCTTGATAAAATAATAACTTTTGGTAATATATTTAATTTGTCCGCGGACCGTCCGATTGAATTAACAAACAGTGGTTGTCCGTGTTCGTCCGGTCCGAACTTGAACAATGAACTGTCCGTGTCCGTCCGTCCGAACTCATTTTCATTAACGGACCGAACACGGACAGTGGACTGTCCGTGTCCGTCCGGTCCGTTTACACCCCTAGACCCGGGGCAGTGTTGATCTTAGCGGGCCCACACACTAGCTAGCCATGGCCCACAATATTACCATCAAAAGTTAGGTTAGACCTTATTAGAACTTTAGATTTACATTTTTAACCCCCAAACCTTAAGCAAACTTGTAATGAGCTAATAAAACAATAGAGGGGCAAACTTGTAATTAGGAAAAGGGGGCATTTGGAGCATATGGCCGGCCACATGTAGGGGTGGGGAGGAGAGAGAAAATCACTTTCATTGTTCTCATCCACATTCTTCTTCTTCTTCTCCAAAGGTTCTTTCCATTTCTTGAGAGCTCCACCATTGTTACATCTCCAAAAATAGGTAAACCCTTCTCTAAAAATAGTTTCCATTTCATGTAGAATGGTTAGGAACCCATAGAAATGTTTCCCATGGTCGTGTCTCCATTAGAGACTATTTTGTGTCCTTTTGGACATTTTTAGAGGTGTCCAATATGTAGGATTGTGTCCTAATAGGAAAACCCCCTATTTGGACACATGAATATTGTTGTGCATTGATTTTGGGTGTGTTCTATATTTATTTCAGAATTTTCATGTGTGTGGGAATGGTTTCTCTTAATGTATCATATTCCTATAATCTATATATATATATATATATATATATATATATATATATAAATATATATATATATATATATATATATATATATATATATATATATATATATATATATATATTTATATATTTATATATATATATATATATATGGTTATATATATATATATCATTATCTATATATATATAAAAAATATATATATATGTATATATATATATATGGAGGATTATTTATGTGCATATAGTGTGGTGTATTGTTTGTGTTTGGAGGGGGACAGCAGGTTCGGCCAAGAGGGCATGTGTTTGTGTGTAGGAGTGGTGTTGTTGGAATGTTGAGTGATTTGGTTGAGAAGGGAATGTGAAGAGGAGATAGAGAGACTGAGAGGAGATATAGAGAGGGGAGGGGAACCATTCTTGGCTGTCAAACCTCCCCATTGTGCTGTCCAATATCAGCCCATTAAGCCTACATGGCAGTCCACACATTGGCCTAAAATCAGTCCCTTTTTTGGCCTCAAATTCAGTCCACCCTATACACAATATGCTATCCCAAAACAGTCCTGTTTTGGCCCCTATTTGCTGTCATGAACCAGCCCCCTTAACCCATCAATTTCAGTCCAATAACACCCCAAACCACAGCCCACATTTCCCCCTAGAAGCTGTCCAAAACAGCCCCTACTTTGCTGATCTTTTGGCCACCAAATCAGCCTACATATGACCCATTTCAGTCCACTTTTAGGACTCCAATTTAGCCTCCTAATACCATTCATTTCAGCCCTTGTACACCACTATATGACAGCCCTATAACCCCCAAAACCTGTCCATATTTTGCTTGTGTGTGTATGAGTGTTTGTGAGTTGTGTGTGTGTGTGTGAGAGAGAGCCTACAATGAGTGTAGTTGAGTGAACCATAGTTAGCCTATGTGCAAACTAATAGGAAACCTATAGGAGAGACTATGAGTGATAAATATAGGAGTGTATCATGAGAGTGGATTGTGTGTAGATGAATGTGAGAGTGTGAGAGGGTAAATTCATGATATAGTTAAGGTAATAGGGTAAATCAATACCCCGTATCCTAACATAGCCTAGATACCTAGGATACCCAATTTTCTTGGTAGGTAAACCTTAGATAGGTTGATATCTAGCTACCCTAAGGAGCCTAGGCTAGTACCATGGGTATTTGCGGGGTTTCCTTGGGATTGGACAAGGTATCGGGATTTACCTTGGAAGGGTAAATACTAGTTTTGCCTATAAATAGGATATTGGTGTTAGAAGTCTAAGATAGAGTTAGAACTTGATTCCCGTGGTAGGTAATGATCAAATATGGTGCTCATAGACTAGTTTTGACGTCGGTTGACCTTTTTGACCAAAAGTCAACAAAAGTCAAACTTAGTCTTTAAGCGACCCGATTTGACCGAAACCAACCCAGAGTTGACCAGTTGACTGGAAGTCAATAGTTGGTCAACATTATACTAGTTTGACCTAGGGTTGACCTAGAGTTGACCAGAGTTGACCAGAGTTGACTAGAGTTGACTTTTTGACCAAAAGTCAACTGTAAGTCAACCCTTGACCCCGATCGATCTAGTTTGACTTGGATTGACTTCCAGTGACCTAGTATGACCTAGTATGAACCAGTATGATCTAGTATGACTCAGTTTGACCTAGATTGACCTAGGTTTGACTTAGACTTGCATTCATGGATTATATTAGTTTCATTTTTTAGTTTTAAGCCCTGTTTGACTCATAGTATCTTATTTTAGGTCTGTGATCACTCTGAGCGTCTGTTCACCCTATCAGCTCAGGACCACAGGTGAGTACATTCACTGATAGTTTTTATTGTCTTGATATCTACTATATCCGATTCAGTCATAGTATTTTACATGATTCCTGACATGACGTTTCACGGACTAGTATACGTCGGATCCTGTCATGAGATGTTATTCCTAGACTCCCTTGGTATATGAGTATGTGATATTCCTGTCTTCCTGTACTTATATAGACACTGATTTGGGAGTGGGCTGGCCCCATGCTCTTGAACCCCGTGTCATGACGTGCCATGTCCGGATCCGTGATACTATTCGGGGATGGGGGAATTATTAGGGGTTATGTGATCAAGCCTTCCTGTAACTATACATTGCTAGCGCCACTCTCACCTCACGTAGGGTGTAGCAGACACCTCATTACCAGTTATCCAGGTTGGACGACATGACTCTCCGTTGAGTACACCGCGGATTGCCGGGCCAAGTGGATAACCATCTCTTGCTTCCCTAGCCGATCACATATCGCTCTAATAGTTCAAATCACCTTTTTACATTTATTGTCATATCTTATATTCTAGTTTCAGCCTTACTTACTGTACTTTCACCATGCTATGATTTATTTCTTACAAGCTCTACCTATCTTTTATACTGTACCATAATTTGAGACCAAGTTCTGTTTGAAAGAAGGGTTACAACTCCGGCCCTTGTTTGGTTCAAGGGTTGTAACTCGGCTTTCAAATGGTTCCCAAGTCGCATATATCTTTTGTCTTGTATTTTATTATTGCTGTCTCTTATACTATTTCTCAATTCATAAGGAACTGTTGTTGGTGTTTGTACTTGCTCATTTTCCTGACAGGATACCGTTAACAAATTTTACAGATGACTCTGAGACTGACTGCCCGACCTACTATGGGGTTGAGTCTGATGGACTAGATTTAGACCGTGGCTTATTGGTAGAGCCACTGGACTTTTCTCACCCTGAGTAGCATAGTTAGTTAGGTTTGCCTGGCCTGCGAACCAGCTAGTTCATTTCAGTTTGTAGTATCTTTATACTTATAGTATCTGAGACTCTGGATGTTGTGTTAGCTCTGACTTATGGATTTTGGACTCGTTTCCTGTTTTATCTATTATATCTCTTTTTATGCTATCTACCTTAGTTTGGATTATGTGATTGAGACTGTATTGCTATGTCACCTCCATTCAGAGTGTATATACTGTACAGGTACATTTATCTGTTTTAGTCGTAGTATTTACAGACCCTATATACAGCGTTCTACCGCCGATTCTGCGGCGTAGGCTGGACGTAACCACGTGCTCGTGCCCCTCTTCAGGGTGCGGATCATGACACATTTTTGTGGTGGTCCATGCAGGTCTGTGTCGCAATTACTAGTACGAACTCGTAATAGTGCTCGACTTAGAGTACTAATTACGAGCCTGCAATTAGGACGTAGGATTAGGGTATGATAGGAGTTATTCAATCACATGCTAGGAAATTTTTGATCTTTTGATTACCATGACAGCTCTTTTGCATTGAATTTAATTGTCCGTCTTTGATATTCCTATCATGTGCCATATTGATTCCTTGTTTAAACCTATCCTCAGGATGACGATCACTCGCTCTCAGGCAGCGGGTTCTAGCGCTGTACCGGAGAGGCCCGATCCGGCAGGAGGTCTTCCACCTCCGGCTGCGGGAGTAGCAGTGGCAGTCCCAGGAGGTCTTCCACCTCCGGCTGCGGGAGTAGCAGTGGCAGTCCCAGGAGGTCTTCCACCTCCGGCAGCGGGAGCTACAGTTGAGGGAGCTGCCACCTCAGTTCCTGCCCTTCCGACGGGAGCAGCAGTAGAGACGGTTCCAGGAGGTCTTCCACCTCCAGCAGCGGGACCGTATTTGGTTATTCCTGATGTTCTTCCACCGCCGCCTCCGATACCGACAGATACTCAGGGTATGATGGCCCTACTGCAGCAGATGCTGCAGACGCAGAGAGCACAGACAGAGGCATAGCACCGTCAGACAGAGGTGCTACGACAGACGATGGAGAACTCATATCAGTTAGCTATGGCTGCAGTGGAGAGAGGCGCACCGGCTACAGCTCAGGGAGCACCAGCACAGCAGCAGGGTCAGGGGAGGCCCGGTACGTATCTCGACTTCAGGAAGATGAACCCGCGGGATTTCAAGGGTACCGAGGGTATCCTATACGCGGACGACTGGCTAGAGGATGTCCAGCGGAGTCTGGAGTTGGCGGAGGTCCCGAGAGGTCTGTGGGTGACTTCTGTAGCGAGCCAGTTCTTTGACATAGCGCTGACTTGGTACCGTACGGATCCGCGTGCGTCAGTGAGAGGTATATCTTGGGAGGACTTCAGGAAACTCTTTAAGAAGAAGTTCTACCCAGATGTAGCCTTAACAGCTTTGGAGGGGCAGTTTGCTAGTTTGGTGCAGGGGAACTCGTCGGTAGACGAGTATGCAGTGGAGTTCTTCCGCCTGAGCAGGTTTGCACCCAGTTTGGTTCAGGATGAGGGGTGCAAGGCCCGAAAGTTCAGGAGGGATCTCATTCATGCAGTGCGCACTCGCACATCTGGGCGACGAGACACGACCTTTGAGCAGATCTTGATGGAGGCTCAGATTGCAGAGGAGGACTCCGGCCTCAAGTCGAAGAGGAGCAGTGACGCTATTGAAGCTAGTTCGAGTGCAGGGCCAGCGAAGCGCCCACATTTCCAGCAGAGGCAGTTCCAGCAGCAGCAGCCTAAGTTGCAGATCCAGCAGACACCGGCGCGTGCCCAGCAGTATCAGGGTCAGGGTCAGGGCCAGAGGCCGGCGACACAGTGTAACTTCTGCGGGAAGCCAGGGCACACTAGAGAGGTGTGCAGGAAGAGATTGGGCGTCTGCTTATACTGTGGGGCGTCCGATCACCAGCTGAAGGACTACCGTATTCGAGGAGTCCGAGGAGTCCAGGACAGAGCACAGCCGGCCAGAGGACCAGCGGTTCAGCAGAGAGGTCCTCCACTTCAGATGCAGCAGCAGCGTTTCCAGCAGCACCAGAGGGGAGCCCCTGCAGGCAGAGTGTTTACCCTGACAGCAGATGAGGAGGCAGAGCCAGTAGGCGATGTAGTGGCAGGTCATGTTCTTCTCAATTCATTTCCTGCATTTACCTTATTTGATTCCGGTGCCTCACGTAGCTTTGTGTCTGTCTCCTTTGCTCTGAGACACAATATTATTGCTGAACCCTTGGGTAGGACTTGCAAGATATTGACCGGGGGAGGCATCATCCTGGTCAACAATATCTGCAAGGGGCGGAGAGTTACTGTAGGAGGCCGAGTTTTGGGTGCGTGCTTGCTCGTAATGCCCCTTCCGAGGTACGATGTGGTACTCGGAATGGATTGATTGAGTATGCACCATGCTACTATAGATTTTAGAGGTGGTAGGATTTTGTTTAGGCCGTCGGGAGAGCCTGAGATTGTGTTTGCCAGAGGAGCAGCTGAGCCGGTAGATGGGTTCTACGGAGCTTTACTGGCGGGGCAGGCATTGCCGCATCCATTGATTGCTGATTTCATGGATGTTTTTCCCGAGGAGTTGTCGGGGATGCCGTCGGATAGAGACGTTGAGTTCTCTATAGACCTAGTGCCAGGTGCTGAGCCCATTTCGTAGCACGTCTATAGAGTCAACAACAGCGAGTTGGCGGAGCTGAAGAAGCAGGTCGACGAGCTGTAGGACAAGGGATTCATTAGATCCAGTTCATCGCCTTGGGGAGCGCCAGTCCTGTTTGTGCCGAAGAAGGATGGTACGATACGTATGTGTATCGATTACAGGGCGCTCAACAACCTTACTATCAAGAATAAGTACCCATTGCCGAGGATCGACGACTTGTTCGATCAGCTGAGCGGCGCCAAGGTGTTTTCGAAGATAGATCTGAGATCCGGCTATCATCAGCTGAAGGTGAAGAAGGAAGACATTCCGAAGACTGCTTTTCGGACTCGGTACGGCCAGTACGAGTTCACAGTGATGCCATTTGGGTTGACCAACGCCCCAGCTGTGTTCATGAACTTGATGAACAAGGTATTCCATCAGTACCTTGACAAGTTCGTGGTGGTCTTCATAGACGACATCCTGGTCTACTCGAAGACGCCGGAGGAGCACGAGAAGTATCTGAGGATTGTGCTCGAGACCTTGAGAAAGGAGCAGTTGTATGGGAAGTTGTCGAAGTGTGAGTTTTTCTGGACCAGGTCGAATTCCTGGGTCATGTTGTGACCGAGCACGGGATCTCAGTAGACCAGAGGAAGATTGCTGCGGTAGAGTCTTGGTCTACGCCCAGTACTGTTGCCAAAATTCGGAGCTTTCTGGGGTTGGCGGGCTACTATCGGAAGTTCGTCCAGGATTTCTCGCGGATCGCGGAGCCGATGACTAGACTCACCAGGAAGGACGTGGAGTTCGTCTGGACTGAGGAGTGTCAGGCCGCCTTCGATGAGCTGAAAAAGAGGTTGACATCAGCTCCTATCTTGACATTGTCGTCTGGGACCGATAGTTTCTTAATTTACAGCGACGCTTCTGGCCGGGGTCTGGGTTGTGTACTTCAGCAGCACGGGAAGGTGATTGTCTATGCATCTAGGCAGTTACGTCCTCATGAGAAAAACTATCCGACTCACGATCTGGAGTTAGCCGCTGTCATCTTTGCCCTGAAGTTGTGGAAACACTATCTGTACGGAGAGCGGGTTGAGATCTTTACTGATCATAAGAGCTTGAAGTACGTGTTCACTCAGAAGGAGCTGAACATGAGACAGAGACGTTGGCTTGAGCTGATGAAGGATTTTGATATCGCCTTGCAGTACCATCCAGGGAAGGCCAACGTAGTCGCAGATGCCTTGAGCAGGTATCCAGTGGCTATGTATCTGACATCAGACTGTCATCTTTTGGCTGACCTGGATAGTTTGGGAATCGAGGTGATTATTCCGGACATGGAGGTGCAGATGTGGGGTTTACAGATTCAGTCTGAGTTGATGGACAGGGTCAGATCAGCACAGTTTGATGATGTTGCCCTGAGGTGCATCAGGGAGCAGGTGCAGGCAGGGTTGCTTGACGATTTCTCCATTGTCGAAGATGGGTCGCTGCGGTACGGTGCTAGACTGTGCGTTCCGAGTGGAGAGCTTCGAGAGGAGGTTCTTCAGGAGGCTCATCGCTCTCAGTACTCTATGCATCCTGGTGCCAACAAGATGTACAGAGATTTGAGAGAGCACGTTTGGTGGTACGGCATGAAGCGTGAGGTGGCTCAGTTCGTATCTCGCTGCTTGGTTTGTCAGCAGGTGAAGGCCGAGAGGCAGAGGCCTGGTGGATTGCTACAGCCACTACCCATTCCTGAGTGGAAGTGGGAGCACATCACCATGGACTTTATGTCTGGACTTCCCCGATCTCCATGAGGGAAAGATACGATTTGGGTCATAGTTGATAGATTGACCAAATCGGCCCACCTTTTGCCTTTCAAGGTGGGAATGTCTACGGAGAGGTTGGCAGAGCTGTATGTTCGTCAGATCGTGCAATTGCATGGGGTTCCTGTGAGCATAGTTTCAGATCGAGATAGTCGTTTTACTTCCCACTTCTGGAGGAGTTTGCAGGCTAGCTTGGGCACCTCGCTCAAGTTCAGTACTGCTTATCACCCCTAGACAGACGGGCAGTCGGAAAGGACTATCCAGACCTTGGAGGAAATGCTTCGCACGTGTGTGCTAGATCTCGGGGGTTCTTGGGAGGATCATCTTCACTTGGTAGAGTTTGCTTACAACAACAGCTACCAGACCAGTATAGAGATGTCGTCATTCGAGGCTCTATACGGACGGAGATGCCGTACTCCCTTATCATGGGACGATGTTGGCGAGAGGGTGCTGCTTGGACCAGAGATGGTGGTGGATGCAGCTGAGAAGGTCCGGCTGATTAGAGACAGACTTCGGGTGGCACAGGATAGGCAGCGGCATTGGGCCGATAGCCACCGGAGACCGTTAGAGTTCGAGGTTAGTTTCAGATCCTGTTTGTGATTGTTTGTGTTTTGTCTGTCCTGTGTTCTGAGTTTATTTTATGTCTAGGTTGGTGCTTTGGTGTTCCTGAAGATTTCTTCGACACGGGGCACGATTCGCTTTGGCGGGGGCGGGAAGCTTAGTTCGCGCTATATCGGACCTTTCACCATTCTTGAGAGGGTCGGTGCAGTGGCTTACCGGCTAGACTTGTCGCCTACGCTAGAGGGGGTACACAACATGTTCCACGTGTCGCAGCTGAGACGGTACGTGGCGGACCCCAGCCATGTATTGGATCATTCAGCGATCGAGGTGGGGCCTACTCTTCACTATCCAGAGCAGCCAGTTGAGATTCTGGATCGTAGGGAGAAGGGGCTCCGGAACCAGGTTATACCCTTGGTTCTCGTTGCATGGAGGCATCACTCTCTAGGTGAGTCTACCTGGGAGAGAGAGGACGACATGCAGGAGCATTTTCCTTATCTCTTCGAGCCTTGAGGTATAATTTATGTTTCTGCATTGTGATTCAGTGTATGTTTGTTTTAATTTTGAAGACAAATTTTTTTTAAGGTGGATAGATTTGTCACCCCCAGTTTTCATGAACAGGGGTATTTTGGTAATTTTCCACTTTAAAAATTATTTTAGAATTATTTATTTATTTATTGTATTATTTTGGGGTTATTAGAATCGGGTTCGAATTTTAACTCATTCCGACTTGTTTTGACTTGTTTCGGGGACCCAGGGTAGTGTTGACCTTAGCGGGCCCACACACTAGCTAGCCATGGCCCACAATATTACCATCAAAAGTTAAAGGGATTAGTCATGACCCCATGGATTAGGTTAGACCTAATTAGAACTTTAGATTTACATTTTTAACCCCCAAACCCTAAGCAAACTTGTAATGAGCTAATAAAACAATAGAGGGGCAAACTTGTAATTAGAAAAAGGGGGCATTTGGAGCATATGTCCGGCCACATGTAGGGGTGGGGAGGAGAGAGAAAATCACTTTCATTGTTCTCATCCACATTCTTCTTCTTCTCCAAAGGTTCTTCCCATTTCTTGAGAGCTCCACCATTGTTCCATCTCCAAAAATAGGTAAACCCTTCTCTAAAAATAGTTTCCATTTCATGTAGAATGGTTAGGAACCCATAGAAATGTTTCCTATGGTTGTGTCTCCATTAGAGACTATTTTGTGTCCTTTTGGACATTTTTAGAGGTGTCCAATATGTAGGATTGTGTCCTAATAGGAAAACCCCCAATTTGGACACATGAATATTGTTGTGCATTGATTTTGGGTGTGTTCTATATTTATTTCAGAATTTTCATGTGTGTGGGAATGGTTTCTCTTAATGTATCATATTCCTATAATATATATATATATATATATATATATATATATATATATATATATATATATATATATATATATATATATATATATATATATAACCATATATATATATATATATATATATATATATATATATATATATATATATATATATATATATATGGAGGATTATTTATGTGGATATATAGTGTGGTGTGTTGTTTGTGTTTGGAGGGGACAGCAGGTTCGGCCAAGAGGGCATGGGTTTGTGTGTATGTTTGTTAGTAGGAGTGGTGTTGTTGGAATGTTGAGTGATTTGGTTGAGAAGGGAATGTGAAGAGGAGATAGAGAGATTGAGAGGGGATATAGAGAGGGGAGGGGAACCATTCTTGGCTGTCAAACCTCCCCATTGTGCTGTCCAATATCAGCCCATTAAGCCTACATGGCAGTCCACACATTGGCCTAAAATCAGTCCCTATTTTGGCCTCAAATTCAGTCCACCATATACCCAATATGCTGTCCCAAAACAATCCTATTTTGGCCCCTATTTGCTGTCATGAACCAGCCCACTTAACCCATCAATTTCAGTCCAATAACACCCCAAACCACAGCCCACATTTCCCCCTAGAAGCTGTCCAAAACAGCCCCTACTTTGCTGATCTTTTGGCCACCAAATCAGCCTACATATGACCCATTTCAGTCCACTTTTAGGACTCCAATTTAGCCTCCTAATACACCACTATATGACAGCCCTATAACCCCCAAAACCTGTCCATATTTTGCTTGTGTGTGTATGAGTGTTTGTGAGTTGTGTGTGTGTGTGTGTGTGAGAGCCTACAATGAGTGTAGTTGAGTGAACCATAGTTAGCCTATGTGCAAACTAATAGGAAACCTATAGGAGAGCCTATGAGTGATAAATATAGGAGTGTATCATGAGAGTGGGTTGTGTGTAGATGAATGTGAGAGTGTGAGAGGGTAAATTCATGATATAGTTAAGGTAATAGGGTAAATCAATACCCCGTATCCTAACATAGCCTAGATACCTAGGATACCCAATTTTCTTGGTAGGTAAACCTTAGATAGGTTGATATCTAGCTACCCTAAGGAGCCTAGGCTAGTACCATGGGTATTTGCGGGGTTTCCTTGGGATTGGGCAAGGTATCGGGATTTACCTTGGAAGGGTAAATACTAGTTTTACCTATAAATAGGATATTGGTGTTAGAAGTCTAAGATAGAGTTAGAACTTGATTCCCGTGGTTGGTAATGATCAAATATGGTGCTTATAGACTAGTTTTGACGTCGGTTGACCTTTTTGACCAAAAGTCAACAAAAGTCAACCGAGAGTCAAACTTAGTCTTTAAGCGACCCGATTTGACCGAAACCAACCCAGAGTTGACCAGTTGACTGAAAGTCAACAGTTGATCAACATTAGACTAGTTTAACCTAGAGTTGACCTAGAGTTGACCAAAGTTGACCAGAGTTGACTAGAGTTGACTTTTTGACCAAAAGTCAACATAAGTCAACCCTTGACCCCGATCGACCTAGTTTGACTTGGATTGACTTCCAGTGACCTAGTATGACCTAGTATGAACCAGTATGACCTAGTATGACTCAGTTTGACCTAGATTGACCTAGTTTTGACTTAGACTTGCATTCATGGATTATATTAGTTTCCTTTTTCAGTTTTAAGCCATGTTTAACTCATAGTATCTTATTTTAGGTCTGTGATCACTCTGAGCGTCTGTTCACCCTATCAGCTCAGGACCACAGGCGAGTACATTCACTGATAGTTTTCATTGTCTTGATATCTACTATATCCGATTCAGTCGTAGTGTTTTACATGATTCCTGACACGACGTTTCACGGACTAGTATACGTCGGATCCTGTCATGAGATGTTATTCCTAGACTCCCTTGGTATATGAGTATGTGATATTCCTGTGTTCCTGTACTTATATAGACACTGATTTGGGAGTGGGCTGGCCCCCTGCTCTTGAACCCCGTGTCATGACGTGCCATGTCCGGATCCGTGATACTATTCGGGGATGGAGGAATTATTAGGGGTTATGTGATCAAGCCTTCCTGTAACTATACATTGCTAGCGCCACCCTCACCTCACGTAGGGTGTAGCAGACACCTCATTACCAGTTATCCAGGTTGGACGGCATGACTCTCCGTTGAGTACACCGCGGATTGTCGGGCCAAGTGGATAACCATCTCTTGCTTCCCTAGCCGATCACATATCGCTCTAATAGTTCAAATCACATTTTTACATTTATTGTCATATCTTATATTCCAGTTTTAGCCTTACTTACTGTACTTTCACCATGCTATGATTTATTTCTCACATGCTCTACCTGTCTTTTATACTGTACCATGATTTGAGACCAAGTTCTGTTTGAAAGAAGGGTTACAACTCCGGTCCTTGTTTGGTTCAAGGGTTGTAACTCGGCTTTCAAATGGTTCCCAAGTCGCATATATCTTTTGTCTTGTATTTCATTATTGCTGTCTCTTATAGTATTTCTCAATTCATATGGAACTGCTGTTTGTGTTTGTACTTGCTCATTTTCCTGACAGGATACCGTTGACAAATTTTACAGATGACTCTGAGACTGACTGCCCGACCTACTATGGGGTTGAGTCTGATGGACTAGATTTAGACCGTGGCTTATTGGTAGAGCCACTGGACTTTGCTCACCCTGAGTAGCATAGTTAGTTAGGTTTGCCTGGCCTGCGAGCCAGCTAGTTCATTTCAGTTTGTAGTATCTTTATACTTATAGTATCCGAGACTCTGGATGTTGTGTTAGCTCTGACTTGTGGATTTTGGACTCGTTTCCTGTTTTTATCTATCATATCTCTTTTCATGCTATCTACCTTAGTTTGGATTATGTGATTGAGACTGTATTGCTATGTCACCTCCATTCGGAGTGTATATACTGTACAGGTACATTTATCTGTTTTAGTCGTAGTATTTACAGACCCTATATACAGCGTTCTACCGCCGATTCTGCGGCGTAGGCTGGACGTAACCACGTGCTCGTTCCCCTCTTCAGGGTGCGGGTTGTGACAATGGTAAAGGTGATGGGGGTGAGAGTGTTGGTGGTGAGAGTGGTGTTGATGATGGTGTGGGTTGGTGATGGTGAAGGTGATGGTGGTGATGATCGTGAGGAGGAGGAAGGGAGGAGGAGAGCTCGGGATGGAGCTCAGCCACGGGGAGAGGGAGGTCGGCCGGCCATGGGGGATTGTGGTGGAGTTGCTGCTGCTGTGGTGATGGAGGAGTGGGTGATGGTGTTGTTGTGTGGTGAGTGTAAAATAGAGAGAGTGAGTGTGTATATGAGTGTGTGTGTGTATATTAATATATATGGAAGAGAGAGAGAGAGATATTTTAGAGAGAGAGGGGGTGTGAAGTCGGCTGCTATGGGGGAGTTTGCTGTATGGTGTGGGGAGAGAGTGAGAGAGAGATATTAATAAAAAGAGAGAGAGAATGATATTAATATATATATATATATATATATATATATATATATATATATATATATATATATATATATATATATATATATATATATATAAGAGAAAGGAAATGAGATATTTACATATATAGAGATATTTTGAATAGAGGAAAAAGAGAAAAATATCAGTGGACTGTATGGGCAGTCATGATAGGGCATGCACCAAATTAGATTGGGTGTTAGGCCAAGTTTGGACAAGCTTGGGGCCAAGATTTAATTAAAATAATAAATTAAAACGAAATTAAATCATGGATAAGATAGGAGCACAAGGGAGATCCAATCGGTGGCACGCAAGTGGCACGTGCACAGTAGACTCAAAACAGGCCAGGACCATATATTGGGTCGACTGGATTGGACCGATGTCGGGCCCGGAAATTTAAGTTGGAAGTTAAGTTGCGAATTACGGCAGACGATAAATTGGTCTAAATTGACCCGAAAGTTGCGCGAAGCAAATGGAGCACAAGGGAACAAGTTCGAGTTGGACACGATATATCAATATGAAGATAATCTCGTCTACTACAAACTTCAAGAAGGAAGTTTCTAGAGACTGGCATCCCTGATGCTCTAGAATTCCAAGTCTCGGTAAAGAGCATTCAATGTTCAAAATTAATTAAATAAAATGAATTATCGAGAATAAATTATTTAGAAAATTCGAAAATAAATCCTGAAAATTTAGGGGGCTTACAGTCGGGGAGGGGGGCGACGAGGTCGGGGAGGGGGGGAGGGGGCGGCGGCGGCGGTGGTGGGGGGTAGGGGGGTCGGCGGCGGTCGAGGAGGGGGGGGCGGCGAGGTCGGGTGGGGGGGTGTTGGTGATGGTGGTGGTGGTGTTGGTGATGGTGGTGGTGGTGATGGGGGGGGGAGCGGAGAGGGGGGCTGCGGCGGTCGGGGGAGGGGGCTGCGGCGGTCGGGGGAGGGGCCGGTGGTGGCGGAGGGTGGGGGATCGGCTTGGGAAGGGAGAGGGCTTGGGAAGACGGGGGTATTTTGGTCCCAAAAAAATAGTCAAATCCTTTGACCGTCAGTTACTGACGGAAACCGTCAAAAGTGGGGGGTGCCTTGCATTATGGTATAGTGGTGGGGTACACTTTAAATAAGGGTAAATCAAGTGGGGTGCGATTCAAAATTTCTCATAAAAATAAAAAAACTTATCTAATCCCATCATTGCCCACCCACCCTCCACCCATTTTTCTTTTTTTTGGTGTGTTTTTTATTTTTCTTATTTTATATAAACAAAAAATTGGACTATGTTTTTTATATATAAAAATAATATATTTTTATGGGTAAAATTGTATTAAAAAGACAATTGTCTGACTGATGATCAAACAAACATGAGGTAACAAGTTGTTAACGGCTTGGTAGTTGATAGTAAATTGTTTAGGGTATTTAGTTGCAAGAAACAAAAAAACTCATGGCAGTGACGAGATTATGACAATTTTGTTAGGCTTGATAGTTGATAGTAATTTTTGAGATATTTCATGGGCATTTTACATGCCCGCCACATTGTGAAACCCCATCAATTATGCCATATGATTAAATTATAAAAAATTAAATTACAAATCAGAGTAATTATTCACGTTCATTCTCATATAGGCATAAAAAAAATTATTTAACACTTTTAAAATTATATTTCGCACAATTTGAATGCCATCTAAATTTTACATTGAATTTTAAAGTATTAAGCTCATCAAAACTCACATTTATGCATGCATAGCAAGAAGTTCTCATATTTATTTTATTTATTTTTTGCATTGAAATCACATTATATACCCGGCCCCTCGGGTGACTTACATTATATCACATTGATATAGAAATTAAAATTAGTAAATATTTTATAATTTAAAAAAATTAATACATATATTTTATAATATTATAAAATAAATTAAACCAATCAAACAAAAAATTAAAACCAAACAAAAAAAAAAAATCAACCATAAAAAAATTAACCCATCAAAAAATCCGCCCACCCAAATTCGTCTAAATTCAGCCATCTCCGCCAACTCAGTTGGCTGAATTATTTTTTTTTAAAAATTTTCGTGCTTTCGTTTTTTCGCCACGTCGGTTGGCGACAAATTTCGTTATTGTTAATTATTTCTTCGAAATTGTTTCATTTGTGCTAGTTTATACAAAATTTATTTTGTTACAGTAAATTTTTAGTAAAGAAAATGTAATAATACAACTTGCACAGCTAAATTAGGAATCCTCGTTAGTACCAGAAATCTGTTGATAAACTGGCACCAGCTCCTACAAGGATTCCTATTCGCATAGATTCAGTCCGGATTAGATCGCCCAATTATCAAATATTCGACCACCAAACCAACCGAACATATACACGTGGCAGCCAACGAAAGCATCAGCTACATGATGTCCTACAAATACTTGCGCGTCCATATCCGTTGCAGATTCCCATTGATTCCTGGTCCAGTGAATCACTTTCTTGTTCCTCTATATATATAGCCTTCAAATTCCTCAACCCTAACAAAGTTTGTCAATAAGAAAAGATGTCGACGACGACGACTACTCCGGAGTGGCTGGACAAAGGCGACAACTCGTGGCAGCTCGCCGCGGCGACGCTGGTCGGGCTCCAGACGATGCCGGGCCTCGTGATCCTCTACGGCAGCGTCGTGAAGAAGAAGTGGGCCGTAAACTCGGCCTTCATGGCCTTCTACGCCTTCGCGGTCGCCATGGTCTGCTGGATGGGGTGGGCCTACCGCATGTCCTTCGGCGAGACGCTCCTCCCCTTCGTGGGGCGCCCCAGCCTCGTCGCGCTCGGCGACGAGTACCTGGCGTCGCAGGGCTTCGCGGGGTCGTACCCGGCCGCGACGCTCGTCTACTTCCAGTCCGTCTTCGCCGCCATAACCGTGGCGCTCGTGGCGGGGGCGCTGCTGGGGAGGATGGACTTCAGGGCCTGGATGCTGTTCGCGCCGCTGTGGCTCACGTTCTCGTACACGGTCGGCGCCTTCAGCGTCTGGAGCCCCAAGGGGTTCTTGTTCAAGGCCGGGGTCATGGATTTCGCCGGCGGCTACGTCATCCACCTCGCCTCCGGCGTCTCGGGATTCACCGCTGCATATTGGGTATATATAATTATAATTAGTTTTTTTTTTTTTGGTCAATTTAACATTATGATAGCCTAATTTTGGTTTTAAGCTAACGTTATGAATATTTTCGTTTGATTTTCTTTTTGAAATATTAATAAAGAGTGATGCAATGAGTTCTACAATCCATTGATCATAATTGAATAAACAGATATTGGTTATAAAAGAAATCATTCAATTGTGTGTGATTTTTATCAGAAGTAAAGTTTGCATGATTAATTTAACTATAATTTTATTGATATATGTTGAAAAATATCATATAAACGTGAAGATGATGTTTCTTTTCGTTTTTTTCATGATCACCTTAACAATATGATCAGGGTCCGCCGAACCTTTGTGTCTTTTGTTAAGAATTTTTCATTTTTTTATGTGTATTTTCTTCAGGAGTAACACGTTTTTTTTTAATATTTGTTTCGGACATTCAAAAACTCTGGACAAGACATGAATTTCACGATTAATGCAGGTTGGACCAAGAATCAAAAAGGACAGGGAGAGGTTTCCGCCAAACAACATCCTGCTGACGCTGACCGGAGCCGGGTTGCTGTGGATGGGATGGACCGGGTTCAACGGAGGCGCTCCTTACGCGGCGAACCTCGACGCGTCCATGGCCGTGGTGAACACGCACCTCTGCACCGCCACCAGCCTCCTCGTCTGGCTCTGTCTCGACATGATCTTCTTCTCGAAGCCCTCCGTGATCGGCGCGGTCCAGGGAATGATCACCGGCCTCGTGTGCATTACTCCTGCAGCAGGTAGTACACACATGCATTACTCTTGTACACGAGTAACACGAAACCAGTCTGTGGGTTGTGGCCTCACTACAAGAAAATTTGTTTATAGTTACGACGAAAATCAGTCACTAATTTATATTAATAGTGACTGAATTTCGTCAGAAATGATATTAGTGACGGACTAAACACATAAGTAACGGAAGCGACACTAATACTACTAGTGACGGATGAATTCCTAAATCCGTCACTATAAGATAAATACTACTATGAGTATTTATCTTTCAATATAAAAAAATATTTAATATTTATTACTAACTAATTAGTCAGTCACTATTGTTGGATCATTAATAATTATTACTAACTAATAAAAAAAAAAAACTAATAAGTCAGTCACTGTTGTTTGGTCATTAATAAAATTATTACTAACTAATATAACAGGAGATGCATAGATTTGGATTTTTCGTTGGTATTTGTCTAAGTCGGAGAAAAGGACACCTGTAAAAAAAGTAACACCACCGACGACGACAGTTGTTGATTATGAGGCTGCTACGTTGCCTGCAAAATAGGAGAGACACGTCGGCTGGGGACACAGCCGCGGTCAGCTCCCGCGGGCCAAAAAGTGTTTTCGTATTGATTGTTGTTAGTTTGATCACTCACAGGACTAGTACAAGGCTGGGCTGCACTCATAATGGGTGTTCTGTCGGGAAGCATCCCGTGGTTCTCCATGATGGTCCTCCACAGGAAGATCGGGTTCCTGAAGAAGATCGACGACACCCTCGCCGTGTTCCACACCCACGGAGTCGCCGGCACCCTCGGCGGCTTGCTCGCCGGCGTCCTGGCCGACCCCAAGCTGTGCAAACTCTTCTTCGGGGACGACCCCCGCTACATCGGCCTTGCGTACGCCGTCAGGGACGGACGGACCGCAGACGGATTCCGCCAACTGGGCGTCCAGATCGCCGGCATCGCCTTCGTCTTGCTCGTGAACGCCGCTCTCACCACCGTGATATGCCTCCTCGTGAGGCTCGTCGTCCCGCTGAGGCTCAGCGAGGAGAAGCTGCTGGTCGGCGACGACGCCATCCATGGAGAGGACGCGTACGCCGTGTGGGGGGATGGGGAGACGTTCGAGAGGTCCGTCCATGGCTATGAGAACTTCCCGGCCCCTTCGGCCAAGGCGGCTTTGGGCGGCGATCCGAGCGAGGCTGTCGAGCTGGTCTGAGTCGAGGAAGGGAGCTAGCAAGCTCTTGTACATGATAGAGCTGCTCAATGTTTATTTGGCATATATTTAATGTTTATTTATATTTAGCATTGAAGCTTAGTTAAAATGTTCTGTTCACATAATTTATATAATACTAGTAAATGCAGGTACTTTGCATTTATAATAACTGATAATAAGAATAGTATCCAACTATAATCAAATATTTCTTCTAACTCTTGTGGTTAAGGTGTGAGGTATTTTTCTTATTTGGTTGAATTCGATTCTCTATGTTGACAAATTTAAACTTTTTTCAACAATTTTTACAAAATTTATTTTTTTAAAATAAAATGAACCGTGATATAATGACGGCTTAGACGGCTCACTTTTGAGCCGTTTTAAAGTCTCATTATATAGTATAAGATATAAGATATTTAATTTTCATTTATAATAGTACTTCTTTTGTTTCTAATATCAAACAGACACTACGGACCGTTTTGCTATCATTATTTTTTACAAACAATATGTTTTTCCTTTTTGATGCTAAAAATATATTTTAAATTAGGAAAGGAAAAAATTGTTTACTGTGTTTTCATAAACAAAAACATGAAATAATAATAAATAAATTTCAAATGCTGATTATATTGATAAAAAAAATTTGTTTGTATTTTTTACTTATTAAATACGCTTTATTGTTTTTATAGACAAATAATAACACATATTCATCCTTAGTAAAAAATTGAAATAAAAAATAATAATCGGAAATAATATCAAAACATGGCCTACATAGTACATTGTTATTGTAAATATAATTTGTTACCATCAAAATTAATATAGTTGGATAGAAAATATTTTCAGTTGCCAACACAATATATGTTTATTTGTACTATATTATATTGTAAAATATGGCCATAAAATTTTCCAAAAATTGAACTCAACTAGCTGTTATGATCAGTGATAAGAGGTATAACCTCCTTGCTATGCAGACGTTCTTGAGATCGAAATACGAAAAAGATGTGGGTGGATGAGTGGATGTATAAAAGTTAAAAACAGTGGATCCTAATGGCAGCAACGCAGCGTGCACGAAGTCTCGTAAATTACACCGAACATTGAAAAAAAAAATGGCGATTATTTCCACTAAAGAATCATTTATCCTCAATTATCTCAAAATCTTTTTATTGTATGCCCAAAGCCCACCTTCAAATCTTATTTACAATAGGGGTGCAACTCGGGCGGGCCAAACCCGAACCCGATCGGGTAAACCCGTTAATGGGTTGGGTTAGGGTTGAAGATATTTGGGTTCGGGCTTGGGTTCGGGTTAAAATATTTGAACCCGATCAAAAATCGGGTTGGACTTGGGTTCATGTGTTGGGTAACCCGAAGAACCCGAAACCCGACATACATATAATTTATATATATATTGTTTCATACTACTTAAATAAAAAGTTTAAACTATAATTTTTTTTCACCCGAACTCTTCAACTCTTTGTCCTAAATCTCATTTCAGTTTTATTTTGTAATGATTGAGGCTTGATTGCTATTTGATTATGCATTTAATATTACTCTTGTTTAAAATTATTTCAAATATCATATTAGAGTCCGATAAACCCGATGGATCCGACTCAATCCGAGCCCAACCCGATCCTCCGGCCTTGGTCTTGGGCTTCATATGTTGAACCCGAAGTCGGGTCGGGCATGGGCTTGGGCTAGGCTTATGATCTATCGGGTTGGGCTCGGGTTGACCTCAAACCCGACCCAACCCGCCCGAGTTGCACCCCTAATTTACAAGGGCTATTGCCACAGTCAGATTGGTTTTTGTTATATCATCCCAATTTTGATTTATTTATTATTTCTTCATGCATTCAGAGTTTAATAGCTTAAAATACATATTCTCATAAAGTTTTAAAAAGAAATATATAATATATTTCAGAAAATAAATTTTATTTGTTCTCCCCACAGTGCACAAATAAAGAAAATAATATCAATCCTACTCGATATAGCCTCTCTTCGTCCTCTCCCTCTTCCTCCGGATTTAACACAACAAGCTTTATTCAGCAGTTCCATGAAGTAGAGACATTGTCATTAGCTTTATTCAGCAATTCCGATGAAGTAGCAGCTCTTCAAATGCCAAACCCTATCAGCTGGGTACTGCGTGATTCGTCTCTCTTCCCAGAATTAGGGTTTATTGACTGTACTAACAAAAAGAAATTAGTGATTGCTTGTTGGTTGTCCATGGCAAATTAGGGTTTTTAATTACGTTTTTGGTTGAATTTGTACAAACCCTAGCCCAATTGGACTCCTGACCAGAATTTGGATTGAATTCACTCCCTGTTAGGTCGTGATTAGTTTTTATATTTTTTTGATGAATTTGTTTTTCTTGACCATTTTTTTAAATTATTCTCTTGTTTTTTGTTTTAATTAAGACAATTTTGAGGATCCGACCAATTATTTACAATTCAAACCCCATCCCAATTGGACCTACTTAGGTCAATGGGGTTTTACAAAATTATGGATAAGACTTTTTCCCCCAAATCTCTGTACACATTTCAAGAATATTAATTAAATAAATTTCTGATAAATTTCAAAAAGATTTATTTGTTCAATAACATATGTCTAGAAAAGTTTATTTATCTGTTCAATTTGAGTTGCTCCACAGAGGAAAAACACATGGTTTCATATTCTCAATTTAGGAATGTTTGTATAATATATTTGTTTATTTACTTCACTATATTTGACAATTTAATATATAGGGAATGGTTTGGTTTGGGTTTAGACTGTCTAGTTCTAACCTTCTCATAATCTAGTCTGGTTGTTTTTTCTTGAATCTGGGCCCATCTTGCAAACTATATAGCTTCATCCGTGTCGGCCAGTCTAGCCGAGTTAGTTGTAATCCGGTTCCATCTTGCAAACCATAGATGCATTACAAGCAGGATCACTGATTGACATGCATTGAGGATATGCAGCGCTAAACCAAATTTGATCTCTTTGTTCTATGCAACTTGTTTTAACTTGAGTGAACTGCTGAATAAAGTTTTTGTTCAATTCATGGATTAAGGGTACGACACAAATTGCGTGTGGGATCACTACTTGAGGAAATATGGTCATTTTTCTCTTAGAGTGCAACGCACGTGCAAATATACCAGTATTTGTTAAACAAGGATTTAAATGGTCATTTTAATCACCGCCTACGAGAAAAGGCTCTTATAACTCACATCTGGATGATTGCTAACTTATAAAGAGAAGTTAATTCAACTTGTGACGATTTTTATTGCAAATAACTCAGAATCCTAGAGTAATAAGTAATTTGAAGATACTACGAATTATTACAATAGAAACCCTAGCCTAATTGGACTTACGACCAAAGATTGGATTGGACCTATTTAGGTTAACGTGGTTTTAAAAAATTGCAAATAAGATTCCCCCTCCTCCCCCTTGAATCATTGTATTATAATATGCAAATCTATTAAATATATTGATACATTTCAAGAAGATTTATGTTTTCGATTAATAATGTCTAGAGGAGCTTTTTTTCTCCGTCCAATCTGAGTTGCTCCATATAGTTAAAAAACATGATCTCATATTCTCAATTTAGATTTTTTTGATTATTTACTCTACTATATTCGATAATTTAGGACTGACTACAATTTAGTTGGTGTTTGGTTCAGGTTGGCGGTCAGAGTTGGGAATGGTTCTGTTTGGGTTTATTTATAACCTTCTCATACTCTAGTCTGGTTGGTATTTCTTGAATCTTGGCCCACCATGATTGTCAGCCACGATTGATGATTGACATGCAGTTCTCTTCCGATTGAGGTACGTAGTGCTAAACCAAACTTTATTTCTTTGTTCCATTCAATTTTTTTATTTATTTTCCTCTTAGGGTGACCTGTTGAATAAATATTCATTCAATTCATGGATCAAGCATACAACACAATTGGGTGTGAGATCATTACTTCAAGGATATATTGTCATGTAAATATTATTGCTTAATTGTCTCGAAACACCTCCATTTGCAATCATGAGTGTAATGAATTCCTGAACATAAATGTTGAGAGTTTAAATAACATGTGTCACATATAGATTGAGCTATTCTATGGATCCAAGCCATTAGAACGTGTCTTCTATCTTTATATGTTCTAAAATTTCTCCAAGAGTATGTTGGCTTCTATATGAAGTTGAGTCAAGCAAACACTTTATGTTTCTGCTACCAAGTTGCATGTAGTTTGCTCAGCCAAGTGCGGTGAGAACAACACATTAAACCATTCAATGCATTTACAATAATTGCAGCAATATTCTATGTACAACATTTATTTTTGTAAGTGCCTCCTGATCTTCTTCAGTCTAAACTGGACGAGGCAAGGCTTGTTTCTTTAGCTGACACTTACAACCTATTGCATTGCCATCTTAAGTTACTGGGGTGCAATGCAGATTGTCTTGTTGCAGTGGTTACTTAGCTGATACAAGGTGTTGATGAAAATTATGCTATATAAGCAAGCATGTAGACTGGTACTTCAAAGGTTACCTTAATTACTTCTCCTGCAGTCTTCATGTCCAGGGAATCACAAACCAATAACATGATATTCTCCTTTTCAAATGCAGGTCTCTCTTTCGCTACTACATGTATGTAACAAACTTGAAAATATAATTTCAGAAATAAAAAGTGGAACTCATTTGTGTTACTAAGGTCGGAAGTGCACTTCAAATCTTTATGCATATAATCGTTCTAAATTTATGTAACCTCTGCATTTAGTAGACTCAATCTCACTTTCTTTTTATATCTGTTTTAAGCTTGAAGAAAAAGAAGCCGTAAATCACTCGAAGCATTTGAAGAAATTGTTAACTTGCCCTTGTTCTCTGTAAGCAAAATCAGTGCTTAGCAAGTTCCATTTTACTTTTTCTTTTGATTGATGCATTGCAAGGACAGAGTGATTTGTGTTTCAATCATATAAATTAAAATTTTATTATAGGATGGGACTTTATTCCACCTTTGGAGGATTGATAAAGCATTGAAGGAGGTAGAAGAAGAGAAATGCGGAGTTTCTGGTTTGTGTTTGTACTGATTAGGTAAAGTATTTCATGAACTCTTGTGGTTTCATTTCTATTAGGATAACGCTCTTTCTGCAGCAGTGAAGAGTAAATTTCTGGCCAGGAGCAAGGTACAAGAAGTCCTTTTGGTGACATCCATTTTGCGATCAAAACAGGATAACACTTCATGCTGTGGTGAAGGTACTAAACACTAAAACTACCACACATGATTTTTTTATTATCTCCCGGACCTATTGTTTAGAATAGTGAATTATTATTCTCATTAATAGCATTCAACCAACCAGGTAACCTTATGCTTCGACCCGCATTGAATGTCGGGCCAGTTGGTGAAGATAAGAGTACATCGAAGCCGTATGAAGTCTTGCCATGAGCGGATTGTATCCATTGGGCAAATATTGGTTCGATCAAGATTTGTTTTTCCGGAGTACCAAAAGCGAGCATGCCATTATTATGGACATAAAGGCCCAAGGTATGGAACCCCAGAAACAGGCTGGCCCAACTTAAATGAGATATGATAGCTACTTTATGGTCTAACATTGTTGCCAAATTCACACTTTTATCTGAAGGCTCACCAAGAACTATCGAACAGCAGCTACAGACTTCTTCATTATTGGCAATAAGCAAGAAATGAAATTATCGATGTAGTTCTTTGTTATCTGCAAAAATGGCACATGTATAACAAACTCATGTTAATTCATGTTAGACAAATAAACATTTGGTGATTTAAGAAAATCTTGAACTACTATGCATCAGTATCTATGATTATATGTTCATTTATGTCCATGCCTATAGCTGTTTCTATATTATATAAAAATTCTTAATCCATGCATATGTTTGCCTATGTCACCCTTTAAGTAATTAAAAAGAGAATCTTTCATAAGGTTGTGGTTGGTTGATGAGAGTGGGGTAAAGGCGAAAAAGAAAAATGGGTTGTGCACCTATGCTTGACATGAAACCCCTTATACCAGAATCTGGGTCATATCTCTTGGTAAGTCTAGTACATTGCTTGGTACCGGTACTATTTATGTGAGACCAATATTCAATATCAGGAACCTTGTCCTGGGTAAATCAATAGCCAATCATCGCGTTTTGAGAACAAAGGTTATCGTTGATGATGGTCATCTTTTTCGGATACTTAGGTAGCTAATCCCTCTCCAGATCCATAGCAAGTAGGGCATGTATCCTCAGAGCTATCATCTGTAATATTTTCAACAGGTCCAGTCAGGACAGGAACGAATACATCTCATCAAGAAAATCCAAGTAAATGACAAAGACTATAAAACAATTATAGACAGTTATATTGATGAAGCATGGAAGTTTTAGACAGTTTAAGATGTAAAGCAACAGTTAAAAATAAGGAAAGTAAATGCTGTGAAACAGAAGATCATGTCAATGAAGACTGTAAATAAAAGCTAGCTGAACTAGAATAATGTGATATGAGTCCAGGTGGTACACTATAGGTCAAGTGTGATTCCAATCAATGATTCAAGTAGGATGATTCTTGTAATGATCCTTGTGATGATTCTAGTAAAGATTCTTGTGGTGATTCTAGTAATGATTCTAGACAATACTCAAAGGTATATTTTAAAATACTGAGATCGACATGTAAATGGCTAGGGGTAATCCGGCACATCACACACTGGTCAAGTGTGGGATGGCTATCGTTCTTGTGTAATTCACAGGGAGGTAGTTCGAGTATTTGGGAATGTTTACATGTCTACTCAAGTATTTTTCCGTCCAACTAGTACGAGTGAATCCATAACACGACACGTAAATCGAGAATAAATCTAGCCAGAACATGAAGGTGCTTGTAGGTGATTCTTGTAGTGGTTCTTGTAATAGAGGCTAGATAACTAAGGTGTGTGTGTCGTATACATGAATTTCAGAAATATCAATCCGTGTTTGTAACAGAGAATCAAATAGAACTGACTAGAACTGAAATATAGAAATCGACAAATAAATGAAAGAACTATCAGAGAATGTACTCGCCTGTTACTTTGAGTGACTGATGAATACAGATGTCCGAACCGAAGTCATAATGTCCTATTTAGAGCAACCACAGGTTACAAAGTGTCTAATATGAAATAAGAGAAATTACAATGCAGTCTAAATAATTCTAGGTCATTTTGGGTCAAAGTCAACCTTTGGTCAACTCCGGTCAACCCTGGTCAACTATTCTGGTCAAACTAGGTCAACCCTAAGTCAACTAGTCTATTATTCCAAGTTTAGGTCAAACTTAAGTTATATAACCATTTCAAGTCCGTTTGAGTCGATTTGGATCAAGTTTGACCCAAAGTTGACTTTTGTCAACTTGGTCAACTCGCTAGTCAACTTGGCCAAGTTAGGCTCATTGGGTCAATCCTAAACTGACTCATAAATCCCTAGGCTATATCTAATAGAAAGATCACAAATATATATATATATATATATATATATATATATATATATATATATATATATATATTTGGAACCAGGTAAATTGTTTCTGGAATCGCTTCCACTGGGATTCGAACTCCTGACCACTCGGGCCGCATGCATCTCTCTTAACCACTAGGCTAGAGGTCATTTGCTATATATATATATATATATATATATATATATATATATATATATACTCATTCATTCAATATAATATATACATATATATATACATGCATACACATATACATAGATATATAAAGGAAAGGGATTGAGAGTGTGTGTGTGTTGTGTGAGGGATGAGTATGAGACTGCTGGTATAGGCTGCTGTGGGGGGTCAAAACCTGAGAATAAACTTATCATAATATATATAAATACATATATACACTATATATATATATAAAAGTATCTAACAATGGATATATATATATATATATATATATATATATATATATATATATATATATATATATAGGCATAGAATGAAAGGAGGGTGTGTGATGTGTTTGAAGGGGATGTCGAGCAGTCCCAAAACTCACAGAAATCAGTACCTATATAAGCCTATGCATATATACTATCATATATATAACAAAGTATATATATAGTTAATATATATAGAGAGATACACACAAGGAAACTATATATAACATATAGATTATATACAAATGAATGTAACCATAGTCTAATCAACAAAATAGCATTCAAAAACTGAACTAAACCTAATCCCAAACTCACAAATCTGAACCAAATACATTTATAGGCCTATATTCATATGCCATCAACATATATATATATATATATATATATATATATATATATATATATATTTTATATATATATATATATATATATATATATATATATATATATACAAAGAGGAAAATACATATAACACATAAATTATATATAATTGAAAGTAAACATAGGTCTAAGTACAAAATTGAACTCTCAAACTAATCTAAATCCAACCCCAAACTCAGAAATCTGAGTTTAAACTCAGAAAATCGATTTCAACCTAAAAATCAATTCAAAAACAAACCCAACCGAATTCAAAACCCAATTCGACACCCAAAATCCAAAATACACAACTAGAACTCGTGAAACTCGACAAACACGAAGGTATACACGTGTATGTCATGCTCGTGTACTCACAGGGTCGAACTCGTGTCCGTATCGTGTCCAATTAGTGCGTATCGCACGGGCACGTACGCGCGTGCACGGTATCAGCCGAATCAGTGCAGACGCGATAACTTCGCGAATACTCAACGAAATCTCGTGAAATTTCACGAGCACGTGGGCAGAGGTTGCCCCCACGTGTCCATAAAATTTCACGCCAAACCGTGTCGTATCCATCGAGTTATGACACTCAGACTGCAGGGGTTGTACGTACGCGCGCGCGGCCTCGCGGGCGCGTGTCGACGTCCGTAGCTCGCGACACGAGCCACGTCGTGCCACGTGGCCAAGTCCCTAGGTAGATTAGGTCTAGGGCTTCGTGTCTGTGTTCCTGGAATGAGTCCTCGTCGCGTCGTATCCGCGAACGAAGGCCGTGTCAGCGGCAATTTCTCGTGCGCGTGCACAGTGGGCTGAACCCGTGCGGCTTCGATTTCTCCGCGCATGCTCCACGAAACGTCGTGAAATTTTAGGAGCACGTGGGCAGAGGTTATCCCCACGTGTCCATGAAATTTCACGCGAAACCGTGTCCTGTGCGTCGAGTTATGACACTCGTACAACAGGGCATGCATGGGGCTGTGCACGGGCCTCGTGCACGCGTGTCCGTGTCCGATTCGGACACCGAAAACCAACTAAAACGAGATCCGTCTTAACGAAAGTTGTTTCAAATATACACAACAACAAATTCGTGAAAACGGAATCGAAAAATACGAACTTTCAATTATAAGCGGCATTTCGTCGAACACGTGTCCCAATACGCCGACACGCGTTCGATACGCCTATCAAACGAATACGAAAATCTACCAAACTTCATGTACAGGTCCGGGGTACCTATATGGATGCATCTATGAAGAAAAATCGGAATTTACAGGTGTTTAGAGGGGTTTACCTATTGAGAGTCAATATCTGAATGAAACGAGCCTCCAAACGCGTCGATACCGATTTCCTCCGGTCCAACGCCTCCGATCCCTTGCTAGCAAGTCTCCAGCAGATTCCTCTCCTCCCAACGATCGCAACGCACTTCGTTTGGATGGATTTGGATGAGAAATGAGAAAGTTGGACTTTTGGAGGAGAAGGAGAATTCTAAGGTTTTGAAGAACTTGACGGCTACAATTTTTTACACATAAAAAGGGGGAGGGCTGCTGTTTGGCTGGCCATGGGGTTTGCTAGGGTTATGTTAGGGTTTGCTATGGGCCACCATGCAATTAAAACCCATGTGAAGCCCATTAGCAAA
Organism: Iris pallida; assembly: GCA_029216955.1. Classification (NCBI taxonomy): domain Eukaryota; kingdom Viridiplantae; phylum Streptophyta; class Magnoliopsida; order Asparagales; family Iridaceae; genus Iris; species Iris pallida. Next base: position 5,478,845 of record JANAVB010033417.1, read on the forward strand.
AAGGCCAAAAAGCCACAGGTAAAAATAGCCAAAAATTGATTTAATTGTTTCCTAATGTCACGACCCGCACCCGGATATACGGATACGAATACGTGGGCCACGCCCAGCCTACGCCGCAGTATCGGCGGTAGAACGCTGTCTAGTACCCAATAAATATACACTACATTTAGAAGGTCCATGAACTACAAATGTGCTCAATCACAACCCAACATCTAAAGAAGATAAGACATGAAAGATAACTAAGGCACAAGAACAATAGAAACTACTAGAAGGGATCATAAGACAGGAAAATAAAGAAGGAAAAATAAGACAAACTAAGGATAACTACCAGGCAACTCACATAGAAGAATAGTGAGATCCACCTCAGCTAGCAACATCATGAAGTTCAATAATGGTATAACAACTCCTAAAATATGATCAACGGTATCCTGTCAGGAAAATGAGCAAGTACAAACACTAACAGCAGTTCCATATGAATTGACAAATTCTATAAGAGACAGTATCATGAAATACAAGACAAAGATATAGGATGACTTGGGAACCATTCGGAAGCTGAGTTACAACCCTTAAACCAAACAAGGACCGGGGTTGTAACCCTTCTCCCGAGCAGAACTTAGTCTCCAATCAAGGTACAACATAAAGGCATGTAGAACATGTGAGTAACTGAATATCATAGCATGGTGAGAAAGTACTGAATGTAGAACAGAGCAGGACATAAGATAAGATAAAGTAAATATAAAATGTGCCTTGAATTATTAGAGCGTTATGTGATCGGCTTTGGGAAATGTTACAGGACAGGCTATCCACTTGGCCCAACAATCACAAGAAAATCTGGGAAGGGTCATGCCGGCCAACCTGGATAGCAAGCACAAGGAAAATAGGATCTCGCTACACCCTACGTGGGGGGAGAGTGGCGCGAGCACAAGAATATAGTGACAGGGTGGCTTTGATCACATAACCCCTAATAATTCTCCATCCCTGAATAGTATAATGGACCTGGACATGACACGTCATGACACGGGATTCCCTAAGAGGATAGCTACTCCCTCTCAGGAATCGGTGTCTATACAAGTACAGGGAACAAGGCAGGAAATGTACATATATACCAAGAAAATTCAGGAACAACATCTCATGTCATGATCCAACGTATACTAGTCCGTGAACTATCGTGACTGGAAATCGAGTAAGGCACTACAACTGAATCGGATATAGCAGATATCAAGACAATGAAAACTATCAGTGAATGTACTCGCCTGCGGTCCTGAGCTGTCAAATGGGATCGATGCTCAGAGTGATGCCACAGACCTAAAGATAAGATATATATATATATATAAGCTAATTAGGGTTCAACAGTGTTAGGCATGATTAATCTAGGTCACAGGAAGTCAAACCAAGTCAAACTAGGTCAAACTGGGTCAAGGGTTGACTTACAGTTAACTTTTGGTCAACTGGTCAACTCTAGTCAACTCTAGGTCAAACTAGGCTAATGTTGACTAACAGTTGACTTTGGGTCAACTGGTCAACTTCGGTCAAGTTCTAGTCAATTTTTTGCTACAGTTGACTTCCGGTTGACTTTGGTCAAAATAGTCAACTCTGGTCAACCAAGGTCAAAACTAGTCTAACCTAGGTCAAATGTTGACTCTACTTCGACGTTCAGTCAAAGTAGTCAACCATTGTCAAACAGGGTCAAAGCTAGTCTCTATAAACATCTACAGGGTCAACATATCGATTCCAGTGATGGTGAAATCATTGGAATCGATGGATCTCAAAATACAAACAAAAGAGAGAGATTATAATAATAGAGTGAAAACCTACAGATGTTGTCGGATGGTGAAACAACCATCACCAACGTGTCCAGAATGGTCAAATTAGCTAGGATAGCCTATCCATAAGTCCAATTTGGACACAGGAGCAAAAAGGTAATTTCGGGTCAAAACGGTGTCCGTGTCGGACCCGCTTTGTACCGAAAAACGTGCCGGAATAAAAGTGCACTAAACCTAACAAATTATATGTACACGAATCCAGAATGACGATACAAACTCAACGGTATATCCGAAATTGGATTCCGATGACCCGATCTCAGATTGGTCCGTTGACCCGGATATTGGAATCCGATTTGCACGAAAAAGCGTGTCGGAGCCAATGTTCTCAAAACTCAGCAAATTATATGTCAACGAGTTCAGAATGACGATACGAACCCAACGGTATATCCAGAATTAGATTCCGATGAGCCGATCTCAAAATGACCCGTTGATCCGGATATTGGTATCCGACTTGCACCGAAATGCGTGCTGGAACCAATGTCCACTAAAACCTAGCAAATTATATGTCAACGAGTCCAGAATGACGATACGAACTCAACGGTATATTCGGAATTGGATTCAGATGAGCCGACGTCAAAAAGTCCCGTTGACCCGGACTGTGGGGTCCGCTTTGCACCGAAATGCGTGTCAGGACTCACGTCCTCCAATTCTAACAAACTTTATATGAAAACGTGTCAGAACGACGCCACGAGTCTACTGGTGGTGTCAGAAATTGAATCCGGAGTCCCGGGTTCAAAAATAGAATTTTACAACTTGGAAATTAGGAATTCGAATGGCCAACTTTGGCGTCGAATTCAACCAACCAAACGTGCTCATAATGAAACGAAACTGAAATGGCAGGAAGAGGGTTATACCAGCTGTGCACAGGAACTGACGACGCACCAAATGGAGCTGCGACGACGAAGATACGATCCCGCGAAGTTGGCTCCACGAAACTGTCCAAAAACAGTTCAAATTAAAACGTCAACTTGGTGGCCGGTTTTGATCTATCAAACGACGAAATTAACGGATGAAATTTGAGAGGGATGAAGGGGTATATACCGAGATTGAGACGGAGCAAGGAAATCGCCGATCCAACGGTCGGATTTTTCAGAAAATTCGCACGAAATCGCTGTCCCGGAGCGAACTTTCAGCCTTGATCCCGTGCGCGTCACGCCGGGATTTTGTGCGAAATGCACGAATAGCCTACGTGGCACGTCGGGGAAGGAGCTGGCACGTCGGGGGTGCTCGCCGGAGGGTGCGCCCGGCCGAGGGGGCCACGGGGGACCGCGCGCGGCCGGCCACGGCGGCCCGCGGCGGCGGCACGGCGCCGGTCGGCCACGGCTGCTGCCGCGCCTTGCTTTCCTGCTGGCGCAGCTGCTGGCTGCTGTTGCTGCAGCGCGCGCGGCGGCGGCGGCCCAGCGGGGGAGGGAGATGGAGGAGAGTGGTGATGGAGGAGAGTGGTGATGGAGGTGATGTGCTCGGTGGTGGTGATGGTAGTGATGGGCATGATGATGATGATGGTAGTAGTGTTAAAAAAATAAAGAAGGAGAAGGAGATGAAGAAGAAGATGAAGCAGAAGAGTGAAGAAAAGAAAAAGAATGGGAAAAGGAGCTTCTCGTGTGCAGCAGGGGGGGTTTGCTTGTAAGGTGATGGGGGTGTGCTGGCTGTCGGCCAGGAATGGGGATGGGGTGAGGAAAAGTGTATGTAGAGAGAGAATGATATATATATATATATATATATATATATATATAAAATATATATATATATATATATATTTTATATATATATATATATATATATATATATATATATATATATATGTGATATATGTGTGTGGGAGTGAAGTGAGATATTATATAAAGAGATATTTAGAGAGAGTGGTGGGGAAGGTCGGATGTGACATGGGGGTGAGTTAGGAGAGAGAGTGAGGTGAGGATGAGAGAGAGAGTTATCTAGAGAGAGAGAGAGAGGGAAAGTTAAATATATATGTATATATATATATATGTGTATATATATACAAGGAGAGAGAAATAGATATTTTGAGTAGGGAAGAAGGCAAATACAATAGTGAGATGTATGGGTAGTCATGACAGGGGTTACACCAAATTGGGTTGGATGTTGAACCAAGTTTGGACAAGCTTGGGGCCAAGATTTAATTAAAATAATAAATTAAACCAATTAAAATCACGGATGGAATGGGAGCACGAGAGAGATCCAATCGGTGGCACGCAAGTGGCACGTGCATAGTAGACTCAAAACAGGCCAGGGCCATATATTGGGTCGACTGGATTGGACCGATGTCGGGCCCGGAAATTAAGTTGGAAATTAAATCACAAATTACGACAGACGATAAATTGGTCTAAATTGACTTGAAAGTTGCGCGAAGCAAATGGAGCACAAGGGAACAAGTTCGAGTGGGACACGAAATATCAATATGAAGATAATCTCGTCTACTACAAACTTCAAGAAGGAAGTTTCCAGAGATTGGCATCCCTGATTGCTCTAGAATTCCAAGTCACGGTAAAGAGCATTTAATGATCAAAATTAAATAATCAAAATGAATTATCGAGAATAAATCATTTAGAAAATTCGAAAATAAATCCCGGAAATTCAGGGGGCTTACATCCTACCCACTTTATAAAAATTTCGTCCTCGAAATTAAAGGTTGGTAGTGGGGTTAAAACATGATAGAAGATTTAAGCAATATTTTAGGCACGATCCAAGAATGACGAGTTTTGCACGATCAAAAAAATTAATTCAAAATTGTTCAGACACGATGAGAGATTTTGGCATGATAGAATCATGATATGAACAAAACCATATGTGCATGATTCAGAAATAAGTCAAGTCATTGGGGCACGATTTTAGAGACGATTAGGAGAATCGAAGATATACATGAAGTTCAAGTACGGGGTGATCCATAGGACTTAGGTTGATGGAAATTAACTCGAAAGTCGCACAGGCCCGATCAAGATGAAAAGCTAACCATGACCAAAACAAGGTTTGGCATGGTTGAGATAAAATTTCAGACACAAACAAAAATCGAAGTCAAGGTCTTATAGGCCCGATCAAGGATTAAGGAGTATGATTAATAAAATCATGAAATACGATCCAAGTTCGAACGTGATTAAAATTGGAAATAGTCTAAGTTCACTTGGCACGATAGAGGTACGACAACGAAATCAAAACTTGAGCTTCGTCCGATTACAATTAAGTCAAAAATTTGATTAACAGGATTTCAGCTCGATGAAATTAGATTTAGGGTTATACATAGGCACGATCAAGATGAAAATGACGTGATTGGGCATTGTTAGGAATAACAATACTTAGCACAAACAGTGATCGAGAATTTAACCACCTGGTCATGAGTGAAATCAAGACCCAGACGCGTTCAAGAATTTTGGAATGATTAACCACTTAGGCACGAAGTAGAGTAGAGCGACGAAAATCGCAAACCTAGTCATGATCAGGAATGAAACCCGAGCACGAGTGACTAGAGAATCAAAATTTAAGTACGAAGGAGATCTATTTCGACACAGTCGATTAGGGTTCAAGATTTTAGCACGATTTGAGGATTAAGATTATCAATATCATGAAAATCAAAGTCGAATAGTCATGATCTAAAACAAGGCTAAGAGAATCAAATGGAGAGAAAAATTTGAGTATAGCACGATTGAGAGTTAGATTTGATAGAAATCAGATTATAGGTCACATAAGCACGATCAAGGTCCAAGTTCAGTTGTGAATGCCGATAAAATCAGGAATTCGAAATCAAGGTCCTAAAAGCACAATTTAGGAAGGAACCCAAGTCAATTAGGCACGGTAGAAAGTCAAACATGTTTAATTCTAACACGACTAATTTCGTAGTCACACTAGTTAGTCGTGATTGAAAGTCAAAAATTTTAGGCACTAGTTTGAGGCAAGATAAAATGTATAATTATGATCGTTAAAATCACGATCAAATGATTCAAGTCGGCTTAGTCACGCCAGGTCATCTGGGTACGACTAAGCACAATGAATTTGGATGTAATCAGGAAATGAAATCAAGGTCGAAAAGAGTTTAGACACGAGTGTCCAAAATCCAAACATGATCAAAATCGGAAGTCAATGCACGAGGGTTAATAGCATTGAAATCCAACCACGATAAAGAAATTAGTCTCAACACGATCTAAGTTGATCAACTTTCGAGTAAATCAGAATTTGGGCAAGATGGAGAATAAGATCAACGAAGGCTGGGCACGAGCATCCAAGGATGAATGTCACGTCCCGCTTCCCGAGTGGAATGGTGACGTCATAAACACATCCCCAGGCTACGCGCCGAAATCGCGATTGTCGTCCGTAATCATCAGCAAGAATGGAAAATACAAGGAGTTTTCATAGTATTAAATACAGTGTAGCTATTATACAGGCAACTTTTCCAACAATGCTTCTACAAGCTTATTACAAAAGTAATTTACAAGATAACTACGATAGTGCTGGTCATAACTGTAGGTAGTCCGGACAATTTACGCCTCGTTGTAGTGCGGCGATACTTCGGCGGAGGCGTCTTCTTCTTCTTCACCTAGTGAGAACAAATACTAGGTCGTTTAGAAAACGACAAGCAAGTCCTCGGCCAAGAAAGTAAAACAAAATAAAGAAAGATGTAGTTTTTCTTTTGAGAAAAGACAGGGATATGCCAACTTGCACTACTATATATATATATATATATATATTTGCTTTAGTAAATCAAAGAATATAAACATCGTCCTACTCCATGAATAGTAAGATTTTCGAGCTTCCCTTGAGCTTTTAGTAGGATTTGCTTCCCTTGAGCAAACAGGAAAGCTGCCTACTTAAAATAGACAGAGTTGTTTCTGGAGTAAAGAATGGAATTTTAATGCAATGCAGTTTTAAGAACAATACTCTGAATAATCCTCTAAATATTTCCCGTAACAATCCCGTTGACCTGGGATCAGGCTGTGATTTCCGAGCCTCCCTTGGGCTAAAACCATCTATTTGATGTTACTGTCAAAATAGATGCATTGATTTCCGAGATTTCCGAGCCTCTCTTGGGCTAGTACACTCTATTTGAAAATAGATGTACTGATTTACGAGATTTCCGAAATACTGATCAGCTTTTGTTATTTATGCTACGGGATATCTAGGGATATTCAGTTGTTCTCCCCTCCCAAATGCTTCCTAGATAAGAAATTTCCTAAAAATTCCCGAAAGTCAGAAATTTGTCTATCTTCTAAATTTTCCAAAAATTTCGGCAGAGTCTCCTTTGTATTTAGGAGCCCCGAAAATTTACAAGAAATATATATATGCTAAAAGTAAATTCTGGGCTCGCCGACCCCTTCGGTGGAGCAACTCTCAACACCGGAACCACGCAGGTAAATAAATGGGCTCGCCGACCCTTTCGGTGGAGCAAACCTCAACACCGGACCATGCAGTTATAAAAGAACAAAAAGGAACTTGAGACTTTTACCTGAGCAAGCAATGGTTGCCTTTCCTTTAGCAATTAGTCGGGTCGCGGCTTGCGAATTGTTTTGCAGTTTATCAGGATAGAGCAATACTTAAATGTTTACCCAAAATATACTAGTTAATATGCGAAGGCTTTATATATATATATATATATATATATATATATATATATATATATATATATATATATATATATATATCATGTAGATAGTATAAAGAAAATCAAATCAAAACAAAACTCTTCCATATCAATATTTTAATTCTTGTGCATGAAGCAGGAAAATGAAAAAAAAAAACGAGACTTATTTCTAACTATGAACACACAAAATTGAGTACTTAAAAGTAAGTAGAGAAACACAGGGTCCTTGTACTTTTACCTTTCCGGCGTGCGGTCCAGTTGTTCAGTTCCAATGTGTATGTCAGACTTACCCTTGGAGAGTCCCATATGTTCATGTGTGTTTATTTGTTCATGGAAAATTTCAAGTCCAGATAGTTCATGTCCACAATCGGTTCCTTTATTTGTGTCCAATGCATATACACTTATCCGTAATACGTCACAAATAATAATTCCAGTGCCTATGTTTAACAAATTTTAATTCCTTTGCCTATGTCTATCAAAATTGAAAATTTACTAGAAATCAAAATCATATATCCATGTTATATTTAATTTATATCTACCATAGCCTATAACCTATAATAGAGTTTCTAACAAATTTCTTACCAATCATAGAAGTATAAACTATAAGAATAACACGCAGTTGTAAAGCAGCTTAACATAATTATAAAGCATTCAGGTTATATATATATATATATAACATATATATATATATATATATATATATATATATATATATATATATATATATATATATAGGCAAGCAACTAACATCAATGCATACAGATTACATACTCCTAGACATAAGAATGATAAATTACTAAATTAATCACCACTCCCTGGTTCTAAAACTTTCCTTGTAAAAGTACCTTACCATATAGGAACAAAGAAAAACAAATATTGGGAGGAAATAAATGACATCAGCTCGACATAACTATAGCGAATAATTTTGGGAGAAAGCAAATGAAAGGAAAGAGAGCGAGGCTCATTTCAAATTTCTATCCATCACGACAAATGCTCAATTATTCCAGAAAGCCAAAAGCAAAAGGAGCCATCATTTCAGGAAGCAAAAAAAAAGAAGTTGTTTAGCATCCATTTGTGATTTCCATATGAAAACCAAGTTCACAGTTTGGAAAGAAAAATTAATTCCCGAAACAGTTTTAAAACATTTTGGTATTTGGAATTTGACTTTGTATAAGGAGGTTTTCATTTCCAGTTCCCGAAAACAAGGACAATCTTGGTTTAGTTTTACCAAATCCAAAACAAAAAAGAATCCTAAACAAGTTCCACACAATTCAGCATAGAAAACCTTTGTGTGGATGACAGCGTAACAATTTTTTTTTTGATTTGAAATAGAAAGAAAGGATGGAGGACTTGCTTCCTAGTACTACCAAAATCTTCTAAAAATTTTTTGTATGATCTTAACTTATGAATTCATAATTATTCAAAAATTAACCTAGATGAAAATTAAGAGAAGAAGGAGGAATAAGAGGACTTGCCTTGGGTTCTTGAGTTGGACCTAGGATTTTTCCAAACTTCTTCTAAATTAACCCCCTAATATTGATAATTTCAGCAAATAATTAATTACAGAAAATTATAACCAATTTTATCAAAGATGAACAAATATTGAAGAAGAGAATTTATACCCAATATGGAGTTGGGGATTAGGGCTTGGCTCTTCCATCTTTCTTCATCTTCTTCTCCAATTTCTTCTTTCTTTTTTTCTTAGGAAAAAAGGGGTTTGGGTTTAGGTTTAATGGTGGTGGAGATGGAGATGAAGATGGTGGTGTGGGAAGTGGCGATGGGGGATGGCGGTGAAGGTGGAAGTGGTGGTGGTGGCCGACGGCAGGCGAGCGGCGGCGCAGGCGGGCGGCGGCGCTGTCGCAGCAACCGCAGCAGCACAGTAACAGTAGCTGCAGTAGCAATAGAAGGGGAGGAGGAGAAGAGGAAGAGTGGAGAGAGAGAGAGATGGAGAGATATATAGAGAGGGAGAGAGAGTTCGGGAGAGAGCGAGAGTTGATCGAGAGAGGGAGAGAGAACCGACCTAGGGAGTGAGAGATTTCGAGAGAGGGAGAGAGGGTGCGGGAGTAAGAGGGCTGCCCCTCTCTCTCTTTCTCTAATATATATATATACATATATTTTTTTTTTCTTCTAAAAGAAATATCTAAAGATAAGAATGAAAAATATTATTATTATTATTATTATTATTATTATATCAATTGTTTGTTTATATAAAAAAAAATTTGAGCAAAACATTTAATTAGTTGAAAATATAATAAAATATTAATACATCAATTATTGAAAAGCAGCTATGACACTCTACCCACCTTACAAAAATTTCGTCCTCGAAATTTAAATTTAAAGATAAGCTTTTCAAAAACGATCACGGAGAAATCAAATATTCTACCCACCTTACAGAGGTGAAGTAGTAATTTATTAAATTATTAAGCAAAATATCTCGAAATATAGTTATCAAAAGCTTCACGAAGATGAGAACAATCTGAAATAATAGAAATTATTAAGATTCTTGAAATTCCATAAAACCAAATAGAATTGGTCAGATACCATGTTGTCTCAAACCATAAACATGTATGATCTTTTGAATTCAAAATCATATTTCTTATTCTCATTTTCTGGCGTGATATAGTAATCTTGTGCCTCGCCATTGCGCATATGGCTGCAACAAGATACTATTTCACTATCAAGATTCATGGCTGCAGCTTTTGTTACCATGCCAATGATATCCATAGAATGAGTAGGAATCATGATTGTGAAGTAGCTTTACGGATCATGATATTCTTAGTAATCCAAAATATATTCAAGAAGCAATACTTATCTTCAAGTTTTCCAAATATCATCAACGTTATTTTATCATGGTATCAAACTAATATTATAACATAAAATAAACTCATATATCTATATTATCAAAAACACTATATGTCATTTTAAATAACGTTTTTTTTTCAAATTCCAAATCAAGGTAAAATGAAATCAAAATTCGAATATCAAGTTCAAAAATTCATTATGAGAAATTATGTCTTGATCCCCGAAAATTTTATTAAATTCCTGAATCATGCTTCGAGAATATGTGCCTCGCCAATTTGGATGGCCAGTCCGAATGGCTGCAACAACTTCTCATTTTACGATTCATTAGAGAATTTTTGGTGTCAAGACACAACAAGTATTCATTCACATAAATATCATTTACACAAAATCCAATCAAAGCATTCACTTCACAGAAAAGAAAAATATATCAAAAGAGTAAATTACAATGGATATTAGATAGAGGGCAATTCCTGAAATAGGGATGCCAAGAAAAGATGTAAATGGAAGAAAAGATTGAGGATACAATTCTAGATTTCCATTTAGTGAATGTTAAGTGAAGCAACAAAATTGAAATTTTTGAAGTAGATTGGGTTTGCGAAATAACCAGACCACAGAAAATTCAACAGATAAAGGAGAACGAGTCAGGACTTAGGACTTAGGTATCGATAGAAGTTTAGAGGGAGTAAGGAATAAGGAATTAGATTCTTAATATAATATGTATATAATACTCTATACAATAACTATTAGGCAAAACCCTAGACAGGTTATTGCTAGTTCTTTCCTACCCAATAATCATTCAAAATAAATTCATATCCATACTTACCCCTTAACCATTTCTAACTATGTAATAGTTCAAAAATATTTGACTCCGGGTTTACTAGAGATACCAAGTCCAAGATTCTTAAAGAGTCTTTTACCAGCTCAGACGAGAATATTTGTCCTACTCTCCCTGACTTAATAGGCCTAGAATGATTATGTCTATCCTTATACTACCCATGACCTAGGTAAGGACACCTGATTATATATACTTACTATAGAAATTTTATTAGACACTATAAAATACAGTCAAACATAGACAATTCTATTTGGTATCTCTTGGATATTTCCTAAAACATATCTTAAGATTTATACCTGAGCCTATAGGGTCTTCCCAAAATCTTGACCAACATCTTATCTTAGCTTGCATAGGTTTCCCTAGAACTTGGCCTATATCCTATCCTTGGGTTGTCAAACCTGCACACTATCATATTTCCTCTATGCAATGTCTGACCTGCATCTTATCCTAGATTTTTCATTCTTTGCTGACCTGCATGGGCCACCACTAAAAGACGTGTCACGTCCCGCTTCCCGAGTGGAATGGTGACGTCATAAACACATCCCCAGGCTACGCGCCGAAATCGCGATTGTCGCCCGTAATCATCAGCAAGAATGGAAAATACAAGGAGTTTTCATAGTATTAAATACAGTGTAGCTATTATACAGTGAACTTTTCCAACAATGCTTCTACAAGCTTATTACAAAAGTAATTTATAAGATAACTACGATAGTGCTGGTCATAACTGTAGGTAGTTCGGATAATTTACGCCTCGTTGTAGTGCGGCGATACTTCGGCGGAGGCGTCTTCTTCTTCTTCACCTAGTGAACAAATACTAGGTCGTTTAGAAAACGACAAGCAAGTCCTCGGCCAAGAAAGTTAAACAAAATAAAGAAAGATGTAGTTTTTCTTTTGAGAAAAGACAGGGATATGCCAACTTGCACTACTATATATATATATATATATATATATATATATATTTGCTTTAGTAAATCAAAGAATATAAACATCGTCCTACTCCATGAATAGTAAGATTTTCGAGCTTCCCTTGAGCAAACAGGAAAGCTGACTACTTAAAATAGACAGAGTTGTTTCTGGAGTAAAGAATGGAATTTTAATGCAATGCAGTTTTAAGAACAATACTCTAAATAATCCTCTAAATATTTCCCGTAACAATCCCGTTGACCTGGGATCAGGCTGTGATTTCCGAGCCTCCCTTGGGCTAAAACTATCTATTTGATGTTACTGTCAAAATAGATGCATTGATTTTCGAGATTTCCGAGATTTTCGAGCCTCTCTTGGGCTAGTACACTCTATTTGAAAATAGATGTACTGATTTACGAGATTTTCGAAATATACTGATCAGCTTTTGTTATTTATGCTACGGGATATCTAGGGATATTCAGTTGTTCTCCCCTCCCAAATGCTTCCTAGATAAGAAATTTCCTAAAAATTTCCAAAAGTCAGAAATTTGTCTATCTTCTAAATTTTCCAAAAATTTCGGCAGAGTCTCCTTTGTATTTAGGAGCCCCGAAAATTTACAAGAAATATATATATGCTAAAAGTAAATTCTGGGCTCGCCGACCCCTTCGGTGGAGCAACTCTCAACACCGGAACCACGCAAGTAAATAAATGGGCTCGCCGACCCCTTCGGTGGAGCAAACCTCAACACCGGACCATGCAGTTATAAAAGAACAAAAAGGAACTTGAGACTTTTACCTGAGCAAGCAATGGTTGCCTTTCCTTTAGCAATTAGTCGGGTCGCGGCTTGCGAATTGTTTTGCAGTTTATCAGGATAGAGCAATACTTAAATGTTTACCCAAAATATACTAGTTAATATGCGAAGGCTTTATATATATATATATATATATAGTATAAAGAAAATCAAATCAAAACAAAACTCTTCCATATCAATATTTTAATTCTTGTGCATGAAGCAGGAAAATGAAAAAAAAATGAGACTTATTTCTAACTATGAAAACACAAAATTGAGTACTTAATAGTAAGTAGAGAAACACAGGGTCCTTGTACTTTTACCTTTCCGGCGTGCGGTCCAGTTGTTCAGTTCCAATGTGTATGTCAGAGTTACCCTTGGAGAGTCCCATATGTTCATGTGTGTTTATTTGTTCATGGAAAATTTCAAGTCCAGATAGTTCATGTCCACAATCGGTTCCTTTATTTGTGTCCAATGCATATACACTTATCCGTGATACGTCACAAATAATAATTCCAGTGCCTAAGTTTAACAAATTTTAATTCCTTTGCCTATGTCTATCAAAATTGAAAATTTACTAGAAATCAAAATCATATATCCATGTTATATTTAATTTATATCTACCATAGCCTATAACCTATAATAGAGTTTCTAACAAATTTCTTACCAATCATAGAAGTATAATCTATAAGAATAACACGCAGTTGCAAAGCAGCTTAACATAATTATAAAGCATTCAGGTTAAAAATATATATATATATATATATATATATATATATATATATATATATATATATATATATATTTAGGCAAGCAACTAACATCAATGCATACAGATTACATACTCCTAGACATAAGAATGATAAATTACTAAATTAATCACCACTCCCTGGTTCTAAAACTTTCCTTGTAAAAGTACCTTACCATATAGGAACAAAGAAAAACAAATATTGGGAGGAAATAAATGACATCAGCTCGACATAACTATAGCGAATAATTTTGGGAGAAAGCAAATGAAAGGAAAGAGAGCGAGGCTCATTTCAAATTTCTATCCATCACGACAAATGCTCAATTATTCCAGAAAGCCAAAAGCAAAAGGAGCCATCATTTCAGGAAGCCAAAAAAGAAGAAGTTGTTTAGCATCCATTTGTGATTTCCATATGAAAACCAAGTTCACAGTTAGGAAAGAAAAATTAATTCCCGAAACAGTTTTAAAACATTTTGGTATTTGGAATTTGACTTTGTATAAGGAGGTTTTCATTTCCAGTTCCCGAAAACAAGGACAATCTTGGTTTAGTTTTACCAAATCCAAAACAAAAAAAGAATCCTAAACAAGTTCCACACAATTCAGCATAGAAAACCTTTGTGTGGATGACAGCGTAACAAATTTTTTTTTTTTTTGATTTGAAATAGAAAGAAAGGATGGAGGACTTGCTTCCTAGTACTACCAAAATCTTCTAAAATTTTTTTGTATGATCTTAACTTATGAATTCATAATTATTCAAAAATTAACCTAGATGAAAATTAAGAGAAGAAGGAGGAATAAGAGGACTTGCCTTGGATTCTTGAGTTGGACCTAGGATTTTTCCAAACTTCTTCTAAATTAACCCCCTAATATTGATAATTTCAGCAAATAATTAATTACAGAAAATTATAACCAATTTTATCAAAGATGAACAAATATTGAAGAAGAGAATTTATACCCAATATGGAGTTGGGGATTAGGGCTTGGCTCTTCCATCTTTCTTCATCTTCTTCTCCAATTTCTTCTTTCTTTCTTTCTTTTTTTCTTAGGAAAAAAGGGGTTTGGGTTTAGGTTTAATGGTGGTGGAGATGGAGATGAAGATGGTGGTGTGGGAAGTGGCGATGGGGGATGGCGGTGAAGGTGGAAGTGGTGGTGGTGGCCGGCGGCAGGCGAGTGGCGGCGCAGGCGGGCGGCGGCGCTGTCGCAGCAACCGCAGCAGCGCAGTAACAGTAGCAGCAGTAGCAATAGAAGGGGAGGAGGAGAAGAGAAAGAGTCGAGAGAGAGAGAGAGAGAGAGAGATGGAGAGATATATAGAGAGGGAGAGAGAGTTCGGGAGAGAGCGAGAGTTGATCGAGAGAGGGAGAGAGAGAACCGACCTAGGGAGAGAGAGAGATTTCGAGAGAGGGAGAGAGGGTGCGGGAGTAAGAGGGCTGCCCCTCTCTCTCTTTCTCTAATATATATATATATATTTTTTTTCTTCTAAAAGAAAATATCTAAAGATAAGAATGAAAAATATTATTATTATTATTATTATTATATCAATTGTTTGTTTATATCAAAAAAAAATTTTGAGCAAAACATTTAATTAGTTGAAAATATAATAAAATATTAATACATCAATTATTAAAAGCAGCTATGACAATGAAAATCCAAGTCACAAAGGAATTTGAAGTCATCTAGAGTCTAGTCAGCAACCAAGACTCTTTGGCACGATAAACAAGACGACCAAAATTGATTGGTCATGGACAGAAGGGAATCAAAATCTTAATAGTATCGAAATTTAAGAAATAATTGAGATATGAAAATTTCAAAATTTTCAGAGTTTTCAAATGTAGATGACAGATGTAGATATGAGATAGGTGATTGGTGTAATCAAGACATAGCTAAACAAGGCAAAGGAAATGACGGTAAGATGAGAAAATCATCATGCGATGGGAGAGAAAATAATGATAAACAAGAAATAATGGTAGGAATTATCTTGCTCAATTTGTAAAAGAAGTGAATCAACTTAAGATACATGATAACCATACACGTCTATCCAGAATCATGTTGCCAGAATTTTCGCCACGCCAGTAAGCATAGATGCAACAAACGATGGAGTCCATAACTAGGGTATACAACCTATAATTATGTCATCTAGATTCCTTACCACGCCAACCGGTATGACTGCAAGAAAGTCTAAATTTCATAACTAGGATAGTATATCCAAAATCAGGCTCCATGTCCCTGTCAGGCTAGCTAATATGAGGGCCTGTTTGGATAGATGTAACTCTTTGAAAGTGTGAAAGTGACACTTGCAGTAAGTTGAGTTTCCGTTGACTTACAACAAGTGACACTTTCCAAAATGTGTTTGGTTGTAGTACTTTTTGTCTCCTGCAAGTGGAAGAAAAATGGATTTGGTGTTTGGATGGTTGTTGAAAGTGAAGAGAAAATGAGTTCGGTTGTTTGGATGAAAATAGTGCTAAACATAGTTAACAAATTTTTAACAACTTTGATAATAATAATAATAATAATTATTATTATTATTTATGATAAAAAAATTATAATGCTAATTACCATAAATTTTCATGCTAATTAACTACATTCAGTTCCTTCACCTCATTCCACTCATTCCATAATTAAGTTTTAATTCCTTCATTCTCTCACCCACCTTATTCTAGAATTCTCTCTAACAAATTTATCCCCAAAAAAGAAGACACAACAGCCAACACACTCAATTTTGGTACCACTTCACCATTGCTACCACCATCTCGTTCACCACCATCACCACTACTACTACCATCACCACCACCACCACCATCACTATGCTACCATCACCACTACCACCACCACTACCACTACCACTACCACTACCACTGCTACTACCATCACCACAAGACCACCACCTCCACCCCCTGAGGCCAACAACGTTATCGTCGGACATCCCAGCGTCGTCCAGCTCGCCGGAGCACCGGAGATCGGGGCGTTTGACGTCTCCTCCGTAGCCGCCTCCGGATCCAACGAGGACGTGGGAGCCCTAGCCCTTGTCCGACCATGTCCGGATCTGACGAAAACGAGGCCGCCAGATACGTTTCCACCGACAAGGCCGTCAGATCTGTCTCCACCACCTTCACCCCCATTTTTCTCACTTTTTTCTGTGGCAAATTTTCAGTTACCACTGAGTTGCGCCTGTTTTGGGTTGAAAGTGAATGGGGAAAGAAAGAGGGGAGACAATCTCTGAATGCGTCAGAGATTCCTCAGTTACCACCTGAGTTCCCACTCTATCCAAACAAAGAAACTCAAAATTTTAACCACCACTTGCAGCAGAAACTGCCACTTACGATACAGTTTCTGCTATCCAAACAGACCCTGACTGCGATAAATTTCAAACTCCATAAATAAAGCAGACATTTATCGTTCTCATCGTCCTCATCAAATATGTTTATCAGAATATCTTAACCCAATCCAGAGAAACTTATCTTCAACAAAATCAAAATCGAAGTCAACAACGAACATCAATATTCAAAATTTTCAACAACGAATCAAGGATAAGTAGATGGAAACTAGCGAAAACAGATCCCGAGGTAGAGTTTAGAAGAAAATTCTCAGGAGATGTCCAAAGGTACTATCTAGGTCAAGATAAAAGGAAATCATTGGAATATAATCTAAAATAATCTCAACCTGATATGCGACTGGCAAATCATATTCTCGTCTCAACCTAGAAGATATATAAGTTCAACTTATACCTTCTCTCTGGGGTCCACAAACTCATTCCAAGAAGGAATAAAGTTGATAACGGACAGATGTTTCAGAAATCAGAACGGACAGAGGAACAAATGGGAAAAGTTTCAAAAAATTCGAAATAAGATTCCCAGGGGTCATCCCTGGAATCTACCAAGAGTTCCTAATATGTGACTGAGTACCAAATTCCTAAATATTCCATGACTCAACCTTAATCCTAGGGCAGGCTCGCAGTAGTACAGAAAAGCTCAAGTACTACCACGACTTCACATTAATTGCAAAGACTGACCTGCATGGGCCACCACTAAAAACGTGTCACGACCCGCACCCGGATATACGGATACGAATACGTGGGCCACGCCCAGCCTACGCCGCAGTATCGGCGGTAGAACGCTGTCTAGTACCCAATAAATATACACTACATCTAGAAGGTCCATGAACTACAAATGTACTCAATCACAACCCAACATCTAAAGAAGATAAGACAGGAAAGATAACTAAGGCACAAGAACAATAGAAACTACTAGAAGGGATCATAAGACAGGAAAATAAAGAAGGAAAAACAAGACAAACTAAGGATAACTACCAGGCAACTCACATAGAAGAATAGTGAGATCCACCTCAGCTAGCAACATCATGAAGTCCAATAATGGTATAACAACTCCTAAAATATTATCAATGGTATCCTGTCAGGAAAATGAGCAAGTACAAACACTAACAACAGTTCCATATGAATTGACAAATTCTATAAGAACAGTGTCATGAAATACAAGACAAAGATATAGGATGACTTGGGAACCATTCGGAAGCTGAGTTACAACCCTTAAACCAAACAAGGACCGGGGTTGTAACCTTTCTCCCGAGCAGAACTTAGTCTCCAATCAAGGTACAACATAAAGGCATGTAGAACATGTGAGTAACTGAATATCATAGCATGGTGAGAAAGTACTGAATGTAGAACAGAGCAGGACATAAGATAAGATAAAGTAAATATAAAATGTGCCTTGAATTATTAGAGCGTTATGTGATCGGCTTTGGAAAATGTTACATGACAGGCTATCCACTTGGCCCGACAATCACAAGAAAATCTGGGAAGGGTCATGCCGGCCAACCTGGATAGCAAGTACAAGGAAAATAGGATCTCGCTACACCCTACGTGAGGGGAGAGTGGCGCGAGCACAAGAATATAGTGACAGGGTGGCTTTGATCACATAACCCCTAATAATTTCCCATCCCTGAATAGTATAATGGACCTGGACATGACACGTCATGACACGGGATTCCCTAAGAGGATAGCTACTCCCTCTCAGGAATCGGTGTCTATACAAGTACAGGGAACAAGAAAGGAAATGTACATATATACCAAGAAAATCCAGGAACAACATCTCATGTCATGATCCAACGTATACTAGTCCGTGAACTATCGTGACTGAAAATCGAGTAAGGCACTACAACTGAATCGGATATAACAAATATCAAGACAATGAAAACTATCAGTGAATGTACTCGCCTGCGGTCCTGAGCTGTCAAATGGGATCGATGCTCAGAGTGATGCCACATACCTAAAGATAAGATATATATATATATATAAGCTAATTAGGGTTCAACAGTGTTAGGCATGATTAATCTAGGTCACAGGAAGTCAAACCAAGTCAAACTAGGTCAAACTGGGTCAATGGTTGACTTACAGTTGACTTTTGGTCAACTGGTCAACTCTAGTCAACTCTAGGTCAAACTAGGCTAATGTTGACTAACAGTTGACTTTGGGTCAACTGGTCAACTTCGGTCAAGTTCTAGTCAATTTTTTGCTACAGTTGACTTCTGGTTGACTTTGGTCAAAATAGTCAATTGTGGTCAACCAAGGTCAAAACTAGTCTAACCTAGGTCAAATGTTGACTCTACTTCGACGTTCAGTCAAAGTAGTCAACCATGGTCAAACATGGTCAAAGCTAGTCTCTATAAACATCTACAGGGTCAACATATCAATTCCAGTGATGGTGAAATCATTGGAATCGATGGATCTCAAAATACAAACAAAAGAGAGAGATTATAATAATAGGGTAAAAACGTACAGATGTTGTCGGATGGTGAAACAACCATCACCGTATCCAAAATGGTCAAATTAGCTAGGATAGCCTATCCATAAGTCCAATTTGGACACATGAGCAAAAAGGTAATTTCCGTGTCGGACCCGCTTTGTACCGAAAAACGTGCCGGAATAAAAGTGCACTAAACCTAACAAATTATATGTCCACGAATCCAGAATGACGATACTAACTCAACGGTATATCCGAAATTGGATTCCGATGACCCGATCTTAGATTGGTCCGTTGACCCGGATATTGGAATCCGATTTGCACGAAAAAGCGTGTCGGAGCCAATGTCCTCAAAACTCAGCAAATTATATGTCAACGAGTCCAGAATGACGATACGAACCCAACAGTATATCCAGAATTGGATTCTGATGAGCCGATCTCAAAATGATCCGTTGACCCGGATATTGGTATCCGACTTGCACCGAAATGCGTGCCGGAACCAATGTCCACTAAAACCTTGCAAATTATATGTCAACGAGTCCAGAATGACGATACGAACTCAACGGTATATCCGGAATGGGATTCAGATGAGCCGACGTCAAAAAGTCCCGTTGATCCGGACTGTGGGGTCCGTTTTGCACCGAAATGCATGCCAGGACCTACTTTCTCCAAATCTAACAAATTTTATATGAAAACGTACCAGAACGACGCCACGAGTCTACTGGTGGTGTCAAAAATTGAATCCGGAGTCCCGGGTTCAAAAATAGAATTTTACAACTTGGAAATTAGGAATTCGGACGACCAACGTTGGCGTCGAATTCAACCAACCAAACGTGCTCATAATGAAACGAAACTGAAATGACAGGAAGAGGGTTATACCAGCTGTGCACAAGAACTGACGACGCACCAAATGGAGCTGCGGCGATGAAGATACGATCCCGCGAAGTTGGCTCCACGAAACTGTCAAAAAACAGTTCAAATTAAAACGTCAACTTGGTGGCCGGTTTTGATCTATCAAACGATGAAATTAACTGATGAAATTTGAGAGGGATGAAGGGGTATATATTGAGATTGAGACGGAGCAAGGAAATCGTCGATCCAACGGTCGGATTTTTCAGAAAATCCGCATGAAGTCGCTGTCCCGGAGCGAACTTTCAGTCTTGATCCCGCGCGCGTCACGCCGGAATTTCGTGCAAAATGCACGAATAGCCTACGTGGCACATCGGGGAAGGAACTAGCAAGTCGGGGGTCTCGCCGGAGGGTGCGCCCGGCCGAGGGGGCCACGGGGGACCGCACGGCCGCCGGCCACAGCGGCGGCGACACGGCGGCGGTCGGCCACGGCTGCTGCCGCGCCTTGCTTTTCTGCTGGAGCAGCTGCTGGCTGCTGTTGCTGCAGCGCGCGTGGCCGCCGGCGGCGGCCCAGCAGGGGAGGGAGATGGAGGGGAGTGGTGATGGAGGTGATGTGCTCGGTGGTGGTGATGGTAGTGATGGGCATGATGATGACGATGGTAGTAGTGTTAAAAAAATAAAGAAGGAGAAGGAGATGAAGAAGAACATGGAGAAGTAGATGAAGAAGAAGAGTGAAGAAAAGAAAAAGAATGGGAGAGGGGGCTTCTCGTGTGCAGCAGGGGGGTTTGCTTGTAAGGTGATGGGGGTGTGCTGGCTGTCGGCCAGGAATGGGGATGGGGTGAGGAAAAGTGTGTGTAGAGAGAGAATGATATATATATATATATATATATATATATATATATATTGTCACGACCCGCACCCTGTATAGGGGCACGAGAAGTGGGTACGTCCAGCCTACGTGTCACTCCCCGTTCCCAGGATACGTATTTTTATACATGTACAACTCATGTGTATTTATTTAGTATTTATCATGTATTTATTTAATATTTATCATGTATTATCCTGTATTTAAATTCCTTTAATTTCATGTTAATCAATTAATCTGCTCTTTAAATTTTCATGTTAATTTATTTCCTGCAATTATATTTCTGCAATTTTATTTCTGCACTTTATTTCCTGCTCTTATTCCCTGCCTTAGTCTTGCTTATTTGGGTTCGGGTTGGCTTTGGTTGGATCCCCATTGGACCCGGCCCAACTCCCACCTACCACCCCCTTTTCTATTTAAAGCCACCCTCTCCATTCTCTCTCCTCATTACTCATTCTCACCATTACTCCTCTTCTTCTTCCTTTCATTACTCTCTCCACCTACCAAACCGTAGGCAAGTACAACTTGCTCCACAAGAGAACCCATGTTTTTATGGTTCATTTATCTTCCTCTCGTGATCCTAAGAGAGTTTAGAACTTGGCATTTTTCATTTCGAAGTCTTAATTTTTGTTGATCTAGAAATTAGTTATTTTCGGAGTTTGGTGGTTTTGATCTATCAAACTTCTTTGTTTGCAAAATTTGATGGTCCCATGTTGTAGAGAAGTTTATTCTACCCAATTTTGACCTTTGGAAAGTTGGATTTGGACTTGTTTTGACTAAGTTATGGACTTTTGAAGCTTTGAGGTGCAACCATGGAGTTCTTGCTGTTTGGAGAAGACAGTGAGCAGTAGCAGTGTACACTAGCTTTTTAGCTTGCGTCACTGAGCTGTGCGCGCTCTTTAGCGCAGCGCAGTATGGAGTCCATACGCTACCTTTTTAGGAAGCGTGTCTTGCATACGCTACCTTTTGGGAGCGTATGACTTGCATACGCTGACTTGAATGGTCAGGAGTCGTATGGAGTTCATACGCTACCTTTTGGGAGCGTATGACTTGCATACGCTGACTTGAATGGTCAGGAGTCGTATGGAGTTCATACGCTACCTTTTGGGAGCGTATGACTTGCATACGCTGGCTTGAATAGTAAGGAGTCGTATGGAGTCCATACGCTAGCTTGACCTGAGCGTACGCTGACTTGAGCGTAGCCTGACTTGAGCGTAGCCTGACTTGAGCGTAGGCTGACATGAGCGTAGCCTACTTACCCTGGATCTTCTATAGTCCTGTATATTGATATTTTATTAGATATTTAACGTCCATTTTATATCCATACGTCTTTTGGCATGAGACTTGATATAATCATGATATGTTGATATTTCTGTTAAAAATAGATTGTTACGTGGGATGTACCATGTGTCATGAATTGAGTTATAGATACCCCGATTGACTGGAATTAAAACCCTGAGAGTTGTAGACTCGACCCCACTGAATATTAGTTGACTTTCATGCCTTGTCACCATTGATAATGATTGTGACTTTGACTAATAATTGATCATGCGTTCCTAGTTGGAACTAAGAGACTAGCTAGTCGTCTTATTGAAATAAATGAATGAGACACGTTCATGTTATGGACTATTGTAATCGACTGGCTGATCCCGAATATTGACATGCATGCACATGCAGGCTTCAATCTATTTATTTATTTATTTACTTATTTATTTTCTACAAAAGAAGCATGTGTACTTTATGGTCAAGGCATGATTACCGTGGTTAGATTTGATTGTTGCATTACGCTATGTAAGACCTGCAACCTAACCGCACTGGTATCGTTGTAGAGTCGTACATATCGTACCCTTTACGAAAGTACTCATTTGAATGACCATGATCTACGGCATGGGATTTCACTCAACGTAGGGACTATTAAGTTAAATAAAATAATGATTAAATGGAGAGAATGGATTCCCGAGTTCTTACATGGCAGCCCCCTTGGGACAAGTAGTACCCGACGGGCCGGCTGGTTCCCACAGATACTGTAAAACTGCCACACGGGCAGGGAACAGTATCTGCTTATATTATTATTGTATATTGTATATTGATGACGGGCGTCCTGCTAGGACTCGTCTAATTCATGCATGGCGCA
The DNA here is from genome assembly GCA_029216955.1 of Iris pallida. NCBI lineage: Eukaryota > Viridiplantae > Streptophyta > Magnoliopsida > Asparagales > Iridaceae > Iris > Iris pallida. Next base: position 5,501,931 of record JANAVB010033417.1, read on the forward strand.
CATGATTGACTGGATAGACTAGCCTTGCTTGCACATAGTAAGAACTACGAAATCCCTAATTGCATAATTCCAGGATAACTTGGAACACACAGTAGCAAGCCGTAGTAGTTGAATGGCCGTTTAAATTGACTTGTTTGTGTACTGTACCTACTATGTTACCTAACTGGGATGATCAGAATGTCAGGACATGACGGGCCAACTTCTGTCCTTGTTTGGTTGGGAGGTTGGTTCGAAGTGTCGTGATGTGATGTGAATCCTAGTGGAAAGCAGAGATCTATTATTATATTCTCTTACTTTCTGGTTTTAGTTCTCATGTCGTGCTTCCTTGTGGTACTTGCTATTAGAGGTCTAACCTCTCTGGTTTTGCATGGCCAGATTTAGAGCCGGTCCCGAGGATCCAGCTTACTTCTACCTCCAGGATGGTCAACACTAGAGGGATGATCGCAGGAGGACTCGAGTGGGTTTCTTACTTTCCCGCTCGTTTTGTTATCTACTTTATACTTTGCCGTTTGGCACCGACATGTTAGTCGGATTGTCTTGTACTTACTTTTTACATAATTGTAACTAAAGTCAGGCTGCATCTGATAACAATTGTGTATACTTTGATACATCCATCTGGCTATGTTTTGTAAAGCCAGATATCAGGAACATTTTGACAAGAGCGTTTGGGACGCCTTACTGCTTTATCTTACATGTTCTCTATTACTGTTTCTTGTTCGAATGATTGAGACAATAGATGTGTAATGACCATAGTAAGACTTTTATGTAGTATGCACCCCCTCGTCTGGTTAGACAGCATTGATCGTATTATACGGTATTCATCTACCCGTAATACGTAGCTGGCTGAGTCATTCTCCCGCTCTCCAGTATTCTAGTTCTGGGGCGTGACACTACGCCGCAGTGTCGGCGGGTAGTAAGCTGCCCTAGGTTGCTAACTAATCTCATGCAGTGTATAAAAAGTACTTGTCCAGATATCAGCTCCGAATGGAGGACAAGTAAAGGGTAGGATATACTCAATCACAGTCTAAAACACGAAAAGATAACACAGAAGTTATACCTAAGGAATTAAAGACAACAACAACTAACTACTAGAATAATACAACAATGTCTCAAACAAACTTAATACAACTCAATCTCTTAACTTTAATACAACAAGTCAAAACATGAAAGCTAAAGTAGTCTACTAGCTAATCTCCTGAATCACTCCTGAGAGTCGGAACCAAAGGTAGCTAATCCCTCGCCAGGTCCATGGTAAGTAGGGCATGTGTCCTCAGGATTATCATCTGTAATATTTTCAACAGGTCCAATCAGGACGGGAACGAGTACAACTCATCTAGAAAAACCCAAGTAAATGACAAAGAACTATAAAGCAGTTATAGACAGTTTTATTGATGAGCATGGCAGTTTTATACAGGTAATGATGGCATAGAGAAACAGTAAGATACAAGAAAAGAAAGGTAACTAAAACAAGAGAAGAATCATGGCAATGAAGACTGTAATAAAGCTAACTGAACTAGAATAACATGTATGAGTCCAGACAGTACGATATAAGTCTAATGTAATCCCAGTGTGAGTCCAGTCCATATAATCCGATACCAGATGATTTTCTGTACAAGATGAGTCCAACAGTGATCAATGAATCCAGGGTGAGTCCAACTATGATCTAACAGTGTGTTTTAAAATACCGAGGTCAACATGCAAACGGCTGTAGGTATCAGGCACATTTCTCACTGATCGGGCAAGAGATGGCTATGCTTCCGGTAGATTCCAGTGGAAGATTCCGGATTTGGGGTATGTCTACATGTCTTACTCAATATTTCTCCGCCCAGCAAGTGAATCCAAAATCGACAAAAGAATCGAGATGAGTCTGACCAATACATGATGATTCCAGAAATGATTCCGGAA